>CM053622.1:124036300-124099398 GCA_028646595.1 Phalanger gymnotis | reverse complement strand
TCACGGTTCTGCTGCGGTGGGGCCTAAATAAATTTCTTGTTGTTTTCTCCTTAGAGAATCTCTCATACCTTGTGATTTCGAACCATTCAAACATATACATGATTATATTTGAGATTATAAATTCGGCCTTCCTACTATAAGGCTGTTCTAGGTGCCTTTGTGATTTACATCATACACTCACCATGTACTCTCCAATCTAGTGACATTGGTCTCCTGGCTGTTCTTGAGCAAGATTCTCCGCCTCTCGAATTGGGCCATTTTTACGGGCCTCATGCCTGGAATGCTCTCCTTCCTCATCTCCACCTCCTGGCTTCCTTCAAGGCCCAGCTAAAATTCTACTTTCTAAGTGAAGCCTTTCCCAATTCCTCTTAATTCTAGTACCTTCCTTCTGTTGATTTTTTCAATTTGTCCTGTATACAGCTTGTTTGTACATCATTTGGATGTCGTTTACTCCATTCCATTGAGAGTTCTGTGAGGGCAAGAAATGTCTCTTACCTTTCTTTATATCCTTAGCACTTAGCATAGTGCCTGACACATAGTAGGCACTTAGTAAATGTTCATTGACTGGCTGACTGCCACTTTGTCTCTGCTAAGGTAAATATATGGTCCTTTCTCTGAACTATGTTACTCCTTTGTACACTAGGGTACATGTATTTAAATAGCAGACTCAAACAATTGTGTCAAGATATAGATTGTCATAGATTTAACATAAAACCACAAAAATTTACAAAGGAATTATTTACCCAAGAGAGAAAAGAAAGTAGTAACTAAAAAAAAAAATAAGCATAGTTTTTGCTCTGGTATGATAAATTTGGCCAGTTTTCCCAAATCAATGCAAATCTCTCAGAAACTATGAAAAATAACCCAAATCATTAGGAAAACACTTTCTCTTTGCAGTAATGTATGGGTTCCTTGCAGTCATAATTTCCTTTTCATAATTTTTCCTCTTGCACTTGGATTGGTAAGACTTTGATCTTCTGAATTTGGTAGTTAGAGAATTTGGTTTTGGATTGTTGCTCAGTTGTCTCAGTTGAGTTCTACTCTTCATGACCCCTTTTGGGGTTTTCTTAGCAAAGAAAATGGGGTGATTTTTCCTTCTCCAGCTCATATCCAGATGAGGAAACTGAGGCAAACAGTATTAAGTGACTTACCCAGGATCACACAGCTAGTAAGTGTCTGAGGCTGGATTTGAACTCAGGATTCCTGACTCCAAGGCCTGGCACTCTAACTACAATTCTACCTAGCTGCCCCATTTTTGGATAAAGTGTCATTGGCATGAGGGGCATGAAAAGGATGCAGAGTGTTAACAGTGAAGGATTATATACACAAAAAGTCCCGAAAGGGGCAGCTAGGTAGCGCAGTGAGTAGAGCACCGGCCCTGGAGTTAGGAGGACCTGAGTTCAAATGCTGTCTCAGACACTTGACACTGGTACTAGCTGTGTGACCCTGGGCAGTCACTTAACCCCAATTGCCCTGCCAAAGAAAGAAAAAAAATTATGAAATTATAAAAAAGGCCCAAAAGACATCATCAAGGAGGTAGAAAACCAGAAAAGGAGATGAGCTGATGATGCAAATATGGCAAAAGTTTGGTACAAACATCAAAGAAGACACCTGTACATATATTAAGTGAACCCTTCTTTTGCAGAAATTAGGGTAGGAAATATTCAAGTTTGAGAAGGTATGGTTAGGTTGTCATTTATATTGATGGTGTCAAATAAAATGGGGACTATTAATCACATGTAAGGATCATTGTAGTCTTTATATTGACTTAGAAAACCACACGTTTTTACATACATACATATATGTGTGTGTACACACATATAAATACGCAATAAAGTCAGATAGAAAATGCATTTTACTTTGGGTTCAGGCCTCACTCAAGATTGTTGTAGGCCACTTAGGTTCTCTGGGCTGCATATTTGACGCCTCTGATTGACATCATTGCAGGGCATACTCATGTCAATGAGATCTCAGATCCATTGCATAAGTGAAATGGAAATTTTGCTCTGTGTCCTAATTGACATTCCAATTACATCTGATTAGCTTAAGGACCGCCAAGAAATTTCAAAGTTTTTCTCAAATATTACCATTCTGTGCCTTATTGGGATTTTGTAGCCTATCATGTCTCAATATAAGGAAAAAAAACCCGCCATGCTATCTGAACCATACCTGTTCAGTTTCTAATTATCCTGAGATCACTAAGGCTTCCATAACTTATTGACATGAGAATACATGCTACCACTTACTTCCATTCTATCCTTCCTATTTATACTGTTGGAGTTCAAAGATTGCTACTCATAGGACTTCTTTCCTTTTCTCTATAGGATTTATTCTTAGTATGATCTTTGGTCCATTGCAGAAGCTTTGAGCTCAAACAGACCTCCTGCTTCAATTATGAAGGCTTCTCATTAATTCTACTTTTTGGCTCATGCCAGAAGGTTCTCTCTGGAATTATCAGAATATAGTTAATGTTTTTTAAGGGCACAAAGAGTCCTCAGCATAAAAACATCAGATTTCCAAGGCATGTATAATATTGATAGTGTGTGATGTTGTCCCAGTGGGTAATATTACATGAATGGTGACTTGGAATAACCATCTATCAAATAAAACAATATATCTACTTCACCTCTCATGTGGGGTATGTCAATACTTACTCCCTTCAACCTGCCTTCACTCTGGTAGGTCTAGATTCCCAAAGACTGATGAACTAGCATGATGAATTACAAAATCCTAATATCTGACTAAAGACAGGAAATCACAGGATATGAGAAAAATCTACCTATCTTCTGCCAGAGAGGTGATGGAATTAAAATGCCCAATGTGTGTATTTGTTTTGCTAGATTATGGATATTTATTATGAAGAATTTTTTTGTTTAGTGGGAGGAGGGAGAGAAAATGTCTATAAAATTTTTATAATTAAATTTAAAAAAGAAAGAAACATTTTTCATTTTTTTTCTCTTTGCATTTCATACTTTCATCTTCTTTGTCTTTTTTTTTTGTTTTGTTTTTTTATTGGTTTTTTGGCAGGACAATTGGGGTTAAGTGACTTGCCCAAGGTCACACAGCTAGTACATGTGTCAAGTGTCTGAGGCTGGATTTGAACTCAGGTCCTCCTGACTCCAGGGCCAGTGCTCTACTCACTGCGCCACCTAGCTGCCCCATACTTCCATCTTCTTAGTTTGGTTCTTCCCATCTAGACTATCTCAACAATTTTCTGTTCTATACTTTCGTCATCTAATTTTGTATCACTGCCAAACTAATCTTCTTAATGTATTGCTATTGCTGCATCATTATTTTATTAAAAATCCTCAGTGGTTCCCTATCACCTATAGAGAAAAGTTCAAACTTTTTTAACTGCCATTAAGAAGAACTCCCCAGTCTGGTGGCATTCTGACTTTCCAGTCTAATCTCATGCAATTGCTCTGTGTGTGCTCTACACTCTAACCAAACTAGATTAGTCAGCATTCTCAGTGCAAATCCTGAACTTTTCTTCTTCCTCCCCTTTGCTTAGTGTTCTTTTGATGAAAATGTCCTCACTAAGGAGAATGATTTAATTCCTTCTTATCCTTTAACGTCCAACCCAAATGCTACTTCCTCCAGGAAGGCTTCCTTGATCTTGCCTCTCCTGACCCATAATAACCTCCTTTTAGATCCCCACTGTGACTCAGGCAGACCGTGTACTTTGTACTTTAAAAATTAATTATAGCCAAGGGCAATTCTTGGCTTTTTTTCTCAACCCATTCTCTTCCCTGGGAAGAGGGTGACTCAGACTCGTTGAAAACATAACAGACTCCTTGAAAAGACAATAGACTCAAAATTGACTGCCAGGCTACAGTAATAAGCACAGCCCCCTGGGCCTCAATCTGCCTTTGCTCCAGTAAGGATAACTGAGAACAGACCTCCAAAAATGCTATAGATGGCTCAACAATATAGTCTTTGTAGAGGAAAAAAAACCCTGCCCTCACAATGGCAGCAGGGAGGGAATAAGGATATATTGATGATAGGACACACAACGTGCAGGGATCTCAGAGGTCATAGACCGTGTGAACTTCCTTTAGACAGTGAAGTAAGGGAAGGAGAAGGAAGGGAATCAGCATTTGTATAGCCACACTATGTTCAGTGCTAAGTGCCTTTTCCCTCCTTAAACATACATTATGTCATTTGAACCTCACAATAACCCTGGGAGGTAGGTGCTATTATCATCTTCATTTTACCGTTGGCTTTGTCAGCAGCCATGATTTCCATTATTATCCCCTACGTGCGGTCATTCAGTTGTTCAGCCATCTCTGTGGACCATATCACGGTCAATACTGTCCACGAGGTTTTCTTGGCAAGGACACTGGAGTGGTTTCCCATTTCCTTCTCCAGAAGCAAACGGAACTGAAGTGACATGCCAATATTATCCAGATATCAAATGTCTGAGGCTGGATTTGAGCTCCAGTCTTCCTTACTCCAGACCTAGCTGTCTATCCACCAGCTGCCAGCTGCCTCAAAGTAAATTGATTACAGCTAATAAACAACAAAGTCTTTGTTTTTTTTTTTAGTACCAAAGACCGTATGAGTGCTAGAATCAGAGTCAGGCAGTCCCAGATTCAAATCCTGCCTTGGATTCTTGATTGAATATAGTAAAAGCACCTACTTCATAGGTTTGGATCACAGATTCACTGATGGAAGGGACTCTGGGAACCCTTGAGCCCATGCCTTCATTTTATACATTAGGAAACTAGGTTAGAGAGAAATGAAATGATTTCCTCAGGGTCATACAGCTATACAGCATCAGAGGCAGGATTTCAACTCAAGTCTCCATGACTTTAAGTTCAGAACCACCTGAGGCTCAGATGCCATAATACATGGGAGACACACAGTTTGCAAACTCTGTGTAAACGTAAGCTTATCATGACTCTTTCCACTACATTATGCTGTTTCTTGTGTTCTTTATGATGGTGTATTTTCATTTGGAAATATGATAAAAGCCTGAGATCATGACTTATCATGATATCCACCTGTAACTGGGTTTTGACACATGCCTAGACTATGTAAGACGGAGGCACTCACATAGGAGACACCCGTGATTCTGGGAGAAGACCACCTGGATCTGTTTACCACGTACTTGGGAGCAGCCTTTTTCTATTGACTGAGTAGCCTGACTTTGAAAGTACTAGACAGAGGCATAGTTGTTATGTTTTTCTGGTGGCATTCAGATTTACATTCATGAAGTAAGCTGCGGAGTTGTGAGTGGTGAGAAAAGGACCAGGGTCTCTTTCCGTTTCCCTTAGACCTTGTGACTCTGAAAATGGGTTTGGTGTTTTATCCTTGTTTCATTTTTCTTTTTCAGTTATGAGTGTATGGAGTATACTCCCCTGGAGCCCAGGATTCCAGACCAGATGTTACTGCCAGTCCGGAAGGAAGCCCTGAGAAGCCAGAGTCCTAGATGCACATTGGGGAGTTGCAATGTGATGGGACTAATGTTATGTTGGAACTGAGTTAAGCTTTGACCTTAAGCCCCTTCCTTGCCAGAGACCAAGGTGACATATGCTTCTGAGGAAGGAAATGTTTGTATGTATGTATGTTTTTTTCTGGCTATATCTGTGAAGTAAATAATTCTTTGTAGAAGCTAATCTGATTGGTATAAGTAGGTAAATGGAATTTAGGTGCTTGGATCCCTCAAACTGGGACACATAATTGGTTGGGGCTTGAGTCTATGGCAGAGAAGGGAGATCCTTCAGTCAGGTTCTTAAGCATACTAGAAACCCTGGGAGGAAAGGGGGAAAATGTAACAGATCTGGTCTTCAAGCAAAGAGGGCCGGAAAAAGGACTGTTACACATAAATGATTGGAACCAATAGCTAAGACAAAGGAAAAGTATCCAGCACCCCAGTGTCCATTGGCTTTTGGATGTGCTCATTAGTTCAGCTGGGCCAATGATTGGGGTTTTTAGAACCACACAGGGTTCAGAAAAAGAGAGTTGTTTAGTCAGCAATGGTTATGGGCAGAATGGGGGCCTAGTCGTAGATGTCTGTAGGGCAGGGAATTTTTACTACTCAAGGGCTGAGAAGTAACATAATTTTTTTCAGGAAGATAAGCCATATTAGAGAAGATAAAACAAGATAAAAGAGAAAAAAAGCTTTTAGTGGGGCAAGATTATAGAGATCTTTAGATAAGAGGGAATGAATCCTAGAAGTATGCTAGAAGATGTGTATATGTGCGTGAATTGAGGGTAGAAATAGTTGTGCTTTCAAATAATGAAAAATCTTTCCTAACTGTGAGTAAGGAGTTAGGTGGGGGGAGAAGAGTTAAAAGTTATGGTGTCCTAGGCTTTGGACTCTTGCTCCCATTACTGAGGGCTGGAAAAACAGATTAAAGAGAGCAGATTCAATAGCCTCACCACCTGCAAACCCACCATTTATGGTAATAATAAAAACAAAAACCAAAAACTCTGGGTTTGGGGAACTAGTCCTCCTTTCCACAGGTTTTTTCTGCTCTTCCTTTTCCTCTTGCTTCGACATCCTTCCCTGGCTCTTCTCTTCCTTGGTAAAAATCTCCAGTTTTTTTTTTTGGCTAATTAGCACCTGTGAGCAAAAGTGGGAAACCGGTAAGCCAATCTGACAGACCTGAGAAAAACCATACCCTAAGCTAAATACCTGGTCCTTTTGCAAAGGCCCAGAAGCCCTGCTCTATGAGGTGACAGATGTGCCATCCTGAAGTGGGAGGAGGGGAGAGAGCCTGGCATTGCCTGGGTAACAGGTCCAGAAGGTTTATCTTCCATATTCCTTGGCTCCTTTTGTCCTCTTTCTTGCCCTAAGACTCTTGATCACCTCATGGTGTGGCATGATAGAAAAAGCTCCAAACTTGGAGTTTTAGTACTTGAATTTGAATCCCTACTCTGCTGCTTATGTTCTGGATACAAATCCTGGCTCTCTCACTTCCTACCTAAAATGACGGGTAAGTGTCAAACTCTTTGGGCCTCAGTTTCCTCATCTGTAAGATGAAGAGATTAGGCTAGATGACCTCTAAGTTCCCTTTCAGTTCTGGATCTATGAATTAATGATCACTCAAGACCTAGATTCCCTTACTGGCTTGGAGATTTATCCACCATTCATCCACCATCTATCATACATCTGCTAGTTGGAGATACATCCACCATTCATGGAAATATGCTTCTCTTTGGTGTACCCTTGTCTCCTCTTGCTTTGAAATTGTCGAATTAAATAATATATGTTAAGCTCTTTGCCAACTTTGAAGCACCATATGAATGCTAGCTATCATTATCATCATCACCATCACCACCACCATCATCATTGCTTTCCCTTCTTCCCTATTCCTCACTTCATTCCTGTAAGGATCTCAAATTAAGCTACTTTCTCTCTGAGTTAAAAATTAGTAAATAGAGGCCTATTATTTTTAGCATTAGTAACTAGTTTGCAGTTCTGTGGACATTGCTAAGTAGCCCAGAGCCCCTGCTGTGGACTGGGATATCACAAGTGAGTCAACTGAGCTCACATTAAGGGTAAGATCAGGTACACAGGTAGGAGTGATGAGAGAGCCAGGTTTATCATAAACAATTCGTGTCCCAGAACAAGTCTGGAGGGAGAGACGAGCATCACATTTTCTTTTCTTCCTTTCTTGCAGTGTTTATGTTTGAAGAGGTGTTTCAGAGAATCAGGTAAAGAACAGTTTCAGCTTATCTTTATAAATATGCAGCTCTATCAGTCAGGTGGTAAGTAGGTCATTTCCCTTTGCTAATGGCTTTCGATATTGGTCTATTACATTCTATAAGCACTTTCCCTTTCATGATTTCCTGTATTCTTCAGCTCTTTGGGCCATCAAAACTTCTTACTGTAGCCATAAAGTGCAGCAGTTAAATGAGCCCTGAGTCTTTCCTGCATTTTTTCACCCATATTTCCCATCTGTTGTCAGCTCTCAATGTCTCTCATGTCTGAACCATCTTACATAGGGTTAATTGCTGCTACTATTGCTGTTAATTGCTGCTACTGAGGCTAAACCTTGTTTATAATGGATAATAGTTTCCTGGGATGCAGAAAAATTATATTGGGCTCACAATTGCTCTTGTGGGCCTTCTTGCAAAATAATGACTTTTTTTTTTAAAAAAAGAATAATGTAAAGCCTTGCTAACGATCAACAAAGTTATCCTGGTTGTTGACTGAGGTGTTCAGGAAACACCATAGATTACATGATATAGTAGATAGGACATTGGACTTGAAGTTAGGAACACCTGAATTCAAATGTTGCCTCAGACTTTTCTAGCTGCGTGACCTGAGAAGTTACTCAGTCTCTCTAGATGAAGTTTCCTCATCTGAAAAATAGAGATAATGATAGCACCCACCTCTCCAAGGTTTTAGAAGCATTGAAGAAAATACCTTACAGAAAGGTTTTGCAAACCTGAAAGCTCTCATTAGAGAAGGGCCTCTCTCTTAGCTCTTCCTACTGCTTACAGATATGCCCATATCTACTCTATGCTCAAAAAAGCTTCTTGTAAACCTTCTGTCTCTGCTCACTACAATTCTTTATTTCTTCTGTCTTTTCTGTTAAACTCATTGAGAAGGTCCTCTACAATAGATGCATCTACTTCATCTGCTTTCGTGATCTTAAGCCCATACAACATAGATTCTGACCTCATCATTCCTCTAAAACTACTTTCTCCAAAGCTATTTCCTAATTGCCAAATCCCATCTTTTCTCAGTTATCACTCATCTTGATCTCTCTTCACCTTGTTCACCCCCTTTTCCTTGCTACTCTCTCCTCTCTAGGTTTTTTGGACACCACTGTCTCCTGGTTCTCTTCCTGTCTGACTGTTCCTTCCAAGTCTTCTTTCCTGGATTCTCATCCAGTTCACACCCACTAATTGTTGGTATCCCACAAGACTCTGTTCTGGGCCACTTTCTCTTCTCCTTCTATATTCTACTTGGTGGTCTCATTAGCTTCTATGAATTTAATTATCATCTCTATGCTGATGATTCTCGAATTTGCCTATCCAGCCCCAATCTCTCTGCTAACTTTTAGAAATCTTGAACTGGATGCCCAGCAGACATCTTAAACTCAATGTGTCCAAAACGGAGCTCATCTTTCTCCCTAAACCCTCTTCTCCTCCCTATTACTGTACAGAACAATAAAAATGGTATGGGAGATGTCTTTTGATTTTTGCATAAATTGGATTTAAGCGAGGCAGAGTTGCTAGAAGTTGTCGGCCTCACTCTCTCTTCCAGAGTCATTGGAGTACGGTGGCAAGAAGAATGATGATGGCTCAGGTTGCAGTGTCTTCCGTGTTTAACTAAGTTCTCCACAGTGCCTGTTTCAGCCACTTTCGTGGCTGTTGGACCAATTGTGCACATGTGCCCGTTCTGCCTGGGGAAGTCTTCACATGCTTGGGGTAGCTACCCCACTAACTTACCTATGGGTTTGAGACCCCTTGGCCTCCCTCCACCTGGTTTAGTCCATCTGCTGAAATGGTATACCAGGGTATGGCACATCCTATAGCTTCTTGGGGCCATGCGTGAGAGTTGAGTAAATCAGGTGGACACCAAAGGTGGAAAGCAGTCCTGAAAAGGGCTAGGCAGCCCTCACACCAGAGCTATTAGTCTTGCCTTTGGCCTAACAAATAACACCAAGAAGCAGAGGTTCTCCACCAGGCAGCACCACACCATCCATATGTGGAACATCTGTTACAGCAAATGGAGAAATTTTGAATGCTGTGGATAAGTTCACTTACCTTGGAAGTATACTTTCCAGGACTGTATGCATAGGTGATAAGATTGATATGTGCATTGCCGGAGCTGACTCAGTGTTTGGGAGGCTGTGGAGGAAAGTGTGGGAGAGAAATATTAGACTATGTGCCAAACTGAAGGTCTCCAGAGCTGTTGTATGACTGAAATCTGGACAGTCTACCAGCACCACATCAAGAAACTGAATTGGTTCCATTTGAACTCTCTTGGGAAGATTCTGAAGCTCACCTGGCAGGATAAGGTGCTGGACACTGAGGTCCTTTCTCAACCTAAACTGACAAGCATTCAAACTCTACCTCAGAGAGTGCAGCTCTGATGGATGAGCCACATTGTTTGATTATACCAAAGAGTATTCTCAATCAGATCTTCATGGCTTGTAAATGCTTTTCCTCCATCCTCGTCCACCAAGAACTTGGACCTTCAGGTTGTGAGTTGGATCCCTAGAGGGTGATTCACATGCCTAATGAGCTCTCATTAGTGTATTTGCCTTTAATATCCCTCCTGTATTCATAATTGGGGCAAAGTCTTTTTTTTTTAAGATGGCTTAGTAGAAATAGTGGCTATAAAACTTTTCTCCCATAAACTTGGGGCACTCACTTCACCCCCCCCCCCACCATATTTATTGTTGTTGTTTTAAGACTGGGTTTGTGTCTATTTCATCCAGGCTGAAAGCCACTTATGGACCCAATACTACTACTGATGGCCACAGAAACTTTGACCTACTCCATTTCGAATCTGGGTCAATTCTTCCCTCCTTAGACTATTTAGTGGTCTTCTGCTCCTGGAGGATCATTGTATTGATGGTAGACACCCAATTACCGTTAGTACCTACATCCCAGGGTTGTTGAGAGGATTAAATAAGATATTTTCAAAGCACTTAGCACAATACCTAGCACACAGTAGGCACTTAATAAATACTTGTTTCCTTCCTTCCTATTGTAGCTTAGAATTCCAGAACTCCAGCTATCCCCCAACCTCACCTTCTTATGTATCAGGGGCCATCATGCCCAGTCACTTTCTCCCACAATTAGGTATAGCATTAGGAAAAATGGGCACAAGTATAGAGTATTCTGTCAGTGAGGCACATGCATTACAATATGAATGTAAGCATGATGACAGATGCCCCCCAAACTTTAGGGTCCGATGCTATTTCTTTTTAAAAAGTTTTTTTTCTTTTAAATTAATTTACTTATTTTTAGTTTACGACATTCAGTTCTACAAGCTTTTGAGTTCCCAATTTTCTCTCCCCCTTCACCCCCTTCTCCCTTCCCCATGATGGCATGCAATCCGATATAGGCTCTATATATACTCCAATGCTATTTCTCATCTCATATTGGGTTCCACTGCTCCTTTCTGGGTTCATGGTCCATTCTGGGTGGCTGGCTCATATGATACCTTGGACCTGCCTATCTCCATAGCTAGTCTCCTTATGTAAGGCCTAATTCTTGCTTAAAGTCATTACAGACTTTCTTCTCTGCCTCTGTATCTCTCTCTTTACTCAAGCCATAGCCAAACTTCAGTTACCATACAGGGGCATCCAGAGTGTTCTCTAATTCTAGCAGAAAACTTTTTCACACTTTGTAAAGGAGTAGCAGGGTACAGGCATTGCTTTACACTTCATTTAACACACTAACACCTTGTTATCTGTTGCTAAGGTGACTTTATCAACTGGCCAAAAGTCCTAGATCTGAGAAGAAACTTCAAAAACCCGTCTAGTCTACCCCCTCTGTTTTACAGATAGAGAAATTGAGGACCTTAAGGAGTTCAGTGATTTTTCCCCAAGCCTACATACATAGTACGCAGCAGAGATGGAATCTGAACCCAGGTCCTCTAATTCCAGAGCTGGTGCTCTTTAACCTTACTACAATGCTTCCCTGGAAGGTGTGTGGGGGGAATTTGGGGGAGAGAGTGGCAGGGAGGGATTAGTTGGTCAAGGGTACCTTGACTGATTCTCCTCTGTCCCTTAAAGTACGAAGGGCCAGTGGTGGGTGGGAAACATAACAGAACAAAAGAAGCTGTGGATTCACCTGCTATGACATGAGGTGGTCCTGTTCCTGAAAGTGATTGTTAGATTCCTTTCTAAAGATGGTACAGTATTCATCACAAAAGCCTCTTCTCTGCAGTCCTAAAGCCACATTAACCTACACAGCTTTTATCCATTTTTATTCCCATAATGCCTGAAGTGGTATCTTGTACATCAGAGATGTCAGACAAGCCCGAGTGGCATTGTACAGCGTTTCACCTGAACCAGATTAGAATGTAACTGGGAAATAGTTAATAAAATATGGAAAAATAAAATAGAACATTGGTAATGCTAGCATGTGGATGCCAATATCTAGCCTCCAAGGGAGCATTTTTGCAGTTTAGTGGCCTAATAGCCCATGTTCTATTTCAATTTGACACCACTGGTGTACATGGTAGGTATTCAAAAAATATTTGTTACAGGCAGCCAGGTTGTGCAGTGGATAGAGCACTGGCCCTGGAGTCAGAAAGATCTGAGTTCAAATTTGGCTTCAGACACTTAACACTTAACTAGCTGTGTGACCCTGGGCAAGTCTCTTAATTCCATTTGCTGTTCAAATACATACATATACGTACATACATATATATTTGTATGTGTATTTATATATATATATATGTACGTATATATATTTGTGTGTGTGTGTGTAGTTGTTGTTGTTGATTTGAATTTGATCCTACAAATAAGGGAAGAGTCTCTCTATCTAGTGGGAGTCAGGTGTTGGAGGGGCAGAAGGGACTTCACCAGGTCACCACAGTTAGCAGTTTGAGCATATAGTATCAGAATTTTTTTAAATAATCAATTATTGAGAGGATTCTGGGAAGATGGCAGAGTAGGTCAGAAAATTCCAAACTCTCAAGATTTTCCCCCACCAAAGAGTTAAAGTAGCACCTTAGGGCAAATAAAGTGTGGGTGGAGACAAGGAAGAATTGGGGCACAACCAGGATCTTCCTGGGATGATTTGAGAAGATCCAAAGAAAACTCCCAGGACAAGGTTTGGTCCCTACACCTCCAAGCTAGTTTTAATAAGTGGCAAGCCTCCGGGTTAGTTGGTTTGAGAGGCTGCCTAGGCCACAGCCACAGGAACTTTTCACCCTGGGATAGTGAGGGGAGTTGGGCGTCTGAGTCCAGGAAGATCGAGGTAACCTCTGCTGACGAGGAATGCCAGACCAGATGTGCTATGAAGAGCGATTGGGGCTAGAAGGAACCAGCACAGGCCCAGTGAGTGCAGAAGCAATGGGGCAGAAAGAGCCCCCTGGCTGTGGGCACTTACAGGAGGTTGGAGGTTTGGCTTTGGTTCCAGGCTAGAGGGGAGAACTGAAGATCGGGGCCAGGAGGCACCATTTCCCACACCCCAGGGCTAGAGGTGATTACAAAAATCAAGTTATTACCACCAAAAATGCACAAGCAAAGGAGAACAACCATAGAAACCTATTATGGGAATAGAAATGACCAAGGTTCATCTTCAGAGGAGGATAGTGAAGTAAAGAAACCCCCAAAGGGTAACATCAAATGGTTACCTCCCCCCCAAAAATGTATAGATGGTGTTAAAAAAGACTTTAAAAATCAAATGACAGAGATAGAGGAAAAACTAAAAAAATAAAAATAAAATAATCCAAGAAAAGCGAGATTATGAAAGAAAAGTCAACCAATTAGAAAAGGAGATCCAGAATCTCAAGGAGGAAAATGACACCTTGAAAATTTGAATTGGGCAAAGTGAAGCCAGTGAAATTTTAAAAGATCAAGGAATAATTAAACAAAACATGAATAATGAAAAAATAGAAGAGAAAGCAAAACATAAGAAAAACAACAGATTTGGAGACTAGATCAAGGAGAGAAAATATAAGAATAATTGGACTAACTGAAAGTTATGATCGAAAAAAGAATCTTGATAAAATAATGCAAGAAATAATTAAGGAAAATTGTCCTGAAGCATTAGAACAAGGCAGGGAAGTAGAAATAGAGAAAATCCATTGAATACCACTTAAAAGAGATCCTATGAGGAAAACTCATAGGAATGTCATAGTCAAATTCCTAAACTCCTAGCTCAAGGATAAAATATTAAAAGCATCAAGATTAAAACAATTTAAATATGGCACCACAATTAGAATTACAAAACAAGACCTAGCAGCAAAGACATTAAAGGACTGCAGGTCTTGGAACACAACACATCGAAGAACAAAAGATCTGGGGCTTAAGCCAAAAATATCACACTCCGCAAATTTAAATATTATCTTGAGTGAAAAAAATGGATATTTGATAAACTCTCAGACTTTCAAGATTTTGTTAAAAAAAATTCCTGGACTTAATAGAAGATTCGACATAAAAGAACCAAGAGAAACATAAGGTACATACCAAAGACTGAATATAAGGGATTCATAAGGACAGACTGTTTACTTTTTATATAATGTAAAATGTAAAATATATGTCTAAGATTCTTATTAATAATTGGTGAGCTCATAAGAAAGAGGGGGATAAACCTATGATATGAATTTAAAAAGTAAAACTATTTAGAAACAATTAAAAAGAGTATTTTATACCAAAGAGGTACAAGAGGAAGAAAAGATACAGAGGAATTAAATGAGGGAGGAGGGCTGGTAGTTCTAATAACCTACTTTCATCGGGAATGGGTTTAAGAGGGAACAATACATATATATTTAGAAGAATATAAAAGTTTTCTAAATTTAGAAGAAATAAAATGGTAGGGGTATATAGAGGGGAGAGAGGCCAAGAGAAGGATTTTTAGAAGGGAGAATGAAGGGATAGGTAAAAGGGAGGTATAGAAGAGTGTTTAGATTTATGGGAATGGGAAAATAGGGGAATATCCTTGGAGTGGGGTAGGCAAATATTAGGAGGGCAAGATAGTTGGTAGAAGTAAAGTAAAGTAAGTAGGAGGGTTAGGAAACAAGAGACATGCACAAATATAAAAACAAAGATCAGGAGCAGAGTATGTTTGGGGAAGTATATATCTATATAGGTATATATATATATATATATACATATATATATATATGTATATGCGAATGCATATATCTATAGCTATAGAGAAACATATCCAAACCTTATTGTAGCCTTCAGGGGTGGGGTGAGGGGAGGGAAAATAAAAAGAACAAAGTAAAAAAGTGCACAGCAGAAAACAAAAGAAAACTCACAAGGAAGCAAAGAAAAGATGGACAATTCTCAATACAACATGTATTATTTATCATATAGGCTTTCTTGAAATAAAAATCTACTGTTATATATTTTGAATCCTTTTTTACGTTCTGCTATGCACAAGACATTTTTTTTCCCCCTTTCTTTGTATTTAAGTTTCAGTATTTAAGTTTATGATACGTTTTGTTCCTTTTCTCTATTCTGTATTTGTGTTCTGGCCCTTGGTCTAAAATAAAATTTAAAAGAAATAATCAATTATTGAATTAGAACCAAGATTTTTTCAGAAGCCTGTAGGGTGTTTAGTCTGAAGGGTATTACTGATAACGAGATTGAATTAACTTTCTCCTCAATTTTGTTCAGACCCCACCTAGATAGGGAAACTTAGTGTATTTTACTCAGGTTTGGGTGGGGATGAATTCTTTGACTAAATTGCTCAAGGCTGGAGGTGATTTAGAAGTAAAATACATTATCAAAGTCATATCCCATAGACCCTCATTGGAATAGGTCCATATCTTATCATACTATTCATTCTCTCCTCATTTGTTAACCGGAATCAATTGCAACCTTCATGAATACCCACTCTACAAGGGCGTATAAGTGTTGAGTGGGTTACATGAGAGGCCTGGCATTCAAGAGTGTTACTGACTTCTTTTATTAAAAATATGCTAGCATTATTAATGAAATGCTTAATTACCCAGAAACTATTTCTCTCAAACATTTTATGTGTCACAGTACTATGATGTCAGCTGCAATTTGATTTAAACTAACAAACATTTATTAAATACCTTCTATGTGCAAGATACTTTGAAAGTTTCTGGATTACAAAGGCAAAAATAATAACTGCTCAAAATTTTAACAACAATCCTGTGCTATTATTATATTACTTTTAGGATTAGAAGAATGGGATTCAGATGTGACTTGTCCAGGGTCACACAGCTAATCAGTATCAGAAGCATGATTTAAATGTGGTACAAATACACAAATGTATTGTATTTGGAGAGTGGTTGGTTGTTTAACACATAGAACTACATAGGTTTTTAGGAGCCCAGGTTTTCTCAAAATGACTACTACTTTGTTCAAAGCCAGCTGTGCTCACTTCTTCACTCCTGTTCCCATTCCCCTTCCGAATCTCTGGACTTCTCTACATTGCCCTGTGTGTACCTTTCCCTGCCTTCCCCCAGCTCTTCAGGTCTGTCTGTCTGTCTCTGTCTCTCTGTCTCTGTGTCTGTCTCTGTCTGTCTGTCTCATTCCTTCCTCCCTTTTTCTACTAGAATGAAATCTCCTTGAGGCCATGGACTTTCTTTTCCCTTATACTCTTATTCCTGCTGCTTAGCACTTAACTGGGCCTGGCACATAGTAAGTACATAATAAATAAATGTTGTCATTTTAAGAGGGTCTGGCTGGCCAAGGAGACAGACGGATTGGCTTGCACCTAAAAACAGTAGCTTTCTCTGTGAGCAAAACCTTTACCACCAACACTGGAGACCTGGAAGGAACATAAGTGGCCATCTAGTCTAGTCTATCTTCAAAAAACAGTCCAGTTCACTTTGGGACAGCTCTAATTGTAAAGAATTTTTTTCATTGTTTAAACCATTTTGATTTTGTCTCTTTACAACTTCTACCCATTAGTCTTAGTTCTGCCCTCTGGGCCAAATAGCAAGTCTATTCTTTCTTAGTTACTCTTATTCCACTTTCACATTCTCCCTTGTACTCTCATTCTCTGTGGATATGTATTACTTTGTTATGAACTCCATGAAGGCAAGGATCATACCCTATTGTTGGTATAATCAACAGCCTATTATGTACCCTTAAGGCATATTCCCAGGATCTGGACATGCAAAGTCAAAAATGAGATAGTTTCTACTCTCAAAGAACTTGCACTTTATTTGCTTAAGAATTTGTCAATGGGGACTTTAGTCTTGTTACCATGTTGGGAAACTTGACTAGTTTTATATGCTGCTACTTTATAGTTCCTACATACGTTTAAAGCAGTTTAAAGCAGTTAGAATCGAGCCCAAGGTGACATAAGCAGAGTTTTCTGTGCTGGTTTTGTGTCAAAATAATTTTCTTTCAGGAATATATGCTATTTGACTTTACCTTGAGTGATAATGTTTCCCTTGAGATGATCATAAGGGTATGTAACATCTGCCTTCAGCCAAGAGAATCAACAATGAAAATGTGGCTCATATGGCATACCAGATGCTACTAGATTGTCTGGTTCTTTGAAGGAATGACCAATAATGCTACAAAAGAAGAGCTGGGCTAAAGCACCTACCATAGTGCTTATTATATAACACACATTCTGGTGTGACATTGGTGGATTTCTTTGTAGCTCCAAGACTGGAAAGTTTTGACATCAAAGGGGTGCTAAGTATGATCCATCAATTAACATGAGAGAAATGATTATTAAATAACCAATTGATAATTTTAAGGAGATCTGGGATTTTTTCCTTCCTATTTCTTTGTTCTCTATTAGATACTATCTGCTTCTGAAGAATAGGGCTAATAATGAATTTGAATCCTCAATCTTGTTCAGACCGCACCCAATTAGGGAATCTCTGGTCTTCTACTCCGGTTTGTTTGGGGAGGTAGAACCTTTGTCTAGATTGCCAGAGGCTGGGGGTGGTATGGGACTAAGAGTGACATAATCAAAGTCATGCCTCCCCAACCCTCATTAGAATAGGTCCACCTCTCATTATAATGTTCATTCTTCTCATTAATTCTTAGCCAATCAGAGTTCATTGATGCCTGTTAGGAACATCTACTTTTCCAAGGGCATAAAGCTCAAATGGCCATCGTGATCAGTCTTTGGTTTATGAGAATTAGCCAAATGGGCATCGTTTTATTAATTATTCATTAGTCATAATTAATAAAAACAATTAATTAGCCAGAAACTAATTGTACTTTATGTTTGCATTCATTGCAAACATATGGTACAGTTTGTATAGACATATTATGTTCATGATTCTGTCTGGATTCAATAGGAAAAAGTTGGCTACTAGCTGCTTATAGTTTAATACTTCATCAGATTTATGATCTCATCCATGTGATTTCCTCTGTCTTCCCTGGTGCAGATCCAAATTTATCTACATCTTTTCCTCTTTTGTGATTCCTGTCCATGCCCAACCATAAGTCCTCCATAAGAGATCCACCTTGTTTGTACATAGCTGTTTGCATTGTTGTCTCCCCAGTTAGACTTTGAGCTCCTAGAGAGCAGAGATTGTCTTTTGCTTTTCTTTGTATTCCCCTAATTTAGCATAGTTCCTGACCCATAGTAGGCACTCAATAAGTGTTTACTGACTTACTGTTATCCCTTGCTTCATGATCAGCCTACCTGGGGACACATTTTCTGAGGACACATTTCCTGGATAAAATCTCTTCTGTGTGGTGAAGTGGGAAGAGCACTTACTCTGAGAGAGTTCAAATCCTCCCTTAATTTTCCTGGGCCTTAGATTCCTCAACTTGGACTAGATTACCTCTGAGCATTCTTCTAACTCTGGATCTCTAATTCTATGATTCTATATATGAGAGACAGGGGCCAATCCTGTGGTCATGAATGAAAAAAGCATTATTAATCAATTAATATCTGCCAAGCCCTATGCTAAGTGCCAGGCAAATTAATAGAGAAAGTGAGACAGTCTTTGCTCTTAAGGAATTCACATTCTAATTAAGAGAGATAATACATTGGGCACCATAAGAGTGCATGCATGAATGTAGTAGCAGGGTGGGAGAGATGGCAAAGCTTTTCAGTTGCATCAGAGTCCATTTATCTGGAGGGCATAGTGGCAGGGCAAATGGTAAGACCTTCCATTTTACCAGAAGGAATAGAGGTGGTGATTTTCATCCTTCTGAACTGCATGAGCACTCAAGTAAACTGGCTGGGTTCTGGGTAGTCAGGGCTGGGGAGGAGGTGAAGGGAAAGAAGGATGGAAATACTGCTCACAGTAGTGGCAAAGTGGGGAAACAAAGGAAGAGAGGGAACAGAGACCTCTGTAGTCTCCAAGACATGTTAGATATATGATCAAGACCAAATTGCTTAAGCTATCAATGCCACCAGTAATTGTAAGACAGAAAGTTATAGAAGAATTTTGAGTCTGCATTTTGAAGGCAACTTCTACATTTAGTCTGGAAAAACAAACAAACAAAATAAAACAAAAAATACGCTACAGCCTACTTGTGACCATCAGGTTTCTCTCTTTCTTCCTTTGGATTAGCTCCAATTTTGATTCTTTGGATACTGTGATGTTCCATGGTTCATTGTCCCACAGAAGCACCTTAAGAACAGTATGTGAGCTTGGCATTAGATTTCAAAGTGTAAACTTAAAAAAATGATTTTTTTTGCTGCCAGGGAACAGCTAGGGATGATAAAAAAATGTTGTATAATTTCCCAAAAGCAATCTAACTCGTTCTCTTCTTTCTCTTTAATTGTGTATCTACCTCATTGTCCATCTGTTATGGTTGTCCATGAAATATTTACTAGTGGACTGCCCATCCAACTGCATGTATATTGTAGTCTGGAGAATAGCCATTCTTTATCTATTTTTTCTTTTCCTTTCTTCATTGTTAAGTCTATTTTTTCTCAAAATAAATTTATATTGGTATTATTTGGCTTCATATCACCTATATTTCCCAATGTGTCTCTTCCTTCTCTCCTTCCCAGAGAGCAATAACGTAAAAAATCTAAATTAAAAAGAATGGGAAAAAATGATGCAGCAAAATTAGCCAACATATGGAAAAATTCTAACATTATAAGCGGTTTTTCAGCCCAGTAGTCTCCCATCTCTACAAAGAAGCAAAGAAGGTTACGACTTTATCACCTGAGGAGTCTCTTGGAGGTTGACAAAATAATCTCCATATAATCTTCATTAAGAAATTTTGGAGAAGCTGTATGGGGAAGCCCCCCCACCCCTTAATTTGGATTCTTCACAAAACATCCTCCATAACAGCGGCAAAAACTTTTTAATGACCAAGGAAACTGTTGTATGTCTAATTTAAGGTTGATAATCAGAAGATTAGCAATGAACATCTTTGTGCCTATATTAATTTATTTTATTTTATTTTTAATTTATGGAAAAACAAACATTTCCGTAACAGTACAATAAAAAGATGATTGTACACGAAACTGCAAATCTACTCGGCACAACTTGCTATTCCTTTCTAATACACAACAAAATTATCATGTAAATTTCTTTTTTCTTGCCTCCCTCCCTCATCCTAGAGATGGCTATCATTAGACACAAATAGGTATGTAACATTATTCTATACATACTTCTATTAATTAGTTCTTTCTCTGGATGTAGATAGTGTCTTTCTTCATATGTACTTTATAGTTAATTTGGGTATTTATAATAGTCAAAATAACTTATGTGCTCAAGGTTGCTCTTAAAACAATATTGCTGTTACTGTATAGTGTTCTCTTGGTTCTGCTCATTTTGGTCTCCATTATTCATGGAAGTCTTTCCATGTTTTTCTAAAATTATAGAGCTCATCATTTCTTATAAATACAGCATTATTCCGTTGCAATCATATACCACAACTTATTCAGCAATTTCCCAATTGATGGGCATCTCTGCAATTTCCAGTTTCTTGCCACCACAAAGAGAGCTGCTATAAGCATTTTAGAACATATAAGGAGAGAAGGAAGGAAAGAAGGATGGAAGGAAGGAAAGGAGGGAGGGAGGAAGGAAGGAAGGAAGGGAGGCAGGGAGGAAGAGAAGAAGGGAAAAGGGAGGAAGAAAAGAAGGGAAAGAGGCAAGGAAGGAAGGAAAGAAGTTATGAAGGAAGGAAGGAAGGAAGAAATCATTTATGAAGTGCTCACTATGTACCAGGCACCACACTAGCTAAGTACCTACAATGCGAATATTAGCAAAAAGAAAGACAATCCCTGCCCTCATGGAGCTGACATTCTAATGTAGGAAGGCAAAACATTAAAAGAGCTGAAAGCACAGAGGGAGTTATGAAGGTATCCAATGTGAGGGCATAGTTTTGAAGTCCAGAAAGTCAGGAACAAGGTTGGGAGGGGAAGGAAGGCAGGCTGGCCAGGACCCATCCACAAAATGGAAGTTCCAAGAGGAACTCACCAAACTCATCAATGGGAGAAGGCCTGTGCTGTTAGACTCAAATGAGATATGGATGTAAAACATTTTTTGAAACCTTAAAGAAGTCTATAAATGCTAGTTTTTATTGCTATTGTTACTATCTTCCAGTCCCCAAGCCTCCAGTATGGTGATGACTTCATTCCTTCAGCTTTCTACTGCATTCCTAAGCAATGTTTATAGAGCAATATAGGGGCATGCTGGTAAATATTTAACAAGAGGGGATATCTGCACATAGACTTTTAAGTGTAATCTGCATTATTAGCACTTTCTTAAGTCTAGACAATCAACAAGACAAAAAATCTCATCTTGATTTCTAGAAATTGCTGATTTCCAGGTGAAAATGCTTACATTTAACGTTTAAAAATAGATTTTTTTGCAAGCTGGTTACAGCTGGCTCCAGCACACCCCTGGGCACAGGCCTTGTTGATGGATATTCTAAGTCCTCTCGGGTATCTCCAACCTATTTATATTAATTGTTTCTTATATCGTAATGATATTCCATTGCATTTATATACCACAATATATTTAGTCATTCTCTAATTGATAACTAATTATTTACTTGGTTTCCAGTTTTTTTTCTTGGTTACCAAAAAAATTGCTATTGTGAATATTGGGATATATAGAATCTTTCTCTCTTTGATGTCCTTGAGATATAAGGCTATTAAGAGGATTGTTAGGTTAAGGGGTACATGAACAGATTAGTGGTTCTTCATGTATAATCCCAAATAGTTTTCCAGAACTGTTGGACCGATTCACAGCTGTGCCTTTCTTCCCAAAGCTCCACTAACATTGACTATTTTCATATTTTGCTAATTTGCTGAGTATGAGGTGAAACCTCCGAGTTGTTTTAATTCTCATTCCTCTTATTTGTGGTTTGGAGCACATTTTATGTGGTTATTGATAATTTGCAATTTTTCTTTTGAGAACATTTTTGCTTATATCCTTTAGCCGCTTATTTACTAGGAAGTGGCTCTTGGTCTTATATATTTATGTCCACTTACTTTTTGTAGCGATGTTCTCTTTTGTGTGTGTGTGGTAACAATATTGTTTGTGGTTTACTCTACTTGGTATCTTTCTTTTAGACATCTTGAAAATTGATCTCTCAATGCTTTCTGGCATAGCTGCTTTTCTGATTTTCATTTTCTTGAGTACCATTTCTACTCCCTGGTACAGCACATCAGGAAACATGTTATGGCCTAAATGTAGTGTTTGCAGCACCATCAATCATGCACATTTTTTTAAAGACTGGGACTCTCTATTTCACACAGACTAGAAGTGCAGCAGCTACTCAAGGGCCTCATCTCAGTGATGTACACTATGGAAGCTTTAACTTGCTTTGTTTTTACAATCTAGGCCAGTTTGCCCCTCCTCAAGAAGCCTAATGGCCTGCCAATCCCAGAGACTCACCATATTAGTGCCAGACTTAGGACAGACACAACAATGGGCTTTGGCCCTATTGAAGCATGGAAATCTGCCAGCCTCAGTCCCCAAAAGCAAACATTATAGGTGTTTGTCATAATGCCTGGCTGTAAATAGATTGTAATAGGAATACTTGTGGATCTATTCCTATTTTTCATTTATTTGTTGTTCTCCTTCCAGTTCCATCTATAAATAAATACTCTGGTCATGATCTGGCTTTGTTGGGTCTCACACAAAACTTGCTTCAGACTTGTATTTTCTTTTATTGCTCTGCTATTTTCTTAATCATTTATTATCTTATTTCATATTTTGAAATAATATTTTATATTCTAAAGCAGTCTCTCTCCATTTGTCTCCTCTTAATTGTGGGGATAGAAGGCATCTTAGATGTCGTTTCACCTTTTTTTTTTTTAAAAAAGAAGAAACCTAGGTCCAGAAAGCTTGTTACTTGTCCAGGGTTGTAAACACTTAGTGGTTGTTGTGTGACATCACTATGTTAGAATCAAGTTACTGTGTGTCCAACTGTGGCTGATCAGACCAATACAAGCTCAGAAGGCTCTACCAGAGGTTGAGCATAAATAGTCCATGTGGACATTTGGGGTGGAGTCTCTAAATTTGTGCATTACATGTCTCTTTTGAGCCACTTCAATTCTGCTTTGCTTATAGAGCACAGCACCTTCTTTGATGTGGGTGCACTGTGCTGGGTGGTCCTTTGCTAACATCTCTGACGTCACAAGTCACTTCCAGAGTTCTTCAGAGAGACCTTGAGAGCGTCTTTGTATTGCTTCTTTTGGAGCATGTGAGTTCTTGTTTTGTCTTTTAGGCAAGCACAGCTTTGGCATTCGAATAATGTTGCCAGGCCCAGAGTTGCTCTCTGAAGTAGTGTGTGAATACTTGGTAGTTTAGCTTGAGAAAAGGCTTCAATCCTGCCAGGTGATCTTCAGAATCTTCCTAAGACAATTAAGAGTTTGATATACAGCACTGCATTTACTTATCGGGTCAGAACACTTGTAAACATCAAGGCTGGCTTGATGAAAATGATGGGGAAATTCAGAAGCTGCTAAATGGAAAAAAAATGAGAACTCCACAGGGTTTACTAGAAGAATGGTTCATCAGTCTCTAAGAAGCCAGCATTTAATTCTACCAAAAGTAAAGTACAAGTGAAGCTTGGAGAGATGTAGGATTCTTGGCTCAATAAGAAGACAGAAGAAATATATGCTTAGTAAGCAAATGTCAAGGCTAGGACTGGAATCCAGTTTCTCTGAATCTAATTCATACTAAGAATATCAATGTTCACATGGTTCTATTCTATTCATCCAGCAAGATATCAACTTATTGGATATTGGGAAGTTTCTTACACTTACAGTATCAGCAGTTAAATGAATATTTATAGGTTTCTCATGGGCATGAAATTCTTAGCACTCTCTGCTAATTGGCGTTAAGAGATGGAATGGGGATGCACAAGACTGAGGGTTGCTAGCATTTTTCCTCTTCGTGGTTTTTATGACTTGCCATGGCCAAAGGATTCATCACTCAATGGCTGACAGGCTGGCGATGAGTTTTTCCATTCTTTAGTTAGCCAATGTCCTTGGACAAAAGGTGCATCTGTTATTAGGACTCAACTATGTTTAAATTAGGGCAGCTATATGCCATAGTGCATACAGTATTGGGATTGGAGTCAGGGAGATGCTTCTTCTTGAGTTCAAATCTGGACTTGCCTTTAAAACGTGAGCAGCTAACAACAACAGCTGAACTATTCAACATCAACAAAAAATTTCATCCACTGATACTAAAATCCTAGTTAGGGATGCATACTTAAACAGAGGTTCCTATTACATATAGCTTCACACAAGAATTATAGAAATAAAAGGGATCTCAGAGTCCAGCCCATACCTGCAAGGCATCTGAAAGGAATAATACAGCAGACAAGTGGTCGCCCAGCCCCCATAAGGGGAAACTCAGCCCTTTCTGAGGCAGGTCATGTCCATTTTGGACACTGTTTATTGTAAAGGCCAGCCAGGTGACTCAGTGGATAGAACACCAGGCCCAGAGTCAGGAAGACTCATCTGGAATTCAAATCTGGCCTCAGACGCTTACTAGCTGTGTGACCATGGCCAAGCCACTTATCCCTGTTTGCCCTAGCTTCCTCATCTGTAAATGAGCCGGAGAAGGAAGTAGCAAACTGCTCCAGTATCTTTGCCAAGAAAACCCCAAATGGGGTCATGAAGAGTCAGACATGACTGAAAAATGTCTGAACAACATGTTTAAATTGGACCATACCTATGATGTCATTGGTATAGTGAACTCCCAGGAAGCAAATTCTCTCTACTGAGGCAGATCAGCATCTGCTATGCAATTTGAAGTCTTAAAAAGCTGTCCGGGGCATTGGAGAGGGCGAGTGACTTGGCCATGTTCACACAACCTGTATGTCAGAGGTAGCCACTGAATCTAAGTCTTCTCAACTTCAAAGCCAACTCTTAATGCATTATGTAATGCTGCCTTTCTGTGTTCTAATGGGGAAGAAAATATAGGCTTATATTTGCATGCTATCTCTTCCATTAGATTATAAGCTCTTGGAAGACAAGGACTGTCTTTCATCTCTCTTTTTTTTTTAATCCCTAATGCTTAGCCCAATGCCTGACACATAGTGGTGCTTAATAAATGTTTGTTGATTGGTTGATATCTGTATTAAAGTAAATATTCTAGGGCTTTGCCCTATCCAAAGAAGAGAAAAAGAGGAATACTTATACTTACAAATCCCACCCTGTCCCACACCCCCACATAATTTATAGGAAATACTGGTGTTGCTGTTACTATTTTACAAATGATCAAAACCAAGAGAGGCTGAATGATTTGTTTTAGACAATGCAGGGAGGTGTTGTGGCAGACCTTGGATTAGAATTCAGATATTCGGCCTCCCAATTCTGTGTGTTGGTGCCTAGGTCAGATTGCTGCTATAGGACAGATGAGAGACAACATGACAGGTCTATTAAACAGACTTTCCCTAAACAGAATATTCTCTTTCACTATCATGGGCTCCTGTTCTGGAAAGCTGTTTATTCTGGGGGTGACTGGGGAAGTAAACCTTAGTCCTGTGTGGCCCTGCTGGGGTTGGGCAGATGGTCGCCTTCACTGGGACCAGAGCTGCTGCGTTTTTCCTGAATTTCTTCCCAGTTTAACTGTTGCTTTAGTTTGTGAAGTACACTTCCTCTGTGGAGGTTTGTGTGATCTGAGTCAACAAAAACTTGTTTTTCTGGAAGAAAAGAGAGCCTTTTAAATTCATGAAGTGAAAAACATAAAGGGAAACAAAGCACCGAGTGTCCTGCTCCCCGGCCAAACTCTCTGATAAAGCACACCAAGCTCATAAGCAGCGTAGGCAATGGTAGCCTAGAAAAGCCAGTCATTCTGAAACAACAACTGTCTATTTAATTTGTGATTCCTTGGATTAGTTAAGGCTCCAAGACTTCTACTGGAATATGGTTTATATATGAATCCCCATTCAGGGTCACTCTGTTCTTAAAACACCCTTCTCTTCAGCCTTCTGGTCATTTTTCTCCCTAATCCTGTCTTCCTCCTCACCCCTGAGTCTCATATTGGGTTTAACCTAATGGTTCCTTCAAATGAGAGTCATTGAAGAGTGTGAAGGTCTGGAGACAGCAAGAAGTTTATTTTATTAATAATAGCTAGTATTTATATACAGTTTAATGGTTTGTAAAACACTTTACATGTATCATCTCATTTAATCCTGAGAATAACCCATGAAGTGGGTGCTTTTATTATTCCCATTTTGCAAATGAGGAAACTGAGGCATAAAGAGGTTAATTAATTTGCTCAGAGTTCCACAACCAGTAGATGTCTGAGCCAAGATTCAAGTAAAAGTCTTCCAGAATCCACATCCACTATTCCAAGCAGCCCGATGGAATTCCGATGGCAGATCATTGTTCATAGGCAATGTTTGTTCAAAAGAGAAGTATCCATAATCTAGCTGTATGGATTGCTCATTTAATTGCGGGTCATAGTCTGGACCAGAGGTGTCAAATTCATGGTTGTGGAATGCAGTCCACAATACTCTCAAGTGTGGCTAAACCAGATTAAAATATGATCGGGAAAAATAAATAAAAATACAACATAGATAATGTTAATTAATGGTTTTCTAAATCAACATGCATTCCAGATGAATCTGTTTCCATTTGAATTTGACATCACTGGTCTGGAAAGAGACATTTTTCATCTTCTCAATTTTTCCTACAGGAATAGGCTGAACTATGTTGAGAGACTGTGGCTCTCATTTAGAAGGTTCTGCAATGTTCTTGATATAATCAGCTCAATGTCATTTATAAACATTAGCTTCTAGAGGGTCTCAATATCTACATGGAATCTCTTTTCCATTTGGACTCTTCTGCAAGCACCTTCCATAACAGTGGTAAATATATTTGTTATCAATCATCATTGTAAAATTATATACTTATTATTTATATATTAATATAGCATGTATTTGTTATAATATTACATAAGAACTGTCATTGATTATTAGCCATAATTTGTTATTCATAAACAAAGTCATTGACCTAAGGTTTTACTTATTTTATAGCTTTCAAAACATACCATAAAACTTTGACATATGTATAGGAAACATATTGGTAGAGGGGAGCTTTTATGCTTTACTGAATCAAATGATTTTTCATAGCTAGCAAAGAATAAGCACCATGGGAGCTTGTAGTTTCTACATCTTTCAGTCAGTTGTGTGATTACAAAGATGTGGTCTGCTCATAAATGTGATTTGTGAAAATCTGCCTGTTCCTTTTTCATATCTTCATCAAGAATGACTTTTGCATGTTTCAATAGTTTGTTGAGATGGAAAAGTAGGCTTATATCTTGATAGTTGTCGATATTCCCTTGTTTACCCTTTTTGGATAATACTGAGATCTGAGATGTTCTCTGTAACTTTATATCTTATCCTCTTTTGGATATCCTGGGATTTAATTGCCTCCATTGGATTGCAAGGGACACCAATTTTATTGAAATAAATTTATCAAAATATTTTAAGAATATGTTCCTTATCCCTCAGTTAAGAACCCCTATTCTAGTCTCATCCTAATTGAAGCCTGTATCTGTCTATAAAAGTTCCACAAATGGTCATCTGGCAGCCATAGCCAAGAGGGAAGGCTTAGAACAAAGTTAATTTCATAGGAATACAAATGCTGAAGCCAGTTGTGCAGATGGCAGAATTGGCACCTGTATGTGCTTGCTGGCTCCTTCCCACCCTTATTCTTTCAGGCCTGCCTGGTTAGGCTATGCTTAGTGCCATCATGTTGCAAACATGTAGGTGCTTAAATATATTTTGATAATGCAGTGCCATTTGACAGTCCCCTGTACATGAAGTGGAGCACTGCTGCTCCCATCTCACAGAAGTGTGGACAGAGAATGCCATGGAAGGTACTTTGGACCAGATTTCTGCCAGCAATTCCACTCAGGAATCATTTATTCTTTGATTGATAATGCTTCCCTCATGTAGTTGTTGTGGGGATCAAATGAAATAATGTATATAAAATGCCAGGCAAATGTTAAATTGCTGTATAATTGTTTTGTGGCTATTGATTCAATCTTTCTGTAAGTAGTTATTGAAAGCCTATTATAAATGCTTGGTGCTATGTGCCCTGAATGTATTGGAGATGGTTGTAAGAAGGGAATGTAATAAAGACTTATGAGATATGGTTTCTGCTCTCACAGATCTAGTATAGTGATAGTGTTTGTTTTGGAGGTGACAGAATTTCTTTCTAAAAAGTGGGGCAATGAACAAAGTCAGACTACAAATATTCCTAGGTCAAGGTGGAGCAGGCCAGGCTTTAGAAGTTTTGGAAATTAGGCATTCACCTAGAAAGATTTAAATTTGCTTTGGAGTAATCAGTTGTAGTTCAGGGCTCCCAATACCTCCATTCTTTCCCTTCTTTTTTTTTCTAGAAATGTTGAATGCAACCGACTATGAGCTGACCTTGCTTGATCCTAGAACTATGAATTGCCTGAGAGTAATCAAAACCAGTTTAAAAAAAAGGAAAAGAGAAAAAAATAGCAGTTTCGGCTGTTTTGACTAGATGTTACCACTCCTGAGCTTCCTTAGCCTTCTTTATGGACTTTTGGTGTTATGCAAAACAACTTTTGTAACAGCTTCTTGAGGCTGTGCCTCCCTTAAGACTTCCTCCCTGGTGAAATATATTTAATCCTGCCCCTCTTTGGCACTCTAGTCCTTTGGTGCTACCTGGTTCTTCAATTTGCAATTCCTTTACCTCAATTAAAGATATTAGTTTTTGGCATTTGGTAGTCTTTATTTCAGGTTGACACAGGAATTGACCTGATGGCCCAAGAATAAAGTCTTTGTATTTTGTAGTTTGAAGTAGAGGTGGGAGCAACAAGCCTGTTGCCCTTTAAAATGATTCCAAGTTTCCCAGAATCAGGGAAATCTTTGCATCCTATTTGGAGGAGACATTCCGTTGCTGGCCTTGATTTTGTAAAGCAAAACATTGCCTCATGGATTCTTCTCTAACCAGCTATCTTCTTTCTACATAGGAAGGTAGGTGGCATAGTAGATAGTATGCTAGACTTGATGTAGGAGCACCTGACTTCAAATCCTGCCTCATAAACTTACTAGTTGTATGACCCTAGGCAAAGGAACCTAACCTCTCAGTCTAATTTTCATCAACTGAAGCATGGAAATGATAATAATATATACTTCCCAGGGTTGTTGTGAAGATCAACTGAGATAATATTTGTACAGTGTTTGCAAACCTTAAAGTGCTATATAAATGCCTCTTCTTTTCCTCTTTGTCCTCCTCTTCCTGTTCCTCCTCCTCCTCCTTCTTCCTTCTTCATGATTGTTGTTATTCGTATCTTCTTGTGTTTATCTCTTCATTCAACAGCTTCCAACAAGGACAAGCAGAAATGTTCAATTCAATTCAATTTGCATTTATTAAAATGCTTGATATGTGCCAGTCATTGTTCTAGTCACTGAGGATGCCAAAAAAAAACCAGGCAAGGTAAAAACAAAATAGCCCCTGCTATTAGTAGGGATCTTATATAACAAGGAAGCCTTTATATTCTACTGGGAGTTGGGGATAAAGGAGAGTTTACAATATATATATACATGTAAGTAAATATAAGATGCATGTAAAATAAATACAAAGTGACTGTAGAGAAAGGACCCTTAAAAATGGGGTATCAGGAAAGGTCCATTGAAAAAGGTAGTGTATTAGTCCACTCTTAGACACAGTTTGAGTTAAAACCTAGGAGGTAGAACAACTCATACTCAGTATGGTTTAACTTTTCTTTTTTTTATTGTGAACTCAATCATCAACCTACACAAACATTTCCCTGTATAAAGAAGGAGATAGAGAATTGTATGAGAGATTGTAAAGTTCTATTAACAGCATGTTTTACAGTGACCTACTTTTTGACATGAAACTTATAGCATCTTAAAAGGGATACTACCTACACTTGTCATATTCAAAAGTCAACAGTCATAAGGCATACGTGCCTCTACTTCCAAGACATTTAAATGACTGGTTGTCTGTCATCACATCACACATTTAATCTCCTTTCTTTCTCAGGGAAGCTAAGGCAAAGGGAAGACAAAAATGTAAGTGGTTTTCCTAGAGCTATATAACAGATGAATGGCCTACCTAGGAATAACCCTCGCTTTCCAATCTCTACTTTCCATAGTTCATAAGACTGAGCTGCCTTCTTTTTTTAAAGAACTACCAAGGGTTGAATTTGGACTCATGAGCTCTTTGCAGTATTTCTGCTATGGCATTTAGTCATTTGAAAATACAAAGTCCCTACATGGGAAGTAGATGTTGAGTCTGACAAAGGCTGGTTAGTATGTGCTTCTTATGTACATATATGTATATGTACATAATATATATATATATTGCCACCTAGAGACCAGCAGGAAGGCCATCTCTTCTTTCCTTGACCAATAGCTATACATACATTCAATAGACTGTTCTGAACTTGAAGAGAGCTGTTTTTTACTGCTTTAAACAGAGGAGTCATACTAGTTTCAGTTCACATAAGAAAGGCAGGTGCCTAATACACATATTATAGCAAGACACTAAAGCAGAGAAGGGAAAATGACAAAAATAGAAAAGGTTAGATAGTAAAAAAAAAAAAGCCCACCATTCTCTGAAAGCAAATTATCTTGACAAGTAGCCAGAGAAGAAATTCTTTAAATCTGGTGTTTCTTGAAATGAGGAAGCGCATGTTGGGGCAATGGAAGAGTGCCCATTAGACTCACTGAACATTATGTGTGTATGTGTGTGTATATATATATATATATATATACATATATATATATATATGAATAATATACATATATACATATATATGTAAATGTGGTTGTGATGTGGATGCATGTATGTATGTATGTTTGTATAGAGTTTTCAAATACAACATATAAGCACTTCCTACTGATTGGTTGACAACTATGTGATTATAAAGAAGCTTAATTCCAAGGACACAATTAGGTGAATTGAAACTAACTCCTATTGGATGAAGGGGACAAGGTGGAAGAAGGAAGGAAACAATATTTCACATGCCAGACACTGTGCCAAGCACATTACAAATATTATCTCATTTGATCCATACAACAATTTTACACTTGAGGAAATTAAGGCAGATAGAAGTTAAGTGACTTGCCCAGGGTCACATAGGTAGACAGTATCTGAGGCTTGATTTGAACTCTGATCTTCTCGGCTCCAGGTTCAGCACTCCATCACTACCACTTAATTGCCTCCCAAGGAGACAAGATGGAGAAGGAAAAGATAATTGTATAAATGGAAAAGAGGCTTAAAGACCTCGTGAAGTTAGGAATTTCTCTGCTTCAAGTATGGCTCATTGGAGGCAGGGGAAGATGTGCTGGATTTGGTTTGACCTAGGTTCAAATACTAACTCTTGTTTACTACCTGTGTGACCTTAGGCAAGTCATTTGACATGTCTAGATCTCAGTTTGCTCAATTTTAAGTTTATACTCTAATCAAGGAGAGGCAAATAGAAGAAGAAATAGAGACTGTATATTTGATCTATAGTGTATATTGAGTACTTGTCTACTCTCTTCTAATGGACACCCTATACATGAGTCCAAACTATTCTTAAAGTGATTTTCCAGGGAGATGGCATACAGAGGAAAAAAATAGTCTCGGCTCCCCTAGGATAGAGCCCAACCTACCTGCACTTGGGCCCAGACCTTAGAGGGCCTTCTCAGAGGGAGAAGTCAAGTATTCTAGGCTCTCCTAGATTCAGTGTTGATTGTGTGCTATTATGTTGAAATCATAAGGTTTCTAAATTAGTCTTGCATTTGGGAACAGGGTGGAGGCTGATAGGGAACTGTGTTAGGAGAGCAGCAGGAGGTAGCCAATAGAAAGGAATACAAAGCTAAAAGATTTGAGTTAGAATTGGGTACCCATGTGTGGCATTCCTCATGCTAACTTTCACATGTTAAGGGAAATGACGTCAAGGTAATACCAATAGAGGTGGGTTAGTGCTATTAAGCACAGCATTGCTAATGCTGGCATTAATTCAGGCTTTTCATTCAGTAAACATTTATGAAAGTCCTACTATGTGCCAGACTCTGATTATCCAGTTGAGTGATCCTATCCTAACATATGGCTCTTAATATCCCATCCTTGTCTCTGCAGCTTGGAGCAGCAGGGGGTAGATTGTATTCATGGCTAAGTGAAAAAGAAAAATCCAGGAGGGAAAACTGACAGATTTTACTTCTGTATCTCCTGCAACCTCTAAACCAAATTGATAAGAAACATCTTTTTGTTATTTTCTTTCAAGTCTCTTGAAGCAGTGCAAGGCAATTCATAATACAGCTCCTGTGCTGGGGGTTGCGAGTTCTATTGTGTAGATCATAGTTTGTTCTGCTCCCCAGCCTTGGGGTAAAGGTGCACTATGAATGCATCAATGGCACAATAATGTAAATGGAATTAAAATGTTGATTCTACACTGCACTGCTGTTTTAGTAGTGAAGAGTACATCTGGAATGACTCTCATTCTGAAGAGGAACTCACTGCTCTGTTCCAATCCTCTGTCAAGTACCACCTGTTTTGTACTTTCTTCTTATTTTCTCAGTTGAGTGACCTTCTCTATCATTGTAAGATTTGAAACTAAATAAGATGGTGTAATATTCTCTTTCCATCTTCAGTATCACACCAATAGGCTTAGAATCTGCCTTTTTTGAGTCAATATTTCTGTTAGGGCAGACTGAATTTTATAGTGTAAAAGTCAAAAGAGGTATTTTTTCACATTTGAACATCGGCAGAGACAACTACTTGCCTATATTTCTTGAAATTCTTAATGTCTTTCCTCATTACTTTATTTTCAGAGCTATAACAAATTTTGTATATGCTCCAAAATGACATTTTGGGTTATTCTTGTCCCCTGTATTCACTTGTTATTCGATTAGTCCAGACTGGCTAAGGAAGGGAGTTTTGGGGGATCAAATCCAAAAAGAGAAGATAGGGTATAGGAACCAGATGGTGAGAATTTCTGCTTTCTCTATTGCCTTCATTCTTGGACAACAATACTACAAAATGTCAGTCATGACTCCTTCTGTAGTCATCAGATCCGTGTTGGCCTGTATGTTATCTCATTGCTTTTCATGTTTATTTTGTGATTTTAGTTCTAGATAGTTATCTTTCCAGCCCATAAAACTATCCAAATTATATATACTGTAGAGCAAATTAAATAATGCACCCACTTCTCAGTTATATCTAGATCCATTTGCATCCCTCATCTATTCAAATCCATAGTTCCTGAGTCCTTCTCCAATGATTATTTGTCAGATCAAGCCAGATAACATAATGAGAGTATAAGATAGTTTATATATATATGTATGTATATATATGTACATACGCGTATATGTATAGTTAAAATATATTGCAATAAATATCAAGGAAGGCCCTTCTATGTCTCCTTGGCAGACTAAAAATCAACTTCCCCATTCCATACTTCTGAGCTCCCAACATAGCAGAAGTACTCAAGTCATTTAAACTTATGTGAGACAGTTTGCTCTGCACATGCTGTCAGCTTAGTCAATGCCTTCTCAACCTTTGTGCAGGAGCAACATTAGGAGTTTGGGTTTCATGGTGCATAGCCAAATGGTAAAACCTCAAGTCATGGCTTCTGTTGCCACTATCAAGGTCCAAATGAGATGCTAGAGCTCAGAGCATGACTGGAATTCTTTTTGTCTTCCCTGCTGCTCTTTTGGCCATGTGAGCCCATAGTTCAACACCTGGATGAACCTCTTTTTTTCAACTGTATATGCTGGAAGCACACCTACTCAATCATAATGTGCACTGGGGATGTACTCATGCTGCAGACATTTATAGTCTTCTGGAAAATGCAATCCACAGAAAAGTGACTTTGATAAGCAAGGTTTTCCAAGTCCTTAGCATGGGGGAGAAGTACAATTCATGGTGTGTCACCTACAGTGAATTCTTTATACCAGACCTATTTTCAACTATAGCGCCTTGATCTCATTTATTCCTTTAATTCAATTTGATTCAATTCGACAAGGATTAATTAGGGACCCGTGTGCCAAGCAATGTGTGCTAAGTGCTAGGGATATCAAAAGAAAGTTCCTTCTTCAAGGTTTTATTCTTGGGGCCACAATGTGTATACAGATAAGTAACTATAAGATTTATAAAAGTAAATACAACACAATTTTAGGGGTGGGAGGAGAAGATTAAAACCTAGAGGTATCAGCAAGGGCTTCCTATGATAGGTAGCAATTATGCTGAGCCTTAAAGGGAGTTGGAGATTCCAAAAAGTGGGGGTGAGAAAGGGGATCATTCCAGGCACTAGGGACAATCTGCGCTGAGGCAAAGGAGTGGTAGGTGGAATATAACGTATAGGGAACAGCAAATAGGCCAAGCTGGAATGAATGCATGAGGGGAAGAAACATTGGGTCAATTTAGAAAGATGAGTTGAACCCAGATTGTTAAAGGCTTTAAATGTACAGAAAAGTTTGTATTTCATCCCAGAGGAAGTAGGAAATGACTGAAGACTTTTTTTTTAAGCAGGAAAGTGAAATGGTCAGATTTGTGCTTTAGGAATATCATTTTGGCAATTTTGCAGAGTATGGGTTGATTGGAAAGGAGAGAAACTAGAGGAAAAGATATAAAGAACAAAGCTGATGGCATAGTTTAGATGAGAGACCATGAAGGCCTGAAATAAGATGCGACTATATAAAGAAGAAAGGAAAGGAGGAAGAAAAGAAGGAAGTAAGGAAGCATTTATTAGATGTCTATTGTGAGCAAAGCAAAATTGAAGTAGCTCAAAAGAAACAGGAAATGTGAAAATTTACAGATTCCACCCCAGACTTTCACATGGACGTTTCGTGCCTGACTTGTGGTAGAACATTCCGAGCTCGGATAGATCTGATCAACCACAGTCAGGCCCACGGTAAATTGACTCTGACATAGTGATATCATTTTGGTCTTATTCAAGGGCAAAGGACAACAACCATTATGTGCTAGGCACTCCACTGAGTGCTTCGCAAATATCTCACTTTATCCTCAAAATAACTCTGGAAGGTTGATACTACTATTATTTCAATTTTGCATTTGAGAAAATGAAGGCAGATAGAGGTAAAGTGACTTGCCTAGTGTCATAGAGCTAGTAAGTGTCTGAGGCTTGATTTGAATTCAGGTCTTCCTTACTCCAGGCCTAGTGCTCTGTCCACTGTGCCATCTAGCTGCTCTGGGGTGGAGAGGAGGTAACAAATGTAAAACATGGTAGGGAGGGAACACTGACAGAACTTGGCAACTGGTTGAATATTAGGGGGTAAATGAGAGTGAAGAATCAAGTATTATATGCTTAATAAATATTTATTGACAGACAGACTGATTGACTCTGAGATTGTGTACCAGGGTTATTGGAAGGTATTTTTCCAAATTCTGAGATAGCTTTTCCCTTTTATACAAATTGGTTTGGCTATGACTCCACTTTTCACACCATTTGTTTGATTGATTCAAGGAAGTATACAAGCCTATTCATTCTCAGTGTTTTTTAAAAATCTAATTGCATTTAAAAATTTTTAAACATGTTATCTTGATTTTTTTTGTTTCTTAAATCACCATAGTTATTCAAAGTATCATTTCTCCTTGTTACAAATTGAAAACTCCAAATAGACAGAGTTTCTAGGTAATTAATAATCGATTTATTAATTAGGCTTGCTGGCAATCAATACATTGATGGTCAGTGGTTTCTCTTGGTAACCAAAGACAAAAGATATGGAAAGCCCGAAGGCTTTAAATAATCCTTAAAGGGGAATTCCCTTGACAACTGAAAATCAACCCTGATTGGTGGCCATTTAATGAGTTAGCAGACTAGAAGTCTTTAGCTTCTCCTGCTGCTAGCTTGGCTTGATCCTGGGACTCAGTTGTCTCCAGTAATCTGGACAAGGGAATCCTTCTCCATCCAGACCACCCTGGTTGGTTTTCTCCTTCAGGAGCTGGATCATCCTAAACTCTAATGGAGGGATACAAGTACAAGGGTTCATTTCCTCCAGGTAAAAACTCCTCTAGACCGGATTCTATTTACACTCTAAACAGAAGTGAGGGCTCCTAGTTGGGTGAGGTCCCACCCAAGTTTGAAGAGTATTGGCTAGGACAATCCCATCAATCAGCATGTCCTTCAGAGACTATTTTTTTGCAAGGACTGGACCTGAAATGGGGAAATAAAGGAGAAAAGCCTGGATCCCAAATTAGTAATTGGTTATTATCATAATGGTAAAATAATAATTTATCTCACTCTCTGACTCCCTGGGAGCCATCTCATGTGACAGAAAGTTATTTTTATAGAGGGTAAAAAAAGACCAGCACAACTGATCAAGGCATTGAAAAAAAATCTCAAACTGTATAATGTGTGACACCTGTGAACCACCATGAAGAGGAAGATTGGGGGTATCTTCTTATTGTTGTTCATTGTTTGTCCTTCATTCTCGAAGATGGCCAATGACATCAGGAAGGTGATGTCTTGACTTGCCAGTGAATTGGATTTAAGTGAGGCAGAGCTGTGCAGTTATCAGCCTTACTTTCTCCTCTAGTCATTGAAGTCCAGTTACAAGACATAGGTCATGATGACTGGCAATGGCCCTAGATGAGGCGCATTTTTTTCTTTTATCCTTTTTAATACTGTATTTTTCCAATTACACGTAAAAACAATTTTTAAAATTCATTTAAAAATTTTTGGGTTCCAAATTATCTCCTTTCCTCCCTCCATTCCCTCCTCATCCCAAGAAGGCAAGAAATTTTATACAGTTTATACATGTGCAGTCATGCAAAACATTTCAATGTTAGTCATGCTGTGAGAGAAAACAGAACAAAAAAAATGAAAAAAAGAAAGTAAAAATAGTGTGCTTTAATCTTTATTCAGACTCCATCAGTTATTTCTCTGGAGGTGGATAACAATTTTCATTATAAGTCCTCAAGAACTGTCTTAAATCTTTGTATTGCTGAAAATATCTCAAGTCATTCAAAGTTGATCATTGTACAATATTGCTGTTACTGTGTGTAACATCCTCCTGGTTTTGCCCATTTCACTTTGCATCTAATCAATAGTGATTTAGAGCATTTTGTTTCCATATGACTATAGACAGCTTTGGTTTTTTCTGAACACTGCCTGTTCATATCAACTGGGGAATGACTTATATTCTTATAAACTTGACTCAGTTATCTATATATTTGAAGAATGAAGCCTTTATCAGAGAAAACTTGCTATAAAAATTTCCCCCCAGTTTTCTGCTTTCCTTCTAATCTTGGCTGCATTGGTTTTGTTTGTACAAAAACTTTTTAATTTAATGTTAACAAAATGATCCATTTTATATCCTGTAATGTTCTCTATCTCCTGTTTGGTCATAAATTCTTGCCTTGTTTATAGATCTGACAGGTAAACTATTTTGTGCTTCTCTAATTTGCTTATCATATTACCCTCTCTGACTAAGTCATGTACCCATTTTTGACTTATCTTGATATATGGTATGAGATATTGGTCTATACCTCATTTCTGCCAAACTGCTTTCCAATTTTCCCAACCGTTTTTGTCAAATAATAAGAGCTTGTCTAAAATGAAACACTAGATTACTATGGTCATTACCTACTGTATATTGTGTACCCAATCTATTCCACTGATTGACAATTCTGTCTCTTAGCTAGTACCAGAATGTTTTGATGATTAACACTTTATAATACAATTTGAGGTCTGGTACCATGTGTTGGTAAACAAAATGGGCTCTTAGCACTCAGTTCAACCAAGTGCCCTTGAAGAGTTTGGCTTTTGTTTCCTTGATTAGATTTGGGATTCCTTGATGACCTCCTTGCCTCAGGGGAGGGCCTAGTTTACACATAAGTTTGAGTGACATGTTTGGGACATCAGAGGGGTTTAAGTCACCTCTTTGTGATGATTCTAGGTCATGTGGGTGAGTCTCATGTGTGACTCACCCTTGACCCTGAAAAAGATATAAAACCAGGGGTTGGTTTTCTCTTTTTCGGAGCTCTTACCTACAGCCATGGTGGCTTGCGTGCGTGACTCTGAGCCAGCCCTTGTTTATGAGCTCCTGGGCTGAACCTAGATGTTGGTAACTATGAATTGTATTTGGTCTGTCTGTCCATGTTTGTAATTTGTTTGTATTTGTTCCAAAGTTCAGGGTGCTGGCTTTTCCCCCTGAACTAAGTGAATGGTATTTGTATGCTGAATTAAAGTAAACTTGTCAACCCCTTAATGTTGCTTTCCTTACTAAAGCAGATCAAAAGAACCTGGGCTTTTGCAGCATGCTGGTAGTGTGCTTGTTGTTGGACTTGTGTTTGTCTTTCACCCCCACAACAGCTGCTAGCCAGATTGTTGAAACATATGACTAAGTCACCTTCCTTCATATTTTTTTTCATTGATCCCCTTGATATTCTTGATTTTTTATTCTTCCAAGTGAATTTTGTTATTATTTTTTCTAGCCCTATAAAATAGTTTTTGGTAGTTTGTTGGTATGACACTGAATAAGTAAATTAACTTACACAGAGTTATCATTTTTATTATATTGCCTCAGCCTACCTATGAAGAATAAATATTTTTTCAGTTGGTCAGATTTGACTTTATTTGTGTGAAAAGTGTTTTGTAATTGTGTTCACATAGTTCTTGGGTTTAACTTGGAGGTGGATTCCCAATATTGGTTACAGTGATTTTAAATAGAATTTCTTTTTATGTCTCTTACTGTTGGACTTTGTTGGTAATATATAGAAATACTGGTGACTTAGGTGGGTTTATTTTATATCCTGCAACTTTGTTAATTATTTTAACTAGTTTTTCAGTAGATTCTCTAGGATTTTCCAGGTGTACTATCATGTCTTCTGTAAAAAGGGTGATAGTTTTATTTCTTTATTGCCTATTCTAATTCCTTCAATTCTTTTTTTCTTCTCTTATGGCTATAGCGAGCATTTTTAGTACAATATTGAAAAATATTGGCAATAATGTTCATCTTTGCTTCATCTCTCATTTTATTGGGAAGACTTCTAGCTTATCTCCATTGCAGATAATGCTTGCTGATTGTTTTGATAGATATTACTTATCATTTTAAGGAAAGCTCTATTTATCCTTATGCTTTTTAGTGTTTTTAATGAGAATGATTTGTATTTTATCAAAAACTTTTGCTGCATCTATTAAGATAATTATATGATTTTTGTTTTGTTTTGTATTGACATGGTTAATTATGTTAATAGTATTTCTAATATTGAACCAGCCCTGAATTCCTGGTATAAATTCCACCTGGTCATAAAGTTTGAGTTTTGTGATATATTACTATAATCTCCTTGCTAATATTTTATTTAAAAATCTTGCATCAAGGTTACTTAGGGAAATTGGACTATAGTTTTTTTCTTCTGTTTTCATACTTTCTGATTTTAGGTACCAGCATCACATTTATGTCATAAAACAAATTTGGTAGGACTACTTCTTTGCCTGTTTTTCCAAATAATTCACATAGTTTTGGAATGAATTGTTCTTTAAATGTTTTATGGAATTCATTTGTGAAGCCATATGATCCTGTGAATTTTTTTCTTAAGGAGCTCACTGGTGGCTTGTTCAATTTCTTTTTCTAAGATGGGATTATTTAAGTATCCTATCCCATTTCCTCATCTGTTAATCTAGGAGATTTATATTTTTGTAAATATTTATCCATTTCATTTAGATCACCAAATTTATTGTCACACAATTGGGCAAAATAGCTCCTAATAATTGCTTTCATTTTCTCCTCATTTGTGGTGAATTCATCCTTTTAATTTTTGATACCAGGAATTTGGTTTTCTTCTTTTTTTTAAAAATCAAATTAACCGATGGAATATCTAGTTTATTATTTCTCCCTCATAAGTTCATTGTACTCACCTTCACAGTTGTGGTTACTGTTTATTTCCCTCCATCCTACTTCTCCCCCCTCCACCACGCCATTTATCCTTATCTCTCTCTACTTTCCCCATCTCTCCTCAAAAATATTTTGCTTCTGACCACTGCCTTCCTCTTCTCTTATTCCCCTTGTCTCCTACCTCCCATTAGGGTCAGATAGATTCCTTTACCTGGGTGTATGTTATTCCTTCTTTCAGTCAATTCTGATGAGAGTAAGGTTCAAGCATTGTCCAACTCACCACCTTCCCTTCCACTGTAAAAGTTCTTTCTCACCTCTTTTATGTGAGATAATTTACCCCATTCTACCTCTCCCTTCCTCATTCTCCCAGTGCAGCCCTCTTTCTCATCTCTTATTTTTTTTGTGTGGATATCATCCCATCATAGTCAAATCATATCGGTGTCCTCTGTCTATGTATACTCTTCCCTGCCATAATAATGATAAAGTTCTTAGGCATTATATGTATCATCTTCCCATATAGGAATGTAAACAGTTTATCCTTACAATTTCTCTTTCCTATTTACCTTTTCATGATTCTCTTGAGTCATGTATTTGAAAATCAAATTTTCTGTCAGCTATGGTTTTTTCATTAGAAATACTTAAAAGTCCTCTATTCATTGAATATCCATTTTTTCCCCTAAAGTTTCGCTAGGTAGTTGATTCTTTGTTGTAATCCTAGCTCCTTTGCCCTCTGGAATATCATATTCCAAAACCTCTGATCCTTTAATATAGAAGCTGCTAAATCCTGTGTTATCATGAATATGGCTCCATGATATTTAAATTGTTTCTTTCTGACCGTTTGTTTTATTTGTCCTTGACCTGGGAGCTCTGAATTTGGTTATAATAGTCCTGAGAATTTTTGTTTTGGGATTTCTTTCAGGAGGTGATTAGTGGATTGTTTTCCATGTCTATTTTACCTTCTTGTTCTAGAATATCAGGGCAGTTTTCTGAAACAGTAAGGCAATAGACACAACATCAACAATAATCGTGAATATGCCTATATAGTTCTGTATCACAAAGTATGAGAAACTCTCCATAAAGAAGGTAAAAGAAGTATAACATTTATTCAGACACCAGAAAACCATATCCCATAACCAAATGTTCAGCTCCCACAGCCAGTCAGCCCACTTTATCATAACAGCAAGGAACTTAAAACACCATATCACAGCCTGGAAACTCACTATCCCAAAACCTCTCCAAACCCCTGCTGGGGTCTTCCCCAAAACAAACTCACAATGCAGCTAAGTCAGCCTGTTCAGTTCTAACAATCACAAAGGCGGCCATTAGCAGCCATAACATCTCTCTCTCGCTTTCTCTCTGTCACCCTCTCAGCATTTCCTGTGACATAATTTCCTTTTCCTGTCAGGAAGCTCCTCCTACCACATGTGTCTTAGGCTTCCTGTGACATAAGCAGGTCATATGGCCTATTAATGGGTGGGAAAGATCTTCAAATCCAATTGCTACTACATTTTCTTGAATAAATTCTTGAAATATTATGTCTAGGCTTTTTCTTTGATCATGGCTTTCAGGTAGTCCAATAATTGTTAAAATATCTCTCTTCAGTATAGCTTCTAGGTCAGTTATTTTTCCCAATGAAATAATTCATATTTTCTTCTATTTTTTCAGTTGTTTGATTTTGTTTTATTGTTTTCATTTGAAACCAAGATGTTAAAAACAAAAAAGTTCCTACTTAGAGGAATATGTTCAAGATGATGTGGTCATGTCATGTACATAAGTGGGTTTTTAAAACAAAGTTTCTTTTGCAAAAAAAAAAAATTAAGTAATTTATACTTTTTTGATGGAAAACTTTAAAAGCAGATTAATTGTGATTTGTTAAAAGAGATAAGCTCTACACTAAAGCTATGGAATGCAGAAACTCAAATTTACAATAGCTTTGACATTGAAATTATGAAACCCTAATGTTATTTTGATCAAATCACACTTCAGAGTTGTTCCATTTCCAAAATTGATCTTAGCATTTCATGTCAATTAAGATTGTGCTAAATTTATTACTTGTCTTTATTCTCCTGGTCCCATTCATGCTTGCTTCTATTCTGAGGAAAGCTTTCTAAGGCCTGAACTGGGGGGTCTTCTATCTGCCCCATGGCAACCACTTCCAACTGTGCCAACACAAGGCAACATCCATGTCCCACTGGCAGTGCAATCTCTCCATGTGGATGTGGAGAATATCGATTATAAAGAAGACCAATCCTCCTTTTGACTTCAGGCCCCCCATCTCCTGTGTACCTGTCCTTTGAGGATATAGGAATGATGCCCTCCATTCAAAGATAAACACTTCTATACCTGGTGACACATCCTGGTGACTCTGAACTACTGTAAATAATCATCCAAACTTCATTCCACACCCCTTACCACCCAGTTCTTCATTCCCATCCCCCTCAACCCTCTCATCCCAAAGTTTTAACCTATCCCCATTTAATTTCTTCACTGTACTCTCTGGAATAACTGTTCCATAAGCAACAAATTTCCCTTAATCTTAAATCTTCCTCTCCCACTCTTTCCATCTAGTAGTGCTTACTAAAACTTGGCTTCTCTCCAATGACACAGCCTTCCTGGCCTTCCTTTCCAACACTGGCTATACCCCCATTACTTCTCCTTGGCTCACTGGCTGATGCAGGAGAATTGGAATACTCCTCTCAGTCCATTACGACTTTCAGATCCTCCTTCCTCTATCACTAAGTAATCTGTCTTCCTTTGAGGTTCATAATATTCATATCTGTTGTCTAATCAAATTCATGGTAGCTGTTGACTGTAGACCCCCGGTCACTCTTCTTCCTTCCTTAATAAGTTTGACATTTGGTTCACAATTTTTCTCTCCTTTCCAATTCCTGTCCTCCTACTAGGGGACTTCCTACACATATTGACTCTTCTTCAAATTCTCTAACCACTCAGTTGCTCAGCCTACTCAATTCTCATGAACTATTCCTCTGCTCCAATTCAGTCACACACAAAAATGGTCATATCCTTGATCCTACCATCACCTACAAATGTATCACCTCTATGTTCAAGAATTCGGAAATCCCTTTATCCAACCATAATCTATAGGCTTTTTGCTTCTTACTCTGCCTTGCATTGCAAAATCTTATTGTTTGTCTATACCATGACCTCCAATCCTTCACCTTCCTGCCTCAATTCTTTCCCAGAATATCTCCCCTGCACTAGCCATGCTATCCTCTTTTCCCCACCTCAACCCCTTAGAGAACTAATTCAACTTTTTACTACTCCTCTTAAATCTCTAAGCCCATTATCAAATTGGGGATTATGCTCAGCCTTCCTCAGACCTCAGCTTTGGATCACTCCCACTATTTGTCATCTTAGAATGTGTGCTGCTAAATGAAGATGGAGAAAATCACACAACCTCTCTGATTGGGTCCCCTATAAATTTATGTTACGAAGTCTCAACAAGGTCCTTACTACTACTAGAAATCCTACTATACCTCTCATCAAGTCATTAGCTCACTCTCCATAATGACTCTTCCAAACCTCTTCATCCCTCCTTGAATCTCTCATGGCTCTCTCTTTCTCTATTCCCTCAGCTGAGAACCTTGCCTCATATTTTACAGAAAAAAATTAAGACCTTTTGAATTAACTCCCTATTCTCTCCCTTTTCTCATCTCCTATCACTCAGACTCCTTTCGACATTTCCTCCTCCTTCACCTCTGTCTCTGATGATAAAGTAGACTTACTCCTTACCAAAGCTAACCCTTCTAAATTGTTCAAGAATCCCATTCCATCCTATCTCCTGCAATGGACTGCCTCTTCTGTCATCCCCACTCTTTCATTTATTTTCAATTTCTCCCTCTCTACTGGCTCATTTTCAACTGCTTACAAATATGTCCATGTCTCCCCTATCCTGAAAAAGCTTCATTTGATCCTTCCATTCCTGCTAACATACTATATCTCTTCTGATCTTTGTAGCTAAACTCCTTGAAAAGGCCAGTTATAATAAATGCCTTTACTTTTTTTTTCTTACTCCATTATTAACTCCTTACAATCTGGCATCCAACTTTATCATTCCACTAAAACTACTCTTTCCAAAGTTATTAATAATCTCTTAATTATAAAATCTGGAGAGGATTCTGGGAAGATGGTGGAGTAAGTCAGAAAATTCCAAGCTCTCCAGATTTCCCCCCACAAAAGAGTTTAAACTGCACCTTAGTGTGAACAAAGTGTGGGTGGAGACAAAGAAGAATAGAGGCACAACCAGGATCTTCCTGAGAAATTTGAGAAGATCAGAAGAAAAATCCCAGGACCAGGTTTGGTCTCTGCTAGGAGTAAACACCTCCAAGCTAGGTTCTGTTTTAACAACAAGCAGCAAGCCTTAAGCAACTAGCAGCAAGCCCTGGGGTTAATTGGTTTGAGAGGCTGCCTCCCAGAATAGTGAGGGGAGTTGGGCTTTTGAGCCCAGGAGGATCGAAGGAACCTCTGCTGACAAGGACCCAGCGGTGTTGTGAAGAGCAATGAGGGTGAGAAGGAACCAGCACAGGCCTGGTGAGTACAGAAGAAGTGGGGTAGAAAGTGCCTGGCTGTAGGCACTTACAGGAGGTTGGAGGTTTGACTTTGGTTCCAAGTTAGAGGGGACAACCAAAGATCTGAGGCAAGAGGCACCATTTCCCATACCCCAGAGCTAGAGGTGATTACAAAAATCGAGTTAATACCACAAAAAATACACAGGCAAAGGAGAAAGAATCCAACCATAGAAACCTATTATGAGAATAGAAATGACCAGGGTTCATCTTCAGTGGAAGATATTGAAGTAAAGAAACCCCCAAGAGCAACGTCACATGGTCGCTTGCCCAAAAAGAATTTATAGAAGATATTAAAAAAGACTTTAAAAATTGAATGACAAAGATGGAGGACAAACTAAAAAAAAATTATCCAAGAAAAACAGGATTATGAAAGAAAAGTCAGCCAATTAGAAAAGGAGATCAAGACCTTTTGAATTAACTCCCTATTCTCTCCCTTTTCTCATCTCCTATCACTCAGACTCCTTTCGACATTTCCTCCTCCTTCACCTCTGTCTCTGATGATAAAGTAGACTTACTCCTTACCAAAGCTAACCCTTCTAAATTGTTCAAGAATCCCATTCCATCCTATCTCCTGCAATGGACTGCCTCTGAAAATTCGAATTGGGCAAAGTGAAGCCAGTGAAATTATAAGAGATCAAGAAATAATTAAACAAAACATGAATAATGAAAAAAATAGAAGAGAAAGTGAAACATCTTATAAGAAAAACAACAGATTTGGAGAATAGATCAAGAAGAGAGAGTATAAAAATAATCAGAGTAACTGAAAGTTATGATCAAAAAAAGAATCTTGATACAGTAAGACAAGAAATAATTAAAGAAAATTGTCCTGAATCATTAGAACAAGGGAGGAAAGTAGAAATAGAAAAAAAAAACATTGAATACCACTTAAAAGAGATCCTTTGAGGAAAACTCATAGTAATATAACAGTCAAATTCCTAAATCTTCAGCTCAAGGATAAAATATTAAAAGCATCAAATTAAAATAATTTAAATATGATGGTGCCACAGTTAGAATTACACAAGACCTAGCAGCAGAGACATTAAGGGACCGCAGGTCTTGGAACACAACATATCGAAGAGCAAAAGAAGGGGGTCTTTTGCTCTTCGATACATTGTGTTCCAAGACCTGCGGAACAACATATATTGTGTTCCAAGACCTGCGGCTCAGGCTGAAAATGTCATACCCTTCAAATTTAAGTATTATGTTGAATGAAATAAATGGAATTGACAAACCCTTAGACTTTTAAGACTTGGTTAAAAAAATCCTCAACTTAATGGAAGATTTGACATACAGGGACCAAGAGAAATATAAGGTAAATACCAAAGACCAACTATAAGAGATTCATAAGGACAGACTGTTTACCTTTCATATAATATAAAATGTAAAATGTATGTCTAAGATTCTTATTAATGATTATCGAGCTCATAAGAAAGAGGAGGAAAAACCTGACTACGATATGAATTTAAAAAGTAAAACCATTAGAAACAGCTAAAAAGAGTAACTATTTTATATAAAAGAGGTGAAAGTGGAAGGGGAGGAGGGCTGGTAGTCCTGTTAACCTACTTTCATTGGGAATGGGTTTAAGAGAGAACAATACATATATATTTAGAAGAACACAAAAGTTTTATAAATTTAGAAGAAATAAGATGGTAGGGGCATAGTGAGGGGAGAGAGGACAAGGGAGGGATTTATAGAGGGGAGAATGAGGGGATAGGTAAAAGGGGAGTATAGAAGAGTGTTTAGATTTATGGGAATGGGAGGATAGGGGAGGGATCTTTGGAAAGGGGTAGGCAAGTAATAGGAGGGCAAGGTAGTCGGTCAAGTAAAGCAGAAGAATCAAGAGGGATAGGAAACAAGAGAGATGTATAAATATAAAAACAAAGATTAGGAGTAGGATATGTTTGGGACAGTATATGTGTATGTATATATCTATAGCTATAGAGAAACATATCTAAACTTTATTGTAGCCTTCAGGGGTGAGACTGGGGGAGGGGGAAAAGAACAAAGTAAAAAAGTGCACAGCAGAAAACAAAAGAAAACTCACAAGGAAGCAAAGATGGACAATTCTCAAAACAATGTGTATTATTTATTATATGGGCTTTCTTAAAATGAAAATCTATTGTTATATATTTTGAATCCTCTCTTACATTCTGCTATACACACATGCTTTTTTTTCTTTCTTTGTATTTGTTTCAATATTTAAGTTTATGATATGTTTTGTTTCTTTTCTGTATTCTGCATTTGTGTTCTGGCCCTCGAGTCTAGAATAAAATTAAATTAAAAAAAATTATAAAACCAACAGCTTTTTCTCAAACTTCATTCTTGACCTCTTCAGTCTGACACTGTTGATCACTCTTGTCTCCTAGATACTCTCTTCTCTCTAGGTTTTCAGGACACCACTCTCTCCTGGTTCTCTCCTTACCTATCTGACCACTCCTCGGTTTTCTTTACTGGCTTCTCTTCCAGATCATCCCTTTAACTGTACGTGTCCCTTAGGATTCTGTTCTGGGCCCTCATCTCTTCTCCTTCTATAACTGCTTCACTTGGTGATCTCATTAACTCCCTGGGATTCTATGTCTCAGATCTACTTACCCCAAACTTTCTACTGGCCTCCAATTTCAGATCTCCCAGTGCCTTTCAGACATCTAAAACTGGCTGTCCAGTAGACATCTTAAACTCAATATATCCAAAATGGAACTCATTGTTTTTCTCCTTAAACCCTCCTCCCCCTCCCTTCCCTTTTACTGTAGGCCAACACCATTCTATGGAGTCATCCTGGATTTCTTAATATCTCTCCCTCTCCTCCGTGCCCCCCCCCCCGCCCCATATCCAAGCTGTCATCAAGGGCTGTTGATTTCAACTTTGCAACAGTTCTTGAATATGGCCCCTTCTCTCCTCTGACACTGCCAGCAGTCCAGTGCAGGTCCTCATCTCCTCACACCTGGATTATTACAATTGCCTGCTGGTGGGTATGCCTGCTCAAGTCTCTCCCCATGCCAATCCATCCTCCATCCAGTTAGTAATTTGCCTAATGCATAGGTTTAATCATATCTCCCCCCAACCCCTACACCTTTCACTAAATTCTGTTGGCTCCCTATTACCTCCAGGATCAAATACAAAATGCTCTATTTGGCATTCAAAGCCCTTTATATCGTAGCTCCCTTTGATCTTTCCACTCTTCTTATACCTTACTCCTCAATACATATTCTTCATAGAGAACATGTGACATGAAGTAACTTAGTAGGCTTCATTTTTGGTTCAATGTCTACTCCTCCAGGAAACCTTTTAGGATACTCCCAGGTGTTAGCACTTTTCACCCTCTCTCCCAAATACTTTGTATACATTTTTCATTTACTTATATGTGTGTGTGTCATTTCCCCACAATAGAATGTAAGCTCCTTGATGGCAAGGACATTTCTTTTAATATCCCCAGCACCTTGCATAGTGGCTAGTATATAATAGATACTTAATAAATGCTTGTCGAATTAAACTGAAATTAACTGCAAGAAATTGGAAAGAGTATGGAAGGACACATTTTCTAGAAATATACACTGAAAAGCCACACCTCTTCATCTCAGAAAAGATGCTGTTCTCTCATTTCCCCATCTTTTTCCTCTTCTTCATTATAAAGGATATTATTGCTCCTCATTAAAACTTCCCCAGGGAGTCCAGACAATCCCCATCTATGTCTAATATAAATGGCACTTTGGTAATGCTCGCGGAACCTAGCTTTTGAGCATGCCCAGTTTGCCTGACAGGGAACCTTCTGCATCCCTAAATAGTTAAGTGTTGTGGCTTCCTTTGATTGGCCGCTTGCATCTTAAAAAATGATAAAATGGGGCTGGTCACTTTCTCTTCTTCCGTCATCTTTTTTGGCAGCATTCTCCTGTCTACACACCCAGTGTGGACACTATGAACTAAACCTGTGAGAGGGGGAAGGGAGTTGGCCTCCCCCTTCTTATCTCTCCTTTACCTACCACCAAGAAATGAGCCAGGATATGTTTGTTTCTGCTTTGGGTTTCTTGGCCTCATTTTCAAGTGCCAGAGTGATCCTCACAGGACCAGAAATTCCAGCCATGGTGACCTTTGAGCAGGGCTTCAGGCGGGTTATGCAATAGCCAGCCTAGCCAGCCCTGAGAATTCAGGGAGCCTGGGACCCAAACCCCAGGGAGAGTTTGGACTTGGGCCTAGGATTGTGCATTATGGGTACAGAGCTAAGCAGCTGCTAGTTAGATTGTTGAAACAAATGGAGATAGAAAGGAAAGTGCAAAGAGGTTGAATTTCTGCACAGGAGACTTTCCACAAGTGGATTATAAACCTAGAGGGAGAAGGGACCTCAGCAGCCACCTAGCCTAACTCTCTCGTTTTGAATATGAGGAGATAAGACCCAGGGAAGTTAAGTGACTTGCTGTAGGTAACACACGTAGCATGTATCAGAGATGGGATGCAAATCTAGGTCATCTGATGCCAGAGCCAGGGCTCTTTCCCTCTTTTAATTATTACCTATTTTCCGAGATATAACTTTGTTTCTATATATTTGTTTGCATGTTGTAGATTGCGAGCTCCTTTGAGGGCAAGGGCTGCCCTTTATCTCTTTTTGTATCCCCGGTACTTAGCACGGTGCCTGGCACAGAGCAGGCACTTAACTGTTTATTGATTCATTTCGACTTCTACAGCGATGTGACTTTTAGGGATGAGTGACATCTTGTCTAACTTGTCCCTTCATTTCTGGAACTGTCCACAGCTCTAACGATCCCCATGCTTGGAAAAGTTCAGGACAAAGTGTGGACCACAAGGCCAATGCCTAAACACCCCTAGGGAGTCTAGCCCTGACAAAAAGGACTATGGTAGAAGCGGAGAGATCAAACCTGCTTGAATATTTAAGACTTGTGGGATTTGAACTTAAATGAAAACTTTTGATGTTCAGCTCTGTTCACTATTTGAAGGGTTCATTTAAAGAGCTTAGTGAAGAGGATCAGTGGGTTTCTTGGGTATTAAACACATCTTCCAATGCAATATTTTAATGAGTAAGTGTAATGCAGCAGGCTCTCAGATTTAGTTTCTCTCATAACACTCATGAGCTCAAAAAGCAATGTAAAAGCCCTTGGAAAAACACTTGGGGAATCTCACTGAACTGGAGCTTTGAAAACTTAAAAAAAAATACAGATGTGTGAACCACTCTCCCACTGCCTCCCTAACCCTTACCACAGCTGGATTGGACACTTCCCTAAAATCCCAAACACATATGGAATAACCACCCAGTGAATGTGATACTACCGTTGTTGTTGGGTTTTTTCATTAGTCCCCTTTTCCTAGGCTCTGCAGCTGTAATCATTGATTTCAAAGTGTTAAGAGGCTTTTGTGTCTATTTCTTACTGCCTTCCTCAGACTTCTCAGGGCCCCGGGTTTGATAACTTGATTGCCCAATGGCCCTGCAGTGTGTCATCAGTGAAAAGACTTTTGCCCCCCTCCCGAGTTCCTGGATTTTATTTTTAACTATCGAGACTGAGAGATTGTGTTGTTCGGCACTGTTGGAGTGTGGGAAGAGAGCAGCCACATAGGCAATTTCAGAGAATGGGGCCATTTGTCTGGTGTTACTCATAATGAATTAGTGTCTGCTGACTGATTTCCTCAGTACTTTTTAAATGAGAGCCATCTTTGCCTGCCTGTCCTTGTTCCTGCAGTTCAGATGTTTAGCTTTTTAATTTGGTCTCTGTTGAATTCTCTGTAAATCAATTCAGCCTGATGATTTTTCCTTTTGTCTAAAAGGAAAGAATGTGGGGGAATGTTTTGCTAGTATGGTAAAAATAAAGTTTCAGTACTATGTTTACTATTCACAAACTGTCCATCTGTTTCTCCATCAGACCAACCTCTTGAACCCAGCACACAGCTCTAACTTCCCATTTAGATAGTGTGGTAATGTAAGGATGGATTTGATTGGTTTATTTATTCAGTCAAATCACTCTACTCCACTTAAAGGTTCGAGGCTCAATCATAGGCTTTGTTCTAACTTCAAAAACCCTTAGAAATGGAATGACATTGTAAAGGATTCAAATAGACCATCTGAACCTAGATGACCAGGAGTCATTTACCAATTATAAAAGTGTTTTAGGACCTATCATTTGAGAGATTGGAATGAGTATGGTTTGCAGGAGGAGTGTTAGCACCATTCTAGAAATACCATATGTGAGTAAGAACTTCCATTTTGACCTCAATGTGCTGACAAAGCCCCTTACCTACCTCAAATAATCCAGGTCTGCACCTTGAGGCTTTTTACACTCCACTACAATGATATTGTGACCATCTGATCTGTAACTGGAGGCTTTTCCACTGTTTCACACTATCCTTGTGACCACCAGATCTGGGTGGTGCTATAGGTTCCACTAACTCTTCCAAATATGAGAAACTAATACATCATTGGTTAGTTAAGCTTCACTTGCCTACCACAGGATTCTATTGATTGGCCGTTAACTCTAAATGGGCCCAAAAAGGCAAATAAACTGATTGGGACCAGGTAGGGAATGTTCCATGCTCCAAAGAATGGTCTCTAGAGGCCACACCATCCTAGGTATATTTATTTTCTGTGATTAAGGAAGGTATCAGTCTAAGGTTCTATGCTAGGCTGGGAATATCCTGAGTAAAGTTATAAAGTGAGGCTGGATGAATGCTTCCTCATCCATGGGGATAAAGCTGAATTAAGGTCAAAGCAGACTTAAGTCACAGATCATTGATTTTTCTGGGGAGGGACTTCTGAGGTCATATAGTACAACACTTCATTTGATAGATAAGGAAATTAAGACCCAAGGCCTTCCATCAGGTTAGAAACTGTCATTTCTTTCCTTCCCTTTCTTCTCCTCTTCTTTCTTCTTCCCTCTCTTCTTTCCTCCCCTCCCCTCCTTATTCATTCACTTATTTCATTCTTTCGTTCCTTTGCACATGGTTTCAGAGCTCTATTCTATTGCACTATACCGTTTCCATTAATGAGCAGATCGAAAATGGAGGCAATAGCTCAGGGTCAATAATTGCAGCCATGGTATAATCAAAATCACGAGGGTCAAGGTCTTCCACCAAAGAGTTGCTTCCTACAGAAATCAAGCCTCACTTGGCTACTGTCTGCATGGGCCATGACCTCGGGACTATGAATGTTTGCAAGTACTTCCTTTTTTAGCCTTCTCTATCTTCCTGGAAGCTTTTTGTCCCAATAGCTTCTTTCCACGGTTGCCCTCTCCCTTTCCTTGTTTCTCATACTCACAGATATTTTTTTCAACTGATATAGAAATTATCAGCTAATAACTGGCTGAAGTTGCTATATATCTCAAGGCTATTTAGAGGTAAGTTGGATCTGGAGACAAGAAGAGCTGAGTTCAAATTTGACCTCAATTAGTAAACATTTATTAAGTGTCTTTATTAAGTACTGAGGAAATGGAAAAAGGCAAAAGACAGTCTCTGCCCTCAAAGAGCTTACAATTTAATGGGGGAGACACCATGCAAACAATTATACAAAGCAAGCTTTATAAAGGATAAATAGGAAATAATAAAAGGAGCAAAACATTGGAATTAAAAGGTATTGGGGAAGATTTCCTATAGAAGGTAATTTAATTTGGACTTAAAGGAAGACAGGGAAATCAGTACGTACAGGGAAGGAAGGAGAACATTCCAGGCATGATGGACACAGCTAGAGAAAAAGCTCAGAAATTAAAGATGGATCGTCCTTTTTCTGGAACATCCAGGAGGCCAGTGTCATTGGATTGAAGAGTCCTTTTGGAGGAATAAGGTATAAGAAGATAAGAGGGCTAGGTTATAAAGGGCTTTGAATGCTAAACAGAGCATTTGCTCCTGGAGGCAATGGGAAGCCATTTTTGAGTAGCAGGGGGTGACATGATTGGACCTGTGTTTTAGGAAAATCACTTTAGTGGCTGAATGGCTAAAGTATTAGAGTGGGGAGAAACTTGAGGCAGGCAGACTTACCAGCAGGCTATTGCAGTAATCAAGGCATGAGGTGATAAAGGCTTTCATTAGAGTAATGGCAGTGTCAGAGGAGAAAAGGGAGTGTATTTGCAAGATGTTACAAAGCTGAAGTCTGCACCAGCTTGGATATGAGGCATGAGAGAAAATATCCAGAATGACTACTGGGTTGTGAGCTTGAGGGACTAGGTGAATGGTGTTGCCCTTTGCAGTAAGAGGGGGAAAGTTAATGAGTTCTGTTTTGGACATATTGAGTTTAAGACTTCTACTGGGCATCTCAGGATTTCTGAAAAGCAATTTGAAGATGGGAGATTGAAGGTCAGCAGAGACATTGGCACAGGAGAGGTAAAATTTGAGAATCATCAGCATAGAGATGTGGCATATGAATGTCAAAGATTGTTATTGTTCCATATGAAAAGATCAATATAAAAGTTAAGAGAAACCTGGGAACACTTATTTGCATTTATACAGAGCAAAGTAAGCAGAACCAAGAAAAAACTATATACAAGGACATCCATCATATAAAGGAAGATAACGCTAAAATACTTGGTGTTTAAAAGACTTAGAATTTAGATATATGCAAGACCAAATCTTGTCTCCAGGACACTGATATATATACATACATACATAAGACACACATATGTGTGTGTGTATGCATACATATATATAGGTGTATATGTATATGTGTATATGTGTATGTGTATATACATATACATACAAACATATGTATTCCTCTCCTCTTGGTAGAAAGATGGAGTATTACAGGTATGAATTGGGTATGCATTATAAGATATGGCCAATATTTTTTTTTGTTTTGCTAAACAGTAATTTTTTTGTTAAGGAGGGCAGTTCTATTGAAGGAAATGATTAGGAAGCAAAAATGATGTAACAAAAATTATCAACAAAAAATTTAAAAAATAAACAAAGCCCAAAAGGAACCAAAATGATCCCCTCATTCGTTACAAAGGAAAGGTGGAGATTACAAGCCCGTTTAGATGCTGTCTTTTACATCTTGGTGTCTGGCTTGTTTATATATTGATATATATCATAATAAGATATTTTATTCACATTTAAATATCATCATAAGTTCATTCTAGGTTTATAGAACTCTAGAGCTGGTAGGACCTTCCAGATCATTATCATCTAGCTATGGATGGAGATCCATGCAGGGCAAGTTACATGCCTGAGATTGCACAGTAAGTTCATGGAGGAAATGGACTTAGGAACCATGTCTCTTGGTTCCTGATCCGGTGTGGTTTCTATTACAAAACACCTCCTACTAAATAATCAACAAATACTATGTAATCTAGTGCCACCTCATATGGTAATCTATAATCTTTTTGAGCATAGGGGCCCTCTTCTTTTCATACTATGTAAGTGTCAATAGCAATTGGTACCAAGGCAATGAGGAAATGAAAATTAGTGATGCTGCTGTCGGGACTTTGACTCTACTCACCGCATTCTCTCTCACCACCACCATGTTGGGTCCTTATTTCTATAAGAAGGTAGGTTCAAATTTTGTAAAAGCTTTTCATCAAATTTACTTAGCCCAGTAGGGTTATCTTGGTGAAAAAGACTCAAGTATATCATTACTGAAATGAGAAATGCTGGCTGTTCCTTGCCATTTAACTAAAAGCCATCTGTTAAAGACTCAGGTAAACTCACTGAAGAAAATAGACAAAAGATGGAGGTTCTATAAATTTCTTGAAAGAGGAAATAATGAGCATTGTGTGTGTGTTCATGCTCCCTCTTCTCTTCAATCTTATACCTCAAAGACCCTTGATTGGTTTCTCCATTCCATTCACCATTGTTCCAGTCTTTGACTAGGTGGCACTGTGGATAGAGAGTCGGGCCTGGAGTTAGGAAAACCCGAGTTCAAATATGGCCTCAGATGCTTACTAGCTGCGTGGCTCCTCGAAAGCTACTTAACCTTTATGTGCCTCAGTTTCCTTACCTATAAAATGGGGGTAATAATAGTACCTAACTCAAAAGGCTTTTGTGAGGATCAATCAATCAATATTTATTAAGTGCCTACTATGTTCCAGGCACTATGCTATTTACTAGGGATACAAAAAGAGGCAAGAGGTAGTCCTCATCCTCAGGGAGTTCACAATTTAAGGTAGAGAGGGGAGAGACAACAAGCAAACAAATGTATGCAAGCAAGCTATTATATAAGATGTATAGGAAATAATTAACAGAGTGAAGGAACTGGAATTAAGAGGCTTTGGGAAAAGCTTCCTGTAAAAGATGGGATTTTAGTTGAGACTTAAAGGAAGCTAGAGAAGTCTGAAGGTGGAGTTGAAGAGAGAAAACATTCTAGGCATGGGTTTGGGGCGGGGCAGCCAGAGAAAAGGCCTGGAGCCGAGCCATGGACTATCTTGTTCAAGGGACAGCCAGGAGGTCAGTGTCATTGAATTGAAGAGTACATGGTAGGGAATAAGGTGTAAGAAGACCAGCAAGGTAGGAGTGGGCTAGGTTATCATGGGCTTTGTATGCCAAACAGAGGATTTTGTATTTGATCCTGGAGACAATCAAATGATAAAATGACAAGATAATAAAGTGGTACAATATTTGTAAAGTGCCCGGCATGTAATGGGTGCTTAATAAATGCTGCTTCCCTTCCCCTTCCCTTTCAGACTAAACTCCTCTATCTGTTCCCTTAATCTTATCCTCCCCACTCCCATCTCTTCCAGGATATCAACTCTTTTGGATTATTCCACCTTTATTTAATTTCCAGACTCTCCTATTCTTTGGCTTCTTCCTTGCTGCCTATAGACCTGCGCCAAAGTCCCCCATTCTAAAAACCCCTTGTTATCACCTTATGTCTTGGCTCCCTTTGTGGGAGGTGGGGGAAGCCACTTGCACTTTTTTACTTTCTGTTTCTCACTTCTCACCTCCTGGCAATCTGGCTTCTGGCTGCAATGCGGGATTGAAACTACTTTCTCTATAGTTATCAGTTTCTTAACTGCTTAACTGCTAACTTTGTATTTAATGGCCTTTTCTGAATCCTCGTCTTCTTTACTTCTCTGCAGCTTTTGATGCTGATGACCAGCCCCTCTTCCTGGATACTCTCTCCTTCCTGGGTTTGTAGGATACTGGTTTCTCTTGATACTCCTACCTACCTAACCTCTTCTTTTTAATCTCCTTTTCTGGTTTATCTTCCATATAATGCCCCCTAACCATGGAGGTCCCCCATGGCTCTATCGTGGACCCTCTTATTTCTTCTTTCTGTCCGCTATCTCTTGATGATCTCATCATCTTTTATGGGTTCAATGATCATTTTTATGATGGCGATTTTTAGATCTACATCTCTTACACTCTGATTTCTCCCCTGAGCTCCAGGCCTGATTCAGGAACATTCTATTGTATCCTAATGTCTCACAAACACTTCAAATTTAACTTGTATAAAACAATGTATTACGTCTCCCTATGAAATCACTCCTCCTTGGAACTTCCCAATTTCAGTTGAGGGTCTTACTTCCTTCCGCTGCCCCATTCTCGTTACTCAAATTCATAATCTCAGAACTATCTTTGGCTCTTCCCTCTCTTAAAATGTAGCTCTCATATATAACCAATGGCCCAAAGTTGCTGATTTTATTTCAATGAATTCTTTCCCATATGCCCCCTTCTCTTTACTCATGTGGTTACTACGCAACTGTAGTTCAGGATCCCCTCATCACCTAGATTACTGAAATAGTTTCCAAATTCGTCTCCCTTCTTTCAGTATTTCCCTCTATCCAATTTCCAACATAATCTTCCTGAAGAAGATGTCTGACCATACCACTCCTCAGGCAGCTAGGTGGCACAGTGCTGGGCCTAAACTCATGAAGACCTGAGTTCAAAAGTGGCCTCAGACATTTACTAGCTGTATGACCCTCACACAAATCTCCACTTGCCTCAGTTTCCTCATCTGTAAAATGTAGATAATAATAGCACCTTTCAGAGTTGTTGTGAGAATCAAATGCAACAACATTTGTAAAGTGTTTAGTCCAGTACCTGGCACATAGTAGGAACTATATATATGCTTCTTCTCTTCCACTGAAGTTGATACAGTGGTTCCCAACTGAGTCCAATATAAAATGCAAAAACTTTTATTTGTTATATACAGTTTTTCACAATTTGGCTCTGAACTACCTTTCAGTCTGTCAATAAACATTTATTAAGTGCCTACTTTGTGTTAGGCATTATGTTGAGTTCTGGAGATAGGCAAGACAGTTCCTGCTCTCAAGGAAATCACAATCGAATGGGGGAAACAATATGCAAACAACTTTGTGCAAACAAGTTATTTACAGGATAAATAGTGAATAATCAATAGAGGGATTTAAAGATCTAGCATTTAATGATTAGATAAGGAAAAGCTCCCTGTAAAAGGTGGGATTTTAGCTGGGATGTGTAGGAAGCCAGGGAAACCAGGAGGTAAAGATAAGACAGGAAAGCATTCCAGGTATGGGGGATAGCCAGTGAACACATCCAGGGTTCTCAGAAGGAATGTCTTGTGTAGGGAACAGCAAAGAGGTCAATGCCAATGATGGAAAGAGTGTGTAAATGGGTTGTGATGTGTAAGAATAAAGGTGTACAGGGGAAGAGCAGGTTATGAAGGGTTTTGAATACCGAACAGAGGACTTCATATTTGATCCCAGAGTTGATAGGAAGCCACTGGAGGTGTGTTTGTATGTATGCACGCATGTGAATTTGAAACCTTCAGACATGTGTTTTAGGAAGATCACTTTGATAGCTGAGGGAGGATGGATTGTAGTGGGGAGAGACTTGTGGTATGGAGACCAACCAATTTTCCAGACTTATTTCATACTACTTCCCCTCCTACATTCTACTCTAGCCAAACTAGCCTTTTAATTATGCCTTGTATACAACATTCCACCTCTTGTCTTTTTGCCTTTTTATGTAACCTGTCTGCCATACCTAGAATATTATCCCTCCCCACCTCTGTCTCTTGGAATCCCTAGATTCCTTAAAAATTCAACTTTGGTGCCATTTTCCTCACATAAGTCCTTTCCTTATCCTCCTAGTCACTAATGTTACCTCCAGATTGCTTCATATTTACTTAGCTGTGCACTTATTGTGTTCCCCCCAGAGTGGAAGCTCCTTGAGGGCAGGGACTGTTTTTTTTCCACCATCGTTGTATTCTCATTACTTAACACAGTGCATTGAACATAATACGTGCTTATTAATTCTTGTTGAATTAAATTGGAATTAATTTATTTTAGCAAATTTTAAAAATTAATTTATTTAGCAAACATTTATTAAGCATATACTGTGGGTATCACATTATGCATTCTTTGTATCAAACAGTTTACCATTGTTATATTCAACTTGGTATCCCTCTACAGAACTTAGCATGGTACATTGCCTACAGTACACACCTAATAAATGTTTGTTGAATAAATTAAAGCATTCGACTTAATTCAACAAGAATTTATAAGACAGGATGCTTACCCTCATGGAGCTTACATTCTCCACAGATTCACTTGAGCTACCAGTATGTCTCATCCATTTGAATTTGTGATCCTTGAAGGCAAGGATTGTTTTTGCCTTTCTTTGCATCCCTAGCATTTACCACAGTACTTCAAATATAACACTTAAAAATGCTTATTGATTCTCTCCTTTCTAATCATCTTGAACATAGCTGCGTTTAAATGTTCTAAAACCCATTTGCTCATGTCATCTCAAGAAACTTCAGTGGCTCCCTAATATTGCCTCTAAGATAAAATGGAAATTCCTCTGTTTTGATTGCTTCAAGGAAAAGAACACTAGGTAAAGAGTTGAAGGAGCTAAGTCAGGTTCCAGCTTACTCTTGGGATTTTACAATTACTACTTGGGCAATTTTCTGTCTCTAAGTCTACAATCTGATTCCAACTTGTATTTCTAGACATTTGCCATTACTCTCATTCTGTTTCTTTCCTCTGCGCCTTTGCCTAGCCCAGGGGTGGGGAACCTGCAGCCTTGAGACCACATATGGCTCTCTAGGTCCTCAAGTGTGACCCTTTGACTGAATCCAAACTTAATGGAATAAATTCCTTTAATAAAAGGATTTGTTCTGTAAACCTTGGACTCAGTCAAAAGGCCTCACCCAAAGACCTAGAAGGCTACATGTGGCCTTGAGGCTATCAGTTCCTCCCTAGGCTCTCCTCCATACCTAGAATGCTTCCCCTCTCTAAATTCCTAGCTGTATCCAAGTATCAGCTCAAATGATAAATGAAGACTATCCTTTCCTCTCCTATTGTTAACACTTCCTTGGATAAAATTATTTTGCATTAACTTTGTGCATATATATATGCACATACATATATACACATATTAGTATGAATATATTTTATATAAACATACACAAGATATTTATATATGCATGCGTCTAAATTCATATACATATATGCTTATATGTGGATGTCGTATATATTTATATTTACTTATCTGAGTAAATGTTGTTTCATATCAGATTTGCAGTTCTTTGAGGATTGTTGCTGTTCAGTTTTATCTGACTCATTGTGACCTTATTTGAGATTTTCTCAGTAAAGATACTGGAGTAGTTTGGCATTTCCTTCTCCAACTCATTTTACAGATGAGGAAACCGAGGCAAACAGGGTTAAGTGACTTGCCTAAGGTCACACAGCTAGTTTGTGTCTAAGGCTAGATTTTAACTCAGATTTTCCTGACTCCAGGCCTGGCCTTCTGTTCACTGTGCCACCTAATGCAAGTTGAGGTTAGGTATGGGTAAAAGTAGGTTCTCTTTATTTTGTCTTTAATCCCTAGTATCCAGCAAAGAGCCAGGTATATAGAAGATGCTTAATATGTACCTGCATATTACCTTCATTCCAATGATGGTAACACAACAAAGTGCCTGGCTAAGTTTCTCATGCTGTTCTTGTGGAAGAGGTAGAAAGAAGTGGGCCAGATTATAGCACAATTAGATGGATTCAAAACTGGCTGAATGGCGAGATCCCAAAATTAGTCACCATTCATTGTCAACCCCTAAAAACCCAGTGGAGTTCCCCAGGAATCTGTGCTTATTGCTGTGCTATTTAAATGTTTATTATTCCCTTAGATAAAGGAATATATTAGCATAGTTATAAAATTAGCCGATATATATATTGTTGAAGATCTGCATTATTAAAGAGACCAAATCGGTGAAATCACAAATTCATTTGAGTAACATCTCAATTAAACTCTACAATTTCCACACATTTTTCCAGTTGTGAATTTGGGGGTCAAACAAAGCAAGTCTTTTTCCTCTTTCTTTTTTTTTTGGTGGGGGGGTAGGTTGGGCAATTGGGTTTAAGTGACTCGCCCGAGGTCACACAGCTAGTAAATGTGTCAAGTGTCTGAGGTCACATTTGAACTCAGGTCCTCCTGACTCCAGAGCTGGCACTCTACTCACTGCGCCAGCTAGCTGCGTCTTTTTCTTAATAGCTTTTTGAATACTTGAAATACAAGTATCGCGTCAGAATCAAGTCTTACCTTTTCCAAGCTAGATAATCTCCATTCCTTCCATTAATCCTAACATGATACGATCTGGAGGCACTTTGTCCTTCTGGTTGTTCTACTCAGGATACTCTGCAGTTCAACCAATTCCATGTTCTTTTTTAAAGGACAATGCTCAGAACTGAACCCAGTACTCCAGATTCTGAATAGAGCAGAATACAGCAGGACTATGTATGACCTCTGAATGGATGGGGCACTGCTCCTGGATTGGGAAAACTTGACTTCAAACCCAGTCTCTCACACTTGCTTGCTGACCCTGAGCAAATCTCTTAACTGCTATTTGCCTCAGTTTCCTAATTTGTGAAATGGTAATCATAATAATAATAATGATAATAGTAACAGCACCTACTTTCTAGAGTTGTGCTGAGGATAAAATGAAATAGCACCTGTGAAGCACTTTGCAAACCTTAAAGCGCTATGTACATGTTATTATTTTCGTAATTTTCAATTATGTAGTTTAAAATTGAATTAGCTTGTAGTCCACTAAACCTCTGGATCTTTTTCAAATAAACTGCTGCTCAGCCACAATCCCTCCTGCTCCATCTTGTATTTAGTTTGATTTTTCAACACATGTAAAATTTTGCCTTTATCTCTCTTAAATTTCATCTTAATAGATCCAGAGCTTTAACATATTGAGGTCTCTTTTGAATTCTCTTTCACCCTCTGTACTAATAGTCTCTTGCATATTTGTGTTATCCATAATTTTACAAATATGTCCTTTTTTGACTTACTAACGAAATGTTAATGTGGAACCAAATGTATATTTTTGGGACACTTGACAGGATATCTTCTTCCAAACTGATGTTAACCATTTCATGAATCTCTTTGGATCCGGATATTCAGTCAACTCCAAACCTACCTAACTCTATTGTCATCTAACTCACATTGCCCCAGCTTTTCCAAAAGCATAGCTTCAGAAGTCTGTCAAATGTTTTGCTTAAATCTGCATAAATTGAGTGCTTCCACAACCTACTACTCCAATAAATCTAGGTCTGTTCTAGAGTCTGCTCTGATCTCTCTCTCTCTCTCTCTCTCTCTCTCTCTCTCTCTCTCTCTCCCCTCCCTCCATCCCTCTCTCTCTCTCTGATGTATGATTAGACTCAAGAAAGTGATGGAGGAAATGTTACTAATGCATATGAAACTTCAAAGTTTACAAATATTTATTCCCCTCAGAAGGCTGATTATTAAGCATTTACCAGCACACACTGAATAAATCTGCCCCAAAAGGAAATAAGGACAAATACATCAATTTTCGGTGAGACGATTTGATCACTATTTCCTATTCTTGATAATTACTAACCACATCTTTAATAACTAAAACCAGTAGGTAGAAATTACAGGAGTTCTCTATTGCTAGAAATCTTTAAGTAGAAGGTAATCACTTGTAAGGAAGGTTGAAGAGCTGGGATGCTAGGGAGCTAAGAGACCGTGGACAAGTGATCAACCTTTCCATGCCTCAGTCAGTTTCTTAGGATTTATTCACTAAGTCATTGTAAGTAAGGTGAATTTTAGTGTAGGTAAGGTGGATTTTAGTGTGTGTGAAGTGGATTTTTGTTATTATTTCTTAGAGCTCAGCTTCCCAGGATCTATGGCCATAACAATCTCTGTTTCCCAGGTATTAGATATGAGTTCCCAGGCTCATGGTTCAAAACATCTCCACCATGCTTATGTAGCATTATATAAGGATAAATAATATAAACATGTGTGCTGAAACTGAAACATCCACTGTGACTGCACAGTGAGATATTGGGATGAGGTGATGTAAACTTGTGAGTCTATTGCTGGCAATATGCCTTCTTTGTCTGATGCCCTATAAAACCAGTGGTCAGTGAGTTGGGGAATCTTTATGGTTGAATGCACAAGCTGGAATGCTGTGTGCCTTGACTGGCCTCCATCAAGGCTTGGCGGGGAAAATCTGTGTTTGCTTCAACCAGCACCCTTTGAGGCTTGAGGGGATTTAGGGAACCCTTTAGGGTTGAATGTACAAATTATGCCCGTCTCAACTGGCCGCATCGAGACTTAGGGGTAGTTGCCCCCCCTTCTCACTGGCCCCTGCAAGAAGGGTGATTAGGGAATACTGTAGGAGTTTGTAGTGCTTCCATTATCAGCAATACTGTTAGAGAAAACTAGACTAGAATAAAGCTTATTATTAACCCCTTTGAAGCTGTCTTTCCTGTCTGCCCAGGTCAAGAGCAAACCTGTTAGAGGCTGGAGTCCAAGCCTCCAGTGCCTCCTGTGTATCATCTAACAGTCATAGACAGGTTTTGGTCTTTGTTGACATAGAGAGTTACTTGTTCTGACCAAATTACAGCTTCTTCCTTTATTATTATATGATGGTTATACATCATGGAATGCTAAGAAAAGTTGTAATTATAAATTTACAGAGTTTAATTGACTTGCCAGGGTCATATACCTAGTAAATATCTGAGGTGGGATTCAAACTCAGGTCTTCCTGATTTCATGTCCAGCACTCTAACTATTCATTGTATGGGAGGGTTTCAGCTGAAGCTAATTCAAGGGACAATAGAAGGTAGGACTGATACCATGTTACTATACCCCACTGCTTTTCCACTAAATGTGAAGCAACCATTCTTTATTGTTCCTATAGCTATCCTTCCTAGCTTCATCTGCAGATTTGATAAAAATGGTTGTATATACTGTCAGATGTGTTCACCCTGGTTGGTTTTGAGCATTTTTTTTGTTATAAGGAAAGGTTCTATGGTTAGGGGTGAAGGGTGTAAGGCTAATGGGAAATAAGATCTTCCCTGCCCATCAATAGGCCTCATGTGGAGCCCATTAAGGGAAACTTGCTTGCTTGTAGGAAGGCTTATACGCTTTTTGCTAATTTCTAATTAAGCACTGAGTCAGGACAGTTGCGATGCCTTCTGGCTCTGAGCCTATTAGCTGAAAGAGTATATATTCTGAGAGGTGAGGTTTTGCTTTGGGGACTTACTTATGAGAAGGACCTTGTGATTCCCTGGTCAAGACTCAGAGTAGCCGCATGTTCAGAGATCCCCTGCTGCTCAGAGGTAAAGGCTCTCTTGATCCAGTGGTGAATATAAAGGTCTCTCCCTCTCCCTCTTCCTCTCCCTCTCCCTCTCCCTCTCCCTTTCCCTCTCCCTCTCCCTCTCCCTCTCCCTCTCCCTCTCCCTCTCCCTCTCCCTCTCCCTCTCCCTCTCCCTCTCCCTCTCCCTCTCCCTCTCCCTCTCCCTCT
>CM053622.1:124008224-124035800 GCA_028646595.1 Phalanger gymnotis | reverse complement strand
ACCCAGAGACCGTCCAGGCTGTCCTGGGCTGGAGCCCTGCTTCCCTCTGCTACTTTGTGCGTTCTGCAGCTCTAGAATTGGTTCAGAGCCATTTTTTATAGGTTTTTGGAGGGATTTGGTGGGGAGCTCACGCCAGTCACTGCTTCCTGGCCGCCATCTTGGCTCTGCCCCCTAGGTTAGTCATTTTCATCCTTGATTTTTCCATATTTTGGAGTGTATACAATTTCTTTTTTTTTCATTTAATTTTTACTCATTTTGAACTTAAATACAAAAAGACAAAAAAGAACATTTCCTTATATACAGCACAACACAAAAAGAAGATTTAAGATAAAATTATGTTTCCATTTCATAATGATTTTTTCTTAAAAATAACTATGTAATAAACACTACATGTAATTTTCAAAGCTACCCTGCTTTTCTGTGTTTCCTTCTCAGTTTTCTTTTGTTTTCTGCTGTGCATTTTTTGTTTTTTTCTCCTTCTCTCCCCAACCCTGTCCTAGAGAATGTTACTATTAGACACAAATATGTGTATATACGTAAAACCATATTATATATGCTTCTATTTATTAGTTATTTATTAGTTCTTTCTCTGGAGTATGTATCTGACTTCAAAAGGTATTGTGAAATTCTCAAAACAAGATTAATTGTAATGAAAAGAAATCGTGTCATTTGGTGCTTTGGGGTAGGGTAGGAAAATAGGGAAGGTACCAGAAAAACAACTAGAGAGGACTCAGATTTTTATCTAAGCTAGTTTTGCAAAGCACACACACACGCACACACACACACACACACACACACACACACACACATAACATACATATATATCTATATATGTCTATAGATATATATATATATATATATAGATATGTATTTTCTCACTTTATCCTTAAAACAGCTCTGTGAGGTAGAGAGGTGCTGTTACTATCATTACTCCTATTTTATAGGTGAGGAAACCAATGCTGAACCCAGGATTTTTTATGCATTAATGCCTTGAAAACAAGCAGCAAAAGCAGGGTCTTTCGAACCACTCCTGCACCTCCCCCCGCCCCCCTCCCCCAATCTATGAGTCACTGATTTAGATGAGGGACATTCTGATAGAGTACCAATTAAAACTACTTCGGTGTACACTGAAATGCTAATTTCTGTGTAATCACACCCACTAGAAAAGACTTTGTTAGATTTCCATCTACTACACTCATTTTTTTTTTCCTTTTAGACTGAATCTGTGATTTCATTAGTATAAGGAACCAAAGGGAGTTGCTTCAGGACACAGAGGTTAAATGGATGAATGAATGAATGAATAGGAAAGCATTCATTAATTCCTTACTCTGTACCAATTAGAATGCTAAATCCTGAGTATACAAATACAAAAGCAAGCACCCCATCTTAAAGAAGCTTATATTCTAATAGTGGAAACATCACACATAGGAGAGTCAGTGGCCAGAGAGTAGCATTTTAGTCTGGAGTAGATTGACATAACACACATAGGACCAAGGTCAACAGAGTTGATTTGATTATGGTTCATGGTTCTAGAATTAGAATGGGGTGGGGAGGAGAAGGTTCACATACAGAGACAAGGTAAGTCCAGGGTGGCACAACCAGCATGTGTCAGAAATGGAGCTTGTACTCAGGTCTTCCTCACTCTAACACCAGCTCTCTATTCTTTGCCACATTCCCTCACAACACTCTGTCACACATATCTTGAAATGAATCTCTCCTATTTCTTTGAGCTGCCAAAGTCATAGCTCATTGGCAGTGCAAAGGTTAATCACATCACTTCAAGGGAAGAGCTGTTAGGATGATTACCCAGCATTGGGGGAAACCTGTAAATATCTAGTAATTCCTGTATTAAATTTAGGGTTATTTTAATTATAAGAGCATTAATGACAGCAGGAAGTTTAATGAAATAGCTGACCATGAAATCAGTGTTATCATTTTAATGCATAACAGAGAATATGACAAACTCTATAAGATTCCTGTTCTCTTTCATGTCTATTACAATTTTCTTCTATTAGCTCCTACAAATAGAAAATTACATGTAAAATTGAGTCTAACCAAATCTCTGTTAAAATCAGACAATCTGATATGGTATTATATAACCACAGTGAAATTTCATTTAATTTAGGAAGGCTTTTTCCTGCTGACTTGAATACTAACTACTTTCCTAGCAACATGTATGTAATCTTGAATTTGGCAGGAAATAATCCTTGTGCAGAATAGAAGATCAAGATTTCAACCATAGAATTAAGATGAATAGAAAAAGGAGATGTTGACCCAATTTAAATATCAGAGCACTTTGAAAAGCATCTTCTTCAAATAGTCTGAAAAATATTTGCCATTCTTCCTCATATTACAAAAGAAGCCTCCCCAAAAGAGATGAAATATTCAGATGTTACTCATGACAGACTAAGCATAGTGAGTCCAAATCTAATTTGTGGCCTCCAGGAAAAAACACAAAGCCTTAGGAATTGTGTGTTTTATTCCTACTTTGGTGTCTTTTGTTACTGCCATTGCAAATGGTGTTAGTTTGATGGTCTGCTAATTTTTTAGTCATGTGTCAAGTGCAGCAAAGCTCTGTAGACTTTCATAGAAAATAGTTTATGGTGCTTTAGAAAGGACTATGATTTTGGAAAACTTTGGAAAAGTTTTAATGGTCTTCTTAACATTAGGACTTAATTTTTAATGGAAAAAAATCATAAAAAGTAGATGCTCTAGATTCTAAAGGCAAATGAGATCCCTTGTCTCTTCTGATTGAAAAGAGTGGCTTTCTCAGCCCAGTTTTCCTATACCCACCTGCCGGAACTGTTACACAGCCTTCAAATTCAAATCCAATCACATTCTTGAACTGACATTCACAAATTTCTAAACCATCCAAGTCACATCCTTATTCATTCCATTAATATTCCTTAAGATCTCCAGGAGTGAAGGCAGGGTTCTCTTAAGAGACAGAAAAACTATTTACTAGCCCATGGCATCATTTCAATAATGACATTATTTCCCTACAAAATAGCTGTCTATGTTAGGCATTGGACATACTCATAGAATATAACTTCAAAATGTCTATAGATAGATATAAATATAGAAATTGAAATATCTTCTCACCTAAATTCACCCCTCTTCGATGCTCCCCTACTTTTGTGTGGGAATCTGGTGTTCCAGTCAATGATGTTGGAAATCTTGGGATCATCCTTTACTCCTCCCTTATTCTCACACTCATATCAAACCAATTGCTAAATAAATTCTACCTCTACTTTATTGCTAATATGCATCCCTATCTCTCCATTTATACTGCCACTACCTTAGTTCCAGTCCTCTGAATCTTCTCTCTGGACTCTTTGAATAAGTCCCTAATTGGTTTCCCAGCTTTTCCTTTCTCTAACTGATTTTCCCTACTGCTATTTAGACAATCTTCCCAAGACACAAGTCTGACCATGCCATTCCTCTGTTCAAAAACCTTTAGAGACTCCCTATCACCTTTAGGATAAAATAAAAACTCCCTAGGCTAACATTTAAAGCCTTCCAGCATCCTTCCAACAACCCTTCCTATCTTATTTCCCATTGCCTCCTTTTAGGCTACATTTCAGTCAAGCTGGCCTAATAGCTGTTTCTGAACTTGACAGACTTTCTCTTCCCTTAGTGCCTCAGTGCCTTTATGAAGGCCATTCATTCCCTTTGTCTGTAATATAGTCCTTCGTCTCTCCCATTTCCCCCATAAGCCCATTTTTCCTTTAAGGCTCTGCTTGGTGCCCCCCACTTCCACACAATCTTCCCTTATTCCCCTAGCTGGACAGACTTCTCTCCCTCTTCCAATGTTCTGAGATTATTTTGTATGGCTTTCTTTAGTCCCATTCATTCCATAACTGACTTTTTTTGGTACTCATGTTGAATAGTGGTCACCAGTAGAATGCACACTCCTTAAAGTCAGGGACTATCTAATTTTTTTTTGTATATAGTAGGTGCTTAATGAGCTTTTCAAAGTGAATTGAAACATCAGCATGGTAGATGGGAAGAAAAAACACTGACTCTGACTCCTAAGACCTAGGGTTCAAATCTCTGTAAGCCTGTGTGACCTTGGACAATTCAATTAGCCTTTCTGGATCTCATTTCTCTCATCTATCAAATGAGGGATTTGGTCTAGATGGCCACTAGATGGTCTAGAGGAATCTTCTAGTTCTAGATTTATAATGCTATAATCTAGACATGTCATATGCTATCTTTTAAGTCTAAAGGAAGAGGATATAATTCTCTCTTTTCTTTGCCTCCTAACTCTGATCTCTGTGGTGATGAAACTGTGTTCATCATTGTGCTACTTTCCCTTTCTTTGCTCCTCATTGCTCCCCCCTACTCCCATACCTCTTCGGAGGGCAGATGAAAGAGAATAAGGGAACACTTATTATCACCAGTTAAAATGACTGTAACTGTTACATTTGGAGAGGGGAAGTGAAATATCTTCCTCTTTTTACTTCTTGGTACCCCTGTGAATATCTTTCCAAGGCTATGTGGCCTTACCATGTGTGAAGCATCCAGCGGTCCCCTCGTGAGTGGGGATGGTGGGTAGTTTTGAATGTGTTATTGGTTTCCTGTGTCAGGAGTTTCCCAAATGGTCCAAAGCATTGTCTGAAGGCAGCTTCTAGGTCATTTGGGGGCATCCCAGAGAATGTCTGCTTAGAAGTGATTCAATGAGTCTGAGGTTGCTTGCTCCACTGCTGATAAAGAATGGGTCAGATAGGGCTCCATCTAGAAGCTGCAGAGAGAATAATAACTTGGGATCATGTATCTATCTTTCATTGTTTACTTTAATAGACTGAGAAGCTGGTATTTATGGGAAAGTATTGCCATTAGTTTAGAGCTAAATTGGTTCTTGGAGAAAGAGGGCATTTCTTGGTGAGCGGGGGTTGGGATCATATATTATTGGGAGGCTATTTCCATGTGATCCAGGGGTTCCTGTGTCTATTTCAGCCAACAACATTTTGTCCTGTAAAACCCCAGTTCTTCCCTGTTGGAATTCTGAAACTCGGCACAAAGGGCTTGTAAGGTTACACAGCCCAGGGGGAGAATGAAACCAAATTGAATTCTTTAGCTTTACAATATCTTCCCTCTGCTGGAGCTTACACACTGCATTCATTATTTACAACACTTCAGCATATTGCCCTCTTTCTTGTTCTTAAGTCCCAGATAAGCCATAACTAATACTTAAAGAATTACAAATTCAAAGAATAGACAGCCTAAAATAAACATAAAGATGTTTGCAATTCTTATGGAAAATAACAACCCCATATTGCAAAGGCTATTGTCTATAAATATGCCCGTGTGTTCAAGTTCTAAATCTTCTTTAGGAGAAGCAAGTTAGCTAACCGAGTTAATTATATTGTTGTCCTATAGGCTGAATGGAAGGTCATACAACTTCTTGAAAGGCTTTCTGCAGTTTCTCTGTGTTAGTGAGCTGGTGCTTTCATCACTGGAACAATCAAACCTGCCTTTCTGCAGCCATCACTTCATTACATGCCTTCTGATACTAGTGTTCCGCTAAAATGAAACTGAAGACTGTAATTGTAATGACTGATCTTGACCTTTTTTTTATTGGAGAGGCAGAGGCCTCTGGGTGCAGAATGTTGTATATACTACATATACTATCAGAGGTCAGTTGTTGGGTCAGTTCACTCTACTTTTTCTTTGTCACAAAGGAAGGCTCGCTGGATTATGGAGAAAGTTAATTAGGAAGTAGTCGTGATGTAAAAACAAAATGAAGAGAATGGAGAAAGGAAGGGAGAAGGGGAGGGAAGGAGGGAGGAAGAAAGGAAGGGGAGGGAGGGAGAAAGGAAGGGAAGGAGGGAGAAAGGGAGAAAAGAAGAAAAAAGGGAGAAGAGAATGGAAAGAAGGAAAGGCGAGAGGGAGGGAGAAAAAAAGAAGGAGAGGAGGAAGGGAGGGAGAAAGGAAGTGAGGAAAGAAGGGAAAGAGAAGAGAAAGGAGTCAAGGAAAGGCAGGAGGGAGGGAAAGGAAGAAAAGGAAAGAAAAGAAGGAAAAAGGGAAGGAAGGAACAGAAAGATGGATGTAGGGAGGGAAAAAGGAAGGAAGGAAAGGAGGGAGGAAGAAAGGAGGAAGAAAAGGAGTGAAAGAAAGGCAGGAGAGAGGGAAGGAATAGAAATATGGAGAGAGGGAGCAAAAAAAGGAAGGAAAGGAAGAAGGGAGGTAGGAAGGAAAAGAGGGAAGGAAGAAAGGAGGGAGGAAAGGAAGGAATGGAGAGAAGGAGGGATGAGGAAAGAAGGGAGGAAGCACTATCGAACATTCATTGGAATCAATGGAGAACAAAGAGGGGAAGCAAGATGTAGGAGTCCAATAGACATTACTTTAAGGGAAGGGACATGTCATCTTTCATATGATGGTATAAAATCACAGAGCTGAAAGAGGCTTAGAGATTCTCTAACACAAATTCCCCATTTTGATAATTAATTCTCTTGTCTCAGTGACAAGTGATTTTTATATGTAGCTGGCCACAAATCCTTCAGAAATATCTACTCAATGCCCCAGACACCATACTTTGGTTCTTTTAATATGCCCAGAGGTATCAATGTACCACCCAGAAACTCCTGTTTAGGCTCACTACAGAAACAGTTCACTTCCTTTTGTGGTTATACATGTCCTTGATCATGTGCAGCAGTCTACACATGCCCACCATGTGTCTTTCCACTTTCATTAGGACTGCTTGCTCTTTTGATTTACAGAATCCCTTCTACAGCATAGACCTTACATGCAGGGAGACCTCACTAACTTCAGAGCCAGTAGATTAGATTTTGGGATAACTCTAATTGTAAGGAAAATATTTCCTTGCATTAAGTCTAAATTTCTCTCTTTATAATTTCTACTTAGTATTCCTAGGTCTGCACAGAAAAAGTTTAAATTCCTTCTTTCTCATAACATCTCTCCAAATACTTAAAGGCAGCTATCTTGTTCCTCCCCTGAGTCTTTTCTTCTCTAGGCAAATAAGCAATGAAGTTCTAACTACCTCTCTCTCAGCTCATACTTGGGAAATAGCATGGTATAGTGGACAGAGTGTCAGCTGTAGGCAGGAAGACCTTCAAATCCCATCTCAGATAATAATTAGCTGTGTGACCCTTGGCAAATTATTTAATCTCCTTGAATCTCAGTTTTGTCATCTACAAAATGGGGATATATCCAACTTCCCAGCATTGTTGTGAGGATAAAAGGAGATAATGCATATAAATTATGTGCAGAAAAGTTCATGTGCTTTTCAAACATTGATGCATATATAACTATCCAGTGTAATAATCATTTGTTCCTACTATTTTTTTTAATATGAGGTAGTTGGGGTTAAATGACTTGCCTAGGGTCACACAACTAGTAAATGTCAAGTGTCAGAGGTTAGACTAGAACTCAGCTCCTCCTCACTCCAGGGCCAGTACTCTATCTACTCCTTCTAAATTTTATCTTATTAAATTCATCCCAATGTTTTAATCTGGAAACTTTTGTCAATGCTGATTCTGTCATGTAACAAGTTAGTGAGGCTTCCTAGCTTTGTATCATCTGTAAATTCGATAAGCATGTCATCCATTACTTCAACTAAGTCATTGATAAAAATGTGAAACGAAATAGAGTCAAGTGGAAATCCCTAGGTAATTCCACTGGGAACATCTATCTGTAATATTAATGGGATAAAAGATCTTCCCCTCCCATTAATAGGTCTCACTGTAGCCCATTGGGGGACAGATTTGCCTAAGAAAGAGCTTGCCTAGGGGGAGGCTTGCTTGTAGGAAGGCTTTCACATCTTTTGGTACTAAAGCTAATTAGGCACTGACTTATGAGGGTTGTGATGCCTTCTGGCTCTGAGCCTATTAGCCAAAAGGCTATATATACTCTGAGTTGGTATTTTGTTTTGGGGGCTCACTTATGAGAAGATCTTTTGTAATCCTGGTCGAGTCTCTGAATAGCCATATGTTCAGAACTCCCCGGCCGCTCAGATGTAAAGGCTCTCTTGATCCAGTGGTGTATGTAAAGTGTATAGCAATATTGCTTTAGTTCAGTTCTGTTGGTATAAAAGACCAACATAGCATAAAGGCTAATTTCTCTGCTTGTATTTTCTCTGATGTTCAAGGTGCTGACTTTTCCCCTGAACTAGTGAATGTTATTAAAGAAGATTGTTAACCCTTTTTTGAAGAATCTTTCCTAGGAAAGCAGATCAAAGAACTTATGCTAGGTGGCCAACCTGGGTATGCTAGCGTATTTGCTGCTACATTATCCAAGTTTACATTGAACAACTGCAATGATTACCTTCTTGTGTCCTGAATATTTAACCAGTTATAAACTCAGCTAATTGTAGTATCACCTAGCCTATACCTTCTAGAGACACACTCTTTTTCTTAAGAAGATGCCCCCTTCATCCTGTCACACATTCATTTTTTGTTACTTGACTTACAGCCATGTACCTGGAGGATACTGTTTTGAAAATGATGGGTTTTTGGTAAAGAGAGCAGTTTGAGATAACTAAAAACACTTTGAAATTTTCTCAATGTGAATTCAGTGCAATATGACCCCCAAAGGGCTGGATACAGGTTATTGTTCACTTGTAGCACTGTCTCAGACGCGAGAAAGGCCGAAATGGACCCGGCACTATAGGGATAGGGATAAGGATCAGGCCTGGGATTTCATCAGCATGGAGAGCTCTCACATGAGGAAATTCTACCAATGTAAGTCTACCCCGTCTTCTCAAATTATAATTTTAGAGTTGTTTAGAGCCCTGAGAAATTAAGTGACTTGTTGAGGATTACACAATCAGTATGAGTTAGTCATATGACTTGAACCCGGGTCTTCTTGACTTTGAAGTCTGTTCTTTATCCATTACATTGTGCTTCCTCTCTATACATATCGATATCAGTTAAAGTATCATCACTCCCCCAATTCATTAACCCCTTCAGTTCCTGTGATCTGCATCTTTACTGCAGTTCAGCCAGAGTCAGAGGTGACACCTGAACTCAGGTCTTCATGGCTAGCTCTCTATCCATTATAAACAACTGCCTTATAGCTCACCAAGATGGCAGTCTGAACATAAGAATAGGGTTGTTTTCATTACAGCTGTATGCCACGGATCCCGTAACGAGTGATTTTCATTCCTTTTATGTTTCTGGTAAGGATGGATGTTACACCAACTTTATTTTGTAGATGAGGAAGTTGAGGCCCAGTGAGCTAAAGTGATGAACCAAATTCACATAGCCATATTCACCATATTCACATAGTGATAACAGTCAAAGAAAATTGCAGGTATCTTGACTCCTAGTCAGGTACTCTTTCCTATATTGTGAGCACATGTTCAGAGCATAGATAGGTCTTAGGAGCAGGAAGTTGTCCCAGATGCAGGGTTTATTGAGTATGGTAACTGGTGTAATTTGAGATGTACAAATATTTCCTCCATGGTCTGTCATTACTGTCTAAAATTTCACCCTTCATGATTCATTCTTTGTGTTAAACATTATCATGTCCCAGCAACATCTTTTAGAACAAAAATCTTCCTGGAAGAGGTATACCAGTGTTGTCTAACGCAAATAGATATGGGGGCCACTGAACTATACATGAGGATCCCTGCGGGTGCATATTGATGTAGAAAACCACAAATTAACATTATCAAAGTTTTAGTTTTAGTTTGAAAACTATTCTTCGATTATTTTGTTAAATGTTTCCAAATTTTAATGTGTTCCATTGGCACTAGGAGGTGTTATGGGCCATTTGCAGTCTTGTGTTTGACACCTGTGCAGTAGATTGCCATTGTAGGGTGAATAAATTCTCAAGATGATTGGATGAAGGGGACTAGGTTTACCTGGGGAAAGGTTCCAATATTGAAAGGGAAGAAAAGGGAAAAGAAAGGGGAGATGGGAGAGTTTAGCAAGCAGCTTACTGGAGCACTCCTGGAAGCTGTACTGAAGCAATCATGATAGTTCAGTGTGTCCTATCTGAATAGTAGATCTGCTGCAGGTGGATATGAGGGAGTGGGAGGAAGGATTTGAACAGTGGTCTCTTGTTGGTTCAGGCAGACCTTTTCTAAGGACTCTGTTCTTTTCCTTCCCTTGAAAGGATCAGGCCATATGTGGTCCTGAATTATTATAGCCCCTGATGGACTACAGGCCTTACTGTTCTACTACTTTTGCTAGTATGGAGATATGCAGGATGTCCCAAAAGTCTGAGTGCACATAAGTAAAATTTAATTTTAGCTAAGAGTAAAACAGTATGAAAGGAATCTAGTCTAACCAACCCTCTCCCACTCTTCTGCCCAACCAAATCAAAATCACTCTTACTCTCAAATTGAAATTGACAGATTGCCATCTAGAATAGGGTTCCCACAAGGGTTCTCTTCATTCATTCCCTCTTCCCATCAATTGGGATGTCCCTTAAAGACGTTACCTGAGTGCTCTATTATGATCTTTCATGCAACTATCTAATGTGTAAGCAGAGAAAAACCAAAGATTTGTAAGATTGGATGCATTTAATTAGAAAGAAACAAACAAAAAGTAAAACAAAATAGAGCTCTATCGAGATCTTTACCTCGGGAAACTAAGGGTTGACAGAGCTATCTCTCTATCCATAGCATCTATTGTCGTTGGATCATTTCAGTTGTGTCTGATTCTCTGCGATCCCTTTTGGGGTTTTCTTGGAAAAAGATACCAAGTGGTTTTCCATTTCCTTCTCCAGCTCATTTTACAGATAAGGAAACTGAGGCAAACAGGGTTAATGATTTGCCCAGGGTCATAGAGCAAGTAAATGTCTAATGCAAGATTTGAACTCAGTCTTCCTGATTCCAGGTTCCAGAGGTCAAGTAATCATACAGCTAGTATCTGAAATCATATTTGAATTCTAGTCTTCCTGACTCCATGCTGATTGCTCTATCTACTACATAACCTAGCTGCCTCAACATACACACACACACGTGCACGCACATACATTCACACACATGCATGGGCACACACATGCATGGGCACACACATATGAATGGGCATGCATACACATGCATGTACACACAGTCACACATACATGCACACATACACATGCATACAACACACATGCATGAGTATGCACACATGTACAGACACGCATACATACACAGGTGCATGCACACACGTACACACAGACACATACATTTTCCCCTCTCAGGTATCTCTCATTTTTTCTGAGGCTAAGGGGCTCAAAAGCAGGTAGACAACAGACATTTGTTAAGTGTTTGTTTTGTGCCAGGCACTGTGCTAAATGCTGGTGATACAAATATAGTCAAGCAATAAAGAAAGAAAGCCCTTGTCTTTGTGGAACTCACATTCTAATGACGTATAAAAGAGAACTCAAAAGGAAGTAGGGAGAGGGTGCCTGCACCAAGGCATGGCTTCCCCACACTCCCCTCTGACCCAGAGAAGGGTCAGAAGCATAGCCAGGAGGGGAATGAAACATGTCTGACCTGGGTACATCACTAAAATGGATGGCCTGAGAGAACTCACCAATGAGAAAAGGGGATGTCTAATGTCAGGTGTGTGTGTCTCTGTTACATATGCCAACTGGTGATGCAGGAACATTATTTAGACTTATACTTCTCAATGCATACTATTCATGTCCAACTCTTCGTGACCCCATTTGAGGTTTTCTTCTTGAAGCTAATAGAGTGGTTTGCCATTTTCTTTCTCAGCTCATTTTACAGATGAGGAAACTGAGGCAAACAGGCAAACAGCGCTCAGGGTCACACAGGTAGTAAGTGTCTGAGGCTGGATTTGAACTCAGAGAGAAGAATCTTCCTGAGTCCAGGACCAGCTCTATCCACTATGCACAGTCAAACTTTATTAATCAACACATATAAATAATACAAACATCAGTCACTTCTCAGAACAAACCACCAACCTTCTTTTAGAAGCCCCTTTAAGCTCTTTTTGTACCAGTGCAATGTTAAAATCTCTTATCTGTCCTTTCAAAGGCAGTGTGTCTTCCTCTGAGTTGGTCCTCTGGTAAGTCTCTGTCAATCAGCCCTGCCCTCAAGGGCACACTGGCTGCTCAAGTTTCAAGTACAGGCAGTGCACGAGATGGACCCAGTAGGGTCCTAGGAGCAGGTAGAAGGCTGGGGCCTTTGGTGAGTTCTATATAGTTTTTAGGCATAGTTTCAGTTTATTATGTAACTACTGAAAAAATTGTTTTTTAATGGTTTCCCATTGCTGGTATGTCCAATCAGAGGGTACACACACACACACACACACACACACACACACACACACACACACTGTTTATTATGTGAATACCACACAAGTGATTCTCTTTTTATTGAACACTTCCTCAAAACTATTTATTCATAAAATAGAAGTTTAAAATAAAATATAAAGTCTGTTATGCTAAGTTGATAGACTTATTCCTACTGTCTTAGTAAGGCAATAAAACTTATCCTTCCTGTAGCTTAGTAGAGAGTTATTCCATGGGAAGAAGGTCTCAGGTATTGAGGAAAGTTCCAGGGAGAGAAGATGGCTGAGTTATGGTGGCAAAGTCCAGAGAGTCAGGAGTACAGTTGGGAAAGGAATGAAAACCCTTCTATTTTTTATGACTAACCAAGAAGTCAGGAACACTCCAGCAAGAATGGTCAAATTAGTTGTTGTTCAGTCATTTTCCAGTCATATCTGACTCTTTATGACCTCATTTGGGGTTTTCTTGTCAAAGATACTGGAGTGGTTTGCCATTTCCTTCTCCGCCTCATTTTACAGATGAGGAAACTGAGGCAAACAGAGTTAAGCGACTTGCTCAGCGTCTGAGGTCAGATTTTTGAACTCAGGAAGATTATTCTTTCTGTCTCTAAGTCTCAATACTCCATCCACTGCACCACCTAGATGCCCTGGACCCAGGGAAAAATATCCGAAGTGTTCTTTCCTGTCTTCTGGGTTCTTTTATGACATGTTTTGTTTTTATTGCCGAGGCAGCTACGTGACTCAGGGCATAGAATTCTGGACTTGGGATCAAAAAGACACAAGTTCAAATTTAACCGCAGACACTTACTAACTGTATAACCCTGGGCATGTCAGTTAACCTGTGTCAGAATTTTCTCATCCATAAAATGAGGAAAATAATAGCACCTACCTCCCACGGTTGTTGTGAGGATCAAAGAGACGGAATATGTAAAGTACTCTGCAAGACTTAAGGTGCTTTGCAAATACTAGCTATTACTGACATCATTATTATTGTTTTGATTAATGATTCCTCACTTCCATTCCCAACATTCTCATTGTGTTCCTGCCTTCTCATGACTTCAGCCATGTGCATCTTTTTCTTCTGTGTGTTTCTATTCTTGACTTCAGATCTGCTTTTATGAGTTAGAGGGCAGTTTCTAAATCAAACTAGGTAGTTGATTGAGTTAATTCTTATTTGAGTGAAAAATGATTTGCATGCTTGCCTGTAAGCTACTGTTTTTTCTAAAGTAATCAATGTATATTTTAATTCTGTGTAATAGCGACTAGCCAATGAGAGCCTAGCCATTAGAAGCACATGCAGCATGTTCAGCTTCCTGCAGTCTCTATATGGACTTTGGAATATGCACAGGTATTCTATGACCATTTCCTCTACTTTGTTATGTAGTGAAAAAAAAGGTTACTTTGATGGGTTCCTGAACCAGAACTGAGGACACATACAAAAGATGCCCAGTGGGGCAACGTCAGTCTCTCTTTACTGTCGGTGATCAAGAGAAGACATGCTGGAAGCCTTTTGATGGGGAGATAGGCTCAGGCATTCCCCACCCAGGATGACCTGTGGCCTGTGAGTACATGGTATCTCTGTTCTTCATTTCTTTGTGTTTGTTCTTTTTAAATTTTAGGTGAAAGAGTCTTGGAGATGGCTATGGCCTCATGAGCTTTGGAAGGTTGGAAGAAAAGGGGTTCAGTGACAGAAATATCTGCTTGAATTTGCTGACAGCCAAGCTGGGTAAGGTGACAGCACATTTCTGAGAATCGGGAGTTGGCCCGAGAAGCCACGATGGCCTGATTGGATCCTGATCCATACAGGGAACTGTATGGGGGTCAATGTCTTAGAGCAACAGCTTTAAGCTTGAACCCGCTCTCTCTAGGAACTGAGGTGGAGCACAGAAGACTGTGCTTTTGTGTGTTGGGAGTGAAGGCTTTTTAATTTCTGTTCTTGCTGTATCTTTTCAGTAAATAGCTTTTTTGTAAAGCCTAATCAATATTAATTGGTTAAATGATTCAAAGGTCCTAATCACTGTATAAATCACTGATGAAAAGTAGATATTAACTCTAACTAGAGATTGATATTGGGGACAACACTCCAGAATCAGGGTTCATATTGATAGCGTAGGAAGAAAGATACCTTCAAACCTTCAGGGGTATCCCCTAGAACATTGAGAGGGAGATGTCAGTAGCTAGCCACTCTCTAGGTGATCTTATTTAATGTGGTTGGGAGTTGGGATTTCGCTAGAGGTAAAAGCTACATCTATATACTTATTAAATTTACACATCTGTTTTTGGAAAAAGAAATATGGGAGAGAGAATAGTTGAGTACAATCTCTGCTGGGACACACTGCTGTCCAAGAGGCATTCTACTCCCCTACATTTACCCCATAATCAAGCTACTCTGGCCTATCTCCCAACTCCATGACTTTTCACTTCTGCCTCTCAGCTTTCCTAGACTCTACATAAAGACTCAGTTAAAATCCCACCATATACGTACAAATAGACATATGTGTGTGTGAATGTGTATATATATACATGTACATATAAACACACACATAGGTTGTTCATTTGTTTCAGTCATATCTTACTCTTCTTGGACCCTTTTTGGGGTTTTCTTAGCAAAGATCCTGGAGTGGTTTGCCATTTCCTTTTCAAGCTCATTTTACAGATGAGGAATCTGAGGCAAACAGGGTTGAGTGACTTGCCCAGGGTCACACAGGTAGTAAGTGTCTGAGGCCGGATTTGAACTCAGGAAGACGAGTCTCTCTGATTTCAAGCCCAGTGCTCTAGCCACTAACTCTAACACATGCACATACACACATGCATATATGTATAATTTTTTTGGTTGTCCTTCATTAGAATCTAAGCTCCTTGAGGGCACGGACCATGTTTTTTTGCTTCCCTTTGTTTTCCCCTCGCTTAGCACAATCCCTAGATCATATTAAGGACTTGATTAAGTGATCGTTGGCCGACTGCCCATATTGCCAAAGATGAAGGATCCCAAGTATATGATGTCATGGCTTATGTGTGGCAGAAACAAACGCTCCCACCAGAGTATGAGTCAGTCTTCCTGACTCTAAGGCCACCCTGTACCCCACTGCCCCCAGCACTTCCTGCTAGTTGTTCTCTAAATGACCTCCAGCTTCTCAGCATCCTTAAACTGCATCGCTCAGGATTGAGCACGATACTTCTGATGAATGTCTGATGGTAGGAGAGGATGGAGGAGCAGTCACTTCCTGATTCCTCTACGTTGTGCTTCTCAGTGAAATCCTACATCTCATTAGCCCTTGTTTGATTGTTGCTTCACACCGCTGACACAGTGTACTTTCAGTCCACTAAAATTCCCCTATCTTCTTCAGACAAGTTAGAATTACAGGATCCTTGGATTTAGAGGCGGCTGGTTGGTGCAGTGGGTAGAGCTCTGGACCTAGAGTCAAGACACTTGAGTTAAAATTGGGACCTCATCCATTTACTAGCTCTGTGATCCTGAGCAAGTCACTTAACTTCCCTGTGCCTCAGTTTCCTCATCTGTAAAATGAGGATGATGATAATGAAAACCTTGCAAGGCTGTCGTGAGGATAAATGAAATAATGTTTGTAAACGGCTATGTAAATGCCGGCTGTTTCAGGGGATTTGTCATCTGGTGCAATCCCCTTCATTTTCTAGAAACTGAGACCCAGAGAAGCAGAAACTTGCCTAAAATCCAATGGTTAGTAAATATCAGAGCCAGGATTTGCAGATATGAACTCATAAAAATTTGTTATATACTGGGCAGAACGCTCCAGGCCTAGGGTAGAATGTAAGTGAGAATGAAAAAGGCATAGTTCTAAATTGCTTTCAAAGACTGGAACAGATCAAAGATCCAGCCAAAGTGCGTTGATCAGTCAATCAGCAAACATTGATTAGTCCTTTTCTATTATAGCTAGCAAGTATCTGAAAGTAATAGAGGATTCTGGGAAATGTAGAATTTTAGAGTTAGAAGGGTCCTTTAAAGAGCATCGTAAGTGTCAGTGGTCGTGTCCTCTTTTCTCTTGATCTGCTTCCTGCTGTACTTTCTTACCCTTTCTGCATTTCTTCTGCCTTTCAGAGAGATTTTCCCTGGTTCCTACTAATTTTAGTAGTCAGGACTTTGCTAAGAGTATTCTGACTTTGGCTACATTGTAGAGGGTTAGGAGCAGAGCGCAGTGATAAAGTGGTTTGAAAATCAGACGATGGGGAGAGATGAAAGGAAGTAGGATGATTCTGCCCGGAGCAGATAAGACTGAAGGACAATTTAATAACTATTCTCAAGTATACCAAGAGCTCTTACGCAGAAGATGGTGACCAGCTGCTCTCCATTTCCTCTGAGGGCCAAAAAAGCAGGAATTTTTTTTTAAAGTACAGACTGAAAAATTTTGATTAGATGTGAGGCAGAATTTCCAGACTATGCTTTCAAACAATGTGACCAGGGTCAGGGAGAATACAGGCAAATTATGAAAATGGTAGCAGAGAGGAAGAAAGAACAGGAGAGATAAGAGGGTGACCCTGGGTGAGTCACTTCACTCTCTGTGCCTCAGTTTCCATTCCTTGGTGGGTTGAATTTGATAGTTTTAAGTTATCCTGCTTTTTCTAAGTTATATAAGCCTATGATAATATTCAGAAATGGAACAGAACAGGAATGCAAAAGGAAAAGAAAGTAGGAGCCCCAAAAGAAATGATACCTTCTGAAAGGTCAGTGAGAAAAACTTATAGGTTCAACTGAATTAGATAGATTCCTTTAATAGAAAAAAAAGAGATAGGCTATGTATCCATTTGTGAATATGCTCAAGGCATAGAGGACTTCTCTATGATTGTAATGATTCTCATGCAGGATAAGATCCAGAAATGTACTGTCCCAAAGGTCTGGGATGCAAATATCTCAGAAAGGAGCTTGGAGAAATAAGAAGGAAAAAAAATCAGTCTTAATAAGCTACTTCTTATCCACTAATTGAGAAAAGGCAGGATGATGAAAAATTGAAATCTTTTCAACATCTTAATTTACTAGAAGGCTCTGCCACATCAAATCAAGGGAAGCATTTCTCATATTCTTTTCTCTCCTCCATCCATGTCTCTTCTTCCTGGTAACTTTCTACTATACCTTTTTCCTCCTTTTCTTTTCTTTCACTTCTCTTTGAACCATCATCCCTTTCTTTCTCGGACCCTCTTGTCTTTGCATAGGATTGGATCATAGATTTAGAGCTGGGAGAGACTTTTAAAAATCTTGGAGTCCAACTCATTCATTTCAGAGATCAGGAAACTGACGCATGGAGAAGTTAAGAGACATCACACAGCTAGCTAGTCTTTGTCAGTTTATTTTGTTTTTTTTTAAAGAATGAAAATATACTTTGTTTCCCATTTCCTCCCCACCCCCCACAAAAAAAACCTGAAAAAGAATGGAAAATAAGACCCCTGTAACAAATACATATAGTCAAACAAAAACAAATTCCTACATTGGCCACATCCAAAACATATACATCTCAAAATGCACCCTGAGTTTATCACCTCTCTTAGGAAGTGGGCAGCATTTTTCATTAAGAGTCTTCTGTAATCCCATCACTGGCAGAAGAGAGGGACAACAGGTCAGTAACCCCAGGCAGAACTTTCTGTTATAACCTGGCTTTTTGGCTACATCAATGTCACAGATTTCAGCTTTGTGGCTGCTGTCCTCTGCGTCATTTTCAATCTCCTTTTCTGGAACGTAGTTGCAAGATGGGAATACAAAATGTGCAAGCTGAGCCAGGCCTTTAGGTCTCCCTATCTTGCAGGTTACTATCTGGGCAAAATTATCGTGCTGCTGAGCTTCCTCAGGTCTCACTACTTTACCCAGGCCGTGTTGAGCCAGCCGAAGATGGAAGGGTTGGACCGCATGGGGGCCTGCTATGTAGGCCTCATCACCCTGGGAGTTGGCATCATCTTTGTGCTCTCCAGCTTCTATGCCCTTGGATTCATTGGGACATATCTAGGTGATTACTTTGGAATCTTGAAGGAAGCAAGAGTGACAATGTTTCCATTTAGTATCTTGGACAATCCCATGTACCGGGGGAGCATAGCCAACTACTTGGGGTGGTCAATCATGAATGCCAGCCCTGCAGGCCTCCTGCTGATGGTCATAGTGGCTCTCACCTACACAGTTGCCATTGTGTATGAAGAGTTTTTCACTGAGGAGATCTACTGACAAAAATTTCCGAAGTCAAAGAAGAATAAGTAAGTGCTGGCAGGATTTGTGTCAGAGCATGTGGTGGAAGGAGTCAGCTGACTGCATTGCTGGAAGCCAATCTCTGACCCTACTTCATGTGTTGGATAATTTCAAGTGAAATGCTTGGGTACTCAACTCCAGCCGCTCCCCACCCCCCAGGGGCTCAGAGTGGTAACATAAGGTGCCTTTTGAAACAACCTCCTGGGAGATGGGAGGGTCTACCACTGGGTATATGCCCTCGCCACCCACACCCAACTTCCCAATTCAATAATAAAAAATAGCCTAATTAAAAAAAAGTCTTCTGCAATAGTAGCTGGTCATGATATTGATAGAGTTCTAAAGTCTTTCAAAGTTGTTTGTATTTACAATGTTGTTATTGTGTTCAGAACACTCCATTCTGCATCAGTTCATATAATGCTTCCTAATTTTCCTGAAACAATTACCTTACATGATAGTATTCCATTGTATTCATAGAATATATGTTCAGACGTTCTCCAACTAATGAGCACACATTTAGTTTCCAGTTTGTTTGGTTTTTTTTTTGGCCACCACAGACAGAGCTACTATAAATATTTCTGTACAAGTGTCTTTCTCTTCTTTCTTTGATGTCATTGGGACATAGATCTAGAAGTGGCATTTCTGGGTTAAAGATTACACACAGTTCAGTAGTTTTTAGGGTATAGTTCTATAACATTTTCCAGAAGAGCCAGGCCAGGTCAAAGACAGGTCAAAGACAATTCATGGTACATCAGTGAATCAATCAGTAAACATTTATTGAGTGCCTATGTTGTGCCAGGCACTGTTAATCACTAAGGATACAAAGAGAGGCAAACAGTCCCTGCCCTCAAGGAGCTTATAATCTAATAATGGAGACAACATGTAAACAAATACACACAAAGCAAGCTATATACAAGAAAAATAGGAAATAATAAACAGAGCGAAGGTACTAGATTTGAGAGGAGCTGGGAAAGCCTTTCTGTAGAAGATGGGATGTTAGTAGGGACTTACAGGAACCTAGGGAAGTCAGTAATTGGAGAGAAGAAGGGAGAATATTCTAGGCATCAGAGGGAGTCAGTGGAAAATGCCCAGAAACTAGAAATGGAGTGTTGTTTCTAGAACAGCCAGTGGACCAATATTACTGGATCGAAGAATGCATGTCAGGGAATAAAGTGTAAGAAGACTGGGAGGGGACTAGGTTATGAAAGACTTTGAAAGCCAGAGTATTTTGTATTTGATGCTGAAGGTGTTAAGGACCTATTGGACTTTATTGAGTAGGGGAATGACAAGGCCAGATCTTTGCTTTAGGAAAATCACTTTTGGTAGCTGAATGGAAGATGGACTGGAGTAGGGAGAGATTTGAGGCAAGTAGATCCACCAGGAACACAGAGTAGTCTAGGCATAAGGTTAAGAGGGTCTAGAGTAGTGGCAGTCTCAAAGGAAAGAAGGGAGTGTAGATGAGAGAGGATGCAGAGGTGAAATTGATAGGCCATGGCAATAATTTGGGTATGGGAGGTGAGGGATAGTGAGGAATTGAGGATAACTCCTAAGATGAGAGACTGTGGGACTGAGATGATGGTGTTGCCCTTTACAATAACAGGGAAGTTAGGAGGGAGGGAGGGTTTAGGGGAAAAGAAAATGAATTTAGTTTTGAACACGTTTATTTTAAGACATATGTTGGACATCTAGTTTGAGATGAAAGCAGTAGGAGATATAAGTTTGGAGGTCAGCAAGAGAGGTTGAGATAGACTAGGGAGATTTGAGAACCATCAGCACAGAGAGAGTAATTAAATCCATGGGAGCTGATGAGAGCACTGAGTGAAGTAACATAGAGGGAGAAGAGAAGATGCCCAGGACTTAACTCTGTGGGATACCTCTGGTTAGAGACCATGATCTGGATTGGGATCCAGCAAAAGAGACTGAGAATGAGTAGTCAGATAGGTAGGAGGAGAACCAGGAGAAGGTAGTGTCCTGAAAACCCAGAAAGAAGAGAACATCAAGGAGGAGGGGATGATCAACAGTGTCAAAGGCTTCAGGGAGCGCATGAATCTACATGTTTTCCCATAGTTCCCAAGGTTGGATTTAAAGTCAAGTTTGTTTGTTTGTTTTTTTACTATAAGTCCAGAGCTTTTTTTTAAAACTACATTACCTCTTTCCCTCAGTTTCTCTCCCCTAAAATGAACTCTGGATGAAGGGGAAGAAAAGGAGAGAATAAAAAGGATTAAAGAGATGGGTGAGTCACAGAATCTCAGGGTTGAAAGGTACCACAGTTACAGTCTAGTCCAATTCACACTTGGACAAGAACTCCCTCTATATCATACCCAAAAAGACTTTGCTCAGACTTTGCTCAAAGCTTTTCAACATCTAAAAGTGGCCCCATTCCACTTTTGTTAGCAAAATTTTCTTTAGATCAACCCTGAATATGTGTCTTTGCATCCCTCCTAGATCAGCCTTTAGGAAACAAGTATAACACATTTAATTCTCCTTCCATATAAATGCCTTTGAAATACTTGAAGAAAGTTTTCATATTCCCCCTTGAATCTTTTCTTCTGTAGAACACACACCCATAGTCCCTTCAACTAATTTTCATATGGCATCAATCAATCAATGAGCATTTATTATGAAAACAAGCATGTGCCAGGTACTGGGCTAACTTCTGAGGATTAAAAAAAAAATCAAACACAGTGCCTGCCCTCAGGGAGCTTTTATATTCTCACGAGGAGACAACATTAAAAAATCATGACATTCATAGAAAATAGAGGGTAACCTTAAAAGGTATGGCACTAGCATCTGGGGAGAGAGGGAATGATGTCCTAAAAGAGATGTCAGCTGAACTAAGTCCTAAGAGAAGCCAGTGATTCTAAGAGTTAGAGATTGGGAGGAAGAATATTCAATGGATGAGAGGCAACCAGCACAAAGGCACTGAAATGAAAGATGATATGCTAGATTTGAAGAAGCGATATGGCTGGATCATAGGGTGCATGGAGAAGAGCAGAATACAGGAAGACTGGAAAGGCGGGAAGGAGCCAAGTTGTGAAGAAATTTAAATGCCAAAAGAAATTTAAATGCGAAGGATTTTATGTTTAATCCAGGAAGTGATAGGGGACCACTGGAGTTTATTGAGTAAGAGAGTGACATGGTGAGATCTCTACTTTATGAAAGTCACTTTAGCAGCATGTAGAGAATGAATTGTAGTTCAGAGAGACTTGAGGTAGAGAGACCAGCAAGGAGACTGTTTCAAGTGGTCTACTGTAGACAAACAGTTGTAAGAATCTGAACTAAGCTGGTATCTGTGTAGGTAGAAAGAAGAAGAGATTTTCAAAGACATATTATAGAGAAATAAATTATAAAATTTATCAACTGATTATGTGAGGTTAGGGAGAGAAAAATTGAACATGGCACCAAAGTTTTGAACCTGTATGATTGGAAAGTTCTCTTTGGGGGTATAGAACTAGCTAGGTCAGATGGGTGGCACGGTGGTTAGAGTGCTGGGCCTGCAGTCAGGAAGATTCATCTTTGTGAGTTCAAATCTGGCCTCAGACACTTAGTAGCTTTGTGACCTCGGGAAAGTCACTTAACCCTGTTTGCTTCAGTTTCCTCATCTGTAAAATGAGCTAGAGAGGGAAATGGCAAACAATCCCACTATCTTTGAAAAGAAAATCCCAAATAGGGTCACAAATAGTTGGACATGACTGAAAAATTACTGAATGAAAACAACAATAGAACTAACAGGGATCTTGAGATTAATAGGACAGTTCAGGCAAAGGGAGGTTTTTTGGGGCAAGAAAATGGGTTTTATTTTGGATATGTATCACCTTACTTTCAAGTCGAACCCTTAACATTTTGTGTAACTCTCTTAATTAGTGGAAAAAAATGGTAACTTGATATTGCATGTCTGTGTGAGGGGTAGAATTGATATGAGAAGAACTCTTGGAGAATAGAGAAATTCTAGGTTCTTTCTTTGAGAGAGACATGTAGTTCCAAACTCTCTTTGTGGAGAGAGAGAAACAGATTTAAGAAAGTGGCAGAAATGTAGCTCATATGGCACCTCACGATGTCCCTATTTTCTAGCTTGGATCTCTAGAGACTTTAGGGAATTTTCCCTTGAGTGAGATCAGGGTCTCCCTCTTAGTTCTTCTGTATTTTCTGGTATATTCTAATCTGTAGAACTTCAATTACTATTTGCTATTTTGGATAAATTTGGAAAAGTAGTTTACTTGCTATTCACTCTTGGTGATGGTCTTTTGTATAAATTAGCATTTAGTGGGAAGGAATCAAGTCTGTGGGTTTAAGCTTGGAACATCCTCCCTCTTTAAGTGATAGTGCTCAGGAAAATGGCCTTTATGTCAGCAATATTCAGAGGAGCAGATAGATATAATCCTAGTCTGGTACCTCTTTCTTTCAGAGAAGAACAAAATAGCCAACCTTGTGGTCCCTTTTCCTGCTCCTCTCCAGGCAGGAGTCAAGCTCTCCCTTGGAGAGTGATAGGAAAGATTCCAGAAATATCTGTCTATCCCTCCCAATGGTCTGTATTTTTGACACTCAATGTGGACATGCACATTTTATATGGACAGAACGCATGTTACAAAGGACTGCCCTATAAGCATTCACAGCGTACCTATGTGCTGCCAACCCATGTGGTTGCTTGTTGAGCCTGCTTCTAGGAAATTGTGACTCTTCCTCCTTCTGGTAGCCCTCTTATGAATATTCTTCAAGTTACCGATGACTTTCCTAAAATTCAGTGCCCCAAATGGAGTACAATCCTTCAGATTTACCTGACCAGGGCAAAGTGCAGTGGGGTTATGACTGCTTCATTACAGTGTCATACATTTCTCACGAAGCCTTTTGGTCAGTTCATATTGAACTTGTAGTTCATGAAACTCCCTTAAGATTTTTCGCATGAGCCACATCTTGCCACTTTTCAACCTTCTTGTACGTGTGTAGTGACATGTATAAAGGCCAGCCTACCTCTTGCCTTGGCTCCCATGATTCGAAAAAGTGCTTCCCTATTTAACCTTATCTTGTTGGAGTCCAGGCCTCCACATTACTTCCTGACATTCCCTCACTATTGCCTTACTCTCTTACCACTTTCACCCCAACAGACATTTGGGCTCCATCTCCTGGATTTTCTTGCTCTGATAGGTGAGCTTTTTGCCTTATCTTGCCAGAGTCCAAGCCACTATGCTTCTTCCTGTGGTGTCCTCACCATGTCTTCTTCCCCTAACCTTTTTCAGCTCCCTTTTTTTGTTTTGTCCTTTGCTCTTAGAATATAAGTTCCTTGAGGGTGAGGACTATCTTGCTATCTTCTATTTCTCTCTCAATCACTTAGCACAGTTGCTGGCACCTAGATAGCCTGGCATCTCACTGTTCCGGTCTCTCTGTTGCTGTGTCCATTCTCTTTCTCTCTCCACCTCCTTTCCCTATTCCATTATGCCCTTCCACCTCTCTCATTCTGTACGTTCTGTGTATTATGTATACTCCATTCTTGGAGGAGGTTGTTATTGTGAATTATTTTCTTAAGAGCCCAAAACTGTTCAGTGTATTTTGCATGTTCAACATGATCTAAATAATCCCCAAAGGCAAAAAGGTAGACCTTCTATAGAAACAGAAATTATATAAAAAGCAAGTAATCTCAGAATTTTTCCTGTCCCTGGTGTGATTATCTTAATACCTCTACTCCTACATCAATCAGAGACAGGATTGGCCTGAAGGCCTTTGCCTGCCTTGTGGCTAGGATGAGTACCTACAGGCCCAGGGTTGCCCATACCCAGCAGGAAGCATGAAGCAAAGCAGAGAACAAATAGTTTCTATTGTAGGAACAGAGTTCAAAGCAATTCTTTTGTCTTTCTTGTTGACACTGGCTTCGTGGACTCTAGACCCTGCCTGCCAGCCTTCTTAAGACCCAGGACACCTACTTTTTCCTCTCTATCTTAGCTAACCCCATTGAACTTTTTTTCTTTTGCCTTTCTAGATTTTAAAATTCTCCAAATCCATCGTGTTTTGTTCTAATGGCCCCCTTTTCAGTCCTATTCTTTTGCTATTCATTATCTGACATGACATCCTTGTGTTATGAAAATCCTTATTCTTGCTAGGTTGGAGACATTTGCAAATGAATTTTTTTGAGGGCTCAGTACACATGATAGGTCTTAAAATTAGGGGAAAAGCTTGTAATTACAGCTGCCATTTGAGGAAAGATTAGGTTCTAATTTAAGTTTATAGGTTTAGTCCTTGAATGAGCCTTGGAGATTTTGTCCAACGCTTTCACTTAACAGATGGAAAAAATGAATCCCAGAAATCTTAAGGGACTTATCCAAGTGATAGAGATACAAATACAAAAGAACAACACGGATAAGTAGTAAGGGAGGGAGATGAGATGTGAAGCCCTTTCTTCTAATTGCATCTGAGCACAGGGTGTGCATTCTACTACTGCACCACATGGTAAATAATGATAGAGGAGGGTTTTGATCCATAGCCATAAGAGACTAGATAGGTCATAGGAAAGGAAGCCAATATACATGTAATTTTAAATTTTAATTTTATAATTTTAAATTTTATATTTTTATATAGTATAATTTTAAAAAATAATATTTTATTTTTTCTCAATTACATGTAAAATAATTTTAACATTTTTTTTTACATTTTGAGTTCCAAATTCTTTCCCTCCCTCCCATCCCCTGCCCATTGAGAAGGCAGGCAACTTGATACAGGTTATACATGTGCAGTCATGAAAAACACATTTCCAAGTAAGTCATTCTGTGAAAGAAAACCCAGACAAGCGAATATCAAAATGAAGAAGATTTAGGGCTCTTGGTTGATATTGAGTAACAAAGGGCTTTGCCACCTAAAATGGGTGTCTTTGCCTCTGAAATTCCAAGACTCTAAGCAGCAGTAAGAATGAAGTGAGGGGGAAGCAATCAGAGTTACTTGACTTGTCCAGGGTCACACAGCTAGAAAGTGTTTGAGACCAGAATTGAACTCAGATCCTTCTGACTGCCAGTGCTGTATCTGCTAGCACCACCTGGCTGCCCCCTTAAAGTCCTTCTCTCACAACAACCCTGGCAGGTAGGTAATTCAGGTATTCTCTCCATTTTACAGATGATGGAACTGAGTTTCAATGAGGTTGAACAATTTGCTCAGGATCACCGAGCTAGCCTGGAGTGGAGATTTGAATCCAGTTCTCTTCTGATTCTAAGTCATAACTCATTGTGGGGCAGAGTAGAAGCTTTGGAAGAAGTGTGTACAGACGCCCATACAAGGTAAGTGAAAAAGTGAAATAAGATCACAGAAAGGAAGTGGGTGGAATATTGGACTTGAAGTTAACAATACCTAAGTTCAACTCCAGTTTCAAACATTTACCAGCTGTATTACACTTAATCTCTGTCTGCCTCAATTTCCTCATCTGTAAAATAGAAGGATTAGACTCTATCATTATTTACCAATAAGGGCCTTCAAGGTGTCCCTCATCCCTAAAATCAACTTTGAGACTGATAGAAATAATTAATGCTGTCATAGAAAATAGCACAAGGTATTCAGGCAATTTTATTTCCTTCAGTCTAGTGTAATGATTTGGTTATTCATCTTCTAAAAATCTGCTCGCCCAATTCACAGTCATTATTATTTGTCAAGAAGCACACATTTAGATTGTTTGGACAGAAGAGCTTGAATTGTGAGCTAATCCCTGTTCCTCAGACAACTGAGTGTACAGAGAGAATACTGAATCTCAAGGTTAGAGCTCTGAAAAGGAGGCTCTTCCTCCTTCATCTGCTTGCAAGTATCCGAAGTATTCAAATTCCAAGGAATAGGCTTCCTGGTCTAAGCCAAGCCCATAAGGGAGTTTTGTTGTTCAGTCATGTCAGATTCTAAGACCCCATTTGGGGTGTTCTTGGTAAAGATCCTGCAGTGGTTTGCCATTTCCTTCTCCAGCTCCTTTTTACAGATAAGGAAAAGGAAGCAAACAAGGTTAATTGACTTGCCTAGGGTCACATAGCTACTAAGTGTCTGAGGCCAGATTTGAACTCAGGAAAATGAGTCTTCCTGACCCCAGGCACAACACTCAATCCGCTTTACCACCTAGTTGCCCCCTATAAGGAAGTTATGCCTAGCCAATTCAACTCTGTTTCTGGGGCACAAATACTACTGCTGAGTGGAGAATGTTTATTGTTTTGTTTTTATAAACCCAGATTCTTTGAATGAACTTCTTTGGGGCTATGTTGAGTAGACAACCAGTTTGGCATTTTTTTTTCAAGATCTGGTTTGCCAACCCAAGAAATACTTCCCAGGTGGTCATATGCTCTGATCAAAGGTAACAGATTTATGTTTGCTGTCATTGAATTAGGCTGGTTTTAGGAGACTCGACCATTAGAAGTTTATTAACTCTTAATTAAAATTACTTTTTGCTGGTTGGCTAGCTGCAGTTGGGTGGTGGTGAGTGCCTGAGAGCACATAAAACAAATCTCAGGACTTGGACAATGGAGATGAGATTAAGCTCTAAGTCTAGTTGGGAGTTTTTATTCTGAGGTAGATCTCTTGCTTAAAAATTTCACAGTCTATGTAGATAAGGAGAGATTAGTTTTCCCAGACCTCCAGCTCAGTTGATATAGTCATAAGATATAATTGTGAAAGATGAAGTTTTTTTAAAATTTTTTTTAAATTTAATGTATTTAGTTTTCAGCATTGATTTTCACAAGAGTTTGAATTACAAATTTTCTCCCCATTTCTACCCTTCCCCCACTCCAAGATGACGTATATACTGGTTGCCCTGTTCCCCAGTCAGCTCTCCTTTCTGTCACCCCACTCTCCTCCCAACCCCTTTTCCCTTCCTTTCCTGTAGGGCAAGATAAATTTCTATGCCCCATTGCCTATGTATCTTATTTTCTAGTTGCGTGCAAAAACTATTTTTTTGAACATCTGTTTTTAAAACTTTGAGTTCCAAATTCTCTCCCCTCTTCCCTTCCCACCCACCCTCCCTAAGAAGTCAAGCAATTAAACATAGGCCACATGCATATCATTATGTATAACCCTTCCACAATACTCATGTTGTGAAAGACTAACTATATTTTGCTCCTTCCTAACCTATCTCCTTTTATTGAATTTTCTCCCTTGACCCTGTCCCTTTTTGAAAGTGTTTGTTTTTGATTACCTCCACCCCCATCTGTCCTCCTTTCTATC
>CM053622.1:123985778-124007724 GCA_028646595.1 Phalanger gymnotis | reverse complement strand
TGTCACCAAAGAAAGGTTCCAAAGTCTGAGACTGAATCTGGGTGCGTTTTCGCTGCCTGTTCATCTTCCCAGCCAACTTACTTGACCCTTGAGTTTTTCAGCGGGGTATGACTGCTTGTAGAGTATAGAGTAGTATGTTCCAAGTTTGGGGGGATGCGCCAGCTCTGCCACAGCAGCACTCCTCCTTCCCCAAGAACCCGCAACCTGGATTGGACTTAGATCTTCAGCAGGCTCTTCACTCCTGCTCTGATCTGCCACTTAATTCCTCCCACAAGGTGGGCCTGGGGCCAGAAGCAACTGGAGCTGTAGTTCTGTAGCTGCCCCACCTCCGCTGCTGTGGCCAAACCACGAACTCCTTCTTACATTCTGTCCCCAGCAGCTTTTCCCACTAACCTTCTCTGTTGTCTTTGGTGTTTGTGGGTTGAGAAGTCTGTTAACTGCTGCAGCTCACTGATTCAGGGTGCTAGGGCACGCTCCACCCAGTTCCTGGTCTGGTTGGTCCACGCAGCCCACGCTAGGCTCTGCTCTGCTCTACTCCCAGCTCTGTGCGGGATAGACCTTACCCAGCAACCATTCAGGCTGTCCTGGGCTAGAGCCTTGCTTCCCTCTGCTATTTTGTGGGTTCCGCAGTTCTTGAATTGGTCCAGAGCCATTTTTATAGGTTTTTGGAGGGATTTGGTGGGGAACTCACGCTGGTCCCTGCTTTCCAGCCGCCATATTGGCTCCGCCCCCCCCGAAAGATGAAGTTTCAATGTACTAATAAGGCATTAATATTTTGTTATCCTTTTTAAAAGTATAGACACATCTCTCTCAATCATAAGGGAGCAAAGCCTCGTATATGAAAATCATTAACAATAATAATAGCTAGTATTTATATGATTTACAAAGTACTTTACATACATTGATTTTCATTGTAATCCTATGAGGTAGGTGTTATAATTACGATACCCATTTTGCAGATGAGGAAACCCAAACTGAGAGAAGATAAGCAACTTGCCCAGGATCACATGGCTATCTAGTAAGTATCCAGGGCAGGACTTGAATTCAAGACTCATTGACTCTGAGTTCAACACTAACCACTGAGCCATCTAGCTGCCAATGTTTGGGCATGATTCTCCCACTTTTCTTAAGAAGAAGATCCTTAGCAGAGATAGTTAGAGTGAAATCTAGGCTTAGACCAAGTGTGGATTAGAACTCCGGTGCTTATACCAGAAGGTAGCGTCAATAGAGATGTTTCTCTTTCCCTTCCCAGCCCCCACTGACCATGGAATCTAGCCACTATGCTATACCCTATTCAGAAACTGAAGGGTCAGTTTGAGAGGGTTCAGTGAACAATAGAGGGGAGTAGATAGGCACATTCCAAATAGACATGGATAAAAAAGAGGCAGTCAGTCGGTGGACAAATCATCTTCCAGGAGTGGGATCTGTCAGATCACAAGAAGGAATGAGCCACCAATTGTCAGACCTGTTGATAGAAAGTGGAGCCTCACACAGGGGATGACAGCAGTACCAGAGGACAGAGTAGCCTTAGCCATGTATTCCCAACACATATTCCTTACTACCACTGGGCTCTAAGTTTGTGTCTATTCTTTCCGTGGACACTTTCTTAAAACTAGACAGTCAACAAAACAAGAAATGAAGCTCTGATTTGTAGCATTTGCCAATTTCCTAGCTGAAAATGTACACATAGAAAATTTAACAATCAGCTCTTATAGATTCAAGCTAGCTTCAACAAACTCCTGGCTCCCTTTTATCCTGGGGTGAGTATGTTGCAAAAGAGGTGGATATCTCAAGGAATTGTGCAAAGATATGGAAGAATACACCATCAGAACTTCTAGTTTCATTTTGCTGTTTTACTTTGTCTCACATCAGGGGAAAGTCTGGCTTGATTAAAAGATTTGAGGGGGGAAATGAAATGCAGAGTCACTTCCTAGGTCAGGGCAGCATCCCTGGCTTAGGACAATCCCCTTCTGGAGGCTGTTACCCATCACTGGAATTGGGTGTGGCTTTTATTTGTAAGTCCTTGACCATCCCTAGCATGCCTGGTGCATCCTTATGGAATTTATTTTTCCCATAGAAACATTCTTCTTTCACTATGCCTTTTTGATCCAAGTAATAGTAAGAGCCTTTATCCATCTTTTCAACGTCCTCTTTCTCAGGAGAAACAGAAAATTAAGTTATGTGTCTTCCTTCGGTAAAAATAAAGAGAACAGGGGGCAAATGTAGAGAGAGCCAATGGAGCCTACAGAGATGGAAAAAAGAAATTGAGAAGGAAGATGAAATAAGACTAGGGTATTGAAAGGAAGTAGATTACAGAACTAACCTCTAAGGCCAGGCTCCCTGAGGCAGGTGCCGTAGTGACTGGTATTATAGATGTTTTTCAATATTTGATCAAACTTGAAAATAGCAGGTAGTGGCACAAGAATGGTATCACTGTGTCCCCCTTCATAGCAGGGAACACAAATCCTTGTCTAACATAAAATGGGTTTTTGAATGACCTATGAAACAGTGAATCTGTGATGCATACAAACCCGTTTCTTCCTGTTGAGCTCCCAGGAAAGGCCAAAAACTTTATTTCTTCACCCCAGGGAAGTGAATCCTTTAGTCTGTGTTCATCAGTTAGGGAAGGTCAGTGCTGAGCTGTCTCTCCCCTCATCCCTCCCGAGAGAGGGAGAGGGAGAAAGTGGAGCCCTGGCAGGGGAAACAACACAGAGTTATGCGCAGGATATAAGTGAATTCAGGGCACCTCATTCCTCTCTTCTCTAATATTTCACAGACAGACAAGACTGTTCAAGATTGTTCATATCCCAGAGGCTACTTTCACAGAATGAATAGAGTGGTACATGGAAGAACCTCACCTTCCCATTCTCTTAAATATTCTCTCCAGGACTTGTGCTATGTTATTGTTTCCTGAAATTCTACCATTTAAAAATCCATTCTTTTGGATTAAAGCAGTAGACCCAGTTAAAATGCCAATACTTCAAGGAGAGAAAATCAGCTTTTAACACTTGAGTATGAATTATGCTGAGACTATAGAAAATTTTGGTTCCTGATGTGGAGGAAGACAAAGGTCTCCCAACTCCGCTGGACCTACCTATGCCATTTTTACTCTTGCTCCAAGTTGATTTACATGGCAACCAGAGGCATTCTAGTAGGTTTGAAAGACTTGCTGCAACCCAGCTCTATGAATTCCTGTGCAGTTTTATTAAGTTTGGTGATTCCAAGGGTTCCTAAGTTCTTGATCCAGGGATATGATAGCAATGAAAAAGAGCAGCTGAAAACTGGCATGATAGCAAAGAATGTCATTGGCAGACACACTTAGCAAGAAGCAGAGAGGGCAGGGCAGCAGAGGGCTCCAGCTCAGAAAAGATAGGCTTACCTAGAAATGTGTGGTGCAAAAAGTTATGGAACTGAACCCATGGTTCCTAGTCTCTGTTCTGCTACTTACTACCCTATTGTGAGCTTGATTATACCTTGTAGCCTATTATACATTTGGTGCCCTAAGGGTCTGTTCTGGGGAGGTGATGTGTGGGGAAGATTCCATCAGGGTAGACCTAGAGAGTTTTCATTGGTCCAGAGATAACCTGGAGGATTTTGTTTAGTTCCAGGCTAGCTGTATTGGTCCAGTAGAATGCTTTATGCTCCTTGGCCCAACAATAGGTCAGAATTCCCTGATAATGACTGAGGGGCTTCCAGTCTATTAATTCCCAGCTGGCTGTTTTCCTGGACTTCATGATCTTCAGAAACTCCTCATTGTGTAAGGTGAAATCAGCTCAGAAACTCACACCTCCTCAGCATCTACTGCCCCTGGGGCCCCTCTCTTCCTTCGGTTGGAGAAAGTGAGCTTCTGGGAGCTCCTGCCTGATCTGCCTCCATTTAAAGAGGACACCCAGAGGATTCTCCTTATCATTTTTCACTGCTACTGCAGGACTTCATCATTTCCTCATGCTGGGTAACCTCCCCTACCCTTTTCAGCTTCTTTTTATGTATCGTCACCCCCATTAAATTTTGGGGAACTCTTGGAGGGCAGGGACTGACTTACGCCGTTTTTTTATCTTTGTATTTTTCTATCAGTGCCTGCCACATAAGAGGCATTAATATGTGCTGATTCTGGCTCTGATCTCTAGATTTATGTAATTTTTTTCTATTGACCCCTTTAACTCATTTTAAAATGTACTGTCTTGGTTTATACAGGGCTTCTAAACAAAATGAAACTTTTTATTTGCAATTAACATCCTAATCCCCACCCCCCAAGATTGTAGGATTGTAGATGAGTCAATAATTGCTGAAGGCCATCAGACTAGATGCTATTTTCAATATGGGATTATAAGGAGTGTATGTGTGTGTGTGTGTGTGTGTGTGTACGTGTGTGTGCGTGAGGGTGCATGCGCATGCGCATGCATGCGTGTGTGTTTAACAAAGACCTAACTTTTGAGTTTTCTTTTAAGGACAAATCAGCTGTAGATACAAAAGTCTACTCTCTGCCCTCTGCAGTGTATGAGCACACAAGGCTATTTTAAGTTTGCTGAAGAACTACAGGGAGAGAACACTATTTTGAATGCCAAAGAAGAGAATTCATGAAAACTATTATTAAAAAAAAACCCCAAAACAATCATGGCTATAGTTAGGGCATCAGCAACCTGAAATCCAAGGAACTTTGGTCCCCAAGGATCATTCAAGGCAGGTTGAACTGCTCCTTGGGTACAGAGCAGAGATATTGATGAGTGCCTCACAGCTTCCCAATAGGCCAAACTCAGATTTACTGTGATAAATGTATAAAACTAGAAATGCGTAACACAATCAAAACCTTGCCTGTGTGCCTAGGTAGCAAATTAGAATCTGTCTAGGAACCTAAAGGAAAGAGGACTGAAGGTAAGCCTAGATTGGGGATAGGGTGAGAAGCACACAAAGAATAAAAGTAAAAATTCCAGATAAACCAGAAAGAAAATATCATCAACCAGACAGACAACAGAGTTATGCAGGAGAGTACAATTTGGAAATGTGAAACAATGATATAAATAGGGAGTATGCTTTGATGTATGTCTATGAAGTCATGACAAATAAGTGAGATAGGTGTAAAGTTTCCAAGACCACTGAAATAATCTATAGAAATGGCATTCACACTCTGACCAGGTAATAACAGGATCATAGATTTAGAGCTGGAAGGGAATTTAGAGGTCATCTAGTCCAATCCATACAGTTTATAGATTAGGAAATGAGGCCCAGGACCTCAAGTGACTTATCCAAGGCCCTAGAGGTCATAAATGACAGGAAGAATCTGAATCCTGATCATCTGACACCCACTTCAGGGATCTTTCCATGGTACTACCTGGCTTTTACATTGTTCCTAAATGATAATTTCATTTATAATTCTTCATGGTTTGTAAAGTGCTTTATAGGCTGTATTTGTTAGCTTCTCATGACATCTTTGAAGTAGATAGTAACGAAATGATTTGAACATTTGCAAAGTACTTTATTACCTCCAATAGCACTTTGAGTTAAGTACAATGGATATTTTTAAACCCATTATTCAGAGGAGGAAATGGATACTTAGCAAGATTAAATTGATTTGACCATAGTCACATAACTAATAACTATAAAACTTTGTATAGCTATGTGACTTTATATAACTATAAAAGGTTGGATTTGAACTCAGATATCTCCCAAATCCATGTCCAATACTCTTTGAGCTTTTAATAATAATTAAGGCGGGACTTTTTGCTGTTGACCTTTAATGATTCTGGTCTTTGTATGAATGGGGCAGATAAAGTGGGATGTTTTTGTATTTCTCAGGACTGAGGCAATTGGGAGCCATTGATTTGTATCTGATGTGATATTGGGGGTGGAGAACTTCTCCACACCCATCCTGGATATATAAGTGCAGAGGTTAGTGTACTGGCTCAGAGCTGAGCCACAGCAGGAGTGGCGTGTGACTCTGGGCCAGCCGTTCTAATGAGCTCCCCGACTGTACACCCAGATGTTGATAACTATCAATTGTATTTGGTCCGTAATTCAGGGTGCTGGCTTTTTCCCCTGAGCTAGGTGGATGTTATTTGTATGCTGGATTAAAGTAAGATTGTTAGCCCCTTAATGTTGCTTTCCTCAAGTAAAGCAGATCAAAAGGACCTTTGTTGGCAGCTTTCTGGGTGCTGATTGTTGGTGGATCTTATACCCCCACAGAAGCTGCTGGCTGGATTGTTGATACAACGCTATATGAAGCTGCCTTTTATTATACTCATTTTGCAGATCTGGAAATTGAAGCATCCATCTAGTGAATTTTCATAGGATATACAACTAGAAAGTGACGGAGCCTAAATTTCAGTTTCACAATTCAGAAAGCATGTATTAAACCCTTTACTCCATTTAAAGCAAGGAACATTGAGGAATAGAAGACAAAAGCAAACCAATCCCTGCCCTCAAGGATAAATGCAATCTAAATAAAAAATGTTGGGATCTAGGGAACACTTACAACTAAAGGAGTTAGGAAAGGCTTTCATGGGCTGGCCCCCAGCCATGAGCCCTGAAAGAAGCTAGAGATTCAAAGGGACAGAGGTGACACAAGAGGGCCTTGCTGAAACATTAGGGCACCCTGAGGGAGACAGAAGGCAGCATGTGCCAGGGAAGTCAACACCATCCTCACCATTACCACCTTGATTACCATCTCTCCTTAGACTCAAATGAAGCCAGCCCAGGACCTTGAACCCAAGAGCCTTGGACATAACAGTGCTTCATGTCCCTTTCCCACCCCCACCCCCATCACAAAACCACCAGAACTGCTTCCACCCCAGCTCCGACAGCCATTCCCAAAGGGAGAAATCATTGCGGAGAGAGGGTCCACCTTCCTTTTCATTATCAGCAGCAACTACTGACCAGTTATTTACAGGTACATAATCACAAAAGCCTTTGGAACACGTCCTGGAACACCAGCCCTTGATTCCAGTCCAGTTTTCACAGGCATTATTGGGAAAGCAGCTCCTGTAGAGAAGGGGCCAGCCATTTCTACCAAAGGCCAACTAACTGTTACCCACAGGGTAGGCAAGCCAACCTAGCTGAAGCAGCAAGGTGCCCTGAAGAAGGCAGCATGTGTCTGGCAAATCAAATCACTGCTACCATCTTGACCAACATATCTCTTGAGATCTTCATGGAAATAGCCAAGGGCCCTGAAACTAAGAACCTTGCAAATAATAATGCTTTCAGTCCAGTGCCCACAACACCATCCTGGGATGCAAACCCCTGTGGATATGCATCTGCTCCTGTAGGTGCTACAGTAACATAATTACTAAAAACCCAGGAAAGAAAGTTTTTGCCATCAAAATCCTTGGCACTATGAAATGATTCAACATGTTGTTCATAGTAGATTTGCAGTTTTAAGTGCAAACATCTTTTTTATTGTACTATGTTATAGAAATGCTTTTTTTATTCCACATATTAAAAACAAATTAAAAAATCAGAAACTGAGGATTTTATCAGTGAAAAAGACATTTAAAAAGAGGCATTATAAGATGTTTTTGCCTTTGCAACCCTAAGGACTAAGAAAGTGTTCCATCTAACTTGCAATCTTGTTGTCTTCCCCATTAGAATATGCACAGAGAAGGGCAGAGCCAAGAGGGCAGCTGGAAAGCAGAGACTTGCCTAAGCTTTCCCCTAAATGCCTCTGAACACCTGTAAAAAATGGCTCTGAACAAATTCTAGAGCTGCAGAACCCACGAAATAGCAGAGGGAAACAGGTCTCCAGCCCAGGAGAGCCTGGATGGTCACCGGGAACGGTCTATTGCACAGTGCGGGGAGTGGAGGGCAGCCCAGGGTGGGCCGCCCCAGGACAGACCAGACCCAGAATCGGCCAGCCAGAACATGCCTTGGGGCCATGAAACAGTGAGCTGTGGCAGTTACCAGACTTTTCAACCCACAAACACCAAAGAGCAGGTTAGAAGGAAACTATGGGATCGAGTTCAACCCATTGGGCCACAATCTCTAGGGGTGGATGAAGTGGTGCAGTGGTGTCCATAGCAGCAGCAAGAAACTCCTGAGGCTGCTTCCAGAGCTCCAGCGTTAGCTGCTTCCTGAGTCCCTGGCTCACATGGTTGGACGAATCTAGTAGCAGATCAGAGCAGGAGTGCAAGGAGCGCGTTGTGGACACAAAGGCAAATTCTTTTGTTGTGTCCTGTTCAGATCTGTATTGCAGTCCTGCTTGGCAGTTCATGGGGGAGGAGCAGCGCTGCTATGAAAGAGTGTGGAGTGACAGTGGAGTAGAAGTAGCACTGAAAACAGCAGTGCTTGGACCCTAAAGCTTGGGACAAAGTACTCTCTATGAGCAGTCATATCCTGACAAAAAACTCAAGGGTCAAGTAGTTGGCTGGCAACATGAACAGGCAGCGAAAAAGAACTCAGACTCAAACTCAAACTCTAGATTCCTTCTTTGGTTACAAAGAAGACCAAAACATACAGCCAGAAGAAGTCAATAAAGTCAAAGAGCCTTCAACAAAAGCCTCCAAGAAAAATAAGAATTGGTCTCAGGCCATAGAAGAGCTCAAAAAGGATTTGGAAAAGCAAGTAAGAGAAGTAGAGGAAAAATTGGGAAGAGAAATGAGGGTGATGCAAGAAAACTATGAAAAAACAAGTCAATGACTTGCTAAAGGAGACCCAAAAATACTGAAAAAATAGCACCTTAAAAATAGACTAACCCAAATGACAAAAGAGCTCCAAAAAGCCAATGAGGAGAAGAATGCCTTGAAAGGCAGAATTAGCCACATGGAAAAGGAGGTCCAAAAGACCACTGAAGAAAATACTACCTTAAAAATTAGATTGGAGCAAGTGGAAGCTAGTGACTATATGTGAAATCAAGATATTATAAAACAGAATCAAAGGAATGAAAAAATGAAAGACATTGTGAAATATCTCATTGGAAAAACCACTGACCTGGAAAATAGATCCAGGAGAGAGAATTTAAAAATTATTGGACTATCTGAAAGCCATGATCAAGAAAAGAGCCTAGATATCATCTTTCAAGAAATTATCAAGGAAAACTTCCCTGATATTCTAGAACTAGAGGGTAAAATAGAAATCAAAAGAGTCTACTGATCCATTGCCTCTTGAAAAAGATCTCAAAAAGAAAACTCCTAGGAATATTATCAACAAATTCCAGAGTTTCCAGGTCAAGGAGAAAATACTGCAAGCAGCCAGAAAGAAACAATTTGAATATTGTGGAAACACAATCAGAATAACACAAGATCTAGCAGCTTCTACATTAAGAGATCGAAGGGCTTGGAATATGATATTCCAGAGGTCAATAGAGCTAGGATTAAAACCAAGAATCACCTACCCAGCAAAACTGAGTATCATGCTCCAAGGCAAAATATGCATTTTCAATAAAATAGAGGACTTTCAAGCTTTCTCAATGAAAAGACCAGAGCTGAACAGAAAATTTGACTTTCAAATACAAGAATCAAGAGAAGTATGAAAAGGTAAACAAGAAAAAGAATTCATAGGGGACTTACTAAAGTTGAACTGTTATGTTTACATTCCTACACGGAAAGATGATATGTGTAATTCATGAGACCTTTCTCAGTATAAGGGGAGTTGAAGGGAATATAGACAAAGGGCATAGAATGAGTTGAATATGAATGGATGATATATAGAAAAATGAAATACATTTAAGGGGTGAGAGAGGAATATATTGAGAGAGGGAGAAAGGGAGAGATAGAATGGAGTAAATTATCTCACATAAAAGTGGCAAGAAAAAAGCAGTTCTGCTGGAAGGGAAGAGGTGGCAGGTGAGGGAGAATGAGTGAATCTTACTCTCATCGGACTCAACTTGAGGAGGGAAAAACATACACACTCAATTGGGTATCTTACTCCACAGGAAAGTAAGGGGAAGGGGATAAAAAAGGGAGGATGATAAAAGGGAGGGCAGATAGGGGGAGGAGGTGATCAAAAGCAAACACCTTTGAAAAGGGACAGGGTCAAGGAAGAAAACTGAATAAAAAGGGACAGGATAGGATGGAAGGAAATATACTTAGCCTTTCACAACATGAGCATCGTGGGAGTGTTTTACATAATGATACATGTGTGATATATGTTGAATTGCTTGCCTTCCTAGAGAGGGTGGGTGGGAAGGGAAGAGGGGAGAGAATTTATAACTCAAAAGTTTAAAAGCAAATGCTTAAAAAAGTTTCTATTTTTGCATACAGCTGGGAAACAAATTATATAGGGAATGGGGCATAGAAATCTATCCTGTCCTACAAGAAAGTAGGGGGAAAGGGGACGATGGGGGAGTGGGGTGAAAGAGGGGAGGGCTTACTGGGGAAATGAAGCAATCAGAATATATGCCATCTTGGAAAGGGGGGGAGGGTAGAAATGGGGAGAAAATTTGTAACTCAATATCTTGTGGAAATCAGTGTTGAAAACTAAATTATTAAATAAAATAAAACCTTAAAAAAGAACATGCACAGAGCCTGCTTGTCTATTTGCATCCCCAATGTTTAGTGCAGTGCTTCACATGGAGCAAGCACCTAACATATGCTATTCATTCATTCCTTTGTTCATTCATTTCAGGCATTGGCCGCATGTCCCATAAAGGCATGCAGGTGAGAGAAGGGATCTTGTGTACTGGAAACAAAAACTGGGTCAGTTCGTCTGGAACCTGGAGAGTGTGAAGAAGAATAGTGTGGAATAAATCTTGAAAGGCAGGAGGGAGATGGATTGGAAAGGGTTTTAAATGCCAAGCAGAGGTGTTTGCACTTGATCCTAAAGGCAATATGGAGTCATTGAAGATTCTTGATAAGAAAAGTGCCTTAGATTTGTGCCTTAGGAAGATTGTTTTGGCAGCTGCATGGTGAATGGATTGAAGAACTGAGAGCCTGGAAGCAGAGAGATCAATTAGGAAAGATCAGTGAGGAGGCTATTATAGTGATCCAGCAGTTCTAAACCTTTTTTTTGTTTGTTTGATGGACCCCTTAGGCAGCCTGGGAAGTCTATGGACTCCTTTTCAGGTTAATATTTTTAAATGCATAAAATTAAAAGACACATGATCACCAAGGAAACCAATTATACTGAAATATAGCTTCCAAAATATGTTTTATAAAAATTCAAATTCATGGACCCCAGATTAAGAACCACTAAATAGTTCCTGTGAGAGGTGAATGGGGCTTTGAACTGAGGGGGTGGCTGTATAAATAGAAAGGAGCCATTTGAGTATGTTTTGGAGGGTGGGTCAATAAGACTCGGCAAATGACTGACTATGAGGAGGGTAGTGGGGGAGAGGAAAGAATTAAGCATGCCAGAGGTTGTAAACCTGGCTAGCCGGAAGGGTAGTTATGCCCTTAAAGCTGATAGGAGAAACAAGTTCACCAGGAAACAGAGGTCTATTTGGTACAAGAACATCCAGGTGGACTTTTTTAGCTGGCATTTGGTAGTGATAAGCTACAATGGAACTAAGGAGAGAAAGGAGGACTAAAGATATAGATTTGGGAGTCACATGCATAGAATTGATGGCTGGACCCACGGGAGCTGATGAGATTACCAAAAGGATGAACAGAGTAAAAAGAGAAGAAGACCCAGGATGGGCCTTAGGGAAACAGGAGATGTTCAGGAAAAGGGAATGAGGAATAGAACAGTCAGACAGGTAGAAAGACAATTAGGTGAAAATATTGTCATGAAAACCAAGGGAAAAAAAGAATATGAACCGTTAAAAACTTCAAAGTGGGTCAGAAATAATAAGGACTGAAAAAGAAGAACTCTGAATTTAGCAATTAAGAGATCACTGGCGATTTTGGAGAAAACAGTTTCAGTAGCTTATGGGCATTGAAAGCCAGACCCTATAGAGGTTAAACAATAAGCAAGTGAGAGGTGAGGAAGTGATACTAAAGAATGGAGGTGGCATTTTTTAGGATTTTGGCCATGAAATGGAGGATAAGTTTAGCTCAGGGAAATATCAGGTTTAAGTGAAGATTGTTTTAAGGGTAAGGGAGATCTGAGCATCTTTATAGATAACAGGGGAAAAACTAGTAGATAAAAGGAAATCGAATATGGGAAGGGAGTGGAGAAGAGTAAGGAAAGGAAAGCAAAAAGAGAGGGTGAAAGGAGAGGAAAAAAGAACAAGATAGACAGTGTTCAATTTTGTTTGATTTTCTTGTTCTTTCTGGTTACATTGTTGTAGTCGTGTAAATTGCTTTCCCGGCTCTGTTTAAATCACTCTGTATTAGTTCGTGTCATGCTTTCTATGCTTTTCTGAATTCTTCAGATTCATCTTATGGCTCAATAATATTCTATTACATTCAAATACCACAGTTTTACTTATCCATGCACACAATTGATGGGGATCTACTTTGTTTTATTTATTTATTTGCTACCATAAAAGTGTTGTTATGAATATTGTGATATATAAGTTACCTTTCTTTCTATCTTTGATCCTCCTGGGACTAGTAGAAGGATGAGAAGCAGTCTTTCAGACCACGATCCTCCCTAATAACTGAATTTTCCTCACATGCTAAAAATTCCTGCTTATACTTTTGGCTCCTCAGCTAGGTCTGGGTGACTTGAGGCCAGATGTCAGGACCTTTAATAATAAAAGAAGGCTGAAGCTTAATTATTTACATCACCCTTTGTAGTAAGAAATAAGAGCTACAGCCTAGGTTCCAGCTAAGTGATAATTGATTTTCTTATTTTCCCTGGTGGCTGAGGCTGTAGTCCTTGACTGGGCCCCAGTGCCTAAAGGTCTGGTGTCTGAGCCCTCAGGTCAGTAGTTCTGACCTATGAAAACGTGGAGATATTCTGTGAGGCAGAGAACCATGCCTGTTTTACTACTGGCTCATCTGGAACTTCCCTCAGTGTCTAGGTCCTCTTGGCCCTGAAACAAACTATCTCCCTCTGTGGTCCAACCATCATGGAATATCCCTCTTCAAGGCCTGCCCCCCTTTTTCCATTAGTGAGTTCCTTCTGAAATCTTCACTTTGTGGAGGGCTTAAGGCTGATGCTACTCCTAAATTCCTTTGGACTAAATAATCAAGTACCCAACAGATCATTCCTCCCTTACCTCCTCTAACCCCCCCATTCAATTTTTGTATGTGATCTTCTACGCTTAGGATGAAAGCTCCTTAACAGCATGGGCTATCTTTTTCTTTGTATATATTTCCCCACTGTGCTTGGCACAGCTCCTGACACATAGTAAATGCTTAATAAATGCTGGTTCTGGTTTGCTTCCTTCCTACTATGAAAAAAATCATTAGATTTATATTCAGAAGAGTTCAGATCCCTGGATTCACATTCTGTCTCACCTCTCTGGGTCCCAGCTTTTTTCATTTGTAAAATGAGAGGGTTGGACTGAATGACTTTTAAGGTTCCATTCAGTTCCAAATGTATGATTCATGATTCTATCTACAGGGTTTGATCTCTGACACCAAGTCAAGCACCCTTCCCTCTACATAACAGCTGTACCCACCTACAATATGACTGTAGAGAAAGCCCTGTTAACAAAGAACTTCAATACCAGATCTAGTAACAATGCAGAAGGTGTAGAGACAATGTCTCTAGACATCAAATCAGGGGAAAGAGGGATTAGACTTGCTTTGCTCAGGGCCAGAGGGCAGAACCAGGAGGAAAGGGTAGATGATAGAGAGGCAGATGTTGGTTGTCCATTCTTGAAGAGGAAGTGATCAGGGAAGTGATGCCATGATGTGCAAGTGGATTGGATTTAAGTGATGGAGTGTTGTGCAAAGTCACCAGCCTCACTTTCTCCTCTGGAGGCATCTGGGTTCAGGGGCAAGATATAGATCAGGACAATTGGAGATGGCCTTCAGAGAGGCAGATGAATGGAAGAAAGAGCAAAACCAACCTCCTTTAGCTCTCCAAAACTGGGATGGGTTACCGTTGGAGGATCCATTTCTCTTCAATGGAGGTCTTCAAGCAAACACTACATCATCACTTTCTAGCAATGATGTAGAAGGAATTCTGAGGTAGGTGTTAACTTGGAATAAATAATCTCAAATCATAGGATCATATGGTTAGGGCTGCAGAGGAAGGGGAGAGAGAGAGAGAGAGAGAGAGAGAGAGAGAGAGAGAGAGAGAGAGAGAGAGAGAGAGACACCACTGTGGGTGAAACGGAGTACATCTCCAGCTTTGTATCCTGGGCTCTCTGTCTTTCCTTTCCCTCTGTGTGTGCTTCTATTCACTGTCTTATCTCATTCTACCAGTCTCTGCCATTTTGTACACAGCACCCAGGCTGTCTCTTTTGTTTTTTTTTCCACTATTTCTCTCTGTTTGTTACTCTCCTTGTCCCCATCTCAACTCTACCAATTTCTGCGTGTATACACACACACACACAAACATACATGCATACACACACACTCACACACACACACATATAATCATTTAATATCAATTTGATAACTTCAATAAGGGCCAAAGACTGAACTAATCAACCAGAAGAAGATCTTGGACCTAACAGCTTCTTTGTTCTCTGAGTAAACTCAGAGAATACCTCTTCTTATGTCAACAAGCCCAGACGGGGCTGACTTAGGAGCGGTCTTTTCTCTGTTCATGGCCATTAAGGATGAGACCCTTAACCCAATACATTATTTTGAATAATGGGCCTTTTTCTTATCTTAATATTTTATAGACATATACTGTGTTATGGTACATTAATGGTAAAGAAAATACAGATATCCTGGATGGTAATTTCTTTTGACACTTTCTCAACTCTCTTATTGTATTTACAAACTTATCCAATTAAGAAATTCCTTTCTTACACTGTGATTAAACATACATGGAGATCATAAATTTTGAGTGACACAGACATACTGAGTTGGATCTGTTCAAAAATGTATTTAAGCCTTCTCATCCTTTTGTTCAGATAGTCAGAACTTATTCTCTGGCTCCTTGTATATACAAGGTCACTAGCTTTGCTAGCTTTGAAGGAATAAACAAGATGAATTTACATATCACCTAACTTGTTTGCCTCCTTTAACCAAACTTTCAGATCCACAATACACACACACACACACACACACGCACGCACATTGTTTCTGGACATCTGTCTTTCTCGTTTTCTCTATGTCTCTTAGAGCTTCTCTCCATCCTCAACTATGTCACTCTGATCTCTTCACTGCTTCTCTTGGTCACTGCCAGGACCCAGAAGAATGAACACAAGATCACTGATGGCAGTATGTATATTCCTCACTTCCATCCCTGAGAGGCCATCTTATTCACCAACCAAAACTTCTAATGCAGAGACATCCTGTTTTCTGAACAGTGAGTCATCACAGTCTTTCACTGTGCCCACCCACACTTTTGGGTACTTCTGGGGAAATACAGTGTCCAATGCCAGAAGCCCTCAGACTAGCTCTTCAAGGTGGACTACAAGGTGACCTACCCTCAGTATGGAAACTAGATCCATAACCATGACCTCATGCTATTCTGCCTCAAGATGCCAGCCTAGCTGACTCCAGAGTTCAACCCATTCAGCTAGCAGGAACATATGCCAGCCCTAGGACACATTGTATGGTATTAGGATGGGACATCATTTCCAGGCCTATTGCTTGCTATCCCTATATGCTGCAGTGCATGACCATCAATCTCTCCTCTTTGAAAGAATGTAGGGATGCTTACTTGGGAGCCATTACTGCAGGCATGGTCTGTGCTGGGGTTACGGAGGCGGGAAGGACTCTTGCCAGGATGACTCCAGGGGGTCTCATAGTATGCAGGGGGAAAAAATATTTTGGAGCCTGGAACATGGCACACTGAGTGTCCAGGTATCTAACCTATGCCAATACTGGAACTGAATCCAAAATATCATAAGGAGCAAGTGATACTCTTGCCTCCAGAAAGTTTGCCCTGGCCTGTCGCTAGTCCTTCTTTCAGTGGCAAGTTGCCTGAGCTTCCAGCCCCATACCTTGCAAAAGGACCCAGGTATCTTTCTTCCCTTTAAAGATCCAAGTGACCTGTGGGGCAGAGCCAAGCTGGGAGTAAAAGCAGGGACTTTCTTGAGCTCTCCCCTAAACCCCTCCAAATACTTGTAAAAATGACTCTAAACAAATTCTAGAGCTGCAGAACCCACAAAATGATGGAGTAAACAAATCTCCAGCGTAAGACAACCTGGAAGGCCAACAGGAAGGGTTTGTTGCACTGGGCTGGGAGCACAGCCCAGTCCAGAGTGGGCCATGCCTGCTTGGGCCAGGCCAGAGCCCTAGGCCCTAGGGGACTGAATTGCCGACAGCTGTGGTGGTTTCTAGAGTTCTCAACCCACAAATGCCAAAGACAAAGTAGAAGGTCAGTGGGGAATCTCTGTCAGAGAGAAGAGCACAGTCCACCCCTAGCCCCAGGGTGATGGATGTGGAAGTGCCTGAGACAGCAGCAGCAGAAGCAGCAGCTGCTTCTGGAGCTCCAGGCCCACAGATGGTGGTGGTGATGGGGATATCAAGCAGCTGATCTGATGGGGATTGCAAGTATGTCTTTGTTGGCACTGAGGCAAGGTTCTCTCTCTTTGCCCTGCTTGGATCTGGGTCATAATCCTGAGTGGTAGTCCTGAGTTGAGGAGGAGTGATAGTGTGGCACAGCTTGCAACAGCTGTGGAGATGGAATCCTCCTCACAGTTCCAAGGCAGAAAAGAGTGCTTGAGGTCACTCACAGACCAGAGTACAGGCCAGCATAGGCGTAAACACCTCTCACTGGATCATAGCACCTTAGAATAACTGAAAATTTATAGGTTCCTAGAAGTATCTCTGACTATAGCTACACAAAACCCCTGAAATTTGGGACAGAGCTCTTTCCACTCTGGAAGCAGAGTCCTGCCTGGACAAAGAGCTCAAAAGTCAGGTAACTGGCTGGAAAAATGAACAGAGTAAAAAAATCAGACTATAGAATCTTACTTTGGTGACAAAGAAGCTCAAAACGTACAACCAGAAGACAACAAAGGCAAAGCTCCTACAACCAAGGCCTCCAAGAAAAGTATGAATTGGTCTCAGACCATGGAAGAGCTCAAAAAGGAGTTTGAAAATCAAGTAAGAAAAGTAAAGGAAAAATTGGGAAGAGAAATGAAAGTGATACAAGAAAATCATGAAAAATAAGTCAACAGCTTGCTAAAGGAGACCCCTCCCCCAAAATACTGAAGAAAATAACACCTTAAAAATAGACTAACGCAAATGGCAAAAGAGGTCCAAAAAGCCAGAGAACAATGCTTTGAAAAGCAGACTTTGACAAATGGAAAAGGAGGTCCAAAAGCTTACTGAAGAAAATAATTCCTTAAAAATTAGATTGGAGCAAGTGGAAGCTAATGACTTTATGAGAAACCAAGAAATTATAAAACAGAACCAAAAGAATGACAAAATAGAAGACAACGTACAATTGGAAAAACCACTGACCTGGAAAATAGATCCAGGAGAGATAATTTAAAAATTATTGGACTACCTGAAAGCCACAATCAAAACAAGAGCCTAGACATCATCTTTCAAGAAATCATCCAAAAGAAGAAATTATCAAGGAAAACTTCCCCGATATTCTAGAACCAGAGGGTAAAATAGAAACTAAAAGAATCCACTGATTGCCTCTTTTAAAAGATCCCAAAAGGAAAACTCCTAGGAATATTGTAGCCAAATTCCAGAGTTTCCAGGTCAAGGAGAAAATATTAAAAGCAGCCAGAAAGAAACAATTTAAGTATTGTGGAAACACAATCAGGATAACACAAGATCTAGCAGCTTCTACATTAAGTGATCCAAGGGCTTAGAATATGACATTCTGGAGGTCAAAGGAGATAGGATTAAAACCAAGAATCACCTACCCAGTGAAACTGAGTATAATACTTCAGGGGAAAAATGGATATTCAATGAAAGAAGACTTTCAAGCATTCTTGATGAAAAGACCAGAGCTGAACAGAAAATTTGACTTTCAAATACAAGAATCAAGAGAAGCATGAAAAGGTAAACAGGAAAGAGAAATAACAAGGGATTTATCAAAGTCGAACTGTTTACATTCCTACATGGAAAGATGATATTTATAACTCATGAGATCTTTCTCTCTTTCTCAGTATTAGGGTAGTTGAAGGATACACACACACACACACACACACACACACACACGTATATATATACACATACACACATATATGTATGTATAGACAGAGGGCACAAGGTGAGTTGAATATGAAGAGATGATATCTAAAAATAAAATTAAGGGGTGAGAAAGGAATAATATATTGGGAGAAAGAGAAAGGGAGAGTTAGAATAAGGTAAATTATCTCACATAAAAGAGGCAAGAAAAAGCTGTTATGATGGAGGGGAAGAGGGAGGAGGTGAAAGGGAATGGGTAAACTTTATTCTCATCAGATTTGGCTTAAGGAAGGAATAACATACACATTCAAATGGGTATCTTACCCTACCAGAAAGTAGGGTGGAAAGGGATAAGAGAGGGGGATGATAGAAGGGAGGGCAGATTGGGGGGAAGGGGTAGTCAGAAGCAAACACTTTTGAAAAGAGACAGGGTCAAAGGAGAAAATAGAATAAATGGGGGGGGTGGGATAGGGTGGAGGGAAATATGGTTAGTCTTTCACAATATTACTATTATGGCAATGTTTTGCATAACCACACATATATAATCTATATTGAACTTTTTGCCTTCTCAATGAGTATGGGTGGGGAGGGAAGAAGGGAGGGAATCTGGAACTCAAAGTTTTAAAAACAAAAGTTAAAAACTGTTTTTACATGCAACTGGGAAATAAGATATTCAGGCAATGGGGTATAGAAATCTAGCTTGCCCTACAAGAAAGTAAGGGGGAAGGGGATAAGAGGGGGTGGTGATAGAATTGAAGGAAGACTGGGGGAAGGGGTAATCAGAATGTATGCCATCTTGGGGTGGGAGGTAGGGGATAGATGGGGAGAAAATTTGGAACTCAAAATCTTGTGGAAATGAAGTTGAAAGCTAAAAATGAATGAATTGATAAAGACCCAGGTGACCTGCGCTCCCACACCCCAGGGACTCAAGTGTCCTGACTTCCCTGCCTCAGACTCCCCTGGTTTCTTGGTCCCAGTTTGTAGTTTGAATTCTGATATATGGAGATGGAGTCATAGGATTTAGAGATGGAAAAGACTTTGGAACTGTCAAGTCAGATAACAAATAATCAAAGGGTCAAAGAGGTCATGCAACCACTGTTAGCTCTGAAAATTCCAGAGTTCACACAGGTTATCACAAGCATGGTTAACTCTAAGAAATAAAATAAAAACAAAGAGTTGACAGTGGTCATAAGGACAAAAGCTTCCTTTATTCCATTGAAGTAGGGAAACTAGACATGTGCTAGAGCCTCTCTGAGGAGGATACCTGCTTTAGTGAAGGCAAACCTTGTTACATATAGCAGTGGCTACCCAGTGAGTTGTGGCCATGACAATGAGGGGGTAGCACAACAATAAGGCAGGTTTGATTCCTAGCAGGGCTTCATGACTGGAACTTGGTTCCTGCAAGTGTTTGCCAACCTCAGGGACCACCTGGGGCTGGTGTGAGACAATTCTGGGATTTTACTGTGGCAGAGTTCATCCAGAGGGTTATTGCAAAAGATTATTGTTATGCCAAACTCAGGGCACAGCTTGCTTGCTAAGCTCTATAGCTCTGGAAAATAGGATGTCTCCTAATAGTGAAAAGAGAGGAATAAAAAAGAGAGGGGTGATCTTGGCATGGGGATCCTGACAGAACATAAATTATCAGGGCTGAAAGGGACTTTATAAAGAGATCATCCATCTGCTACATTTCATTTTTACAGATGGAGAAACTAAGTCATAGAGAGTAAAAGTGACTTAAGGTCACATAGCTAGGATATAGCAGAGCCAAACATAAAACTAGAACTCTCTCCACTCTGGCACCCTGATGATTCTGTGACATCTGAAGGCACAGATTCATCCCCAAATTTCCCACTGAGCTGGCCAAGCTCCTCCACCTTTTCCATGAACCTGCTGCCATCTCTCTGGTATTCAGAACAATAAAAGGAGGAAGTCAAAAATAACCGAATTGGTCCCTCTGGGTCATTCTTCCCTCACCCCTATTGTAGAAACAGTATTAGATTAATAAAAAACCTACCAAAGTTCATGTGTGTACATATATATGTGTGTATACATGCACACATACATACATATATACATACACACAAACACACATGAAAACCTGCCATAGATTACTATATCTTCACTCTCTTTTTTTGAAATTTGTTCTCTTTAGATGTCTCCTGATTTTTGCTTGATTTTCTCTCCTTTTCAAATACCTGAAATACTGAAATGAAATCTATTTTTCATATATAAGAAATTTTTTCTATTGTTCCTGTGTCACACTATTTGACAGCACTCCTGCCCTGACTCTCTGACTCCACCTTTTTCCATTCTTCATCTGCTTCATTAAAAGACAGACCTAAGAACAGAGCTGTAATCTTGTAAAGTCTTCCAAAATCTGGGTGGTTCATGAACTGACTGTTTCCATTTGTAGACCAACCTCCTCAGATAATTATCTTGAGTTCTGTGGAGAGATTGCCAATGAACTTGGCTACCATGAAGGGATAGAGTGAAGTCATATTAGTACCACAGTCTGCACATCTCCTGCTAATTATCACAAAGAAGTGACTCAAAAAGCTGTATGTAGGCTTCAAGGACTGGCTTTCAGAAGGAAGCTGCTGCCCTTGGATTCACTTTGTATTTTCACTTCAGAGGTTTCTGAAGTACAATTAGGAAATGGAGAGGGAAATTCAGTGCTTTATTACCTTCCCCTGCCCCTCCCTGCAATGAGAAGCTAGGCCAAGGACTGCTCAGAAATTTATATAGTAACAACTAAATGTCTTGAGTATTATAACAAAAGCAGGAGTGATGGGTGGATTCAATGAGTCATTTAAGAATGTAAAATTAATGGTTATTTCAAACACAGGAAAAGCTGATATTTTTACCATTTGGCTGTCAACTTGAGAGGAGGTTTAAATGGCTTCTGAATTTCAAGCTTAGTGGATTTTTTTTTAATTCAGGCATGGAAAGAGAATTGCTTTTTTTTTTAAGTCAAAAATTTTGGGCTGCCATTTTTCTTTACCCTCTCTTTCCCAGACTACAATTTTCAGCAATATCTGTAGAATAACCACATGGATAGATAAATAAGTTGATATAATACATAGACTTAATTTCTATTTACTTCTATGTTGTGGAAGCTATGACGTAGCTAGAATTAAGAGGTCATAAAATCATAGATTAAGAGATGGAAGGGGTCTCAGAAGCCATCAAGTCTGATTCTTATTTTAAATTAATTTCTTTCTAATTACCAAGTATTTATTTTTCTCTTCCCCTTTCTATCACTTGATCCTACAGCCAACAAAACCCCCACTGGGAAAACTGCAAAACCCTTGTAAAAAGTAAACATAGGGGGCAGAGCCAAGATGGCGGCTGGGAAGCAGTGACTGGCATGAGCTCCCCACCAAATCCCTCCAAAAACCTATAAAACAATGGCTCTGAACCAATTCTAGAGCTGCAGAACCCACAAAGTGGCAGAGGGAAGCAGGGCCCCAGCCCAGGATACCCTGGATGGTCTCTGGGTAAGGTCTGTCACACACGGACCTCCCAGCCCCCAGCCGAGGGGAGTGGAGCTGAGCCCAGCGCGGCGCGCACGGCGCAAACAGACCAGATGCGGACCTACCAGACCAGGAGACGAGTGGAAAGTGCCCTGGCATCCTGAAATACTGAGCTGTAGCATGTACCAGACCTCTCAACCCACAAAGAGCAAAGACATCAGAGAAGGTTAGTGGGAAAAGCTGTGTGACTGAGTTTGCGGTTCCAGCCACTTGCCCCTGGGGCAGTGGAGGTGGGGCAGCTTTAGAACTAGGCTGCAGTTGCTTCTGGCACCAGGCCCACCTGGTGGGAGGAATTAAGTGGCTGATCAGAGCAGGAGTGAAGAGCCTGCTGAAGATTTAAGCCTAATCCTGGTAGGAGGCTTTTGGGGAAGGAGGAGC
>CM053622.1:123961627-123979597 GCA_028646595.1 Phalanger gymnotis | reverse complement strand
ACTATCTGGGAGACCCAGAGTAAAGTTACATCATGTTTCAGAGTCTGTTTCCAGACTCTGTTTCCAGAAAAATGAATAGGATTGCATTAGACAATCACTCCTATTTGTTCCAACTCTAACATTTTATGATTGGGTGGTTTAATAGAGGCATTAATGAGCTGAGCATAGAAACTAGTATTTGTTGTTAAAGCCTCCAACTCCTCTGCTTTGGGTCTTGATGACCATACTTGGGATGAATGAACTAGTATCATAAATGCACCATTGAAAAATGTCAACATTTTATTTATTTTATAAAAATAGAATTTAGAGAAATTGGCTACAGCAGAGGTGTCAAAATTCTGACCTATCCAGCTTAAACAGATTAAAATGTGAAGTATTTAATGAAAACAAAAATGCAAGACAACATAGATAATGTTAATTTGTAGTTTTCTAAGTCAATATGTTGTCCTTGGAGATCTGTTTGAAGATAGAGTCTTAGGAAGAAATCTTAGACATCATATACTCTAGGTCTAGTGCCTTACCTACAAAACCACACAGTCTCTCAGATTGGAATCAATACTTTAAAACTATTTGTTTAGCAGTCTTTCTAAAATGTTGCCAATGCAACTCAATTTTAAAGCTATCCTACTCCTGTGTTTCAGTTACTGTAAAGTAAAAAGTTGTAGTAGCTATCAGAATGACTTACTTACCCTACCACCAAACCCACTAATGAGGAAACGGAAGGCATTTAGGGGCTGAAAAATATATAACATATTATTAATTACCTGCTAGCATCTCACTAAATTCATCTGGTTTTTCCCCCAATCACTCCTATGATTTCATTGGCATAGGAAACGTCAAGCGGGGAAACTCAATCCTGAGACAAATTGATAGCTGTTTTGCAACTGACAGTCTGAGAAGAATAGTCTGGGATGCTGAGAAATTAAGGAACTTGTTCAGTCACATGGCCAATATGTATTGGAGGTGGCACCTTAACCCGTTTTCTTGATTCTTGAGGATATTTTTCCATCCAGGATACCATCTCTAGACAACTTTTTTTTGTTAAAGAATTTTCATGGGGAAAATAGTTTTGGTGGCCTTGGCCAATCAGAATGATGATTAAGGCTTCTCATAACAGAGCTTCAGGATCACACATTTGAACTCAGAAGGTTCCTTAGAGGTCATCTAGTTCAAACCCTTCACTGTACATATGGAGAAACAGATAAAGAGAGACATGACCTGCCCAAGATCACACAGATAATAAGTAGTAAAGCTGGGACTCAGACCCAAGTGGTCTAACTCCACATCCTGCATTCTTTCTATTACACCACATCAGTTTTCCCTGCCACAAATTCTGGGGAGGGGGTAGGGAGGAGGAGGAGAGAGGGAAAGGAGCAAGAATTTTTAAATACCTACTATGTGCCAGGCACTGTGATAAGTGCTCTCATTTGATCCTCTCAACAACCCTGTGAGATGGGTGCTATTATCTCCATTTTCAGTTAAGGAAACTGAGGTAGACATAGGTTAAGTGGCTTGCCCAGGAGTCACACAGCTTTAAAAAGTATCTGAGGTGAGATTCGAACTTCTGTCTTCGTAAGTTCAGGCCCAGCACTCTATCCATAGTGCCATCTAGTGGCCTGAAAAAATATTACAGCTATGAAAACTAGCAAAAGCAACATGTACATAAATAATTTCAGGCTTATTTGGTGACAGGGCATGAAGAGTAAGAATTATGAAAGTGGGTAAGCATCAATCAGGGAATAGCTACTAAAACTGACAAGGTTAGAACCAGATTTTTTGGACTGAGCTATGAGGAGCCTGCCTCAAAGTCAGGAAGACTTGAATTCAAGGTCGGCCTCCGACACATCCTGGCTGTATGATTCGGGGTAAGTCACCCTCAGTGCTTTGGCAACTCTGTAACACTATAAGCTACAGAGAAGGTGATGACCTGCCTTGTTAGCAGGAGTTTTCTCACTCCCAGTACCAATGAAATTCAGTTCCTACAATCTAACCTTCCTGGTCTTAAATATCATATTGGTTCAAATGCAGACCACACTATAGCATAACTGGTACAGATCTCAAATATGTATCAAAACCCTGAATTTGTGTGAACTCTAACTGGTCCAAGTCCTGAATGTGGCCCTGGCAGAGAAAACAAAATTTGAAATGAAACATTTAAACTGCATGGACATTCTCTATACTGTTAGTGGTTATTGTAACTACTCAAGAAATGTTTCCTGAATCTATTGTCAGGTTCTCTATATGTACAGTGAAGGGGTTGAACTAGATGACTTCTAAGGAACCTTCCAAGTTCAAATATTGTCAGGTTGTCGTTCACATACAACAGAACACAATGAAGGTGACTTGTGAAAATATTGAGAGGAGATTGACATAAAAAATCTCAAAGACAGCAGTGGTGATAAAAGAGAATGTAATAATTTTAGGGGAAATAAATAGAAAAACATTTTTGAGGCATATGCATAATTAATATAGTATAAAATTATTTTACTATATACGTGTGTCTGTGTCTATTTCTCTGTATATTTGTGAGGGTTGGGGCAGCTAGGTGGTGCAGTGGACATGCTTGGAGTCAGAAAGACCTGAGTACAAATCTGCCCTCAGACTAATTTTGTCATCCTGGGCAAGTCACTTAACCCTGTTTGCCTCAGTTTCTTCATCTATAAAATGAGCTGGAGAAGGGAATGACAAACCATTCCAATATCTTTGCTAAGAAAACCCCAAATGTGGTCATGAAGAATCAAACACAAATAAAAATGACTGATATACATAGATAAATAGATCGATAGATACACACTCATATATGTGTACGTATACACATGAATACACATGGAAATTATGTATGTATGTTTGTATGTATATATACACAAATATGCAGGGAAATTATATATTGTCATCACTATATATATATATATATTCCCCATGTATTCCATATATGTATATGTATGTGTATATATGTATATATATATATATACACACACATACATATACACACATATACAACTTCCCTGTGTATTTGTGTGTATGTGTAGTCTTCCAAAGCAATCTCATTTTGAGGGCAATACTACAAGTTATGTACTTGCTAATAGCACAAGCTGGCCTAACAAATGGATCCTTTTTTTCTTCTTTTTCTTTTCTCTCCATGAGCAGGTGTATAGTCTTTACTTGTTTTTCAAATGACTTGAGACCCTGTCTTTTCCCTCTTGTTCTGACAAGTAGTAAGATACTCTTTTCCCTCTCTGTTGTTGAACATAGACTTTCAGAGATTGTGGGCTTTCTTCTTCATGGGTATGATTTAGAGACCATTAGAGTCTTATGGAAACCCTGGTGCCTCAGGCCCTCAAATTTCCTATAGCAATGATTGGATGGGACAAAGATTTAACTCCTTTCCATAGTTTTTTTTGGTGTGCATATTTTCTTGTGAAAATGGATGATTAATATTTTATTAAAGCCAAATTCCCTCTGAAAAGCACATATGTAACAGATGGATAAATACATTTTTGAGCTCAATTTTTTACAGAGTAAACTATGTATGGCTTAATCCTGAGTCCCCAGTAAATATGTACCTCTGTTTTCAATCAGAAGCATACGTGTGTATGCCATTCATTGACTGTTTGCGTCCCATTTATTGATTGTGGCCTACGCAGATGCATCACTGCTTAGGATGCTAGGTCAGAAAGAGCCTTTGGCTCATTCAGGAGGTTCTACAGCATTCTAGGGTTTGTTGCAGTCAGCACAGTGACATCTGCCAAAAATAGCATTAGAGGATCGCATTATCTATAGGGATTCTCTGTTTGCTATGTCCTGTACTCTGTGCCATAGCACCTCCATGAGAGTGGGGAATGTAAAACATTTTATACTAATGGAAAAATAGGTATGTGGGTTAGGAGTCATTGGTGTTCTCTCAGTTTTTCTATGACTTCAGTATCTTCCTCTCACCAATTCTTAATACCTTAGGAATTTTTGGAGGGCGTAGTTTACTAAATTTATTATGGCAAATATGTGTTCAATATATTTATACATATATACTTATATTTATATGTATATTTATATAAAGTATACATACATATATACATTTACAAACTTAACTGCTTATGTTATTTTTGTGGGCTTCTCTCTAGGACTGGTGACAATGTGTTACAACAGTAGTGGCAAATGACTCTCTATATTATGGAGGCAGAAGTTCAGTCTTCAGACCATTAGATGGATTTTCTTCCTGCAGTTGCTGGACATATTAATCCCAATTTGCCATTTGCAATGGCTTCTACTGCTCCCTCCTGGCAAAGTAATCAGGATGCATTGCCTTTTCAGAATTATGCCAGTAATTTAAGTACTACTCGGGGAATTTATAACACTCATATTTTTCAAAGAAAATGCCTCCAGAGGAATCATGGAAGATATATGGTTGCTGTTGAGACCAATGTTCTTTCTCAGCTCCTATAAACAGTTTGGTGGTCTTTATCATATCCTTTTCATTCTCGGTAAACAAACTCTGAACCAATAGGTGTCCTCGTGGATGTACCAGGACTCAAAGTGGTGGAGGACCCTCTTATAGAGTCGTAGAATCATGACCGTAGCTGGTGAGTCAGAGCATCATCTTGCCCTTCTTCTATTACCTTGAAAATTGATCACTTAATACTTTGAAGTTGTGTTGCCTCCAATATGGACCTCTTTTGTGTACATGTGCTCTAATATAGCTACTGCTCTTCCCTTATTCGATCTCTTCAGGAACATTTCTATCTCCTCAATAAGCATTTCTGATACTTTGATATTAGAGTCTAAATATGGTGACTACATTATCCCTAATAGTAAACATTTTGTCCCAAAATCTCTGAGAACCTTTCCCCACCTTTCTGTTTGTTGTTCTCATTCAAATTTTATCCTTAAACGCCCTTGGGATGACTTTGTTTAGTAGGATCAGTCATCCAGCTTTCTTTAAATTTATTTTTCTCTCCATGGTTTTTCACTGTTTTAGGAGGTGAAACTACTCATTATTATGCACAATCTGCCTTTGAAAGGTTTTACAAACAAGCTTATCTTCTATGTTGGTTTTGCCTTTGGCTTTCATATTTCTCTACTTGATAAATATTTGTTAATTAAGGTGAGTTTTAGGCTAATGTCTCCTTAATTTGGTAATTGATTTACATTGATTAAACTTTTCCATTAAATTATTTTTTATTTAACAAACTTTTTTGTTTGGATGTTAAACCAATTCCACTAATTCATTTATTGCGGAGACAGCATGGCAGAGAGCATGGAGACCAATCCTTGGAGCCAAGACGAGCTCAGTGTAAGTTCACCTCTGACAAATACTGGCTGTATGACTACGTCCAAATCACTTGCCCTCTCACTGCTCTAGGAAACACTCTAAGATTAGTTTTTGCAAAGAAGGTCAAGACTTGCATTGGTAGAAGGAGTTTCCTTATTTCAGAGTTCCCTAAACCAATGAAACCAAAGATCCAGTCCAATCCCCATCCACTATTAAATCATTATGATCAACGTCAATGTCCTTGACTCCCTCTATTTCTCATTTTTCCATATCAATAACCTGTTAAAGTAGGTCAGCTTATGAGTCTAATTGTATACCATCTCTTTTTCTTATTTTTATTCTTTTAGTTTTGTCTTAAATTTTCTCTTTACTCTAACTAGTCAGTGGTCTGACTACACAGAAAATTGATTTAGGTGTAGGAGAATGACAGTTCACTTGTCTGGGGTATGAGTCTGCTTTTGAGAAAAGCAGTTGCCGAGTTGTCTGCCTTGGCAGTTCACTTGTCTGGGGTCATAGATCTACTCAGAGTTCTAAAAGAAGCAGTTACTCTGACTTAGAGTTTTGAGCCAGTAGTTCCTCTTTTGAATGTGACATGCTGTATAATACTGGATCAAATGGAAAACACAATATATTTCAGAGATGTATATATTAGGAATTGAAGAAATGGAGAACTTTTAGGTTAATAATTATTGAAATATGGACATCTGAACTACTTAACATATGACAAATGCAATTTACTTGATCATAGAAGATGAGAATTTAGTTACTAACCTTAAGCTAAGATGTGCCTATTTATTGAGAGGAACCAATCTGAACCCAGAAAAAAGTGAAATAACAGATTTAAGAACAATGTTGAGCAGTGATCATAAATCTCTCTATACTTTCCCTTCTTACTGAAAGGTATAAATTCAACCGGGGAGAGAAGCTTGGAAGCAGAGAATCAGAGAAGTCAACCAGTAGATTGATTGATTTGGCTGAGAAATGGTTCCCAGTAAGATGTTACTCAAGCACAACACAGATCAACCCAGTTTAGCCATGGAAGCATCAGCTACAGAAGCTACATCCATACATTGCATGGATAGGTCCTAAGTCAGGAGATGACACCGGGGTTTACAGTTCCAGAGTTGTGAATTACCCAAGAAAATTGGTTTTCTTCACTCATGTGCTTTTTGTGCTTCCCTGGCAGGTTTCTATAAGTGTGTGTTCACTCTCCCCAACAAATACAGAGTGCTTTAATGGGAAAGCACAATCCTGGTGTATGTATGAATTGTGATATATTTATTTTTTTCCTGCTTTTGCTTTGATATATGAGTATCTGTGACATTACTACTTTCGTATATTATTAAGTAAATGGTTATGTTTAAGATAGATATATTTCAGCATTGTGAGTGGCTGGTTTGTTTAAATGGCTCTTGAAAGCTATAATAAGAAGTAAGGAAGATGGACTCCTCCCACGACAGGATTATCCCTAAGACCCTGAGAGAATTTGAATGTAATTTGAGTGGTGGTGTCTCTTCTCTGGAAACCTAAATGGCAATATGAGGGCAGGTCCTAATGAGCAAGCCAAGCCAGAGAGTGAGTAGGTGTCCACATACCTTGTGAAAGAGGTTGACAATTGTAGACATACATGCCAAGTATTCCATGTACCCATTATACTATATGGGTTTATACTAGGCATAGTACACAGATTATTAGAAAGAAAAGGATCCCATATCATTAACAAACCACTTTATAGCCCATTAAAATATAATCAATTTTATATTTGTGTTTGTTATTTGGTATTCACTATGTCCTTTGATTCTTTTCTCTAGGAAAGTATCCATGATGTACAGACATGACCATACTATGTGATCTATAAGTACTTTGGCCTCTCTTATTTCTTACTCTGATCTTATTTTCCAACCTTTTTTTCATCCCTACCATCTGGGACTATACTTACTTTTGCTCTCAAGTTACCAAGTACCAAAATATATGGTGATTTAATTTCTGGGGTCTGACCAGTTTCCTTGTTCTCTGCAACAGGTTTTGGCTGCAATCATTTTGATGATCTCTGCAGATATTTATCTGAGCACTATGATAAATGAGCACGTGTCCCATGAAATGATGTTTTATTGTTGCCTTTGAATACCTGATGAAAGTAACTCCAACAATTTCCTTATTTTGCTTCTGCAGGGAAAACTTGTGAACTGAAATTCCAGTTAGTTATAATTTCCCTTTGTCTTCCGGTTGCATTTATAGTGATTGTGTGAAAATGAGTATAATTTTATACCTTCAGTAGTATGTATACTCAGTGTCATTGGATCAGGATCTCACACAAGAGGAGATTTTTAGAATGCCAATAGCTTAGATAATGTTTATAGATGACCTTAAAGCCATGTGACTACTTTGCACCCTCTGATTCTTTTCCACCAATCAGCATGGTCACTGCAGAAGTGGTAGGGAACCACACAGAAATGAGGAGGGGTTCTGTTTTTTATTTTGTGTTTCCAGGTTACTAGTGATGGGCCTCTTCATACTTTCTTAGGTTAATCCTTGGAAGGCACACTCAGTCTACCTTACCAGGAGTGTTGCAAAGCCTTTTTAGGTTGGTAGAATCTGCTAGCATAGCTTTTAAGAATCCAGGGTCACCTATCATACTATGATGAGGCATCAGCATAGGACTTAGTGTAGGCTACTACTATTGTTAAATGAAACATACATATATGTATATGTATATGTTTATATGCCCCCCATATACACATATGCACATATTCATATGTGCATGTGAAAGAAGTGATTGTTTTTCTATTATATTAACAACCAATTGTTAAATTAGGATTAACATTTCTTCTATTTATTTCTTCATTCAGGGACCAGCCCCTGCAGGGCAGTTGGTCAGTCTCTGAAGTACATTGCTGATGTTTGCCTACATCGTCTGGCTACATACTCTGAGATCTTGAGGGGAGGGACCCTAACCAACTACAAGATTTTACTTCTATTTAGAATGTAAACACAATCTAATCTAGATGAATCCTTACCCTTAGGAAATAAGTCCATGTCCTTGTATCCTTCTATTGGAGTTTAGGATAACCCAGCTTATGAAGGAGAAAACCAACCAGAGTGGTCTGAGTAGAAATGGATTCCTTTGTCCAGATTGCTGGAGGCATCTGAGTCTCATGATCAAACCATGTTCTCTGCAGGAGGAGCTAAAGACTTTTAGCCCACCTCCTCCTTAAGATGTCTACCCCCTCTTGATTGTTCATGAATCAGGGTTGATTTTCACCTGGCAGAGGCACCTCCTTTTCCAAAAGTATTTAAGCATGCAGTGATCTCCATGGTTCTATCTTGGGTTACCAAGAGAAACCAATTATTGATTATTAGCTAGACTAATTAATCAATTGATTATTAATTACCCAGGAACTCTGTCTCTCAAGCTTTTCATTCATCTCATGTGTGTGTGCGTGTGTATATATATATATATATATATATACACACACACATACATACACATACATACACACACATATATATATATATATACAAACATGTATATATGTATGTATATATCATCTATCTGTCTGTTTGTCTATCTATATCTCCCTGGTTTCTTTTAAGACTCATTCCAAGTAGCACCACCGGAAAGGACTCTTTCCTGGCTCCCCAACCTGTAAAGAATGGGTCCTTAGAGGGGGAAGAATGTCCATAGTGGAGGAGTCTATGGATAGATCTCAGGAGGTCCGTGAATTTGGATGGGAAAAAATCATATCTTTATTTTCAGTAAATAGTTGAAATTTGGTATTTTCTTCAACTATTTAAAAATGTTATTCTGAGAAGGGTTCCATCAGCTTTATCAGCCTGCCAAATGGGTCCATGGCCCCAAAAGGCTATGAACCCGTGTGTGTGTGTGTGTGTGTGTGTGTGTGTGTGTGTGTGTATGTGTGTGTATGTGTGTGTTCTTCCTATTAGAATGTAAGCTCCTTAAAGGCATGGAATGTTTTTGTTTTTCTTTGTCCTTCTAGTGCTTAGTACAGTGTCTGGTACATAGTTAATTACTTGTAAATGCCTTTTGGCTAATTGACTGATTAGTGCAGAAATATTAGCTCTTTTATGCTACAAGATAGTATTGGTCTTGGATCTAACCCTGTGTGAATGAGTTCCAACCTGGCTAATCATTTTTTTTTATCCAAGTACCACAGAAATAAATGGTGATTCTTTAGGGGAAATTTTCTATTACTAATTAGCAGTTAAATTTTTCAGGTGAGAGAAAGAAGGAAAATGCATCTTTCATTTTGCTTTTAAACATATTTAAAATAAACTTCAGAACACTTTTTACAAGGAATGGCCTCCTCACCTCCCTTCACTCCTTTAAAACAGGAGTTCAACTTGCAGCAAAAAGAGTTGTAATACTATTCAATCCAGCAGGCATTTGTTAAATGTGGACTTCACTGAGTGCCAAACTCATGTTGCCCTACAGGGCTTAACAATCCCAAGATCTGGCTAATTTTAGTATTGTGAAATAATACATATAGCGTAGATGAAGGGTGAGGGATGGAAAAGGGGAAATGGAACACCACGTGGAGGAGAAAGGACTGCATTAGTGATGGAGTCCTAATAGAGCTGCCCTAGCCCCAATATTCTAACTTCATTATAGGCCCACTGTACCTATTTAGCTTCCCTGCCAATGTCCCAACTTATGCCTTACTGCTCACTAGAACAACAGGTGTTGTCTCTGAACTCTTAGTTCCCGCAGAAACAGCAAGCGTGTCCATGTAATGGGAATCCAGCCACTGCCTCTACCTAGCTACTGCCCCCAGACCCATTCCCACAGAAACAAATGTGTTCTTGTATTCAGTCACAATCACATCATCTAGCCCAAGACAGGACCACAACGACAAGCCAATTGGAGGACGGCACGACCAGAATGTTTAACCACTGAACCATAGATGGGACCCCTCCCCCACTACCTAATCCCTTAACAAACTTATCTGGTATGTAATTACATCTTTACCCTATAAAAAATCCATCTTGTTCTCTCTGAAGTTGTTGGTTCCCCTTGGAACTCAGCCTGCTTCATGAGAGGCGTCAATCTCACTAAATGCCAATCCTTGGATTAGAGGGAGTCTGACTCTGAGTTTTTTGAGACAGTTCCACCACAACACACCATGAAACTTCAACAGTTTTTGGCCCTAGGCAGGCAGAGACTAAACCTCAACATTAAGAATTAAAAGAGCTGGGTTTGAATATCAGGCCTGCTACTTACTAGCCGTACAAGCTTGGAAAATTAGCCGTTCGATCTTGGCTTCCTCATAAACATAATATGCAATTAACACTGTGATTGTCCTGAGGTACAAATGAGATGATGAGTATGAAAGCACTTGGAACACTACAGAGTATTCTGCAAATGGTCCCGAGCCCTCACTGTCCCCATTTGACTCCATTCTGGCATTCATGATCTTCTTGGCATCAGTGGACAATGAGGGCTTTTATGACTTCTCCAGGGACATTGTGCTGGCACTGGATGATGTCTCCTTAATGAATCCTGAGTTTTTTGTCTTCTCGGTCACACCACTGATTCCCAACTGGAGATGACTGATTGACGCGTGAGCAGTTCATGCACTTGGGCTTGTCTTTTAAAAAAGGAGAGCAGAGGCACAAAGAAAAGTGAGATGGAAGGTGAGAAAGAGAAGTTGGTCAGCCCTTCGAAGCCTTAGTTACCTTTTTTGGTGTACAACCTATAAGGGAATCTTGTGCTTTGGGGAATCATATGTAATGTCAGGCAGGGCCCCTCAGAAGAGTTCCTGACCAAGCATTCTGAGCTCAAATGAGGAGGCACTCAATGCCAGAATAGAACTAGAAGAATTCAGAGATCCCTGAGGGAGATGATGGTCATGGGAAGGGAGTGTTTGACCATCTGCCAACTTTAGAGTGTTTTTCCCTTGAGAACGGTGTGCAAATGCAGGGTAGTACTTTATATCATAGATCTGGAGAAATTGTAGCTGTCTCTGGTTGGGTTGAAGGCCACCAGAGAGAAGATGAAAAGAATCTTAATTTTTTACATGTCTAGATGTAATTGTATTATTTCTTGGTCTAAATAGAATCTGTTACACATTGGGGCAATTCATAACAATCATGGAAAAGAAAGACTATATTTTGGGTTTTGTTATCCCGAGAGCTTGCATGGGAACACAGGATCCACTTCCTTTTCTATATAGACTTAGACATGAGTCAAATTCTGATATTCCCAAGGGATTCATTGGTGGGGGAAGCACAATCCAAAATAGGAATTTTGTGAGAAGTTCTCACAGCTGAACTCATTGTGCAGAAACCCAGAACTTTCGTTCTGGCTCCTGGGTTACATACAGATAACAAAGAATTTGTGTCTTGGTATGGCTTGTACTCTTAATGAAAAGAGCTCCGGTGAGATAAGAAAGAATGTTTCCAGCATTTGTACCTGTATGTTTGTATTTGCGGTGATTATTCAGATTGATGCTGTACATGAAGATCTAGGCAGCTATTAAAATCGGGGCAAAGTATAATAGTCAAGGAAGGGAAGGTTAGAAAATAGAGGCCCAAACTATAGTGATTTTGAGTATGACTCCTGCATATGTAGCTGAAAGTGCCTTACATGCAGAATCATGTTTGAGATCATTTTAGTAGTACTTACCCATATTAAACACTGGTACATAATGACCCTGATTCAAACTGCATTACAGAATTTTCTATCCAAAGAAACATAGCCTTGTACCATTCTAAAAGGGAAGAATTCATCCCTCTTGCTTTATGAAAATCCAACTACAAGCAGATTTACATAAGAGAGAAATTAAATAGTGAGTTTAAATAGTTCCTCAAGTACATTTAAAATATGTCAATTTACAAAAAACTCAATTTAAACGCAACTTTTTAAGGAGCAAATCTATTGTATAAAACAAGGTGCTGGTTTCTATTTTCTCCTAATTAAGTTATATGCTCTAACTTCATGGAGTACAATCCTAATCTTAGGAACTGTTCTCACTTCACAAATGATTCACAGTCTTGATTTAGCAAAGGACAAAGAACAACTAGTCTCCTCCTGAGCCCAACCTGCTGTGTCTGTGCTGGGCCCCACTTCTGCTGAGAAAATGCTCTAGCTACCCTCTCTGACTTCAAACTCATCCAGCCTGCAGTACCCTGAGTTTCATCATTATGTACAAATCTCTTTTGTCCTCGGCTTCGTACATTGGGAGGGTCCTGAGAAATTAATTAGGGCAAGATCTACTTGGGTGCCGGAGGGCTTTATGGAACCACAAAGAAGTGAATTTCACCCCCCCAGGAGCAATCAGTGTTTCTAGCTTTCCAATTCTTGCTGCTTGGTATGAGGTATCCCAAATAGGAGCTCTTGTACAAATCTCCTATCTTTTTAATTGCAGCAGCGAAGTATCAGCCTGTGAACGTGGGCTGTAGAAAGCTGTCAGAGCTGGCCTCCCCCTAACATTGGATACTGGAAGGTTGTTCCTGCCTCTACTCTGAGCCTGAGTCAAGGAGGAGTGTTGGTGGGGAGGAGAGAAGCAGTGAAAGCCAAGGCATCTCGGAGAAAACTGTGGCTGCAAAGGAAGGACCCAGGTGGAGGAGGAAGCTGAATCACCGAGAAGGCCATGGGACAAGGGGAGGGGAACAGAGTAGGGAGAGCAGGGCACAAAAATTCCCTTTCCTTACAAAAGAGGAGAAACTGCCTAAGTAGCTAGCAAACAAAGCCCCGATTCCAGGGACTTTCCAGGGTCTGCCTCCCCTTCAAAGGAGGAGGAAGAATGGCCAGCTCAGGATGGAGAAAAAGCACAGAAGAGCGTAATGCATTGGCCAAACTTTCTCCCTCCCCCGCTTCTGCCTCCTCCTTCCCCCAGCTTTATTAGGCAGGCAGCCTGATAATTGGTGTGCAAAGGAGAGGATCTCGGGAGCAGCAGCTGGGTAAATGGTAAATCATGCCATTCTGCCCGCGCGCCCACATCTGCAGTTTCACGGAAATTACATTAGGCGAAGGACTCGGTCAGTGCCAGGGGGCTCGGTGCCATGGGCTTCTCTGTTCCCTAGTTTGGGGTGGGGGAGGAAGGATTGCTCAGGAAGCTGCCGCTGGTAGCTACAGTTTTGTGCCTCTCCAGCCTGACTGCACTGAGGAGTTACAAAGTAACTGGGCTCAGGTGAAGGAGATTTGAGCTCTCCTCCTCCTCCTCCTCCTCCTCCTCCTCCTCCTCCTCCTCCTCCTCCCTCTCCCCATCTCTCCTCCCTTTCCCCTCCTTCGACTCCCGCTTCCTCTCCTTTCCCCCTCCCCATTCCCCTCCCTCTCCTCCTCTTCTTGGGTTCCCCTCACTCCCCCTCACTCCCCTCGTCTCTTTCTCCTCCCCTTCTCCTCCCCTTCTCTTTCCTCCTCCCTCTTCGCCTTCCTCTTCATTTCCCTTCCTTCTCCCTCTCCCTTACTCCTCCTCCTCCTCTTCCTCTCCTCCTCCCTCCTACGAGATTGATTTTCAGCAGGCAAGAAGCCTTTTCATCACAAGCCCTTTGGCAGCGGTGCCCACTGAGAACTGGTCTCCGGAAGCGTGGAGCGAGCTATCAGGGAACACACACATTCATTCCCCCATCTCCACTGAAAATCGTGTTTGTCTAATCCACCAGTCATAACAAGTTCACGCTTTCCTGTTAGTTGTTCAGGAGAAATCCAACAGATTGAAGCTGTTTGAACATCTGATTAGTCTAAACAAGTCTGGATAATTAGCCTGCCTAATTAATACCTATGTCTATTGTGCAGTCTGAGCAGAACGGTTTTGAAGGTAGTGCCAGTTTAAAGATGTAGAAATAATTACTCTATAAAATTGGGCATCAGGCATATTTCCGTGGGATTTCACCTTGAACGTGCAAACGCTTTCTGTTTTGAAATGGGATTTGTCTAAATGAGGAACATTTGAACATTCTCCAATCTGGAACTGTTTCTTACAGGAGTGAATGGAAATCCTGAACCTACCTTACAGGCGTGAAATCCTTTCCAGATATTTCCTGTAAAAGAAAAGAGGTGTCTCAATACCAGTATCCATTGCTCTCACTAAATATTGGAGTTAGGGATTTATTAAAGAAATTAATCTTCTATGAGCTGAAGTTTTGAATTTAGGGAATTTTTAGATTTGTGTACTAGATAGCATCACCTGCTGGCCAAGTGTGACTTTACAACCCGCCTCTATTTTAGAAACTATAAATAAATATAAATAAATAAATAATGAACCCGGACAAAGGAGAATGACAGTAAATTCTGGCTTTAGCATTTAATTACTGGATTCTGGAATTAGATAATCCCCTCTGGGACAGTGGGGAAGTTATAAGATCAGAGAATAGTAAATTTAGAGCCTAGAGTGCAGGACTTGTAATCAGGATGGACTAGGGTTCAAATCCCACCTTAGGCAAGTGACCTTGGGCAAGTAATTTCACTTCTCCCCAGTCTTATTTTCTCATATGTGAAATAAGAATAATAATACTAATGCAAATTACATCTCATAGAGACACTGGCAGGGTGTGTGCACTTTATGTGTCTTAAGGCACTATAACAATGTGCAACGTTCTTATTACTGGACAATTCTTTGCAGTAGCAGAGATATCTGCTCCAGTGTGGCAAAAGGATCCCTGGCATATACATGGATCCTTAAAATAAGCAGAAACACTTGTGTCCATACTGAAAATAAGTGAAGACAGATTTACAAGTGTAGTTGGTGTAGACTGAATATATTCTGGGTATATGTACTCCAGGAATCAGGCAGCTAGTTGTTACAGAGATAGAGCACTGGTCCTGGAGTCAGGAACACCTGAGTTCAAATCCAGCCCCAGACACTTATCAGCTGTGTGATTCTGGGCAGGTCACTTAACCTCTGCCTCAGTTTCTTCAACAATAAAATTGCGAAAATAATAGCACCCATCTCACAGAGTTGTTGTGCGGATCAAGTGATAAAAGCACTTAGCATAGTGCCTGTCACATAGTAGGCACTTAAATATTTATTCCTTTCCTCTTTGATGGAACATATGTTGAGCCATCCTGGCTGATTCCAATCAGCCATGAGCACTGGTTCAGTACTGGAGACCTTGAGCTCTTCCAAAGAAAATGAAGATGAAGCATTCCCATTATTGGTCACTTGCCTATAATGGTGGCAAAAGGTGTCCTTATAAAGAGGACTAAACCAGGCAAAATGGGCCAACTCAGTAGACATTAAAGGTAAGTGAACCTGTTCTCTGGCTCTCTCTTCTTCTCCCAATAGCCCAGTGTGTCAGAACTCTTTTTAGGGGTTAAGGGAGAGTGGCTGGTGCCCTCTTCACCTCATCCCTATTCTCCCAATCAGCTGGAATGACAAACTGCTTGCATGTGTCAGCCAGAATTGAAGTTCAGCTGGGTGAATCCAGCCTGGGCTTTGAGTCCCTGGCTACCTTTTCTTTTTGGGGTTTCTTTCCTGAGCACAGGTAATTTAATGGTGACATTGGAAGGCAGCCTTATGAGTTCTAGAGCTGGGAGCTTTGGGATCCCTCAGTAGTTGTTAAATGTTAGCAGGAGTTTCTGTATCAGAGAGGATGATCACCAGAAAAAAAAGGATGAGCCCAACCCTTGACCTGAATTGCCAAAAGATATGAACTTAGAAGTATTAGTTTGTACAGTGCAGAGCCAAGGTGAAGTTGAAATGCTAATTCATCAGTTCCCCCAAAATGCTTCATGATTTGATAATTTAAGTATCAGCTCCCTGGGAGAGTATAAGAATAGTTTGAAGTTACTGGGCTTGTTTAGGTATTTTGTCAAGATGTACTTGTGATTATTTTGGCAATTTCATCATTTCTTTTCTAAGGGAACAAACAAATATGATACAATACCTGATTTATACTGTATATTGAGTCCTTGTGTACTCCTTCTTTTAAAGAAACCTCATACATCAACCAAATCTATATTTTATATCCCTACCCTAGAGTCGTAGGTTTGATCCTGGGGCTCTGGGGCAGGGGTATGAAGAGCCAGAAAGTTGGGAGCAGGGAAGAATCTTAAACTCTTCTATGCAGTCAGACTCTAGAAGGACTGAACCTAGTATATATTCATGAGTCCTTAGCTGAGAGGTACCCCAAGGAGAAATAGAGAGAGTGAGCACTGGAACTCCTTCTCAGCCTAACAGCAGATCTTTAACTTGTTGCACAAGAAATTAGGCAATGGTCCTATGAGAAGCTTAATGTACTCTGTTTCTATGACTTTAATTTTTTTTAATATCATTTGTCTTTATATAAGAGTGAGGTGATTGATTTTCTCAATACTATCCCACTTAAAGTAAGCTATAAGATACACAATCTATCAATCAAGGGCCTTAGACTAAGTATGACAAGTCTATGAAAGGAATATAATGAAATGAAATAATGTGAGACAAGAAATCGATTCTAGTTAGCTGAAGGAGTTTACCATGCCCTCTGGGTTCCATATAAAAGTGCTGAGTGGGAGGCAGAGCCAAGATGGCAGAGTACAGGCAACAACCCAGTTGAACTCTGCCAACATTCCCCTCCAAACAACTTTAAAATATCTCCTCAAGTCAAATTTTGGAGTGACAGAACTAACAAAAGGTCAGAGCAAGACATTTTTCTAGCCTAAGACAAAGTAGGAGGCCAACATGAGATGACTATCACACTGGGATAGTAGCTGGCCAAGGACATGGAAAGAAAACAGCAATGGGACTTGAAGGTGGCAGTGGTGGTAGCAGAAGCTCCTTTGGGAGCTCCCAGCTTAGAGATGGTAAGGCTGATCAGAAAGAGATTACAGGGGAACCTTTGCTGGTATTGCTTTAGCTGGTGATGATTGGCAATTCTACTGCCCATACATGGTTCTGGATTGCAATTCCAGGGTGGAGAGAAGTGCTAGCGATTGTAGGATTGCGGGAAAGCAGGGTACCTGGTCACAGTTCCAGGGTCAGGAGAAGTGCTACTGCTTATGGTTGCAGAGAAGCAGGGGCCTTCTTGGGTAAAAACCAGAGTATAGACCAGAAGAGCAATGACCACACCTCTCCCTGAATCATACCACTTTGGAAGTACTGAAAAGTTGCAGACCCCCAGAACTAGCTCTGAAAATAGCAGCATGAAAAAACATGAAACTTGGGATAGTGCACCCCCATTCCCAGGTGAACAAAGCCCAATTTTAACAAAAAGTTCAAAGTCAAGAAATAGGCTTGGCAAAGGAGTAAACAACAATAACAAAAATAATTTGACCATAAAAAGTGGCAAGGAAGACCAAGACATAAACTCAGAAGAAGAAAATAATGTGAAAACAGCTATAAACAAAGCTTAAAGAAAAATGCTACAGAACCCAAGCCCAATGAGAATTCTTGGAAGAGTTAAAGAAAGAGATGAGTGGTAGAGGAAAAATTGGGAAAATAAATGAGAGAGATGAAAGAAAATTATGAAAAGAAAATGAACAACTAGGTAAAAGAAGTGCAAAAATACTTAAGAATAACACCTTAACAAACAAAATTGACCTAATGATAAAAAAGGCGCAAAAATTCACTGAAGATAAGACCTTTTTATTTTTTTTTTATTTTTTTTTATTAAAAAAAAACATCCAAAATTCATTTGGTGGTCCTCATCTCTAGCTATATCTTAAAGTAGTATTTCTAAGGAAGGTTTTTTTTTTAAATTTATTTTTGACATGTTTGGTTTTCAGCATTGATTTTCACAGGCGTTTGAATTACAAATTTTCTCCA
>CM053622.1:123950217-123961127 GCA_028646595.1 Phalanger gymnotis | reverse complement strand
TGCTTCCCTCTGCCACTTTGTGGGTTCTGCAGCTCTAAAATTGGTTCAGAGCCATTGTTTTATAGGTTTTTGGAGGAACTTGGTGGGGAGCTCACGCCAGTCACTGCTTCCCAGCTGCCATCTTGGCTCCGCCCCCCGATAAGACCTTTTTAAAAAGCAGTATTGGCCAAATGGAAAAGGGGATACAAAACTCAGTGAAGAAAAATAATTCCTTAAAAAGCAGATTTGGTCAAATGGGAAAAGAGGTACAAAAGTTCACCAAATAAAATAATTCCTTAAACATTAGAACGGGCAAGTGGAAGCTAATGATTCTGTGAGAAATCAAGAAACAACAAAACAATGTCGAAAGAATAAATAAATGGGAGAAAATGTAAAATATTTCATCTGAAAAACAACTGACCTGCAAAATAGATTGAGAAGGGATAATTTAAGAATTATTAGACTGCCTGAAAGCCATGATGAAAAAAAGCCTAGACAGCATATTTCAAGAAATTATAAAGGAAAACTACCCTCTTATATTAGATCCAGCGGGTAAAATAAAAATTGAATGACTCCACCAATAATCTCCTGAAACAGATCCTAAAATGAAAACTCCAAGGAACATTATAGACAAATTCCAGAACTCCAAGATCAAGGAGAAAATATTGCAAGCAGCCAGAAAGAAGCATTTCAAATATCATGGAGCCACAGTTAGGATCACACAAGAAAGGAGTGGAGGGCTTGGAATATTATATTTTCATAGGGCAGAAGAGCAGTTTCCATGTTAAAGAAGTGGAGGGCTAGGAATGTGATATTCTGGGACGCAAAAGAGCTGGGATTATAATCAAGAATACTTACCCAGCAAAACTGAATATGATTCTTGAGGGGAAAAATGGATATTTAATGAAATAGAGGGCTTTTAAGCATTCCTGATGAATAGACTGGTGCTGAATAGAAAATTTGACATTCAAACACAAGACTCAAGAGAAATATAAAAAGATAAACATGAAAGAGTAGTCACAGGAGAGTAAATAAGTTAAACGTTTTACATTCCTGTATGGGAAGATGATACATGTAATTCCTAAGAACTTTATCATTATTAGGTAGTTAGAAGGAGTTTACATAAACAGAGGGCACGAGTATCAATCAATTATATTGAGATGATCTTCCCGGCTCCCCCCCCCCCCCAACACACAGACACAAATGAAGGAGTGAGAAAGAGGGATGTATTGGGGAAAGGAGGAAAGGAAAGGTAGGTGCATTTTCTCACATAATGGAGGCACACAAGGAAGAGGTTTTGTAGAAGAGGGGAAAATCGAGTGGTGATGGCAGATAATGCTTGAACTTCTCTCTCATTGGCATTGGTTCAAAGAGGGAAGAACACACACACACTCAGAGTTTAGAAATGGAGATGGAAGGGGAAGCTGATAAGAGACGGGGGGGGGGGGATGGGCATGATAAAAGGAAGAGCAGATTAAGGGAGGCAGTGGTTAGAAGCAAGACATATTTTTTGAGGAGGGACAGGACAAAAAGAGAGAAGGATAAACAGAAGAAAATAGGATGGAGAGAAATACACAGTTAGTAATCATAACTGAATGGGAATAGAATAAACTCACCCCCGAAATGGAAGCAGATAGCAAAATGGATTAGAAAGCAGGATCCAAGAATATATTGTTTACAAGAGATATGCTTGAAACAGAAGACACACATAGAATTAAAACAAAGGGTTGGAGCAGAATCTATTATGCTTCAGCTGAAGTAAAAAAGGCAGGGGGTAACGATCATGATTTTAGACAAAACAAAAGCTAATAAGCCTAATTAAGAGAGATAATCAGGGAAACCACATTTTTGCTAATGCACCATAGACAATGAAGTAATATCAAAAATTTTCTAGCAAGTTTCCCCGATAAAGACCTCTTTTCCCAAATATATAGGGAACTGAGTCAAATTTATAAAAATAAGAACTATTCCCCAATTGATAAATGGCCAAAGGATATTAATGAGCAGTTTTCAGAAGAAGAAATCATGGCCATATGAAAAATTGCCTTAAAACACTATTGATTAAAGAAACGCAAATTAAAACAACTCTGGGGTGTTACCTCAGGCCTATCAGAAATAACAAATGCAAAAAGGATGAGGAAAAACATGTACAATAATAAACTGTTGGCAGACCTGTAAATTAGCTTATCCATTCTGGAGAATCATTTGGAACTACGCCCAAAGGGCTATAAAATTGTGCATGCCCTTTGATCCAGCAATGCCACTAGTAGATGTGTAACCTAAAGAGATCAAAGAAAAGGACCTATATGTTCAAAAAATATTCATAGAACCTCCTTTTTTGGTGGCAATGAATTGGAAATTGAGAGAATGCTCATTAATTAGGGAATGGCTGGGTGCTTCCAGGAAAAAAACGGCAAGACCTTTATGAACTGAGGCAAAGTGAAGTGAGAAGAACCACGAGATCATTGTGCATAGTAACAGCAATGTTGTAATGACGATCAACTATGAAAAACTTGGCTACTCTGATCAACACAGATTGTCGAAGACAATTGTTTTACGGGGCGGGGGGCGTTGGGACCATGATGATTGCCTTTATTTTTTTACTTTAGTAACACTTTATTTTTCCAGTTACGTGTAAAAATAATTTTAACAATCATTTAAAAAAATTTTTGAGCTCCAAATTCTCCCCCTCCCTGAGACAGTAAGCAATCTGATATAGGTTATACAAGCGCAGTCATGCAAAATGTATTTCCATATTAGTCATATTGTAAAAGACACAAACAAAAAACATGAAAAAATGAAGAAAGTAAAAAGTAGTATGCTTTGATTTGCATTTAGATTTCATCTGAGCTAAGATAATTCCAAAGGACTCATCATGAAAAAATGCTTTCTACCTTCAGAGAGAGAGAGAGAGAACCCATAAACTCTGAGTGCAAATTGAAGTATAATTTTCTCATTTTTTTTGCTTTTTTTCCCAATATGGCTAATATGGAAATATGTTTTGCATGATTTTACACATATTATTGAGATAATATTGTTCTCAATGGATGGGGGAAGGGTGAAAGGGAGGGAGAGAATTTGGAACTCAAAATTTAAAAAGAAAAGAATCTTAAAAACAAATAATAAATTAAAAAGAAAACACTTCAAATCTTTTTTTTTGGGGGGGGGATGCAGGGCAATTGGGGTTAAGTGATTTGCCCAAGGTCACACAGCTAGTACATGTGTCAAATGTCTGAGGCTGGCTTTGGACTCAGGTCCTCCTGACTCCAGTGCTGGTGCTCTACTCACCGTGCCACCTAGCTCCCCCCTTTTTTTGTTTGTTTTAACTAAAAGCATAGGTGTTTGCAAAAATAAAGTAGATTATGAAAAAAAGTATTGAGGTCACTGGAATAAGAGAATTCCTGAAATTGGAACAAATATAACTTTCTAGCACCCCCTGAATTAAGAACTACCTAGAAGAGAAGAGAGAGGCCTTGGGCAGATGTCCTTCACCTGCTTTTGTTGAGAGGAGAACCTTTTGAGCTTTAATAGGACTGGAAAATGTTGGACTTCTCACCCTCTCGTCGGTGTTCTAGCAGCATCCCTAGATTATTTGGTAAGAGTGTTTGTGTTGGGAGCTAAGGACAGACAGGATGCAGATCCACCACCTTTGAGGGAAAATATCTGAGCACCCCAAAAACTGGAGGGAAGGACTTTAAAGTCTCCAGATAGTCTGAATTAACTTTTTGCCACATGTGCTCTTTTCGCTTAAATGCACTTTTCCCTAGACTCTGTGTTGGTGGGAGAGTGTTACACAGACCTTTAGAGGATGTTTTGGTACTGCCTCTGCTCAGTGTACTACATCAGTGACTAAATATGCTTTTCTATTTAATTTTCTATTTCTATTTTCTATTTAATACTTATGAGTAAATGATTCTTAAATGATAAATTTCAAGGGTAGGAGATTCCAATGTGGGGCTTGTATCAATGCATTAGAAAATCACTCCTAGGCCTATGAGAGGGAGATAAAACAAAATTCTGGGATTTCAACTCATCAGTGAGAGTGAGAATTGGGATAAGGATCCTCTGAGTTGATATAAAATTCATTTTTATCCCCTTCATTTCTATATATCACTCTCCTCCTCTCTATTACCTGTTTCCCTCCCTCCTTCCCTTCTTCTTTTCCTCTTACTCCCTTCCTTCCTTCCTTCCTTCCTTCCTTCCTTCCTTCCTTCCTTCCTTCCTTCCTTCCTTCCTTCCTTCCTTCCTTCCTTCCTTCTTTCTGTCCCTTCCTTCTTTTCTTCTATCCCTTCCTTCCTTTCTTCTATCTCTTCCTTCCTTCCCTCCCACCCTTCTTATTAAATGGCAGCTCTACTATTTTGAATTCTTATGTTCATGCCATTCTCTTTGCTGTCTTGTCCCTTTGGGCCTTGTTGGAATTCTTTGGGCCCATGGTAACACAATTAATGGAGCAAAGAATGTTGTGCACTCCTGGTCATTATTCTGCAGCTACAGAAGAATGACTGCCTCTTTGGGCCAGGAAAGAATGAAAAAAATACTGTTATTTCCCAGATGCTCACCTCTGCCCTTGGTGGTATCTTCTCCTGGACCTCTTGTTGACTCCTTTACAGCTTTATAATCAATTCAGCAACCTCCATTCCTGTTCTCTAACATTAGTTTTTGGATTGGGTATGAAATTCTGGTTTGGCCAGGAATATCTCTGGTTTATTCTCTCTGGGTTGGAGCAGAAAGAGCAAGGCCTTCCAAGGCAGGAGGCCCAGAGTTCAAATCCAGACTCTGCCACTTCCCATCTTTATAATCTCCCATAATTTATTTCACATATCTTTGCTTCAATTTCATCATCTATAAAATGAAAAGGTTGGACTAAGATGACTTGTAGCACACCTTCCATGTCTAAATTTGTGATCCATTTTTCTCTCTGAAATCCTCAATCACTGGCTCACATGTCCTTATTCTTCTCTCCCATTCCATTCTCTGCCCCATGGGGGAAGGGAAGAATGTGACAGGAACCATAAGATTGTAGACTCCTTATGGACAGCAATGGTCTTTTGCCTCTTTTTCTATCTCCAGGACTTGACACAGTACCTGACACAGGACCTTGACACAGTACTGTGGTAGGAGCTTCATAAATGTCGATTGATGGATTGATTGACTCACTATATAATCCAGTAAGGCTCTGCAGAAAGGTTATAAAAGCCCGAGTCTATCCCAATGTTCTGTTTTTACAGGTTCTTTTGGATTGTTTTTATAAAGGATTGCTTGCTTTAGTGTCTGGCAGCAATAGTCAAGTCTGCTGAGCAGGGTCCAAAATGCAGTTTTCTTTTTGATTCCTTCTTGAACAAGGTAATCTCTGTTTTGTGCTACGAAGTGGATGTTTGTGTAACCTGAAACATCCCTTTGGAAAGTTGTTGTGACTTTGCATTAGCCAAGCTTCTAAGAGATTATGGAGTGATACTGTGTCCCCTTGAGTCACTGGCTCCCCTGATGCTGTTATGAATAACTTTGCTCTCAAAGCCAGCTTCCTAGTGTGAGGCTGGGCAAATTGGCCACAGAGTTAAATTAGGATCGAGACTGGGAAAATTCCCAAGAGAGCTGCAGAGCATCCCCCTAGCCAAGAGTGGGGACTCCCTCAGGTCATCCAAGAGATCTGATATAGCCTCCAGCCTGTACAGCATGCCCGTGGCAACGTGAGAGGAGAATATTTAACTGCTGGTGAGTTTGCCTGATACAAACCAATAAGGATGAGCAAATGGAATTACAGTGACCGAGAACAGAGTCATATTATCATCTGTCTGTGCTAAAATAAGGCAACTTCTAAAAGACTGTATATTTATGCCATCTCAGGAGTCTACTAATTGCTATCCCAGGGAATGATGCTCGTGGGAGGGGATGCGGGGGAACAGGTTCTTTTCCCCCCCATTTCCTTTGCATGTGTGACCAAGAGCCCCTAAATATAGTGGTTTGAAATGATGAGTCAGCAGAACACAAATAATGGGCTGTTTCAAAGGTGTTTAATACATATTTGTTGAATAGATTTGGAGAGAACAGGGTCCCTGATAGGCTGTCACATTCTTGTCTTCCTTTCCAGCCCCGAAGGGTAGTGTGCTGTGTGCTCAGCAGCTGGCTGGTATTTCTCTTCTTTGTCCCTGAACGATTCCCGAAGACTCACCGAGGGCTGACGATGCCTGACAGAGCATGAAGGAGGTAGGGCCTTCGGCCTTCAGGGGTTTTCAATAGAGACAACATGGGCACATACGGAGTGTAACCAAAAAAGTGTTAAGACTGGTTTTTGAGCAAATGTTCCAGGCAAATGTGTGTTGCCCTTCAAAGTAATTGAGTCAGTACTCTGATGGTTCTTTAAGGGTGCCAAAGTGCTTCATGTACCCTACTGAATTTGATATAGTGAGGCACGATGTGGAAAGTTCATTGGTTCTGGGGTCAGAGGACCTGAGTTCAATTCCTTCCTCTGTTGCTTACTATTTGTGTGACTTTAATCAAGTCACTTAAATTTTCTGGGCCTCAATTTCCTCACTTGTGGGTTGGACTGAATGACTTCTGGGATCTTTTTAAGCTCTAATTCTGAGTTCAAATCTGACCATAGAGAGTTACTACCTGTGCAACTCTGGGTGTGTCACTCTGTTTGCTTCAGTTTCCTCACCTGTAATAAAAGCATCTACCTGCCATGATTATTATGAGTATAAAATGAGATAATAATTGTAAAGAACTCAGCTCCGTGCCTAACGCATAGTAAGCACTATGTGAATATTGTTATTCAGTCATTTCAGATGTGTCTGACTCTTCGTGACCCCATTTGGAGTTTTCTTGCCAAAGATCCTGGCGTGGTTTGCCATTTCCTTGTCCAGCTCATTTTCCAAATGAGGAAACCGAGGCAAATAGGATCAAATTATTTTCCCAGGGTCACACAGCTAGTAAGTGTCTGAGGTCTGATTTGAACTCAGAACCCAAGTCCAGTATCCTTCCTATTGCCCCATTCTTGCCGCTCATTCAGAACAAGCCAGCCTCGTTACCTCATACACATGCATTTGTTCTCATCTCAACCAGTGTCTCCAGACTCGATCATTTGCTTTAGTTATCAGAGTTAGCTTTAAAGGATTTTGCAGATTTCCAAAAATAAAACTCAGTCCTCTCACAAGGTGAAGCTTTGCTGCCATTGAGGATACTCAAAGAAGGTGCCAAAGACTCCAAAGGCCATCAGCAAAGTGGTGTGACAATTTGATTTGTGAGATCCCACACATAGCTTTGGTGAAGCCATGAATGCCTCTTAATAATTGCTACTTTCTTTTCTGCTTTGAAGGGACAATATTTATTTGAATATGTAAATTCTAGTATCATCACTTGATACAGTACATCAAGTCGGATACTGTACTTTTTAGGGCACGGAAATGTTCTCTACAACATCCTTGCTATTGGTTATCCAGTCAATGCTTAAATACTTCCAGAGAGGAAAGAACATGCTATGTCCCAAGGCCACTATTCCCATTTTTAAATGACTATTTAATAGCTAGGAAATTTTTCCTTACATTAAACTTTCACTTACTGGATCCTAGTTCAGTTCAGTTTGGTTCAGTTCAATTTAATTCAATTCAACAGCTTCCAATACGTAAAGTTAGGTGGGAGAGACAGACATAGACCCAAAGCATAGCTCTTGGCCCATAGTAGGTTCTTAATAAATGCTTATTGATTTATTAATTTCTCCCCTTTGGGGGTATGCTTAAGTTTATCTATATTCTTCCTAAAATGCGGCTCCTAGAATTTAACATAATATTCCAAATGTGCTCTAACCAATGCAGCTCACAGTAGGACTATTCCCTGAACAATGCCTCAATGCTTGGAAGATGTATGATTTTGTTGGTGTGGCTACTCTTTCCACCAACACAGTTGGCAACCATTCCAATGGTCTTGGAGAGTTTTTGTGGCCAAAATGTTTATCGCTGTGTGAACAATATAGTGATGAATCTTTCTGAACTGGATCTTCTGACACTAGACCTACAGTCATTCATTGAGCACAGTCAAAGCCTTTCTTTCCAGCTTGGTAATAACAATAGCTGGCATTTATATGGCACTTTAAGGTTTGTAAAGCACTTTACATCTGTCATCTCATCTGATTCTCATAACATTTCTGTGAAGTGGGTGCAGTTATCATCTCCATTTTACAGATGAGGAAACAGAGGCTAGGAGACCTTAAGGGACTTGCCCAGGGATATACAACTGAATATCCTGAGTCAGGATTTCATCTCATGTCTCCCTGATTCCAAGGCCAGCACCCTATCCACTATGCTTGTTAGAGGCCTGGTAGAACCTGCTGGAGGCAATGCTCTAGCAGCAGAGAAATCAGAGTCAGCCCTAAGCCATGGTGATGCAGCAGAGGAGGACTTGAGTACAAACTTGTAGACATTCTATGTCTATGAATATAGTAATAAGACTGTGTAAGCTTTAGTGGCAATCATGGGATAACAGACGACTAAGTGGCACAGTGTCGGACCTGGAGCCACAGAAGCTTGACTTCAGATCTGGCCTCAGACAGTTACTTGCTGTGGGATCCTAGGAAAGCCACTAACTCTCTTATTTGCCTTAGTTTCCTTAGCTATTAAATGATGATAATGACAATATCTACCTCCCAGGGTTGTTGTGAGGATCACATATGAGATACTTGCAAAGCACTCTGCAAACCTTAAAGCACTATCTAAATGCAAGTTTTTCATGTTATCATCAATTTATAGCTGGAAGGATCCTTTGAAGATATCTAGTCTTCCACTGTTAGAGAAAGGTAAGGTGATTTGCTCCAGGTCACAGAGGCAGTGAATGGCAAAACTGACATGAAAATTTAGATCCTCTGACTTCCAATCCAGCATTCTTTCCATTACATCATGCTGTCTCTCATCCTGTTGACTCATCTAGGACTTGTAGCTCCCTGAAACCTTGTGGTAGGAAGGCCAAATTTATAATCTCAAATATAATCATGTATATGTTTGAATGGCTTGAAATCTCAAGGTATATAGAATTCTCTAAGTAGAAGGCATCAAAACATTTATTTAGGCCCCACAGTGACAGATTCACGAACCAGCCTCCCCATTCCAATATTGTGATCACAAGACCCCAGGCCCGATAGGCCCGCCTCACAAGAGTAACCAGGAGGCCACAGAGAAGCATGATAACATTAAACCACATATTCACTGGCCTCAAGTACTTGCTCACACTCCTGGGTCCACACAGGTCAGCTCTGCTTCTGCAGCTCCTTTTTTCAGCTTCAGCTGTAGCTGCCTCTTAGCTCACCTCTCCTCACAGCCGAGCCTCTGGCGTTCTCAAGCCCCGACTCAACGACCAGAGACCAGAGAACGGAGACCATTGGTTCCTGAGTTGGCCCCTGCTAAGTCATTAATCTATGCCCACACAGGTTTCACACCTGATAGGGCTTTGGGCCTGGGGCTTAGCACTTAACACCTGAAAGTACTTTCACTCAAAGTAAACAAAAGCCAAACTCCTCAAGTGCTAAGGAGCCCACTCTGTCTTATCGACACAAACCTCGAGATCTTATTCATATGAATGGCTATCTAGTCATACACTGCAATCATCCTACTTGTATAGTTGATTTTGTGAAAATGTGTATGACACCTTTATTCTTATTAAAATTCTCACCAAATTCAGACCATCATTCTAGCCTATGGAGATGGTTTTTACATCTTGACTTTATCATTCAGTCTCTCTCCCTACAAAGAGATGCCCTGGAACACTCTGCTTGAGACTTCTCTCCATGTTGACATCAACTCGTTAAATAAATCCAACTACCCTTTGGGTCTAACTATTCAACTAGTTCTAAATATATGGGGCTGAGGACTTCTTATCTTAGAGAGTCCCCAAATCTATCTACATTTACATTAAATATCCCAATTTTGGTAAGAAAATATGCAGTGTGATTCAGTAAAACAAACAAAAATGCATCTCATACATTCTACTATTTTTCAATTACATGCAGATGCTTCTATGATTAATAAAATACAAATTTAAAAATCCTACTGAATTCCCAACAGCTTTCCATCCTCATATTTTTTTTCAACCAATGGATACTATGGGGATGTACATTTTTTACATTTAAAATAAGAGTTCCTCCTACTGAAAAAGGTTGAGAACCACTGATCTGGTTCACATCTCTCCATCTTATAAGGAGAGATTTTCTCAAATGCTTTGCTGTAATCTAGATAAATTATGTGGATGGCATTTTCTTGATCTAAGAATCTAGTCAGAGGCATATGAATGTCATCAGAAAGATCAATATGGGGAATGGAACAAAGGGAAAGGTACAAGAACTTATTAAGCGCCTACTTTGTACCAGCCCTCCTGCTAAGTGTTTTACAAATATTCCTTCCTTCAATCATTATTATAATCTTGTGAGGTAGGTGCTATTGTTATCTCTGCTTTACGGATAAGGAAACTGAGGCAGATAGAAGTTAATTGACTTGCCTAGGATCACGCAGCTGTTACATGTCTAGAGTACTTAGTGGAAAGGGGCAGAAAGGGTAGGGGTGGTGGGGGAGCAAGGCAGCCATGAGTCAAAAAGGGAGAGTGAGCATAGCTGTCTGGGCCTTCTGACAATGTTGGGGTTCCAGGCAGACACTCATCAAATCACTGAGTCAGCCTCAGGATGGCTGTCATAGGGGGCCAGGCAACTAATGTGAAGAAGCGCACACGCACGCGTACACACAAACACACACAACAACAATGACAACAACATCTTGGCAACATCTTTGCCAAGAAAATCCCATGGATAATATTGGCATGCTATACTCCATGGGATCACAAGTAATTAGAAATGACTTAATGACTGAACAACAACAAATTATATGCACATATATTATTCACCTATATAAAAATTATGCACATATACACACATATAAATATATGTGTTTATATTG
>CM053622.1:123915113-123944717 GCA_028646595.1 Phalanger gymnotis | reverse complement strand
TATTGTGGAAGGGCTATACATGATGATACGCATGTGGCCCATGTTGAATTGCTTGACTTCTTAGGGAGGGTGGATGGGAAGGGAAGAGGGGAGAGAATTTGGAACTCAAGGTTTTAAAAAAATAGATGTTCAAAAGTAAAAAAAGTTTTTTTTTCATGCAACTAGAAAATAAGATGCATAGGCAATGGGGCATAGAGATTTATCTTGCCCTACAAGAAAGGAAGGGAAAGGGGGATGAGAGGGGAATGGGGTGACGGAGCGGAGGTCAGACTGGGGAACAGGGCAACCAGAGTGTATGCCATCTTGGAGTGTGGGGGGGAGGAAATGGGGAGAAACTTTGTAATTCAAACGCCTGTGAAAATCAATGCTGAAAACCAAACATGTTAAAAATAAATTTAAAAAAAAAGAAAAAAAAAAGAAGTGATGAGCAAGTAGACTTCAGAAAAACCTGGAAAGACTTGCATGAACTAATGCTGAAAACATTGTACACAGTAACAGCAACATTGTGAGAAGACCAACTTTGGTAGACTTAGCTCTTCTCAGCAATGCAATGATCTAAGACAATTCCAAAAGACTCATGATGGAAAATGCTGTCCATATTCAGTGAAAGAACTATGGAGTCTGAACACAGATTGAAGCACAGTAGTTTTCCTTTATTTTCTTTCTTGTGGTTTGTCCTTTTGGTTCTAATTCTTCTTTACAACATGACTAATGTGGAAATATGTTTAATATGATTGTACATGTATGGCCTATATCAGATTGCATGTCATCTTGGGGAGGGTAGAAGGGAAGGAAGGGGAGAAAATTTAAAACTCAAAAATCTTGTAAAAGTGAATGTTAAAACTAAAAATAAATATTTTTTAAAAAATCATATCTCCTTTTCTAATTAACTTTCTTTTCATAATTTTCTTGGACTGCTTTTTTTATTTTTTCTAATTTTTCCTTGTTCTCTCTTATTTGCTTTTCAAATTACTTTTTAAGTTCTTCCAATATCTCTTTTTGAGCTTGTGACCACTTGACGTTACTCTTTAGTGTAATAGTTGCTTTTTTTTAACCTTACTATCTTCCTCTGAGTATGAACCCAGATTTTCTTTTACACCTAAATAGCTATCAAATTTTCAGATTCTCTTTCCTTTTCTTACTCATTTTAATTTTAATTTGTCTTCTTTTTAGCAGCTTAGTATTATTATTACCATGCTTTAATCCCAAGTTGTGGGTAATGTTATCCTAGGCCTCTGGTCCTTCTAATTTGTTTTCTTAATTCTGTCTGGGAGCTCAACCTCAGGGACTCCTCTCTTCCTCCCAAAGCCCAGTCATACTGTCCCCAAAATGTTCTTGCTCCCTGCCATATCACACTCATGGGGCATGTACTCGCTCCTTCTCCCCCATAGCCACAGCCTGGGATCATATCTGGTCAGCATTCCTAGGCCTGACTTCTGGAAACAGCAGGGGATCCTTCAATCTTTCCACACTTAACATCTGCTCTTCTTTATATGAAAATTTGTGAGTTAAAAGTTCCTGAGGTGAAATGTCTTGAGGCTGTGAATGATGTGAAAGTTGAGGTGAAATTTCTTAAGATCTAGTCTGCTTTTCTCAGGGCCTACTGTTTGTTAATTTAGTGGAGTTGGACTGGACCAAACCTCAATTCCTGGAATCTTCTCTGGGGTCCTCCAGGTTGTCCTAGTAGGACAATTGCTTTACCCCCTTTTTTTCTTCTCTAAGTTCATTACATGGAGATTTTCTGTCTGTTTGTGGAGGAAATGTGGAGAGCCTGGAAATTTCTGACCTACTTCGCCATCTTCCCAGAATGCTGTTTCATCTAATTTTAATCATTTAAAAACATTGTTCTGAGAAGGGATCTGCCAGCGTCATCAAAGTACAAAAAGTGTCTAGGACACACATAAAAAATTAAGAACTCTTGCTTTAGAATATACATTTCAAAACATCTGAATATCTGAGTTGTTGAAGGAAGTATCCTCACCAGGAATTTTTTAAAATGCTGAGTGCTAAAGTGCAGTCTATATTGGTTGATTGATTTTGGTTTTGGCTGTCCCTGTGACTTCATAAATCTAGAGAGCTCATGCTAAGAAACTTCCACCAATAATGTAAATTGGCTCCTTCTCTGCATCTGGAGAGTCTTAGGGAGTTGCTTGGGGACAGTGATAGGATAAGTCACTTGCTAAGGGTCATTCAATCCTTTGGGTCCAGTGGCGGTACTTGAACCCATCTTCCTGATTCCATGGCCAACCTGTTATCTACCACACTACTGCCTTTGAGTGCTCTGTGATGTGATGCATGAAACTCTCCCTAATAAAAGATATGCTGCTTCATTTTAATATCCAAATAATAAATTTAAAGAGAGCTGAACTAAACAGATGTGATGTGAAACAGATGTCAGATGATGAACGTTATTATGTTATGTATTATACGTTATATCTCTATATGGCTATCACCTAATAAATATCTACAATGAATAAAGAACCGTGCATTTTAAGTTTTTGTTGTTGTTTTCCTCCCTAGCAATCTAGCAGCAATTCTTTCCCATTTGGGGATCATGGATGAAAAACTGATAGAATAATGTATTCCACTGCTTGCTAGACAGTGGCCCCTAGTGGCCAATGGGTGAAGTAAGCATGCTGGCTCTGCAAATCGCTTTAAGGGGGAAAAAAATCAGATTGGTATTCTTTTGAAAAATATTTTAAAAAAGAAAAAAAAACAAAAAAACCCACAACATTACCTTTCTGGACACCTGATGTTCAGTCCAAACATGACAAGACAAGGAACAACATTTGTCAATTTGTTGTTAGGTATTGTTTGTTTCCATGTTGCATTTTCAAAGGAACCTGAAAGGCTGAGATAATTATTTCAGGCCATTTCTATTGCTAATGATTATGTTGGCTTGATTAAAAATCCTCCCAGGTTAGCCTGAATGGAGAAACAGCTACACCTGGAGCTAGCCATACTCAAAGTAATGTTAAAGAAGTGTAAATTAACCCTCAGTCACAAGCATGCTATTGCTTGGCTTATTGTTCAGTTGTTTCACTCATGTTGGACTCTTCACGATCCCACTTTTGGGGGGCAGAATGTTTCATGGCAAAGATACCAGAGTGGTTTGCCATTTTCTTCTTCAGTTCATTTTACAGGGGAGGAACTGAGGCAAAGAAGGTTAAGTGCATAGCTCAGGGACACACAGCTACACAGCTAGTAGCTTTGTCTGAGGCTGGATTTGAACTTGTAAAGATAAGTTTTCCTAATTGCAAGTCCAGTGCTCTATCCACTGTACCACCTGGCTATCTAACTTGGTTTATTAGTAGCAATCAAATATTTAAGCCCTGAAAATGACCCCATCACAATTTAGGACTCTAGACTATAGGAGATAATAAAGAAATGAGTTGTCCCTGTGCAATAATGCTACGCTGAACCTCCTGCTTCCCTGAATGAGGTATGGGGAATTTCTTGAATAGAATGTTCTCCAAAAGATCAAAACTAGAAGCCATTCAGAACCAGCCTTCTTTGAGACATTTATCCTGCTTTAGGCATGGAACAGGTCTAAGCAGAGATTTGGAAACAATCTCAGAATGGATTTTTCCGTAGGAACCTTGTGATGTTAATATGCTTGAAGGCATATAAGGCTATAGTGAAACAGTGGTAGAAACCAGACTTTTTCCACAGTTGGAAGGGACCTCTGAGGTCATTTAGACCAGTGGTTCTCAAAGTTTGATCCATAGATCTTTGGGGATCCTTGAGACCCTTTCTGGGGGTCCAAAAAGTCAAAACTATTTTAAAAATATCAAGATGTTGTAATTTCTAATCTTGTAAATGCTTAACAAATGGCTCTCCAGGAAAAAAAAATGTACCTACTACATACTTTTAAGTTTAACCTGCATTATTAACATTTTCTCTGTCATTTTTTAAAGTCTAGACAATCAACAAAACAATAAACCAAGCCCTGGTTTGTAGCATTTGCAGTTTTCTGAGGTGGAAATGCTCACATTGAAAATTAACAATCAGTTCTCCTGAGCTAGTTTAAGCTGGCTTAGCATACTCCTGGATCATATAACTCATATAAACAAATACTATTTGGGGGGGGGGTCCTCGCTAATTTTTAAGAGTGTGTGTGTGAATATATGGAAAGTAATAGGTAACTAGAAATGTGATTTCATTAGTATATAAAGAATTCCCTGGATGAGGAAACTCTCCCTACCAATGCAGGTCAGCCACTTCCAATTGTTACATTAAGTGTCAGAGGTGCTGTTTAAAGCCAGGTATCTCTTGATGCCAAGCAAGATGCCTAGAGCACTGAGGTTGAGGGGCTTTCCCAGGGTCACACAGCCAGTCTGTGTCAAAGATGGAGCTTGAGCCTGGGGTGTCCTGGTCCTTAACAACACACACACACACACACGTACGCACCCCAAACACAGTCAGTTCTGTTACAACAAGATACATATATTAACTAAAAGCATAAAGTTAGACAAAATCACTCAATAAAACCAAAGGGTTTATGGGAGAAAAAGGATGTTAGGGGAACAATACTCAAAAACTTCAGTGACACACATTTAAAAAAAAAGAAAAAAAGATGGGGATCTAATAATAACAGTAGTACAGTTTTACATGTGTTAAATAGTAGAGAAATACACAAACACTACAATAAAAAGTGACTGCATTAGTGGCTGGGCCAGAAAAATCTCTTGACAATTGGGTAGGTATAATTTTGAAATCTGGGGCCTTGGGGCCCGAGTAGTCAGGAACCTCTTCCACAGAGGAAGGGGTGGTAGTGTGGACTAAACCAGTCTTCCTTGGCCCTAGCTCCTACTGTACCAGAAGATATGTTATAAATACGGCACTTTAACAAAGACTTGAAGTTTGCTTGTGGAGCGGTCGTAACTCGTGAATAATTGTGAAGTAGCAGTTTGCTGCTTTCTCACAAATATGTATCAATTGTGTTTTCAAAACGCTACAGCAGAACTCAGTGACTAGTTTTGTCTGCATACAGATGGGGAAATCGATCCTCCAAATGATTTATCTATGGTTACACAACAAATGTTAGAAGCCAAGTGAAGCTAAGTGTCTTCATGGCCATCTTCTCTGGGAATATCTCTACTTGGATGTCCAAGTAGCACTTCAAACTTAACATATTGAAAATCAAAAGTATTTTTCCCTTATATCTGATCTTTTTTCCCCACTTTTTTATATGCGATAATTCCATTTACTCACTCTTCCATTTTTGAAACCTTTCTGTTGCCTTTCACTCTTCCCTTTTATTCATCTTTTTATCCATTTGGCTTCCCAGTCCTTTTCATCACAAAATCTCTTATCACCAGTCAATCAATAAAAATTTATTAAGCACCTCCTATGTGCCTGTTCTATTCCCACTGCTTCTATCTTGATACAGGCTTTCAAGTACTCCTTTCTCTACACCACTGTTCATATCATTGCTACATATCGCTTCTGTTCTAAGTGTTGTTCAATGACTCCTTATTATCAAATAAGATAATATTTGTAAAATATGTTTAGTACACAGTAGAAAGTATATAAATGCTTATTCCTTTTTCTTCCCCCCTCCACCTTCCTTATTGCCTAGTAAGTAAAATTCAAAGTCCTCAGTGTGGCATACAAAGTCCATCATAATTTGAAACTACTGTATCTTTCCAATTTTCCCTGTTCTTCTGTTCCTCAATGCATTTCATACTTCGGTCAAACTGGATGACTCCTTGTCTCACTGCTTTCTTTTAAAAATTTTTTTTTTCAGTTAACAAAATCTCAGGTTTTCACTTCTACTTCTCCCACACCCATTGGCAAAAAAAGAAAAAAATCTCTTGTAATAAATATGTATAATCAAGCAAAATGAATTATTATATTTGCCGTGTTATATGTATATGAATGTCTCATTCTGCATCTTGAATCCGTTAGGTCTCTTTCAAGAGTAGATAACATGCTTTATAACAGGTTCTCCGGAATAGTCTCCCATGCTTTCTCGTCACCTTGCCTTTGTTCACACTGTTCTGTATACTCCTAGGGAATGTCCTCCCACCATTTCTGTTTATCAGCATCCTGCAAATGCCTGTTGCTGTTGACGCTATTTGACCAGCTACCCTACAGTCCTGGCCCTCCTAGTCGCTTGTTTATAGCTCATGCTGCCCGAGCTGCTACCTGCAGGACAGGTGTCTGCCTCCGTTACTGCCTGGATGCTGAGGTCCAGGGCACTATTGTTCCCTTCCCCTCTTTACTTCCCCAAAACAGAGTTGTAACAGTAAGGCAATAATAACAACGTAGATGATAACTGTCAAAATGCCTGTGTGGTTCTGTATCACGAAGTATGTGAGACTCTCCACATAGAAGGTAGAAGAGGGAAACCATTTATTCAGACACCAGAGAACCGTATCCTACAAGCCATTTATACGGTCTATCAGAGCAGTAAAACATTCCACACGCAATACAACAACCTAGAAACTCACCATCCCAAAACCTCTCCGACCCCCTACTGGGGTCTCCGCAAAGACAAACTCACAGTGCAGCTATGTCAGCCTGTTCAGTTCTAACCATCACGAGAGCAGCCATTAGCAACTGTTTCTTTCTCTCTCTCTCTCTGTCTCTCTCTGTCTCTGTCTCTCTGTCTCTCTGTCTCTCTCTCTCTCTGTCTCTCTCTCTCTCTCTCTCTCTCTCTCTGTCTCTCTCTCTCTCTCTCAGCATTTCCTGTGACATAACTCCCTTTTTCCTGTCAGGAAGCTCCTCTTACCATGTGACTTAGGCTTCTTGTGCCGTGAGCAGGTCACATGACCTATCAATGGGTGGGAAAGATCTTCAAATCTAAATTGCTACTACCATCGCTCAGGCTTACTACCAGTTGTCCTGAGAGCGGTTTTCACATCCTTTAAAGCCCAATCCAAACGCCATTTCCTTCAGGAAGCCTTTCCTGACACTTTCCACCCCACAGTTTTTATGTTGTTTCCCCCATTAGACTGTGAGGTCCTCAAGTGGGAGCTATCTTTTACCTCGCTTTGAATCTCTAGTGCTTAGCACAGTGTCTGTAACATAATAAGCTCTTAATAAATATTTGCTGACTGACCACCTTTTGAACTGACATTGAAAAATGCAACTAAAGCATTATCATATGTAAATAGCTATAATCCCAAATTAATATGTCATGCCATTCTACTTTTCAGTGAATTCTTAAAAGTCAGGTAGCATGTCTTATCTAAATATATAATATTCCCTTTTCCCTAGCATAGAGTTCTATACAATGTATTCACTTAAATATTGGTTGAATTGTATCATATTGTAACCATTTTGTGCGCACTGGACTTATCTCCCCAACTAGATTGCAGGTTTCTGGAGAGAAGCAACTATATCTCACATTTCTGTTGTATCCTTCTTAACACCTAACTCCTTGTAAATGCTGGATGATCAATATTGAAAGAATGAATAATAACTATGCACATCAGAAAGTCATCTAACACCTCGGCAGCTAATATATGAACTATAAGTATAGTGATCTCACCATTGCATCATTATGAGTGGCTAATAGGGGGTTAATACAACATTTCTGTTGTATCCTTCTTAACACCCATCTCCTTGTAAACTCTGAGTGATCAATAGATGCTTATTGGAAGAATGAATAACAACTATGCACATCAGAAAATCACCTAACACCCCAGCAACTAATGCATAAACTACGAGTATAGTGACCCCACCACGGCATCGTTATGGGGGGTTAATGGGAAGGTCTAATTCGATTCCTTCCCTTCTCTCAGTAAGGTTTGAATTGGCTCAAGGAAAGCAGACACTCATTCTGTATCTGCAATCCGCTCACAGAACTGCTCACTACTCCTTGAATAGATGGGAACATTTTCCAATCCAATTTACTTCAAAGTAATTGCTGAATCTTACAACCAAGGATGAGATAATGCTTTACCACCTCACCTGTATTAGATCTTCCTCCAAGTTTGAGTCCCCCCACTCCTCCTTTTTAAACATGTAAAACTTCTGGTGGGTTAAATGAATATGCAATCTGGACAGGCGATATTAGAGTTGAAAAGTAAAATGATGAGATTGCTTGTCTTTTGCTCACTTTCTTTAACAATTCAACTCAGGCTTATTTTAAAGTTGCCTCTCACTTTGCTAACTTTGATTGGTGGAGGTTCAGGGTATAGTGAGCTATTTAAAAATACAGTAGAAGTATAAGCCTAGCCTAAAGTTGAGGAGTTAGTTAAGCTCATCTTTGGAGCTTCCCAGTTTTTGATTGAGTCTCCTCCCCTCCTTCCTAGAATCTCAATCAAGCATATAGAGGAACTAAGGTTCTCTATTTAAAATAGTTTTTGCTCTGTTATTACTGAAACATGTCACTTTGATATATTATGTTTAAAGACATTTCCTTCATGAAAGTTAAGCTGTTGAGAGTTGGAAGCTGCCCTGGATTTTTATGTGGGATGAGATCCATAGATGCAAGGCTGAGAAATACAGAAGGGGCAAATGCCGAGGGGGCCCGAATTTTCTTCCTGGTCTCTGTGGGCCTAAGATGCAGGGATTTGGTTGCTGATGATTTCTCTTGCCCTGATGTCAGATTGTGCTCACCTGTTGTAAGAAACCTTGCTGCAAGAGATTCCTTAAATAGCCTAGTTAAAGGCAATTATTCAATTAACACTTAGCTCAATCATAGTCAGTGGACTCATGCAACTCCAGAGACATGAGGAAAGCAGATAATTGATCAGAATATTAATTTCTGAGGAAGCAAAGACAAGGGAAATAGTATCCTTTGACCAGGGTGGATAGATGAATCCGTCTAAACTAACTATGACAGAGAACAACTATGTTAAGGAGATTAAAAATGTGCCCAAAGTGCATAAGTTATTGATTTTTGAGTTTCATGATCTTTGGGGGTTTCTTATGTTATATAAACACCTGACTATTAAATATCTATATTTATGCTTTTTATTTTAACCAAAGAGTATGCATATTTTTTAAAGAGAGAAAGTAGGAGCCTGAGTTATAGGCTCTTCTATTTCTTGTGTTTTTTCTTGTAAAGCCTACATCACACTCAATAGTGTCACAATAAATCTTCAACAATGGTAGAAACATCAAACTATATGAAATAGGATGCTGGGGTTTTGAGAGAGATCTAAGGAGCACGTCTGGAAGGTTTTGCATTTCAGTTACAGAAAATGCCTTTAGGTATTAATTAGAAACAGATTAAGATAGTATCCTCTTCAGATTTTTAAATATGTTAATAATAGCCGTTTGGCAGCTTAGTGGTACAGTGGATAAAGTCCTATACCTGGAGGAAGGAAGACCTGAGTTCTAATACAACCTCGAGCTACTTCCTAACTGTGTGACCCTGGGAGAGTCACTTAACTTCTGTTTGTTTGTTTTATTTTTTTTTGGGCAGGGTAATTGGGGTTAAGTGACTTGCCCAAGGTCACACAGCTAGTACATGTGTCAAGTGTCTGAGGGCCGGATTTAAACTCAGGTCCTCCTGACTCCAGGGCCAGTGCTCTACTCACTGCGCCACCTAGCTGCCCCTGAGTCACTTAACTTCTGATTGCCTCAGTTTCCTCATCCATAAAGTAGAGATAAGAATAGCATCTACCTGTCAGGGTTGTTGTGAAAGTAAAATGGAATAACATTTGTAAAAAAAGACTTTGCTAACATTAAAGTGCTATATAAATATTATTATGGGGTAGCTAGGTGGTACAGTGGATAGAGTGCCAGGACTGGGGTGGTGAACACTCATCTTCCTGAATTAAAATCTGTTCCCAGACACTATGACTCAGATGCTGTGGGACCCTGGGCAAGCCACTTAACTCTATTTGCCTCAGTTTCCTCATCTGTAAAATGAGCTGGAATAGGACATGGCAAACAAGTATCCTTGCCAAGAAAAGTCCAAATGGGGTCATGGAGAATTGGATGTGACTGAAATGACTGAACAACAATAACAAGAACATAGACATTACTATTATTTAAAATAGAATTGATCTCTAGACTGACTTTCTGGTAGATATGTGAGACATTGACATTTAGGAGAGAGAAACTTGATTCTGCCTCTCAGGTCACCCCACATAGGAGGCTGCTTATATTTATAAGACCAGATCTGAGGAAAAGAACCACATAACAGTATAGGCCCCAAGAACTCTCAGGCACTTTCAAAATTCTGTTGGTTTGTACTCATATCCACCTCTGTACACACACACACACACACACACACACACACCCCTACTGGCCCTATCTATCCTTAACAGTACATTTCTACCTCTGACTCAAGCCTATCCTTTCACATCTCTAGTTTAAGAAAATACAAGCCTCATCATGCAAACATACACAGAATTATGCAAATATATTCATATACAAATATAACCAAGAGATAATGGAAAAAGAAAGAAACTTATTAAGTTATTTTATAGCCTGTACACTCTAGAATTTCCATGACTTCTCTGAAGAGTTTGCCTGATTAAAATGTATAGACATATTTTGATATTCCACACCTAGATATTTTGAAAATCTCATAAAACTTCGCTGTGGATGAAGATAGAGTCTAAGTAATAGTATTAGAAGATCATATCTTCTCTACAGATTTTCCTATGTCTATGGAATGTGAATAATAATTCTAATTAAATTCATTTAAAAATATTTTCGTGGCTTTATGTGCATAGCCTTGTGTTTGGTGGTATGTGGGCTACAAAGAAATATAAGACAACATCTGTCCTCAAAAAATTACAATTTGTTATCATGTCTTAGAATAGTTTAATGGATGCCAACTGGAGGGACATGAGAGTCAGAGACTATTTTAGAGTAAAAGCTCATTTGCAAAATATTACAGAGGATGACATAAGGTTATAAAGCAGTATAACCCCATAAAATGGAAGAAAATAGGTTGGGAGGAAAAAGATTCTTTAGGGAACTTATAGCAGATAATGCAACAAATGCTGGGAAGGATAGTTGACAATTGGATTATAGAGTCAGTATTCAGAAAACTCTAGAAAGACTAGAACATTGGAACAACAACAACAAAAACCAATTGAAATCAATAGAGGCAAATGGTTTAAAAAAATTCACAAGTGCAAGATAAAAGATGGAGAAATGGCTAGACAGCAGTTCACCTGAAAAAAAAAAAAGATTAGTTTGGCAATATGAGACAATTCAACCATAAAGAAAGGTAGTGCAGTTTTAGGCTGGAAACTTAGAACAACAGTGTCTAAGAATTATCAAGTCTGTAGTTCTACTGTATCCTGCCATGGTCAAATAGTATCTGGAGTATTATTTTCAGATCTGGGCACCACATTTTAGGGAAAAATACTGACAAGCTGGAGGTATCCATCCAAAATAGGGCAACTAGAATGGAGAAGAACCTTGAAGTAATTCTACTTGAGGAATGGATGAAGAAACTGAGAATGTTTAGCTCAGGGAAGAGAAGGGGAAGAGGTTGGGGAATAAAGCTTCCTCCAAGTATTTAAAGAACAGTCACATAGAAGAGATATTAGACTTTGTTCTTAGTAGCCCCTGAGAACAGAATTAGAGACTATGGGCAAATTTGAAGATCAGTGTTATAAAAAAAATCATAAAAATGACACCCATCCCAAAGTGGCAGGGGTTGCCTTAGGACATTCCTCAGAACTGGGAATATTCAAAGACTGAATGTCCACTTGCTGGGGTATGACAGCAGGGATTCTTTTATAGGTAGGGGTTGGAAGCCCTTCCCACTCAGTGTTTCCATTAACTTGGAATAGATTTCATTTAAGCCGATCATCTCTAGAGCATCTGAAGTCAAAACTGGAAAGACGACACAAACAAATAGAAAATGCAATAGGTAGACCACATTTTTAAAGTGAGTTATAAAAGTTGCTGTCTTTATTGAAGACAGCAAAACCACTATAGTTGCACTCAATACCTCACTGAGGTACCCAGGAATGATGCCATGATGGTGCTTGGGAAGATGACATTGAGAAGAATGACTAGACCTGATCAAAAACATAGAACCCAATCAAGTTAAAACAATTTTATTTTTGAAAATTTATTTATTTATTTTTAGTTTACAACATTCAGTTCCACAAGCTTTTGAGTTCCAAATTTTCTCCCCCTCCCTCCCCTTCCCTCCCCAAGATGGTATGCAATCTGATAGAGGCTCTACATATACATTCGCATTAAACATATTTTCACATTAGTCATGGTGCAAAGAAGAATTATAACCAATGGAATGAACCACGAGAAAGAACAAACAAAACAAAACAGAAAAGAGAGAGAGCAAATAGTATACTTCGATCTGTTTTCAGACTCTGTAATTTTTTCTCTGGATGTAGGTGGCATTTTCCATCATGAGCCAAATGGAGTTGTCTTAGTACCTTGCATTGTTGAGAAGAGCCAAAAGTCAAAACAATTTTAAAGGCATATAAGTATGGATCAATTTCCAAGATATTTCAAAGAGAGGAAGATTCTTAAAAAGTGGAAAAAGTCATGCACGATGCTATTACTAAAACAAAAAGACAACCAAGAAGCTATTAGAGGCTACTGAGTTTTTGATGAAAGTATTTCACATTCTACATAATCTTTATAGGAATGATTTTTATATGCATTGAGAGATCCTTAGTGAAAGCATAAGAAATAAGCCAGTTTCAACAAAGCTATTTTCAGTAATGGACCAAATCTTTACTGTCACGTGGCTGTCTGAGGATTATAGAAAATGTTAAGACCCTCCCAGTAGTTCTATTATTCATTGATTTTTAAAAGAATCAGACTCTTAAAAGTTCTCCTTAGATGAAGGATCCTCTAAAAATACCATGAAATTTTATAGGAGTCTTTGGTAGGAGGACCACAGATTGTAGTGTAACCAGGAAGCAGAAATGGACTCTCTCAGGGGACCTCTTCTACATTTATTTAGAGCAGAAGGGACAGTGGGGGGCATGGTATCTGGTGTCCCAACATCCAACCATTCAATTCGTATAGCTATGTGCAGGATTGGGAAGAGAATGGAGGAAAAAGAGACCCAGGTAGGAGACTGTTGTAGTAATCCATACATCTGTGAGTAAGGCCTCAATGAGTTATTGATAGATCATAAAATGTTAAATTAGAGGGAACTTGTATAATCGTAGTCTTTTCTATTTTTCTTCTTACCCTTTGCCTCATTCCAAGAGGTCTAAAGAGTATAGGAAAAAGTTGAGGCAGCAGGTTGGGTCACAGTAAGTTGATACCAAGGTATTAATGAAGTGAGTCTGACAAAGCATTCTCACAATTTGTTATACTAACTTGTTCTGCAGTTGTGTGCATGCTTTTAGGCTTGGCTGTGCACGGCCAGTTCTAATTGGCTTTGAGCTGGAGTGCTTCTGTCGCCATTGCCCTCGCTGTTCTACTCTACAGGGTATTCCTAAAGTCTGGACACATAGGCAATTGACGGCAATGTGGAGTCATTACATCGAGTTCACACGAATCTTGCAAAGTGCATCAACCTTTGCATCACAAATGATGAAAATCATGTTGAAGATGTTATTTGTTAATGTTCCAATTAAATAAAAATTTCATTCATTTAATTTCTTGAAAATATGCGTTTTTGCCTATATGTCCAGACTTTAGGAACACCCTGCATAACAACACAAACTCCACAAGATGGTAGATACCATTATCTAGTGGTAACTCCAATAGTGCATTTCCACAATACATCAGGTCTATAACATCCAAACCTATCTTTTATAAACATCTTGTCATCGTTTAGGTGATACAGAGGTAAAGTGTCACACCTGGAGTTAGGAAAACCCAAGTTCAAATCCAGTCTCAGATACGTACTAGCTATGCGACCCTGGGCAAGTCACTTAACATCTGTCTGACTCAGTTTTGTCATCTGAAAAATGGGGATAATAATAGCACCTGTCTTTTTGGGCTGTTCTCAGAGTCAAATTAAAGTGTTTAGCACAATGCTTGGTCAGCATTGTATAAATGTTAGCTATTATTTATTATTATCATTGTTGTTTATATCTTGTCATATGCCCATTCAAGAACTTCTTTTCCTATAATATCCCAAATAAAGTTCAATCTAGCTCTAATGGCTTTCTATCATTTTGATTCTATCCATTCTAATGTCATCATTCAAGACTCCCCAAACTGATCCTTCTAATCTATTAAATGGGGGAGCTAGGTAGTACAGTGGATAGTATCAGGCCTGGGGTCAGGAATACTCATCTTCCTGAGTTCAAATCTGGCCTCAGACGCTTCTTAGCTGTGTGACCCTGGGTAAGTCACTTATCCCTGTTTGTCTCAGTTTTCTCGCCTGTAAAATGAGCTAGAGAAGGAAATGGCAAACTACTCCATTATCTTTGCAAAGATAACCTCAAATACGTTCACAAAGAGTCAGATAGGACTGAAATGACTGAACAACCACACATGAAGAACATGCTCCTTCGATGTCTGTGTCAGACACGCATACACATATACACCTTGTTTATTCTTACTGCTCTATTTCTTTGCAGCCCCACTTCTTGGAATGCTACCCAACAATTTCTTGACATTCATCTGAAAGCAGATGCTCCCACCAAAACTATACCTTGAACTAGAGGAGGGTAGGACTCTAGAAGAACCTATCTCACATAGGAATCTTGCAAATGATTTATCTGCAAGCCAGCTTCAGTGACTCAGTTCATTTAGGACCAATTTGGGCTCCCTTAATCAACTAGCATTGAAGGGTCTACCCAGACTCCGATAGCACATATACAACAACGAGAGGATGCTATCTTTCATGGCATATAGGAGATGCTGAAGACAGAGTGGTGTAGTGGATAGAGTAGTGGATTTGGGTCAAATCCCACTTCAGATACTTCATTGTTATGTGACATTGAGCAAGTCACGTAACCTCTCAAAGTCCCAGTGTCTTAACCTATAAAATGGATCTAACAAGTTAATGCATGTAACACACTTTACCAAAGCTTCAGAAGCAATAGAAATATATGTGAATGATCGCTATCAAGTCAATACATCTACCTTGGGTCAGTGGCAGTTACCCTAGCTCAAGGATAGTCCACACACACAAAACAATTATAAAAATTGGCAGCAGAAGACCTAATTGCCAGATATTTTAAAGGTGGGTTCCCCAAGGAACTGAATCTTGAAATAACTTGCTCTCAGTCAGTGCAATGAAAGCTACGACTTCTAGAGGTAACTCTGAGCGTGCTGGGGTGGGCTAGTGTAGACAATCAGTCCTGGGAGGAGCTCCTTAACTGATTCATAGAGTTCATGCCATGAGTGAACTCTGGAATTCCCCACTTTATCCCCTTACTTTGTTTTAACTCTCTCTGCAGGTGTTGACGTGCCCAAGGCCTGCCTGAAAAAAGCTGAAATATAAATCTAACTTTGCCCCACATTGACGCTTGCTCTGGGCTCCCTTAGCCCTTTTGTAGTATTTGGGCTACATCCTTTACTTATGTTCTCTGCTTATACATGGATATAAATCTTTTCAAGTAGGTTCTAAGCTCCTTTAGGGCATCAACTGTGGATTTTCTTAGGTTTTGTTTTGTATCTTACACTGATTCTAATATAGGCCCCCTTCCCTTTCCCCAGGAAACATTTGGTGTTGTTTGCTAAATGATCGGTTGTTTCCAGTGAATGGTGAATAGCAAGCTAATGCCCAACATTAGCATCTGTAGTTGCATGTAGGGCTATCTGCCTTAAGTGTAATGATCACCAACTGGCTAGTATCCAACATTAGGATACAAAGCAGCCTGCGAGGGTTCCCCTGTGATCCTAGCTCTTCTTCTCTTGTTCCAAATAGAATTAGGGTTCACTGTTGGGCTATCAACTTCCTCTGGTTTACAGCTGCCTTTCGCACACACCTTTAGGCTCAAGGTGCCTATACACACCCAGCAGGAAATTTAAAAGAAGCCAGAGGGTGAGACTCGCTTTAATCTGAGATCAGGTTTACATCAGTGTTTCTGCTTGTTAGTACTGTTGTCTCAAACTACCCGAGTTGCTGGATCCTTGCCGGCTTTGTCATTAGAAACCTGCCTGATCCCACCCAGTCTTGCTTTAATTCCTGTATTCCTTACTCATCGCTTGCTCTGAACTTTGGTACCTGCCTGATTCCTCAAGTTTTTCAGAAAACTAAATTCATACCACTGACTCTAAGCCCTGCTGCTGCACATTCCCCCAAAATGATGGTGTCTAATATTTAACATTAATAGATATCTCTTCAAGGCTGCACATTGTAGAACAGTTGCCAATCTGCATTGATGGAAGGTGTTTCCACATTAAGAGATCCCTTCACCAGTGGAATATCTCCAGTGAAAGCTAGCTTTACTCATTTTACTTCTTTATAGCCTAATTGTTAGGAAGTTTTCCCTTGATCAAGCCTCTCCTTGCACTGTGACTTTCTACTCATTGTTCCCAATTTTGCCTTCTGGGACCAGACGGAAAAGTGCTGAAGAAAACCAAGAAAGGGCAAACGGTTGGACTAGAACAAGTAAACAAAGAAAAGGTCCCTGCTAATGGTGGCACAGTTTTGAGGCCATTGAGGGATTGATTCTCAGGCTTCAGAAAGAAGAAAAGACTCCAAATTGTGAGAAAAGACTTTAGATATTATGAGCCAAAGAAGGTAACCAAAAATGTTAAGAGAATCACTTATTTCTTATCTCTGCAACATTTTTATAAGAAAAACCTATATAGATATTGATAGTCTCTTTAATGATTGTAATATGACAAGGGAAAAGGAAGGCTTTCACAAGTGATACACTACTGCAGAATGCATCTTTCTATTCATACAATTGACTAAAAGATGGTGAGAATATAAGACCTAACTATATTTATTCTTTGTTGATTAAAAAAAAATTGATTTGGTAGAACAAAAATACTGTCTCAAAGGCTCTCTGTTAACAAGGTGTTGCATATGTTAAAATCATACAAGATTCCCTGAAAAAGGTAGTAAGAAGATAACTTTGTCTGATCACCCTCTGTTTATTAATATCAAGAGAGGCAAAACAGAAAGAGACACATATGTTCACTAAAGGTCTTTGCCACTGTCATGAAAGTTGCTTAGTACAGAGTCCAAATACAAAGATGATTCATCATAGATGTCAAGATTTTCCAAATGCTCTTGTTTGCAGATGCCTTTCTATTTAGAGATTGTATCTATCTCTTGAATATTCCGAGCCTCCAAAATGAGATCCATAATCACATAGAAGATTTTGGCCTAATGATCCACAAAGGAAAAACCAAAGTGATAAAGAATACTCATTAGTCAGATTATTATGTGTATTTGGATGGATAATTCAAAGATACCATCCATTGGAGAGTCATTGCAAATGCACTATGAGTTAGGCTTAGAATGGAATGGGAAGAGAGCAAGCTATTTTGCTTCTGGAAAATTATGTAGTTTCCAATGATCTTAAAATTCTACCTGAAACTTAGGCCCATCTCTTTTAATGGCAATATTTTTCTGAGATATTATGACTTAGAGTTATGGAATAACATAGTTTCTGGAGAATTTGAGTTGAAGCTCACCTAAAAGGCAATGGACAAATGTATGGTTAAGTGGGGGGTAGGTTTAAATGCACAACAACATTGTGCAGAAGAAGCAGCATGAACGATGGGCTAGGTTAGATATGTAGAGATAAAGAGGCCAGTGGAAAGGCCAATTGCTCCATTGTAATACATACAGTGTCAAGAAGTCTGTAGGAAGGTTTCCAGCCCAGTGAGTGGAACCCCCATGCTGGATTTCTGAAAGGTCATAGACAAGTTCATACAGGATAAACATGTGCTAGTGGATTGTGGTGTGTATTGCTGAAGGAAGTTCTCACATCAGTGAGTTCACAGATCTAAGTAGGAGCTTTGAAACGGAGTATTTTTGGCCGTAGATTTTGTCATTGGTTCCTCTTTTGGATTTTGTCTTTTGGGAATTTCTAACTGTATTTATTCCTGTCTTTCTTACATTGCAGCTCTTTTCTGTACTAGCTAGCTTAGAAGACCTAAACAATTTTCTCCCTTTCCCTTCCTCCACTTCCTTTTTTGGCTTAAAGCACATTTCAATGGATTTGAGAGACTCAAAGCAAATACATTTTTATCTGCCCTTGTTAGGTGCACTCTGTCTCTTCCTAGTAGTGGATCATTTCTGTATTTTGAGCCATGATCCAGAAATCCAAATCCATTTTTTTCCACATACTATTTTACTTAATCACTTCCCAAAGCTGCCTGTCTCTTCTGAAGCCACTCCCTTTGATTAGAAGCAGTGATATAAAATACCACCTGTGCGCTTAATGTCTTTATATTCTTTGCCGAAATCTCTGTAACCTTTAGCAATGCTTCTGTATTTCTTTCCGTGGTACTATTTGTGTTCGTTTGAAGCAGACAAGTAGTAGGTATTCATTAAGTTTGACAGGTGTTGGGAAATTCTGTCACATCCAGGATACTTGCCCTGAGAAATCAGAAGAATCCCTCAGCATGGAGTCACAAGTCATTATTCTTTTCTTCTTCCTCTCACCTTTAGTCTGTGATCTATTATGTGAGACTATATGTGAATCCATGTCATCATTCCTTGGAATACAAGAAATTGCCTGCTTCTTAGAAGGTTCAGTTCCTTCCTTTGCTAGGAAGCTTCACTTCCATTTCTTAGCTCCCAGTTTTCAGTGGTCTTTCTTCCCTTTCTTTTCCATTTGAAATTATTGCTCCCTCCAACCTGCTGACACTGATCAGAAATACCCTTTATCCAGAAGTATCTGGCACATGGCAAACAATGGGCTCTCTGAAAAAAAATAAAACATACACCCACACACTTTGAAATGTAATCGGCATTATTAATATTTTCTCGGTCCCCTTCTTAAATCTCAACAGCAAACAAAACAAGCATTTTGTAGTATTGATATATAAATACATATATATATGTATATATATATGATTTGTAGTATTTGCTGATTTTTAAGGTGCAAATGTTCACACTGAAATTTTAACATTTGACTCTTGCGAGGCAGTAAGGTCTGGTTCTAGTATACAATTATTTATTTTATCTTTGTTTATTTTCATATTGAAATTCTTCTTAACACTTCTTAAATCTCTCCCTCTCCCTCTCTTTTTGCAGGAAAATTTTTATTCTCACTAATAACTTGGAAGGTAGAGAGGCATTCCTCCAGCTCCTGTACTTTCTCTCCTAAGAGGAAGACTCTATTTCATTTTGAGCGTAAGCAAGAATCACATAGCCATGGAAGAAATATAAACATCAGGCATGCTAAATAGGATATGTAGGATACTGCAAAATTTACCCTACTCTTACGCGGAAGTAATATCTTTAATCCAATGTAGTCCACAATTGTAACTTAGTTTGATAAGTAACTCAGTTTGATAAGATCATAAATTTGAGCTGGAAAGGACCTGAGGTCCTCTAGTTCAGCCCCCTTCATTTTAGAGATGAGGAAAATGAGAGTTAGGGAAGTTGCGATTTGCCCAAGATCACACACAAGTATCAAACACACAGTTTTTGTCATAGAAGTTCTCCAGAGGCAAAGTCAAAAAATCAAATAATTCCTGTTCACAAGGACCTTACATTCTCTTTGGGATGTATGGGGTCTTCAAGGAGAATTAGCCCCTTTGGTATGAGGGTTTGCCAAGCTTGTTGTAGGGCTCTGGTGTCCACCTGTCGCCCAGCTCTCATCATTGGCTCCAAGAAGCTATGGCATTTGCGGTGGCCACACCCTGGTAAAACTGTCTCAGCAGATGGACTAAACCAGGTTGAGGGTGACTGACAGACTTCAAACAGGTTGGTGAGATAGGGAGATGTCTAGCCCAAGCATGTGAAGACTTCCTCTGGTGAATGGGCTGATGACAACAATTTGTTCCAATGGCCAAAATGGTGACTGAAACAGGTGCTGAGAAGTGCTTAGAGCTTGGTCATGCATGAAAATGCCAAGGTCATCTGTTTCATCATGGGCCATTGCTAGTCATCTTGACTTTTGTCTTGTCACCGGACTTCTGGAAGAGAGCAAGGCTGACAAATTTTTGCAGGTTTACCTCACTTAAATCCAATTCATGGGCAAGATAAGATATCACCCTGTGTTGTCATCAGTTCTCTTTGAAAATGAAGGATAAACAACAATAACAACACTGTATTTATGAAGACAGCCCTTGCGTGGGTAAGTATTCACCAAATGTATGAATGCAAAATAAATATAAAATAAAAATAATAGTGAAGTAGGGTAAAACAGAGGATTGTGTGCTTGAGCTGCATCTTGAAGGAAGTCAGGGATTCTCAGAAGGTGAGGAGAGAGTGCCTTCCAGGCATGGGGGGAGGGAAGGGCAGCTAGTACAAAGACATGTGCTGGAGTACCACGGATAAGGCATGGTGAGAAGGTCAGTTTGGGTGGATCATAGCATTCTGAAAGAGGAGTAATGTTTAAAATGAGGCTGGAATGATAGGTTGAGGCCATGTTAAACAGAGGAGATTATACAGTGTTTTATCCTTGAGGCAATAGGGAACTACTGGAATTTATTGACTAGGGGATTATTATCACCAGATCTGTGCTTCAGGAAAATCATTTTGGTAGCTATGAGGAGGATGGAATAGGATCCCTGAGATGGTGAGACCAATTAGGAAGGTATTGCTTGTAAGTATTTAGGCAAGAGTTGATAAGGCCCTGGGGACTGAATTAAGATGGTAGTGATTTTACATTACTTACCTTTATGTACTCTACTCCAACCAAAATGGCCAGTTCCCATATTTGACATTCCACATCTGGCCTCTGGGCCTTCATACACGTTGTTCTCAATCCTTGAAATGATCTCCCTCATTGACTTTTCCTCTCACAACCAGTGGCTTCCTTCAAGGTTCAGCTCAAGTGCTGCCTTCTTCAATAGAACTTTCTTGATTCCTCCAGTTCTTAACCCTCCTCCAAATCATTGTGTATTTCCTTATTTGGACAACTAGTTGGTACAGTGGCGAGGACTTTGGACCTGGAGTTAGGATGGTCTGAGTTCAAATACTGCCTCAGATACTTATTAGATGTGTGACCCTGAACAAGTCACTTCATCTTTCTATGCCTGTTTCTTGCATATACTATGCACTTCATAAATGCTTGTTGACTGACTGACAGTTGTGACTGTGAAAATACTTTGAAAACTGAGTGAAGCAGGACATATAAGAGGCCAGATGTGATGAATCACTCAAAGAAAAGGCATTTATTAATCATCTACTAGGTGCCCTGGGGGATGGATTGAATTGGACCTATGGCTGTTATAAGTATATGGAGTTCTCAGTGAAGAAAATATAAATCTATCCTCTCCCAATGAGTAGAAATCCCTGTACCAATGCAGACAGACAGGTGCCTGCTTATAGTCTTTAAGAGTTTCCTGGGACACTGAGAGAAGTGACTTGCCCAGGGTCACTCAGACAGCATGTGTCAAAAGTGGGACTTAAAGACTGGTCCTTTTGACTCTAAGTCCAGCTGTTTAATCTATTACACTGTGTCATCTCTCCATCACTAGAGAAACAAACACAAAAGTGAAATGACCTCTGCCCTCTCAGAGATCATAGACTAATAGGGGAAGCAGCACATGTAGGGGAGTAGTGGCTAGGGAAACAAGTCTAGGCCTAGTCAGTCACAGCGATTGTGAATGGAGCTACACACCATTGCCATAGTCTTTCTAGTAGCAAAGACAGACCTCATTTGATTTTTATCTCTTGAGGAGAACAAGAGGTAGAAATAAAGACTAGTATGGAAAGAAATGCTATATGTGTACAGCAGCAGGGAAAATAGTAAGGTGCCCTGTATAAGAGACCCCTTGCTACCTTTCACCTGGGAGTTGATACAGCTGATTGGATTATGTGTGTATACAAATATATCTATTAAGACTAAGGCAAGGGTGGGGAAGGCCTTCTAGGTCCTCAAGTGAGCCCTTTTGACTAAATCCAAACTTCACAGAATGAATCCTTTTAATAAAAGGATTTGTTCTATGAAGTTTGAATTCAGTCAAAAGGCTGCCCCAAGGATGTAGAAGGCCACATGTGGTCTCAAGGCCACAGGTTCTCCACCTTTTGGATTAAGGCATTGCTTTTTTATAAAGTACACACAGGTTTGATTTGTGGCTGGTAGAGTTGACCTTTATGTCTCTGTTTCACAGACAGTATACTACCTTTAATTCCAAAAAGTCTATCTTATTTACACCTGCATGTGTATACATTCATACATATGTGTGTGTGTGTAGATATACATATATATCTACACACACACACATATATATACATACACACACATATGTATACATACACATGCATGATTCTTGCATGCTGGTTTACCTAGTCTACAAGACAGGTTGGCCTGAAAAGCTCAGACTGGGATGACAGAGATCATATGTCTTAAGTTACAGAGTTTGCAGGTTACTGGCCCCTGTCCTTGGGATCTGTAAAGAACATTGTGCTCAATTAAAAAAAAATAGAAAAGTGGCAAAAGGAGTCCAGATAATATAGATTATAACCAAACAAATCTCCAGACTTTTCTCCAGAAGTGCATAGAGCCTGGTCTTGGCACAAAATCACAATTCAGAAAGTAAGGTTGAAATAATGAGCAAGCAGACAAACCAAAACATAATTGTGACAGAGAAATATAAATCCATGGATGCACAATAAAAGACTTAAACAAAAATATAAGTTGGATGCAATTCTTATTCCTGTAATAAATGAAACAAGAGTTCCAGAATTATATTTTAAAAGAAACGGGAGTTTGAAGGAAAAGACTTGGAAGAAGAATACATATTTTAGTCCAAGAAATGTAAAACTTTTCCCAAGTAATAGATACCTTGAAAATTTAGAATAGACCGAGGATAAATCAATAATTCCATGAGATGATAAGAAATATGAAAATGTTAAAAATATTGAAAAAACAGATGAAAAAGGAGGGATTGCATATCAGAAACAACTGGCCTGGAAAACAGTAAGGAGGGAAAAATCTAAGAGTCACTTGAATACCTTAAAACTGTTACCAAAAGAAGAGCTGGATAGCATATTTCTAGAAATCATGCATTCTTCTCAGACTTATTAGAGCCATAGGATAAAAATAAAAACTAAAGAATAAATGAAAAGAAAATGAAAAGTATAAAAAATCTGCCAGTCACTCATTATAAGAAAAATAATTTGAAAATTCTGAGGAACATCATAGCCCAAATCCATCAAAGAAAAAGTACTACAAGCATTCAGAAAGAAATAGTTCAAGTACAGAGACCATAGTCAGGATCATATAAAACCTGGAAACTACCAACATAAATGACAAATAAATTTGTAATACCATATTCCAAAAGGAAAGATGTTGTAAAGCATTATGATCGAGAATAACTTACCTGGCTAAATTGAATACAATCTCATAGGGGAAAATTTATGGAATGAATAAAGGACTTTCAAGTATTCTGATGAAAAGAGTGAAGCTGAGTAAAAATTTTGAAATATAAATATGATAGACAAGAGAATATTAAAAAAGTAAATATTTTTGAACAACTGCAAGGATGAAGTGTTTACGTTGAAATAGGGGGAGAAGAAAGAAGTTTCCTCTCAGATCTCTAATGTCTTCAAGGGTCTAAGAGGGAATTAAATAAGAGAGAATACCTTTCTTATGTTTTAATAAGAAGAAACAAAAGGGAAGGAGGAAAGGAGTATAATGGGGAAAAGGAGGAGGAAGGGGATGGAATTTACTGTCTCATATAATTGGAGAATGGTAGATGAAGACTATACAAATATGGAGGAAGGAGTGGAGAAGAAGACATCACTTGAATCTCATTTTCATATGAATTAAAGAGGAACATAGACATACATAACACATAAATGTAAATAATTGGTGTAGAAATCCAACTTAACAAGGAGATAAAAAGGAATTGGGGGAAGGGATACAGAATAAAAGGAAAAGTATAATTGGAGAGGGTATAGCCCTAGGCAAAACGAATGCCAACCTCAGAGTGTGGATCATGAAGAAAGCTTTAAAAGGAAAGAAAGAGTAAAAACTCATAATTGGGAGTTGGAGAAACAAGGAAGATCAAGGAAACAGACCCATATTGCATGAATTGTAGAGCACTAGTGCTAAGGAAACTTAGTCTATCACTACCTTCTTCTTTGTAAAGGGGTGGGGCAGAGAGCAAAGAAAGGAAAAATTATAATAGAATGAAAACAAACCTACAATTAACAATTATAAGCATGAATTTAAATAGTATCAACTTACCAATAAAATGGAAGAGTATAGAAGATTGGACTAGAAAGCAGAATTAAACAGTATGTTGTTTAAAAGAACCATGCTTGAAGCATAAGGTTCACACAGAAATACACTAAAGAGAGGGACAAAATCTATTGTGTTTTAGGTGAACTCAAAAGAGCTGGGGTAGCCATCATTATCTCAGACAATGTAACAGCAAAAATATATAATTAAAAGAGAAAAATGAGGAAACTACATAATGATTAAAGGCATCATAGGCAATGAAATAATATCAATACTTTACATATGTCCACTTAATGTGAATAGCATCTAATTTCTTAATCTTAAATTCTAAAATCTTAATGTTTCAGAGATTATAAATTCTTTTTTTAAAAAACTAATTCTTATGTTTTATTATTTTTAATAAAAAGTAAATAAAAATTACAACTTTTCTCCTTTTCTCCTCCCTTACATAAGACAGCCATTAACAACCACAACAACCACCCCCATTTCCTCGCCTCCCCCTGGGAACTAGTTGGGGGAGGAGGGAATGAAGGCTCTGTGTGTGTGTGTGTGTGTGTGTGTGTGTGTGTGTGTGTGTGCGCGCGCACGCGCGCGTGTGCGTGTGTGCTTAGGATGGTTACAACTCCATTGCACATGCCCATCTCGAGCATATGGAGGTGGCTCAGAAGATTTGGAACAGGAAGAGCGAACATAAGAGCCCTTTTCCCCAGTGGCTCACCAATATACAGCATATTGTATTGAGGGAAAAAGCACATTCCATGCTAGGAGGTGGGTTTGGAGAAAGGAGAAAGTGACTTAGCTCAGGAAGTCTGAGGAGAAGAAGCTGTTTGGGGGCCTTTTGAGACATTAGGTTTTTTGCACGACTGCAACCTGCACTACAGCTAACCCCAACTAGCAATGGAGGCTTCTGTCCTGTGCAAAACATACAAATGTTTTATGACTTTTCAACAAAGGAAAACAAGGAAAACGGACCATTTCAACACCCTCATTCTATGTAAAATAGTTAAAACACCAGAAAATTAAAAAGAGCAGCTGCAGACAGCTACTAGGTGGTATATGTGGGTAGCATGGCCACCCGCTGCTCTAAATATAAGCTATACTACAGAATCTGCTACTCTGTTGGGCAGTTTTGCATATATTTCTCACTCATGCCCTTGCAAATATCCTTAAAACAGGACAGGAAGGAATTACCCTATCCCCACATCACAGAAGCCCACAGTATATTCCTAGGAGCAGGGTCAATGGCATGCCACTGGCCACTCCTCCTTCGGGTGCATTGTCATTTCCCAAACTGCTGTGGAGAGTTGGTTTTATTTTTGGTTAAGGTTGCCATCATCTCTCCCAAGCTGGACACTCACTACTCCTAATCCTCTGCCATTAGTCTGGCTTTCTTCTTTTTCTTCTTCTTCTTGGTGCTCTCTGTGCCAGAATCCTTTGATTTGCTTGTGCTGTCTACCACAATCTTAGCCTTTTTCCCTTTTTTTGCTTTTCTTTTTCTTTCCTTTTTCGCTGACTTCTGGTTGAGGAGCAAAGGCTTTACCTCCTTCACCTTCATCATCACCATCATCTTCCTCAACAAACTCTTTCTCTTCAACACTCTTTACCTCTTCAACACCTTCTCCATCACTCTATTCCCACCACCTCTTCCTCCACTTCGCCAGCTGCAGCCTCCTCGCTTTCTTCATCTTCACTGCCTTCTTCCTCCTCCTCTTCCTCCTACTGCTTTCTTCATCTTCTTTGCCATTCCCTTCACCATAATCGCCATAATCACTGTAATCACTGTACTCAGCATTATCTTCCTCTTCACTCTCCCCTTCTCATTTCTGCTTCTTTGTCTTTACTGTCTTCATGAGTTCAACTGGGACTGCAACTGGTTCTTTCTTCACAGATGCACTATAGTCAACATAGTCATCCTTCCAAGCCGCAGGCATGCCGTCATTGGGTTTTTCATGCTTATCCAGAAGATCTTGCTTGATCATCATCTTCTTTTGACTTGCCTTTGGCCTAGACCCCATTTCCAAGGGTAAGTGTCTCTCTCCATGATCATTCTCTTAATCTTGGCCACTATATCATGGTTGCAGGTAGAAATCACTGCTGTAGTCATCAAGGCAATAGCTACACAAATGGCTTCCCTTTTGTTAGTGATGACTACAACCTCCTCCTGATTGACTTCAATGCCATCCTCATACTGAAGAACCCCAGGAAGCATGATCTTTGCTCTGTAACAGATGGCAGTAACTGCACTGTCTTTCATGACCATTCGCTTGTGAGATGTCAACAGCTTCTCCAGAGGATAAATGACCCGATGAAGGTAACCCTCATCTTTGTAATTGTCATACTGCCATTGAGCATCTAACACATCATACATGGTCACCATGTAGTCCTTCTCCACCATAACTCCAGAGTGGATCCGGTGAAGCTCTTGCATCTGGCCTCCAACTCCAAGTAACAAACCAACATGGACACATAATGTTTGAATGTATGTTCCAGCTTCACAGCTCACCCAGAAGATACCTAATTTTTTTTTCAGGGTCACATTCTAACATCTTGCTCTCATAGATAGTTCTGACTTGGAGTTGTCACTTGACAGCAGCAATGAGAGGCGGTGGCTGGAATAGAGCGCCTGTCAAAGTTTCCAATGCCCTGGAAACCTGAACCTCACTTTCAATAGCATTGTGCAATTGGATAACTCCCACATACTCTTTGCCTGCACTCTGCTGAGATTTGGCCAATTGAGTAGCTCGTTTTATGCATGCAATTAAACAAGCAATCACCTTCGGATCCAAAGTACCACTGTGGCCAGTCTCCTCAACCCAGAGTATTTGCTGGATCCATGCAACTACCTCATGGGAAGAGGGATTGGAGGGTTTGTCAAGGTTAATGAAACCTGTCCTGATATAGTCTCTAATTTTTCTCTTGAGAGGGTTAGATCCTGAAGGGAGGGGAGTATAGTGGGCTGTCCTTACATTTTGTTTATCAAAGTTCTTTAGCAGTAAGGGCCACTGTGATATGTCCAATTGAAATACTTTAGATTCAGGTTTGATGAAGAATTCCCCTTCATGTTGTAGATTAGCTACATCATCTTCTCCTAATACTTTGCGCTCCTTTTTTTTCTTGTGCTTCTTTGACACAATGGCAACTTCGCCGTCTGCCATGTTGGTGGCCACAACTGGGGGCCTCCAGGCCACGTGCTCTAGTCTGGCACTGAGGGGAATGACTCGATTCTAAATTCTTAAAAGGAAAGCTAAATGAATTAAATGGAGAAATAATATAAGTTCATACTTGGGTTTTCAATGTACTCCTTTCAGACTTATGTAATTCTAACCAAAAAAGGAAGTTGCCTAGGAAATATTTATTGTAGTTGTGAATAGGAAAAGAGTTCATGGCCAGTCGAGGGATCGATTCTCAAAAGCTAAAATGAGTAATTATGATTACATAAAACTAAAAAATTTTGAACAAAAAAATAAATTAAAATTGAAATGGAAACAGTCTCAAAGACCTCCTCAAAAAGCCGTCACTTTGTCTAATCATCCCCTGCCCCCAGGCATCATGCCATATTCCTCCTCTATAATTAACATTTCCACCACCTTTCCTCTCATTTTCTTCTTGACTCTCAAAATCTGACTCCCAAATTCATTATTCAAATGAAACTACTCACTCTAAAGTTATAATATTTTCTTAACCATTGAGTCTAAGGGCATTTTCTCAATCCTCGTAGCCTACGACACTGTAAATCTCCCTTGTCTCCCCTCTCTTCTCTTTATATTTTTGTGACATTACTTTATCCTGGTTTTCCTTGTACCTCTCAGAATGCTTCCCAGTCACTTTTGCCAAATCTTTATCCAAGTTACTTCTATTAATGGGCATCCCTCAAGGCTTTTCTAATTCTAGATAATCTCATTTGGTGATCTCATCAGCTCCCATGGATTTAATTATCATCTCTATGATGATGATTCTCAGGTCTACTTATTCAGCCCTAACCTCTCTCTTAAACCTGAGACTCAAATCTCCAATTGTGTATTGTACAGCTCAAACTGGATATCCTATAGACATTTTCAACCCCGAAAGTCCAGATCTCAACTCATTCTGCACCCCACCCTTGACGCCTTTTTCTCTTTCTAAATTTCTATTACTATTGAATGTACTGCCACACTCCCCATCACCCAGACTTGTAATCTAGGTGTAACCCTCAACTCATTTCTTTCTCTTTCTCATCCCTCCCATATGTAATTATTTGCCAAGTACTGCCATTTCTACCTATGTAATATTTTTTTATATATGCCTTCTTTTCTTCTACCACTACTATGAGACAGACTAATTACCTGCACTATTGCAATAGCCTGCTGGTTAGTCTTCCTGCCTCAAATTTCTCCCCACTCCAGCCCATCTTCCACTCAATTGTCAAGATGAGGTTCCTAAAATGTGGGTCTGACCATGTTATGTACCTATTCAGTAAATTCTAGTGGCTCTCTTTTATCTCCAGGACCAACTATAAAATCCTCTGCTTGGCTTTTAAAAACCATTCACAAGTTTGTTCCCTTCTCTTTTCAGTCATCTTAATACCTTATTCCTTTGCCCTCTCACCTCCTACCACATATTCTGTTATCCAGTGATATTGGCTTCCTTTCTGTTCCACATTCCATCTTCCAAATTCTAGAAATTTTCACTGACTGTCCTACATACCTAGAATTCTTTCTCTCTTCATCTTCAAGTCCCATCTTAAATTCTTCCTACAAGAAACCTTTCTTGATCCCCTTTAATGCTGGTGCCTTCCCTCTGTTGACTATATCTAATATATCCTGTATATGTCATGTTTGTATATAATTGCTTGCATATTGTTTCACCCATTAGGTTTTGAGCCCCTAGAGAAAAGGTTGTATTTTACCTTCCTTTGCATTCCCAGTTCTTAACACAATACCTGCCAGATGCTTAATAAATGTTGACTGACTAGTTTTGACTAAAAAATATTACAAGTTTCTTTGATTAGTCTTTGACATTCAACAGATATAAGGAATTGAGTTAAAAGTAGTTCCTTAATAGATAAATAGCAAAAGGATATGAACAGGTAGTTCTTAATGGGAGAAATGCCATATAAAAATGTTCTAAATCACTAATAAGGGAAAAGCAAATTAAAACAACTGGAGTGATTGGTGGGGGGAGAGGGGAGAGACATACTAATTCACTGTTGGGCTGGTTGGTGGCATAGTAGATAGGGTGCTGGGCCTGGAGTCAGAAAAACCTGAGTTTAAATTCAGCTTCAGACATTTATTAGCTCTGTGACCCTGGCAACTCACTTAACCCAGTTTGCCTCAGTTTCCTCCTATGTAAAATGAGCTGGAGAAGGAAATGGCAAACCATTCCAGTATCTTTTTTTTTTTAATTTATTTTTGACATGTTTGGTTTTCAGCCTTGATTTTCACAGGCGTTTGAATTACAAATTTTCTCCCCATTTCCTCCCCCCCCC
>CM053622.1:123881421-123914613 GCA_028646595.1 Phalanger gymnotis | reverse complement strand
TGGGGCCCTGCTTTCCTCTGCCACTTTGTGGGTTCTGCAGCTCTAGAATTGGTTCAGAGCCATTTTTTTATAGGTTTTTAGAGGGATTTGGTGGGGAGCTCACGCCAGTTACTGCTTTCTGGTCACCATCTTGGCTCTGCCCCCCAGGATCTAGCCGATTCCAGTATCTTTGTCAAAGAAAACCTCAAATAGGACATGAAGAGTCAGATATGATGAAAACGACTGAACAACAATAGCAATGCATTGTTGGTAGAGCTGTAAATTAGTGAAGTCATTCCTGGCATTGTCCTGAAAAATCACTAAAAAATACATACCCTTTGATCTAGTAATACTATTACTTAGCCTATACCCCAAAGAGATCAAAGAAGAAGAAGGAGAAGAAAAAGACCCATACATAAAAAATATTATAGTAGGTCCTTTTGTATAGTCAAAGAACTGGAAACTAAGAGAATATCTATCAATTGTGGAATTTCTGTGCAAATTATGGTATATAAATATAATATATTTACAACATGGTATTATTGTGCTGTATGAAATAATAAAAGGAATAGTTTCAAAAAAACCTTGGAAGATTTGTATAAACTTATATAATGACTTCTAATTCTGTCTTTTAAAGACATAACAAATCTAATCTGATACACAAACTGATAATAGTGGAATAGTTAACAGAAATAAATTTTAAAGAGTTAAAAAGTCTGATCATTACAATGACCAGCCATAATTCTAAAGGACCAGTGATGACATATACTACCTATCTCCTGACAGAATGGTAATGAACTTAAGGTGCAGAATGAGTCAGTCATCAACCATCCACATGGCTAATACGGGATCTTGTTTTGCTTGACTATGCATACGTGAAAACAAAGATTTATTTCTTTTTCTTTCAACGGGAGATATATAGCAGGAGAGGCTGGGAGCTAGTGATAGGGTTACTAAAATGAAAAGTAAAAGAAAAGGAAGAAAAGTCATTGAAGTATTTTTAAAAATGCATAGAAATCAACAGTACAAAGGTCCATAGGAAACACAAACAGGGCTGCTTTGAAAATCTGAATTCCCTGTGTACTTTAAAAGAAAAGCAAATTGTTCATGGCTTGTAGCCTTTTCAAGTTAAATAATTTTACTGTCAGTAAAATGCAGGCAGAGTTAGTGCCTGACTTTTGTTTGCAGATGAACGTGCACTCAATGCAGCCACTGATGCTGAGATGCAATAGACTATGGATCTGTGCTTAGCCATATGTTGCTTATTAATTGATGTTATAGATAACAAGGCATAGGTGTCATCCTTTTCAAATTTTCAGGTGACTCAAAGCTTAAAGGGATACAAGAGATGCTGAATGATGTCAGGATCCAAAAAAATTCTTGACAGGCTAGAAAATTGAGCTAAATTGCTTAAGATTTTTTTTCCTAGGGATGAATGTAAAGTCCTATAGTTGAGTTAAAAAATCGACTTCACAAATATAATGAGGGGGTATAGTATGTGGTCTTTACTAAACTGTAAATTCAATATGAATTCTCAGTGTGACATTACAGTTAAAAAAGCAAATGTAATATTGTACTTCATTAAGAGAGACATAGTTACACATGAATAAGCAACTGATAGTTCCACTGCTCAGATGTGATCTGGCCACCACATTTTAGGAATGAAATCGGTAAGCTGGAGAGAATCCAGAGGGGTACAACTAGAATGATGAAGGTGGGTTGGAGGAACTAAGTATATTTAATCTGGAGAAGAGAAGTTATCCTTTCCATCATGGGGGTTAGGCAAGTTGGTGCCATGGCAATCTGAAAAATCCAAGTAAAAATTTTGGCCCTCCCTTCATACCAGAGAAGAAGTCTGAATTTTTTTCTTTTTCTTTTATGGGGCATTAATGGTACCTTATTTTAAAATTTGGATTAAGTATTTGGTTATAGACTATATGTAGATCAATGTTAAGTAAAAATACTGCATTTAAAAAAACATACAAAACTTTAACTTTTTACTTTTTTTATTTTATTTTATTTTAACATTAAAAAGAAATTGTATATATTTATGGTATTAAAGGATAAAATATGTTATTATATAACACTATACATATATTTTATGCATTTCTGAGATTCTGAATTTTTTCTATGTCATCGGCTGGCCTTCATGTGTCATCTGTAGCTTCCACAAAATCCCCCCTAAATTCCTATTTAACTTCTTATCCCAACTCACAATATATTGAAACCATATGGTTTCATATGGAGAAAAGTCATGATATGGAAGGGATAATTGTAAAGACTGTCATGTGGAAGAGAGATTAGACTTGTTCTCTTTGCCCTTAAAGGACAGGATTAGAAGTAATGGGTTGAAGTTATAAAGATGCAACTTTAGGCTTTATGTCAGGAAAAACATCCTAATAATTACAGCTATGGAAAAGTAGAATTCACTTCCTTCCAAGATATTAGGTTCCTCTCACTACAGGCCATCCAGATGATCACTTGCCAAGTATATTGTAGTAGAAAGTCTTTCTGAGTATGGGTTGGACTAGATAGATGGTCACTGAAGTCCCTTCAACTTGAGAATTCTAGGATTCTGGGATCCCAAATAGTAGTCATCTATTTGTTGATCCTCCTCATGCCCCAACATTTCGTGTTTAGTTTAAGTTATAAAGCACATCCTCCTAATAATTCTATTCTAATTGCTGTTTTATAGATGAGGTCAGAGACATCAATGGATTTCCCCACAGTCCAGCAATTACCAAGTGTCAAAGTAAGACTTTGAATCCATGTTTCCAGACTTCAAGATGTCAGAGTAAAAGCAGGGATTTTGCTTGAGCTCTCTCCCAAATCCCTCCAAACACCTGCAATAAATGACTCCATAACAAACCCAATGAGTGGTCACAAAACCTTTGCTTAAAAATGTCCAGGGAGTATGAGCCCACAACCTTTGGAGGCAGCCCTTTAGGCAGCTCTAAAAGCTAGAAAGTCTTTCCTTACATTAAGCCTAAATCTGTCCTTCCAAAAATTCTACCTGTTATCTCATTTTTTTCCCTTTATGGTCAAGTAGGATGAGTCTATTCCAGACCACAGCCCTTCAACTATTTGAAAACAACTATTATGAACCCCCAAAGTCTTCTCTTCCCTATGTAAAATAATCCCAATTTTTCAAATGACTCTCATTACTTTAGGATCATACATCAAGAGTAGGTAAAGATCTTAGATATCATATTTTAGACCAACTTGCTCCTTGTACAAACAACACAACAGCGAGCTAAGGATGTTAAGTGACTCATCCAGGGTCATATAGCTTATAAGTGGAAGAATCAGGATTTAAACTGAGTCTTCAAGTTTTGACACTCACAAGTTTATTGATAAGCCTGCTCCTGCTCCTTTGGACTCTCGCTCTTTCACTAACTTGTCGATGTCCTGCTTAAATGTGACATCTAGCACTGAACACAATATTCCAGATGTGGTCTGACCAGAGTAGTGTCACTAGCACTTCCTAGGCCTGGGCATGTAATGCAGAAGTCTCCAGATATTTTTTAAACAAACTGCTGTCTAATAATGCTTCTCTCTTCTTTTGCTTGTGTAGTCAGTTTTGCAAATCTGAATCTAAGATTCATCTTAGTAGATTGGGGCCAAATTTCTAGCCTGTCAAGTTCTTTTAAGATCCTTCCTTTGTCATCTAATGAATTATCTACCCCTCCTAACTTAGCATCATCTGCAAATTTGATGACTATAAGATCTGTCCCTTTACCAAAGTAACTGATAAACATATTCAGTAATATAGTTCATAACCAAATGGGAGGGTATTACACAGAAAACCTTCTTTCAAGCTGACATTGAACCATTAAAAAAAAGTAAATTATTCAAGCCTCAGTGACTAAGATGCATTCTCATAGGAGTTCTCAGGGGCTCTTGTCCTGCCTGTTTGCAAAAGGGTATGGTCATATTTATGTGTTGTCTTGGTATCAAGGGGCAAAGACAATCCAAAGCTTTTAGGCTGAATAGAATTTTTGAAAATTATTTGAAATGAGGGATCACTCATCATTTGTCTTGTAGGCAGCAGATAACTTCCCAACAATGAATTGTTTTGAAGAACAACAGGTTTAAGCACTGTTCTTTGGGGGTATGCCCACAATTAGAGGAGGCAGGAGGAAGAGGATCTGGTGAGCCAGACAAAGGAGGAGTCAGAAAGTTAGGAGGAAAACTGGTTAAAGAGTACCATGGATTTGAAAGGAGACAGATAAGCAGGGCAGTTTTAAAATTAAATGTTTTATTTATTTTATGTTTTTTAAGGGCAATATGTACTAGAGATTTATGATTTAGTGTACAATCTTTTTTCTGTTCTTTTTTGCTAATGAAAAAGTTCAAGTTAGTGTTTGCAAAGCATTGAATAACAAAAAATAAAAATTATTTTTTCAAAATACCATGAATGTTAAGAAAGAACTATAAGATGGCAGGTTAGGTTGACAGCTTTATATGCTGCAATTAAGTCCTAGAGAATGAAAAGTGAGGTAGAATCTTTGGCTTTGAACATAAGGTGATCCATGCAAAAACATTCAGACCTTTGAGAAAGCAGTTTCAGAAGAATTACAGAAACCTTATTGCTAGTGGTTAGGGAGAGATAAGTTATGACAAAATGGAGATGATGAGTAAATACTCCTTATTTGAGTTGTTTGACTGCCAAACAAAAGAAAGAAATAGGTCAATAGCGAAAAGGAGAAGTAGACTTTTTCTTTAGGACAGGGACCATGTATGAAGGCAAAGAAGAAAAGATTAGTGGAGAGGGATGGATTGGACACTGGTACAGAAAGAAGTAGGATAAGTGTAGTAGCACGGTTCCTGAGGAGTTATGAAGAGATGGCATTGGGGACACAGAGCAAAGTAGCAGCTTTGGAAAGGAGAGGTGATACCACTACATCTGAGAAGATGCAGGGAGGCATAGAGATAAAAATAAATATTAATGAAGAAACACATAACACTCTCTACTTCTTCAATTTAGTTGACATTGCATGGAAAGATCACTGGCCTTAGAATCAGATGACTTGGATTTTAGTTTTAGATCCATTAGCCAAATGAGCAAGTCATTTAGTCTCCCTCGCCAAATCTCTGTTCACTCATCTCTAAAATGAGGTTGATCATACTTGCACTACCTTCCTCACATAGATGTCTTGAGACAACTACTTTGCAAACTATAAAACATTATAGAAAAGGGAGGGAAGTATTATAGCATAAAGGCAGAATTTATGACGTCGAAGAAAATCACGAATATGCCTGAATGATTCAGAATCGCAGGATATAAGGAATTCTCTAAATAGAAGGCAGAGGAATGAAAGCATTTATTCAAGCACCAAAGTAGCAGATCCACAGACCAATGTCCCTAATTCGATATCTTGGCCAAACCTTCCAGACCCATAAGTCTGCCTCACAATAGTAACCAGGAGGTTACAGAAAAACATTATGGCAGTAAGCCAACCCATACTTGTGCTTCCCCCAATGCTAGGGCCCCCCTTTAAGAAGATTACCCACTGGCCTCAAGCCCTTGCTCAGCACTCTCTGGTCTGCACGTGGGTCAGTCCTGCTCTCAGTGGCGCCTGCTGCTTCAGTTTCTTCTGCTTCGACTTCTGCTAGTTCTGCTTCCGCTGCTCCTCCTGCTCCTGCTTCCACCACGTCTCACTCTCCAAGCTCTGTTCTCTCTTTTTATACAGTCCTTAGCCGTCATCCAATCCGCTAGAACTGTCATCTGAGCGACCAGAATTTAAGCGCCTACTATTGGCTCTGGTATTAGCAACTGACCTGGGGGCTTCACACCCACATCAGCTTAGCACCTAGTACCTAGGGGTTTGGGCCTACTTGGGAGCGAAGATATAATCAGACCTCCCTTCATTGGCCCCACCCGGAGCCCCACTTGAAGCCTGTTTAAATGGCGGGGGGGGGGGGGGGGGGGGGGGGGGGGGGGGGGGGGGGGGGGGGGGGGGACGACGACGACTGGGGGAAGAAGATCTTCTTTACTGATCGCCTTTACAAGTGTTGAGATCATTCACTGGATGAAGTGTGTAGAATTTGGAGGAGAAGGAGAAAGGATAAAGTCTGAAATGCTTTTTACAAGCTTTTAAAATTCTGGACAAACATCAGCAAACATGAACATTTTCATATGCAAAGAACAAAAACTGAAAATTTTATATGGAACTGTGAATCTCTATTGAATACTGATATGCACAAATATACAGATATATAAAAATATATGTTAACATGGTAATACCAACACTACTCTGCTTGTCTATGACCCTTTCTGAACTTCCTTCTTTAATCTTCTGTGTATTTAAAAAAAAATTTTCATTTATACTTCCTTCTCCTCTTCTTTCGCCTCTCTGTTTCCTTCTCCTTCCCTCTGTCTTCCTCTTCTTTCTCTTTCTCCTCTTCCTTCTCTTCTTCCTCTTCCTCCTCCTCTCTCCCTCCCTTTATACCCACATGTTAGATGTCTAGGCATTATCTAAGCTCCAGCCAAAGTGTGTCCAGTCCCTTGAGAATACTGTGATCTCCCAACTTTGGGTCTTCATTTAAGTTAGGTATTGTGTCTTTCTTCACACTTTTTTCCTTTTTAAAGATTGACTCACAGATGCCAGCTCCCCTAGGAAGACTTCCTTGTGTTGTTGCATTCATTATTTGGGAGGTAAATCACTGATTATGGAAGTTCTTTTACAATCAAATTGATTTCTTATATTTAAAAAGCCATGCCATAATCAAGGTTGTTTTTTTTTCTTTGTATTCCAACCAGTTTTTTTATTCTCCTGAATGAGTAACCTTTGTGGCTCTGGGCCATCAGAGAATGAAAACAGAAAAATCAAGGAGTGATTTGAAAAAGGGATGAACCAGTACTCAAGAGGGATGATAAAAACAACTTGCCTTCATATAACAGTTTCAGATTTACAAATCTATCTCCTCTCAATTGGTTTGTGAGCAGCGGTAGAATTTTTACACCCAATTTATAGATGAAGAAAATGAAGCTCTTTGGGGTTAACCACTTTGCCTATGATCACACATCACAGCTGGGTCATACAGATGTGAACTCAGGTCTCTTGGAATCTTCATCCCTTATAATGAATGCCTATTGCTTCCATGACTACACTTTAGGGTGCCATATAAGAGGAGGCAACATGTTTGGGAGCAATGGTCCAAAGAAACCTTCATTTGATTAAAAAGTCTATCCTGAAATTAAAAGAAAAACAAAAAACACCCAAAGTCCACAACCTGATATTCAGCACACAGTCACTAGATGGGGATCTTGAGTCAGTCATCGCTCAGTGCTCCTTCTTTATCTCCTATTTTCTTTATTTCAATCTGTTTTATCCTTGTCTGAGCACACAGTCAATATAAGTTTACAATTTGAGCCTTCCGTATTTTTCTTTTACTGAACTTTTTTTTTTTTTGAGCAATGATTTACCGTGAATCAGATTTGGTCTTAAATGTAGATGCTTAATTAATTTCTCCTCTGGGGTCACAGCGAGTGGAAGCAGCTCGGGAAAGTGGCCCCGGTGTGCGCTCGGCCAGCTATTAATCTGGTGTTTATTTCTGGCAGAATGCTACCAGTGTTTATTCGCATTGCCCCCACAGGGTGTGGTTGGCTGTGGAGATTGTCTTTGTGCCACATAGCTGATTAGGAGGATAGAGCCCTCGTAGACAACCTTTGCAGCAGCTTGCTATTGCCATAAATGAACCGGTTTTAAGTCTCCATATTTGCTAAAGACCCAGAAGCAAAATCTCCTTTTCCTCCTTCTCCAATCTGAATTAAATTTCTTGGGGACTTTATTTTTTTGAAGAAGAAGAAGATCACTCTTTGATCCTAAAAATTAAGAATGAAGTGAAAACCAATGGCTTTGTATAATTGGATAAGGCAATGGAGAAAAGCCATAAATAAAATTTCTCATTCCACTGAAGACAATGATTCAAGTCACTTTTGTAAGTTTCTCTGCAAATTGAGGAGTTGGTCAGTCCTGCCTGTGATGCGCTGACCTCCTGCCTTGGGACAATGTGGCCATTTAGCGTTGGCTGCTATCTGAAATGAGTTTGAGTGTCTTCGCTCATTTCATAAGAAACACACATAAAGCGCACATAATAAAACATGTAATTTGGGATTATTGCCAGTCTCTGTTCAGAAGATGCCTAGTACTGAATTTGTAAAAGAATTGAATTCCTGCTCTTTGCAGATAGAGAGAGACTTCTCTGCTTCCGTTTGGGGGTGAAATCATCCTGGCTCTAAGAAGAAGGAAAGGAAAGGAAGAGAAGAAAGGAAAAGGAAAAAAAAAGAAAGAAAATATAAACCAAGCAAAATCTTTAGCAGAAAGAATGTTCGGGGACCTCACCACTAGATTTAGTTCACGTTAGTCTGAACTTAAGAGTCAGGACAGCTAGATTTCAAATCTTCCTCAGACACTAGTTCTTTGATCCTGAGCAAGTCACTTAAATTTTTTATGCCTCAGTTTCCTCATCTGTGAAATGATGATAATAATACTGCCCCCTCCCTTATTGTGAGGATCAAATGAGATTAACAAATATAAAGCACTTTGTAAATCTTAAAGTAGTGTGTAGATGTTGTCGTTATTACTTTATGCCCTAGGACCTAGGCAGACCTTAGATCTGAAGCCAATGAATGTGCCATTTTAGAAATATGCAGTCTCTTCCTTTTTGCCTTCCTGTTCAGTGCTGCCCACCAAGGACGTAAAATTTGCTTCTTCAGGTCTTTATCTTTTCCTTCAGTGGTTTCCACCCACATCCAGATGGAGTCAGGCAACAGTATTTGTCAGGATACCAAGTATACAAAGTTTATTTTTATGGCATTTCACTTTAAAATGTATTCTCTAGGAATAAATGTTGGGTCTTAGGTTGGGAATTTTCAAAACATATTTTTGCTCCTGCTGCTGCTTGTCAAGGGTGTTGAGGTGTGGGATATAGTAGTCTTCGAAGCTTAAGGTAGGGAAGTACAGTGGATAAAGCATTGGATTTGATGTCAGAGGCCCTAATTTCAAATCCAAGCTATTAACTACTTAGTACCTCTGAGATTTGGGCTACTTGTATAGTTTGGTATAGGCAGCTAGGTGGTGCAGTGGTTAGAGTGCTGGGCCTAGAATCAGGAAGACCCGAGTTCAGATGTGGCATCTTCTATTAGCTGTGTGACCCTAGGCAAGTCACTTAACCTTGTTTGCTTCAGTTTCCTTATTTGTAAAGTGAGCTCCAGAAAGAAATGGCAAACCACTCTTGTATCTTTGCTAGGAAAACCCCAAATGGTGTCATGAAGAGTCTGCCATCACTGAACAGCAACAAAGATTTGGTCTAAGTCACTTTAACCTCATGGGTCTTAGTTTCTTCATCAGAAAAATGGGGAGAATGGACTAGATCAGTGACATCAAACTCAAATAGAAATGGGGGTCATTAATCTATACATAAGGATACTGTCTAGGGCATATTGATTTACTTTTAAAATGTAATCTTATCTATGTTTGATTGCATTTTTATTTATTTTGCTAAATATTTCCCAATTACATTTTTGTTTTGTTTGTGCTGCACTAGGGAGTGTTCAGGGCTCTAGTCTTTGACACCTCTGGACTAGGTGACCTATAAAAACCCCTTCCCAGTTCTTAATCTATGATTCTATGAAATATTGAAATTTTCAGATAGTGATTTAAATTTGTCAATAGCATTTTAGAATTGGAGTTGGAAAGGACTTTAAACACTACCTAGTACAACCCCTCTCATTTTGCGGATGATCTGAGGCCTAGAGAAGTCAAATTACTTAGGATCACATGATTACAGATTGAGTGCTAGAAGGGACTTCAGAGCCATCTGGTCCAATTTCCCCATTTGACAGATGAGGAAACTGAGGTCTTGGGAGATAAAATATCTTGCCCAGGATTACATAGGTAGTAAATGACAGATCTGGGTTTGCCACTTACTTACATCTTCTTATTCCAAATCTAATACTTTTTCCAAGACACCACCCTTAGATTTTTTATTTAGCTTGCAGAGATGGAAACAACTTCAAACACCCATTTTCACAAGCATGGTGGCTTGTTTAGGAGCCTTTGCCCAGAATTTCTGCCACCCAACTGAACCCTGTCACCAAGAGACATTTTTAGTTAGCCTAGAAATGGGTGTGTTTTCTGATTGTCAATTCACAACGTTTCTAATTCTGGGGCATGCATGTGTTGAGAGATTCCACCCAACAACTAAAAACATATGGGCTGCTACAGAGACCCAGGACATCTTTTCAAAGAAACAAGTGGTTCTCTCTCTCTCTCTCTCTCTCTCTCTCTCTCTCTCTCTCTCTCTCTCTCTCTCTCTTTCTCCTACCCTTCCTCCCCACACATTAAAAAAATTTAGATATTGTGTATGTACATAAGAGTGTCCCAATGCAGTGAGTGATTTTAATTTGATGAAAAATAATTGGTGTAATCTCTCTAGGAGACTGTGGTCTGGGTAAAGGGGAAAATGTACATTGGGGAAAACAAGATGCATGACAAATGTTTAGAAGGCCTTCCTTTAGAAGGCCTTGAAATGATGAGAGGCTCCATAATTAATCATAAGGGGATGTTTTTAGTCACAGAAAAGATCATTAGTGAAAGGCGAGAGTTGTCATCTTTAGAGTCTTATAAAAATGCCATTTCACCCTTAGATCTTCCTGAAGAATTTTTTTGTCTTTCTTTTCTGTTCTGTGATATTATAGGACTCAGTAATTGACTGCTACTTAATAATGAGGGTGGATAGTGAAAGGAACCTGGGCTAATGTGCCAATAGATGGACGTTTTCTAAAACACATACGTGTCCCAGGATGCTAGATTAGAACTCCACAGCTCAAAGCCAAGTGCGCTCTCATTCAGTTGTTTTTAAACGACAAGTGTTTGAACCTCTTTTATTCGGTGTTTTACAATGCAAAGTCCATATATTGCTTTGACTTCCATCCAGTTCTTAATTTGGGGAAGCTGAGGAGAACTTGGAATATTTCCCTAATCAAAGGATGTCTGCAGTAGGCTATTCTGCAGGCAGATGGGTCTTATTAGATCTGTGCTGACAAGCAGTCAATAATAAGGAAATCTTGCTAGTCCTTATTTACTAAAAAGAGGAGATGCTGATTGACAAGAGCTGAAATGTTAGGTTGATGACATATCCTTGTCTTTTCCTTCCCCTGGACAAAATGGTTTTGAATAGGGGCAGCTGGAGAAGATCCTACAGAATAAATAGACCTCTACCTCCCTTACCTCTTAGTAAAGATTCCTCAAGAGGTTGGAACACTTAAGTTCATGGCAACATAAGCACAAGACTTTGGCCCCAGTGTATTGACTTTTCTGTGGTCAGTTCAGGGAAATGACCCTTAAATTGAGACACATGTCTTCTTATCAGGAGTGTCATTCTCATAATGGTTTTCATCAAATGCTACATGTTGAAAATAAGAAAAGCTGGCTGGAAGCTCATTTAATGCAGCACCTTTAAAATAAAAAAAAATAATAAATGAAAGCACATTTCATGAGCCTTAGAAATAGAGTATAATTGGTTCAAAGCCCAAGTGAGTGGTTTGATTTCAGCCTCAGTCTATGGAAATCTTTGATTTTGGCTATAAGACTGGGCTGAGAAAATACAGTGGGAAGTAATTGATTTGTAAATTAAAAAAAAAACCCAATATTCAGTTAACCTTTTCCTAAACTTGTACATTGATAATCATGTTCCTAAAACTGCCTTTTTATCATATAAAACATGGTTCTTGAATGAGTCATTGTTCTCATTCAAAAATATCCTTTCAAATTTGAAAACACTGATCATGGTTTCTAAGAAATATTATTTTGCAGCATTTTACCCCATTTGTATTTTTTTAACAAGTAAGAAATGTCAGTACTGTGTACTTCTTAGGGAGGGTACTACTATATTCTCATCTATGCTCATTTTTTTTAACAGATGTAATTTTTAAAATAAGTAGACTCAAATTTTGAACACACTAATTCTGACAGCAAGAGCAAAGTTACGAGAATTCAACGGATTCCTTTGTTTCTGCATTTCTGGAACTGTTTTTTTTCTTATGTTCTTACCTAAGAACATAAATCATGACTTTCACACTAAATAGATTTCATTATTCAATACTGGAAGGGGAAAAAATCATGCAAACTCCTTGTCTAAACTTGTTTTATCAAGCTATCCTGACTCAGGTCTATATTGAAGTGTGAAGTATTCACATTTTTTATGGTCATTACCAATAAGTAAATTTTTCAAAAAGTATTAATGACTATTCAAAGGACTTAAATTTCGAAGGAATCTTAGATGTCAAATAGGGTAACCCCCAGTTAAGTAAAATGATTTATGCAACAACAAATAACAAGGAAATAGCTAATATGGGTTTTGAATCCAAGTCTTTGCCTATGGGAAGCCTATTTATTCAAACTACAAGGCCTAACCAAAATACCACCATTAATCTTGGGAATAGTAGTAATATCTTCATCATAGACAAAGCACTTAAGAGGAAATAAATGTCGTCCTGAATTTTGGCTTTATAAATTTATTCTGTAAAGTGATGGCAAGTACCAAATTAGGATTTTAAATAATTAAGTGGATATTAATTCCAGAATAGGGTTTGTAAACCTGAAAATAATGGTTTTATCCACTAACAAGATCAAACATCTTTCATTGACCATAGTAGATGCTCAACTGATTAGTTGGTTAATAAACTAAAATGAATAGGATGATATAAAAGGAAGATTCAAGATGGTCTCATTAAAGGCCATGTCATGGATAACAGATAATTTTGCTACTCTGTTGATAGTTTAAATGCAACTCTAGCTGATAGTGTAAATTACAGATGTAAAGCTGAAAGGGAGCTTAGAGGTAATCTAATCCAGGGCTTTTAAACTTCTTCCACTTTTGACCCCTTCAACACATCTTAAACTGTGGGTTGACACACCATAAGTCCAATCCCTTGGTCCAGTTTCCCTTAATCTATACACAGATCTTAGTTCTTGGGGGTAAAATTCTAGTAATTTGCTGGGAGCTCTGTGGCTATTATTCCCAGAGCACCATTCTCCCCCCTTATTTCTCTCTCCCCTATTCCTACCACAGAACTTACAAACTTTCTAGTCCTTAGTGATTTTAAAACTGATTGAGTCCATCTGAGCAAAAGAAGCAAAGTAAGTTCCTTGAGTACCTCCTTGTTTGACCTTGGATAAGTCACAGTGGGTCATAGGTGTAAAGGAAAGAGCATTACATCCGCGGTCAGTCCACGTGGCATTGAATTCTAACTTTGCCACTTATAACCTGTGTGACTTTGGAGAATTCCTTTTTAATCTCTCTGGGCTTCAGTTTCCTCATTTGTCAAATAAAATCTTTGTACTGATCACAGTCCCTTTCAGCATTGAGTCCTAAAGGCCACCAAACAAAGGGAATAAAAGAATATACCCCCAGGGGCTGTTTTAGAAGGTTCTTCTGCCACTTTCTTTCCCTAGCCTCTTAGCTTAAGCCCTCACTATATACTTTGCTGAGAAAACTGAGGCCATTCATAGGCTCTTTCTCCTATTCTTATTCCAAAACATCTTAATCTCATCCCCCATTCTCTCATTTACTCTGTACTTTTACAAAGAGGAGACCTTTCTCCTCTGCAGGGTCAAAGTTTATTTTAGTTTCCTTGTTTTCATCTCCTCCAGTCTCCTCTGTGAGTTTTCCTTTTCAGTCATTCTCACTCTCTAACTTTCATTCTCTGTGTATCTGCTTGCTTCTTCCCTGTTAAGGAACATATCTCACCCATCCTTAAATAAAAGCTTGTCTCTTGTCCCTTCCATTCCCTCTGGCTTTCCTTGGGTTCTTCAACAAACTCCTAGAGAAAGCAGTATGAATTCTACTCCCTTTCCTCTCTTTCAGTTCTCAACCTGTTCCAGTCTGACTTCTGACCTCATTACTCTATGGAGAATGATCCATTCAACGTATCCCATGCTAAAATTGATGGATTTTTATAGAATGTCGACCACAATCTCCTTCAGGAGACTTTTTCTCCTTTGGGTTTAGGATGCTACTTTTTCCTGCTTCTTTTTATATCAGTCAATCTTCCCGTTTTCAGTATACATTGTTATATTGGTATTTATGCACTCTCCCTTACTTGAAGGTACATCTTAAAACCATAGCCATGCATCTCTTTTTTCTTTCTTTACATCCTCTCTCATGTTAATATCTTAAATTCTCATGGGTTGTTATCCTCTTTATGCATATGACCTCCACCATCTATAAATCCAGTTCTAGTCTTTCTCCTGAGCAAAACCCAGTGCTCTCTCCACCCCTACTTCCAAATTATTTTGTACATCTTTATATTTGCATATCTATGTTCATTTTATTTTGTCCCAGGAGAGGGTAGGCACCTTGAGGTTGCTGACTATTTATGTCTTTGTGTACCCTGTGCCTAGCACAGTGTTAATAAATGCTTATTTATTGAGTTGTCAACTGACCTTCCCCAACTAGATGTCCCTTAAATTTATCAAATTCATCACATCCAAAATGGACATCTTAATCATTAATCTTTGTCCTCCCCCCCAACCTTTCTTATTTCTCTTTTTCTTTATAGCAGAGGTGTCAAACTTCCTGCCCAGAGGCCAAAAGGGTCCATCAAAATGCCTGTGGTATGGCTTGAAATGGATTAAAATATAATTAGGAAATGATGAACAAAATAAATAAAAATGTAATAGAACACAGATAATGTGTACTAGTGGTTTTCTAAGTGGCTGTAGTAGATAGAGCCTGAGTCTGGATTCAATACCTGAGTTCAAGACCAGATACTCACTAGTTCTGTGACCTTGGGCAAGTTATTTAACCCAGTTTTCCTCAGTTTCCTCATCTGCAAAATGGGCTAGAGAAGGAAATAGCAAACCACTCCAGTATCTATGCCAAGAAGACCCTCAATGGGATCATGAAGATTCAGACACCATGGAAGCAACTGAACAACAAAGTCAATGGAGTATCTCTCAGGGATCTATTTCTATTTCAGTTTGATGCTGTTGGTCAAGGGAATCAGAATTTTTCCAGCCACCCAAGTTCCCAACCTGATAATCGTTCCTGACTCTTCACTCCCTTTCATTTCCCATTATTTATTCATTTTCAATGTCTTGTCTTTTCTGCCTCCACAACATATTTCTCTTCCCTTCTTTCCACTCACACGAGCACCAGCTTAATTCAGGCATTCATGACCTCTCACCTGGAGGTTGTTGAGTAGCCTCCTATTTTCTTACTAACTTTGATATCCCCCTCTCTAATCCATCCTTCACACAGAAGCCAAATTGATACTCCTAAAGGACAGTTTTGACCATATTATTCACCTCTATCCCCGAAAATCTTCAGTGGTTCTTCTGTGGCCTTTAGGATAAAATGCAAATGCCTCTTTTGGCGTTTAAAGCTCTGCATAATCTTTCTCTGATCTAACTTTCCAGATCAATTACACATTACTAACCCTTACACAATCTAAGTTCCAATTACTTTCTGTTTCCCTTACAGGATATTTTATTTTCTGTCTCTATGTCTCTACACAAGTTGTAAGTTCCTTGAAAGACTGCTTCATTTTTATATTTTCACCGCCAGCCTAGTGCAGTGCCTTGAACATAGCTGGTGCTTAATAAATGCCTAATGAATGAATGAATGAGTATGGTATGGTGTCAGGAAGAGACACCCCCCAAAATCACATCCTACCTAATATCTGAATGAATTAATCGAAGCAGGCATTAAAACACTGGGGTTATCCACAGACTCATAGGCTGACCTACAAGACTACTCCCATATATCTCAGGGGGTGGCATTCCCTTCAGAAGAGAATATATTTTATTGGGAGAAGAGTGGTGGGGAAGAAGCCTGTTTGTAGTATTGTGTGCACATCACTGTTTCTTCTCTTGTCATAGTTGAATGCTGACATAAATCTTTTTTTAATAAAATGAACTATTAAAATTATTTCTTTACTGAATGATGGTTGAAACAGATGTATTTTAATCTACCAGGCCTAGCAAATGAAATTTACATGTCAGGAGGGCCTTTCTGGTTAATAAAGGTTTAAATAGAAAGCAGAAAGCTAAATAAATATGAACTATACTGTTTTGCATGGGGATTTAAAAATATAATCCAAGGTTGTTGTTTTGCTGCTACCAAAGAATTTATTTATGAGGTAAAGATATTTTGCACTGTCCAATATCATTCCTTAACAATACAATTTAAAAATGGAGTTTTGATATTCAGTTTATATTCTTTCTCAACTAAAATAAAATAAAATCCAACCGATGTATTTTGTAAACTCTCTCAATCTTGTGTTACAGGCTGTTGTTATTTCAGCCTGACATTAACAGGATTTGCTAATTTTATTTTACCATTTCCTTTTTTTCATGCCAGGTCAAAATAAAAGAGTATTATTTATACTCTATTTCTAAAAACCCACCAGCCTTCCCTCATTTAAAAAATATAATGAAACCTCTCTAGATTTTGCTTATTTCTATTTGAAAATGTTTATCCTAAAAATGATAAATATTAGAAAAGCCTTTCAAAAAGCTTGTATTCTTATTGTTCTTATTTTTTTTTTTTTACATTTCCTTGTTACTTTGAACTGTTGCCAAACTAGATAAAGGTAAAAATGACTGAATTTTCCTAAATTGCCTGAATGAAAAGCCCTGGAGTAGCTTTAATGGACAGGCAGTCTAAACACTGCTGGGTCCCCAGTTCCCTTTTCCCCATCTCATTCATCCTCCCCCTCCTTTAACCATCATCCCTGGTGGAATCAACCCCAGGAAAGAAAATGGCAGCTCCAATGACCTGAATTGTACCTTAAACACTACAAGCCTTTGAAAGTTTCCCCTTTCATTCTCACCAATGGACTGAAAATACAAGCATTCTATTCCAAATTCACCTCTCCACAGTGAAGCACAAAGTTAAATATTGCAGGAGAAATCATTTTTTAAGTGTTTTGATGAAGGGCTCAGGTGTTATTCTATCCTGATTTAAAAAATGCCTGAGTTTTTTTTCCTTCCTCTTTTAAATTACCTCAAGACAAACTCTGATAGGATGTCCTGATTTTTTTTTAACAACAAACTGAGTTTTAGAATTACAGTTTCGAGTGTATTGGTTGTATCACCCAAAGACAGGGTGGTTGTGCATTTGTCAGACATTATTGTATTGTTGGGCGTCTGAGGAAATCTAAATCTTTCAAGCTTTGCTTGAGTGGGTTAATTCCAGACCCTGAATTACAAGTGCAATTTGAATTACATCGCAAATGCTGAACTTCCTTCACTTTAGCAAAGTGCCTTTTTTCCCTTTCCCCTTCTGAGACTTATGAATTCCAGCTATTTTGATGTTTTTCTTTTCCAGATGTTGAAATATTTTTGATAGCTGTAAAAAACAGTTATTTCCAATGAGAGATGTAGGAAAAGGTCCTTTCCTCTTTGCCTCTCTTTATTAATTCCTGTTTCTTTGGTTCTGCTTGTATTTTGTGAAAACTCCTCAGTCTACCCTGACAGGGGCATTTAAAATAATTGCAAAGCTGGTGCAAATTCAGTCAGTGGGACTTTAAATCTAAACCTCCCCCCTCCCCATTCCTTTTGTAGGTGTTTTGCAAAGGCACTAGCATGGCAGGGAAGGGAAAGGGGGAAGGAATAATTGAATAGGTAACAAATAAACATAGCTGAGCAAAAATAAAATCGATCTAACAAAATGTAAAACTGACACCTCAAAAAAGAGAATCCAAAGCAAGCTTCTCCGATCTCTAGATCTTCCAGTTTCCAGCAAAACATTAACCAGTTAAGACTCTCTGACACCCAGAGAGGTAAAAGATTTTGACACCTATTTTAAGGAATAATTAAGAAGTTTCCTTAAGGCTTTTTTTTTTCCTTGGTGTTAAAAGCTTTCTGTAGAGGCTCAGCTCTGCTCTAACCACTAGACATCATTTACTCTCTTCTCCTCACTTGCAAGAGCAAAACAAAAATGTAAATTTTTTAAAGATGAGATAAGTGGGAGGAAGGGTTGGGGTTAGATAAGATACCTAAGATAATGTTCTTTATCTCATCCACCTGAAGGAGGCGCTAAAACAGATTTTTTTTTTTTCCTCCCATGATTATTTCTGAATATATCATTGTATTTATGGAAGTACTGAGGTCAGGCTGCTGAAGCACCACAGTACAATTTTTACATTGCGGAAGTATGTATCTGGCATCCTTCACAGTGGGAAGTCTGATTGAATAATTGTTACAAGAAGACAAGAAAATACAGGTTAGCATTGGGAGTTCAAAACCTCCAAAAAAAAAAATAGACAACTGACTAAATGTGACACTGACACTGGAGAAAATTGTAGTAACCAAAGGGTTTCAGTGAATATTCCCAGGTTCAGAGCCTCCATCGACCTAGGTGGGAGTTATTAATTCAGAAAACTAGCTTGGACTCTATGTTTGCTAAGGCTCTCTCTTTTTCTCATCTTTTCTAACTTTTGTGGCTGTCATTGTACAGGGTACTCCTAAAGTATGGACACATAGGCAAAAATGCATATTTTCAAGAAACAAAATGAATGAAATTTTCAACAACATTTTATTTAATTGCAATATTAACAAATAACGTCTTCAATATAATTTCCATTATTTATGATGCAAAGGTTGATGCGCTTTGCAAGATTCACGTGAACTCAATGCAATAACTCCACATTTCCTATGTGTCCAGACTTTGGAAATACCCTGTATGCCACTGGTGACACAGTGACTGTTGTGGGCTTCGTCCTGTAGTGTTCAGTGCACCCCCAGGGACATAACCTTCCCAACAGAGCTCAATGTGTAAAAAGGGACCTGGCACCATATTGTATTACAAGTGCCAGTGTTGAGCCTAGGAGACTGCTCCTGCCCAGGAGAGTTTCACTTGCAGTGAAATCCAGCAAACAGAATTTTATTAAGGGCCTACTATGTTCTAAGCACTGTTCTAGATTTTGAGGATACAATTTCTGTCTTCAGGGAGCTTATGTTCTATAGGGGAAAACATGGATAGTACATATAAAATAAATGCAAAATCTATACATAGGAGTTGGAGGGGGTGCCACCTTTTGTAGGAGGTGGCAAAGAAGGGCATTTTTCTAGCAGAATGCATCTTTCTTTCTCAAGGCTAGGCTAGATCCACTCCACCTCCCTTCAGGTGTTTGTGGTTGTCTTTATCACCTTGTCTCAAGCTCCCAACAGCTGTGTTCTTCCTAGGATCAAGTGACAGTGATTTGCATCCAGATTCTATTTAACCAATCAACATTAATAAATTAGTCTCAATAAAAGGAATATTTACTTTAAACATAGTGCAAGAACAAAAAAAAATAAGCATTTTTCCCCCAATAGTCCTTGCTCAGGGGCAGCTAGGTGGTGAAGTGTGGATAGGGTGCTGGGCCTCAAGTCAGGAAGTTCTGAGTTGAAATCTAGCCTCAGGCAACTTGCTGGATGTGTGACCCTGGGCAAATCACTTAACCCTGTTTGCCTCAGTTTTCTTCATCTGTAAAATGAGCTGGAGAAGGAAATGGGAAAGCACTCGAGTATCTTTCCCAAGAAAAGCCCAATGGGGTCACGAAGAGTGAGATACAACTGAAAACAATAGAATAACATTTCCTGCATATATTCTTTCCTATAATATCTCCGAACTCTGGGAGAGCAATCTCAAAACTTAGCTTAGCTCCTACTTAGCACTGTGAGTCTCACCAAGTTCATGTCCAGTTGTGGTCTTCCTCCCCACCTTGATACCCTGCCCTGTGACAACAGCAGGATAGTAGTTTACCAAATCTATTACAAGGAGAAGCGACTCCCAGCTGGGGCTTCTAGGCAGCAGTTTTCCAGGTGGCAATATGGGATTCCAGTGAAGAGCGGAGGACAGGGTCCTTCTCTACTTCGGTATGATGGCAATTCCACTCATGTTGCAGTTAGTTCTGTGAACCCCAACTAAGTCAGCTCGTGCCTGGGTCTCTGACTGCCTCAGTCTCTTTTGTCTTTCATTGCCTATAGGTGACCTTGAGAGTTTGAAAGGTCTGAAGGTCCTGTGAAGCCTGTGAGCACAGGGGCTTCAGTGTCTGGCAGAGTACCGACTGACTGCAGGTAGCCTTTCTGTATCGCTGATAAGATTGGCCCAAACCTGGCCCCTTTGACTAGCAGACAACTTGTGAGAGTGGTTTGTCAATGTAGCCCAGAAGTGAAGAGTGAAATATCTGATTAATAATCTTATAAGACTCATTCACTTTCAGAATAGGCTGAAATGTTAGCCTCCTAGCCAACTTAGCCAGTAGTTATAAAATCACTTGCTGAATCCTGTTGAAATCATTATATTGATTTGTGCTGTGATTCTCTACTCTTAGCATTTCTTTTTGTGTATAGGAATACACTATCTGTCCCAAACCCAATTCATATTGTTTACTGAATACCTCTTTTACTACCCACTTTAGGTTCCCTAGATGTGAACCATAAGCAATGTGTCCTATCGCCCCCAGTCCCAGGATTCTAGGGTAGAGTTTCAGCAATGGGTCAGTAAATATGTGAAAAAAGAGGCCATTTGTACAGTTTTTCCCAACATCGAATTCCTATCACAGGACTTATTAGAGGATAGGAAGGAAATCAGTACCCCAATCCCATGGGCTCAGTGTGGGGATGGTGGGTGAGAGATGGAAGAGGCTGTCTCTCAGGCTAGAATGTTGTCAATAATTAATTCCTAAAACATTTCATTCATCCACATAATGAGTTAAACAATTAAAAAAAGAATTGCAATAAGAGAAATTCTATTTACAGAGAAGCTCTTCCCCAAAGTCATCTTGTTCTAAGGATAGGAAAAAAAAATTAAAGAATCCATTGTTTTGGGTTATCTCTCTCTTTTTTTTTCCTTTTGGAATTTTGTAGTTTATGAAAATTCTGCCTGTATAAAAATTGTTTTGCCTCTTTGTGTAGCATACATTTATTAAAACTAACCTAGCCCAATGTACCTTCCAATTAACCCAAGCCTGACAAAAAAAATTATCTTCAACTGAGCAAATCCAGCGAAGGTTTCTTCTGTGCACCCAAATGGAGTGAGTACACATTTCAAATCCTGGACTGATGAAAAACAATTAAACAGTGGCGCTGTTCTGTCCCTTCTGTTGTCTTTTCATTTCCATTAAAAAAAGAAAAGTACTCTGATATCAACAGCGGTAATAATGCCATGTTCAGGGTGTAACTTTGAAAACAAAGTCAAGGCTTGTAAAATTGAAGGCTCTCATAATAGCATCACTAACCTGTGCTGGCAATGCAGTACATTACAGTATCACACTCTGCTGTCCAACAAGTAATTGGAAATATTCTATATGTACAATTTGAGTGAGTTAATGTGACTATGAGAACCTTAACTTTTGCATTTCCTGACTTTTTTATGTTTAAATTTGTAACCTTAACATTTGCATTAACATAGTTATTTGCATTTCATTATAATTGAAGTTACCTTATTCAAGGGATTTGGTAGTGTGTTTATACAATGTTGTGTATGGAAGAGAATTTTCAACAATTTAATGCATTTACTTATTTATGTTTGGAGGCAATTCTGGGTGGGGACTGGGGAGCTCATGAGCTGATTGGTGTTATGGAAATTTGAAGGGACTGTATGCGTCTGCATGTTACAAAATTATCCTGTGAGGAATATTTCCTGAAGGAAAGGAAATCCTTGTCCTTTTATAATACCCTGCATTTTATTTGATGTTTATGTGAGGCTATCAAGCACCTGTTGGATGTCGTTTTTTGACAATGCCTCTAAATATGGCTGAGAGTTTTAAAAGCATAGCGCTATGAACTTCTATCCTTTTTACAAATAAAGAAATTGAAGTCAAAAGAGGTTTAGTTACAGCCAAAGACTACACAGCAAGCTAATGACAAAATTGGAAGAGACCAAAGATCTACCTTGATTTGAGAAAATCTATTATGGGAATATCTGTTTCTACATATAGGAAGTAGGGGGTAATTCCAGGGGTTATCTGGAGCCAGCTCTAAACTCTTTTGTGAGACCATTGTTAAAATTTCAGTTGGAGCATTTATGCCTCAGAAATACATAACTACTCCAAACTAAGGATTGATTTGTTTTAAAGATTATCTAGACTTAAGAAATTGTTAATAATTCAGATTAAACTTAAAAAATGTATGCATACACTTATTTTTCCTGGAGGTGCTGTTAAACATTTATTAGCACATCCCTATATTGCTCTATAAACATCCCTTGAACTCAGCAGGTATGTAGTAGAAGGCTCAAGGCATGAAGTAATGAACAGACTGGAGGCCTGGTGACTGTAGGCTAATAACAACAACCATAATAATAACAGCTAGAATACATATATATATATATATATACACACACACATACATATATATATACATGCATATGTATATATATACACATACATATACATATATATGTACATATATATGTATATGTATATATAGAGAGAGAGGGGGGCAGTGAGCTTTAAGTTTGCAAAATGCTTTATCTCCATTATCTCATCTGAGCCTCACAACACTTTTGGTTAATTGCCTTATACAAAAGTATGGTGTGGCCAGAAAGTGTGTTGGGCACAGAATCAGAGGACCCTCGCCTTGTGCTTTTAAAGTGGGAAGGGGCCTCAGAGCCCATACAATTCAACTCCCTAATTTTGCAAGTGAAGATACTAAGACCCAGGAGAGTGCAGCGATTTGCCCAGTAAGCATCACTCAAGTAGTTATCTTCAAGAGGTAAAATCTGAAGATGGAGTCATTTCTTCCCAGGCTCAGCATTCTCACTCCACCGTGCTGCCCCTGGCTTCAAATTCTGACTCTCTCCCTTCCTACCTCTGTGACTTTGTGCCAGTTACTCCCTGGGGCCCAGTCTCCTCAACTACAAAATGAATGGGTTGAACTAATGACCTTTAAAGTCTCTTCCAGTTCTAAATCCATAATCCTGTGATCCTTTAACAAGATTATAAAATCTTGGAGGACAGAGATTATGTGTTTACAGATGAATTTATTCTTAGAACCTAACATATATTTGTTTTTGGATTATGTCTGTAATTTCATGGATGTAGGGAGCTGAGCTGCCTATCAGGAATTCCCTCTACTGATATAGTAGATAAGTTTTTATACTTTTAGAGAATTGCTTGGGGCACTGAAAAATTAAGTGACTGGCCAAGGGTCACACAGTAAGCGCAATTATGTATCAGAGGTAGGACTCAAACGAGGATCTTCTAGTCTCTGAGGTCAGCTCCCTAGTCAATGCACAGTGCTGCTTCTCTAGTGAGTACACATATTTGCTGTTAGTGATGACAATGGGAAAAAAATTGCTAAATTCAATGGTAATTTAGAGAAAGGAGCTTACATTTTTAAGCACCTATTATGTACTGGGCACTGTGCTAAGTACTTTACAGATATCTCATTTGATTCTCGCAACAACCCTGTGAGTTAGTTTTTATTATTACTCCCATTTTACTGTTGAGCAAACCGAAGAAGACAGAGATTAAGTGACTTGCCAAGAGTCACACAGTTAGTAAGAGTCTGAACTCAGGTCTTTCTGACTCCAGGTCTAGATGTTCTAGCCGGGATATAATGAGCATTCCCTCTCCCACTTGAAGTATGGGAATATGTTTGTGATTGTTCCTTTGTGTGTGTAAGGGGACAAGTTATTCCTTGTTATTTATCCTGGTATTCTGTTTAAGTAAATGACTTTGCTTTAAAGTGACCATCAATTTGGTTTGATAAGGAGGAAATTTCAGGCAGGGTTTCAAGGGCTGTGGTTTTGAAAGTATGCTGATCCAAAGAGTTCCTTGAACCTGGAGGAAGCTTTCAGAGGTCTGTGTGGAGGAGGATCTGAGCTACACACACATAAAAGAATTTTAAATAATCGTATCTGAAATGTTAAAAGGAGGCAGCTAGGTGGCCCAGTAGATACAGCACTGAGGCTGGAATCGGAAAGACCTGAGTTTAAATCTGACCTCAGACAGTTACTAACTGTGTGACCCTGGGCGAGTCACTTAATCTCTGTTTTCCTTGATTCACTGAAGAAGGAGATGGCAAACCTTTCTGGTATTTTTGCCAAAGAAAACCACGAGGACAGCACTAGCATGCTTTGGTCCACTGGGTCATGAAGAGTTGGACATAACTGAACAACAATAACAAAACGTGCACATTGTCCCTTCAGATTCACAAAATCTCAGAGTTGGAAAGGATCTTAGAAACCATGTTCTCAAACTTATAGCTGATGAAGTATATCCTCAATGGCATATTCAACAAATGATCATCTAGTCTTTTCTTGAAGACCTCAAGTAACAGGTAATCCCAAAGCAACCCTGTCTACCTTTTGATATCTATAAATTTTTAAAATTTCATTTTAATATTCTTTTTATTTTCACTATTATAGTCATTGTTTTCCTGTTTCCACTTATCTGACCTTTCATCAATTAATTTCATCTTTTTTCCAATCTCATATTTGTTGTTTTTTATGCCACAATAATATTCTATTCCACTCATATACCCCAATTTGTTTATTCATTTCCTATTCACTGACACCCACTTTATTGTTCTTTTTGATAGTTTAAAAATTGTAAGGAAGTTTTTCCTGACATCAATCCTGAATTCACCCTCCTGAAGATTTTATTCTTGTCTCTAGTTCTGCCTTTGGGGCCAAGGAGAAAGTCAAACCCTTCTTCCATATGACAGCCCTTCAAATACCTCAAGACAGTTGTCATACCTCTCCAAGTATGTTCTTTTCCTAGGCTAAACTCCTCAGATCCTTCAAAGGCATGAGAACTCAAGGCCTTTCCCCAACCTTGTCTTCATACATATGCTTTCTTTGCAAATGTCCTTTTCAAAATATAGCATCTAGGGCTAAATACTTCTTTGGTAAAGCATTGAACTGCAGGCAAGAAAAGTCATAGGTAATCCATCCCCAGAGGAACAGTATTGTAGGTCTGCTGCTTCTCTTGCTGCGAGTTAATTGCTGTTGCCGTTAATAGCACTATCATTCTCCCAGTCACTCATGCTTGAAACTTCATTCGACTCAACTCCCGGTCAAAGCCAGCAGCACAATGTTGTTTCGAAGTGTTGTTGACTTCTCTGCTTGTCTTCTTACATTTTGCCCTTTTTCCTATTCTCATTTGTACCACCCTAATTCAGGCCCTCATAAATTCTGGCCTGGACTATAGGAAGACCCTAAAATGTCCTAGTGGAATATTAACACAAAATTGGGGTGGCAAGGGCATTGTGTGGGCAGCAAAGCCAAGGAAAACTTGGCAATGGCTGCCTTCACGTGGTGGGGGAGAATGGGAACAGGCCTAAACAAAGATTGCTTTGTAGGTGAGAAAAAGTTAAAATAGAGCATTAATTCATGTATAAACTCCAAAAAAACTAGTTTAAGTTAGAATTAGTAAGTTCTAGTTTTAAATCTTGAGAAAAAAATAGTGAGTAGATAGAAAGTAGGACTCAGAGTTAGAAAGTGATCAATCAACCCATAAACATCTACTGCTACTATATACTGAGCAATGAGAACTTAAGGCAAAAATGAAATAGTCACTTTTAGTTCATTTAATAAACATTTATTAGGTGCCTATTATGTGCCAGGCACTGTGCTAAACACTGAAGATGCAAATAAGAAAAAAAATAGTCTCTGCCCTCAAGGAGCTTACAGTCTAATGAGGGAGACAACACACAAAAGAAAGCTGAAAAGTTGGGGTGGGGAGTACATTAGTTTAGTGGAGTAAAAGCCAAGCAGAGATGCTGATAGAAAATGAAATTACTGGCAAGGTTGTGAGCCCTCTATAAAGGAATGTTTTTTGGAGTAGTTTAGTGCTCCATCCTTAGAGGGTAGAGGCAACTAAGGATAAGTTGAGAAAGTATAGAGTATTGAAACCCAAGGCATTCTTTGGGGTGATGAGACTTCAGGTGATCACCTTATCCTGAGGTGGACTGTGGGGGCAGAGATGTTCTCCAAGGAGAAGCCAAGCACAGCTGCTGATTGCCTTCAAGAAGCTGACATTTTGTTGTAGGAGATATGGTGTGTATAAGATTATATTACATATACATATTATATATGTACATGTTTTATACATATGCAAAAACAAACTGATTTTGGTGGATAGAATATTCATTGCTGGGGGATCAGGGAAAGCTTTATGTAGAAAGCAGATCTTGAGCTATGAGTTGAAGGAAACTAGAGAGGTAGAGATGAAGGGGGAATGCATTCTGGGTATGAGGATGGCCAGTATAACTGGGAAGAGATGGGAAATGGAGTGACATATATGAAGAACAAGAAAGATGCCAAATCACTAGGACTTACGAGTACATGAAGAGGAATGATAAGTGAAGAATTGTAGATTAGGGCCGAGTTGTAAAGGGTTTTAAATGTCAAGCACAGGAGTTTTTATTTGCTTCTAAAGGGGATGGTGGTTGTCCATATTCAAAGAAGACCAAAATGACATCACTATGTTAGGGTCAATTTACAGTATTTCTAATTAAAGCTCTTCAGACCAATAGGAGCTCAGAATGCTCTACCACAGGTCGGACACAAAATAGTCCATGTGAACATTTGGGATGGATTCTCTAAATTTATGTATCTCATGTTTCTTTTGAGCTGCTTCAATTCTGCTTTGCTTATAGACCATAGCACCTTCTCTGATGATGACACTCCATGCCAGGCACTCCTGTGCCAGTGTCTCCCATATCACACAATCAATTCCAAAGCTCTTAAGAGACTTTGAGAATGTCCTTGAATCGCTTCTTCTGACCACCATGTGAATGTGTGCTCCGTGTGAGTTCTCCATAAAATAATCTTTTAGATAAGCATACGTTTGGCATTTGAACAACATGGCCATTCCATTGTAGTTGTACTTTCTGCAGTAGAATTTGAATGCTTGGCAATTTAGTTCAAGAAAGGACCTCAGCGTCTGGTACCTTATCCTCCCAGGTGATCTTCAGAATTTTCCTAAGACAATTTAAATGGAAGCGATTCAGATTCCTGGCATGGCGCTGGTAGACTGTCCAGGACTCACAGACATACAACAATGAGGTCAACACAATGTCTCTGTAGACTTTCAGTTTGGTAATCAGTCTAATACCTCTTTTCTCCCACACTTTCCTTTGGAGCCTCTCAAATGCTGAGCTAGCTCTGATAACGCCTGCATCAATCTCATTATCATTGTGCATTTTTTAGAGAAATGTTATGAGCTCTGTTGTGGACATGTTCAGTTTGAGATATCTATAGGACATCCAGTTTGAAATGTCCAATAATCTGGTGATGATTCAGTATTGGAGCTCAGGATAAACAAGGTAACTAGAGATATGAATTTGAGCTATTGCATGTAAATAATAACTAAACCCATGGTTCCTGAATATCTGGGTTCAATTCTTGCTTCTTATACATACTGTCTGGGTGACCTTGGGCCAGTCACATCTACGTTATGATCAGTGTCAGTGGAAAGAGTACCTATACTGATTAAATTATGGGTTCAACTACGTGACTTCAATCACTATCTATCTGCTATTGAATTGTATTTCTTATCAAAGATGGGTTAGGAACATTGTGTTTGTATTCAAAGAACCTGGTTGGTTCTCCAGAAAGTACCTTAGGGCCCTGCCCTCTTTATTGTTGTGGTTGTTCAGTCCTTTCAGTTGTGTCTGACTCTTCATGACCCTATTAGGGGTTTTCTTGGCAAAGATACTGAAGAGGTTTGCCATTTCCTTTCCCGGCTCATTTTACAGATGAGGAAGCTAAGGCAAACAGGGTTAAGTGACTTGCCCACAGTCACATAGCTAATAAATGTCGGAGGCTGGATTTGAATTTAGGTCTTCCTGACTCTAGGCCTGGAGCTCTATCCACTCTACCACCTAGCTGTCTGACCTTTTTTATTAGGGCAAGTCTTCTATATCTCACTTGAATCAACTGCTCTCTGACCATCTTCATATAGTAACTTTCCTGTTCCCCTTCCCAATATCCTTCAACCCATCATTCAGTCCTGCCCTTTCCCACTTCTTGTTCTGAGAGCAGTAATCAAATCCATACCATTCCTGGAAAATACATGTCAACTAATCTTTCCATGATTCTACTCACCATCTATGTGACTTCCTAGGCTAACCCCATCTTGACCCTGTCCTGTTTAACGTTTTTAGCAATGACTTGGATGTAAGCTTGCATATTAAATGTGAAGACAATAGAAATCTTAGAGCAGTGGTTCTCAATTGTTTTGGTCTCATGATCCTTTTACACTCTTAAAAATTTTTGAAGACCCCAAAAGACTTTTATTTATGTGGGTCGTATCTATCAATATTTACAATATTAGAAATCAAATTTAAAATTAATTTAAAATATTTATTTAAAATATTTATTAATTTAAAATATTGATTTAAAATATTTATTAATTTAAAACAATAATAAACTCATTACATGTTAATATAAATAACATTTTAATGAAAAAAATTATTTTTCAAAACAAAATAATGAGAAGATTGACATTGTTTTATATTTTTCAGTAAATCACTTTAATGCCTGGCTTGAGAGAAAACAGCTAGATTCTTACATCCGCTTTTTTCATTCAATCTGTTGTATGTTGTTTTGGTTGGAGTATGTGAAGAAAATCTGGCCTCAAATATATGTAGATGAAAAAGGAGAGAGTATTTTAATACGTAAATGACATCTTAATATTACTATGAATATTGTTTTGACATTGGATCTTCTGAAAAGGTCTTGGGACCTCCCAGTGGTCCTTGAACCACACTTTTAGAACCATTGGCTTAGAGGAACAGCCAACATGTTGGATGGCAGAGACAGGTTCCCAAAACCTCTTTACAACTAGCATAATAGAGGCCAAACCTTTTAAGATGAAATTTAATGAGGATAAATGTCAGTTCCAACAATTGAGTTTACAAACCTAACTCCTTAAGTATAGGATATGGTAGGTGTGGATGGAGAAAAGTTCATGTTAAAGAAAAGATCTGGAGACTTTAGGGTCCAGGAAACTTCACATAGGTCAGCCATGAGGCTTGGCAATCATAAAAGCTAAAGGCGCGATTTCCTTTATGAAGAGAGTTTTAGTGTTCACAGTGGGGGAGGTGACAATGCTACTGTACTCAATACCACATCTGAAATACTGGGTTCCATTCTGGGCACCGTATTTTGGGTAGAATATTGACCAACTAGATTGTACCCAGAGGCAAATAACCAGTATGGTGAGAGGACTGAAAACCATGACATATGAAAATCTGATTAAATATTTTGGGATGTTTAGTGTGGAAAACACTTATGAGGGGACATAATACCTGTCTTTAAATATTCGAAGAGCTGTTATGTTGAAGAGGGATTAGATGTGTTTTGTTTGACCCAAGAGCAGATAAATAGAAGAAATTGGCCTAACCTGAAGAGACACATTTTAGCCTGATGTGTCTGTAGCCAAGAGGCACACTGGACCTGGAGTCCGGAAGATTTGAGCTCAAATTCTGCCTCAGATATTTACTAGCTGTGTTATCCTGGGAAAATCATTTAACCTCTATCTGCTTTAAGTTCCTCAAATATATATTGGGGATAATAATAGCACCTACCTCCCAGCTTTGCAGACCTTAAAGAACTACATAATTGTTAGCTGTTACTAGATGTAAATGAATAAAAGAATGGATGAATGAATGGAAATTAATCAAACTCATTTATTAATCACTTACTCTGTGCCAAACTCTGTACTAAATTCTTGGTATGTAAATATGAAGGGTCCTCGAGAACTAATAGAGAGAGATAACTAGATAGTGAAGTGGTGTCCAGGAAAGGTTATATTGCTTTGTAAAGTTATAGGTTTGCCTTTTCCCATTTTATTTTCTGAGATCCTTTCTGTTCCTTATATGGTCATAAACTTTTCTACTAACCATATATCAGAAAGTATATTTTTCCCATGCTCCTTTAATTTGTTTATGATGTCACTTTTTTATCTAAGTTATGCATACATTTGGAACTTATCTTGGTATATGGTGTATGATATTGGTCTATACCTAATTTATGATGGACTGCTTTCCAATTTTCCTAGCAATTTTTGTCAAATAGTGAAGTCTTACTCCAAATATCTGGGGTTTGGGGATTTATTGAAAACTATACTTTCATATCCAAATTTCTACATGTTTACTTTATGTGTTCTATGGATTGACTGTGCAATTAAAAAATCAGTGTGAGATAATTTCATTGATGTTTGCTTTGTAATATAGTTTCATATCTGGTACTCTAGTCTCCCTTTGCCGCTTGAGATTCTTTTTTTCCCCTTTACATTAATTTTGTTATTGTTTTTCTACCTCTATAAAATAATCTTTTGGTAGTTTGCTATGGCACTGAATAGGTAAATTAATTTAGGTAGTATTGTTATCTTTATTTTATTTCATGGTGTACCTATGAACAATTAATTTAGATCTATCTTTATAGCTATAAAGTACTTGGTAGTTTTATTCATATGAGTGTCTTGGTAGGTGGACTATCAAATACTTTACATTCTGTAGTTATGTTGAATGAAATTTCTCTTTCTATTTCTTCTCACCGAGTTTTGTTTTTAATAAGTAGAAATGTTGATGATTCATAAAGATTTCTGTTTTATCCTGAAAATTTCCTATAGTTATTGTTTCAATAAATTGCCCATTGACTCTTGGGTTCTCTAAATAGACCATCATATCATCTGCAAAAAGGGATACTTTTTTCCTCACTGCCCATATTTATTACCTTGGTTTCTTTTTGTTGTCTTATTGCTATAAATAGCATTTCTAGCACTAAGAAATAGAGCACTGATTATAATGAACATCTTTGCTTCACCCATGATCTTATTAGAAAAGACTCTAATCTTTCTGCATTACGTATAATATTGGCTCTTGACTTTAGATAAATCCTAATTACTATATTAAGGAAAGGTACATTTATCCTATGCCCCCCTTCCTTTTTTTCTTTTTACAGAAATAAGCATTGTATTTTGTGAAAAAGCTTTTTCTGAATCTATTGCTATTATCATATGGTTTTCATTACTTTTGCTACTAACATAAGATATTATGTGTATAGTTTTGCCTATATTGGACCAACCCTGCATTCTTGATATAAATCCAACCTAATTGTAGTGTATAATAGTTTTTAAAATATGTTGTAGAATTTTAAATGTTATTCTATTTAATATTTTTTCACTTGTGTTCATGAGGGACATTGGCCTATGGTTTTCTTTCTCTGTTTTGACTTTACCCATTTTATATAACAAACTGATCTTTTTACGATTAAAAAGTTTGGAAGGATCTCCTTCTCCCCTTTCCCACTCCCCCTCTACTTTTTCAAACAGTGTTTGCAATATCGCAAATTTTTTCTTTAAATGTTTGATAGAATTCCCTTGTATATTCATTTGGCCATGGGTTTTTTTTCCTTTGGGAATTCATTTATAGCTTGTTCAATTTTTTTTATGACATGAAATTGTTTAAATAATTTATTATTTATTATATAATATTATTATTTAATAAATAAATAACAGCTTTTCTGTTAATATGGATATTTATGTATTTTTAAATTATAAAGCTATTTCATTAAAAGTTATTAGCATGACAATTGTGTTGTATATTTGAAAGGAAGAGCAAGTTGTGTATAGTAGATTTGCAGCTTCATGTACAATCATTTTTTGTTATTTTACTGTGTTATGGAAAGGTGTTTCTGATAGTTTTCTTTATTTCATCTTGATTTAGTCATTCTTTTTAAAAAAATCTGACTTAACAATTTGGTTAACTGTTTTGTCATCAGACTAACTAAATCAGGGGTGGGAAACCTCTGGCTCCAAGGTCACATGTGGCCCTCTAGGTCCTCAAGCGTGTGGCCCTTTGACTGAATCCAAACTTCACAGAACAAATCCCCTTAATAAAAGAATTTATTCTGTAAAACTTGGATTCAGTCAAGAGGCCATACCCATAGACCTAGAAGGCCATACACAGGTTCTCCACCCCTGAGCTCAATATTTATTGATCTTATTAGTTTATTAGCTCTTACTTTTAATTATTAAATCAGTGTGTTTTTATCAAAACTGTTAGTTTAAAATTTGATCTTCATAATATCTACATTGATTCTACTTGTTTTTTACTTGTTGCCTTTCTAGCTTTCTCTTTGTTACTACTTCATTTATTTTATTTAAAAATATTTTATTATCATTTTTCAAGAAAGGAACAAATGTATTTTTTAATTTATCTGTCCCTTATACTACCCCCTTGAGGCAAATTTGAAAGCTACAAAATGGATTTCTGAACACATAGCTAAATAATCCAACAAAAGAAACTCCTACATTAGCCATGTCCGAAATCTTGTCTTTTCCTTCATTTAAAGTTTTTTCATTTGTGGTTTTTCACTGCATTTTGTAGGATGCTCTTTCCCCTGTGTGTTTTAATAGTCTTTATCTCAATATCCTCATTATGTGAGATAAGTTCCTTCCCCTTCCTATTCTCCCCCCCCCCCGCCACAGTATATTATCCTATTTCTATTGTTTCCTTCTTCTCCTGAGATCATCAAAATAATACAGATGTTGATCCCCACAAATCATTTGCTTCTCTTATCTAACTTTATGATTATTCAAAACACTACAGTTCCGAGAGTACACTTATTTTTTCTCCCTCTACTAAAATGTAAAAAAAATCATATTATCCCTTCTCATTAATCAGATGTGTTATCTTTCTTTTATTTTTTTGATTTTTGCTTTTATATTTTAAAGATTATGATCAACTTATAACTATACTGGCTGCCCCAAAACACTAATCTGTGCATTCCTTTTGACCCAGAGATACCAGCACAAAGTCTATCCTCTAAAGAAACAGAAAAAGGACCCATATATACAAACATTTATACAAACTCTTTTTGTAGTAGAAAAATGTGGAAACCAAGGGGGGTACCTACCAACTGTGGAATGGATAAACCAATTAACATATGTGAATGTAATGAAATACTATTGCATCGCAAAAAATGACAAAATGGACTTTTCAGAAAAAAAGCAAAGACTTGTATGAATCTATGCATAGTGGAATGAGCAGAACCAGGAGAATAATTTATATAATATTAACAACATAGAAAAGAAAAATAACGTTTAAAGCCTAAAGAATTCCGATCAGTGTAATAAGAAATTATGATTCCAGAGAACTCAAGATGAAACATGTTAAACCTACCTCTTGAAAAAGATGATGCACTCAATATGCAGAATGAGACATACATTTTGGGAAAAGGCCAATGAGGAAACTT
>CM053622.1:123851114-123881321 GCA_028646595.1 Phalanger gymnotis | reverse complement strand
TTTCTTTCTTTCTTTCTTTCTTTCTTTCTTTCTTTCTTTCTTTCTTTCTTTCTTTCTTTCTTTCTTTCTTTCTTTCTTTCTTTCTTTCTTTCTTTCTTTCTTTCTTTCTTTCTTTCTTTCTTTCTTTCCTGGGTTTCCCTCAGGTTAAGGTATTTCTTCATTGTGTTTAGTGTTTTCTTCTATTAACTCATATTTACAGCCTCAGTTTTTAGGTTGGTATTTTGCTTTGTGACTAAGTCAGACTCTGCTCCTTTCTTAGGTGGTGCGGGCAGGCCTTGCTTGGTCCTGGGTACGATAACTAAGATACTTCCCCTTCCCTTCCTCCTTCTAGGAATTGCTGGCTCAGTTTCCTGGTGGCTTGACTTAGGTTTTGACCTTGTCTCCTTCTCTCTCCTTTTTGAACAGTTCTGAACCTGGATTTGTCTCTGTCCCTTGATATGAGCTTAACAAGTCCTACCCTGATATTGAAATTGATAGCCCTGGTAGCAGGGCTCTTGGGAGAAATTAGGTACTTTGCTTTACAGGCACTGCTGCCTCGGCACTGGCCATGTACTTCTTTTTTTTTTTTTCCAAATAAAAAATTAAATTTTTTTTTCCAATTAAATGTAATAACAATTTTAACATTTGTTTTCTAAAATTTTAAATTCCAAATACTCTCCCTCTTTCTCCTCTTCCCTCCTTGAGAAGACATGCAATTTGATATAGATTGTACTTATGCAATCATGCAAAATATATATTACCCATATTACAATGTACTTTCAAGGAGAAGGCTTGAGAGACTGAAAGAAAGATGGAGGAGAGAGTAGGTGGCCACTTATGCATAAATATTTTATTTCGTGTATTTTTTAATTATAAATCTATTCATTAAAAGTTATTAGTACGATAATTGCGTTGCATATTTGAAAGGAAGAGCAAATTGTGCATAGTAGATTTGCAATTTCATGTACAATCATTTTTTGTTATGATTGTTGGGGAAGGACAGAAAATAGTCCCTCTCATAGCCATAATAAGCAGATGTGACATGGATCCTGTCATGAGAAATGGTGGTCATAGCAGGGCAAGCAAGTTTCTTTGCTTTCAAGTAGGTAATTCATATCACAGAGAAACATTAGATGCTCTAGTCAAGGTTTCTCTGACCATTTGATCCAGAAGAGGAGAAATCCAGCTTCCACGTTGCATTGATTATTTTGAATGAGTCACTCTTCCTTGTGTGAAGTAGTAGTGGCGAGGATTTCATTAAGCTCATTAATTTTCTGGTTTTTTTTAGCCCAATAATGGGATCCAGAGAGAATAGGGTTCTACTAGAGGCAGAGAGAATTGAAATATGTGTGTCTTTGGTGATCACTCTATCTGTTCTTTGCTTTTCACTTCATTTTTATCTATTCCAATTAAACTGGTTACTGAAATTATGACCATTATGCAGGAGTTTCTATGTCATCGGATTGTGGCAAGGAATGAAAATGGAGTTACTAGTTGGATTGGGACACAAACCATTAATAAAAAGTAATAATTCTATAGAAGGAGGGTGTCAGGTTGTTTGACAGCTCCCCCAGTCCTTGGTCTTGACAGCTTACAGTGAGTCACATAGACACAATATTTCCATGCTCCCTAATGTATTATGCTTATTGTGTTAGGTTTGGCACATCACTTGTGCTTTAGTAAATGTTGGTTGATTTGAATTGAACCTCTTCCTTAAAATGTTTCGGTACATAGTTTTTCTTTTTTTAAAAAAAAAAATAGACCATATATGGAGATTTTCTGTGTGAAGAACAATTCCCAACTGGTAGCATCTATTTGAATGGCATATACAACTTCTTAAAGGAACAACCTGCAATTTAGTAGCTATGTTTAGATAAGCCAACCCCACTTTAACACCAGCATATGTCATAGTTACCTTTTATTCCAGCCTTAATCATTTGTGAGAAAGGTGAGAAGGAAAGAAATGAAGGTTTAAATACATGCTTATCAGAATTTTATAGATTGTAATTTCATTTTAATCATCATCCTAATCTTCATTATCAGCCAAATTAGTATCTCTCTCTATTTTTTCATTCTTTTGATTTTTTTTTATTACTTGGTGTCCTATAATTTCATTAGCTTCCTTTTGCCCAATTCTAGTTTTTAGAGGGTTATTTTCTTCCTTAAGTTTTTGTATCTCTTTTTCCAATTGGTTGACTTTCTTTTCATAATTTTCTTGGATTGCTCTTATTTTTTCCCTCAACCTCTCTCACTGGATTTTTAAAGTTCTTTTTAAGCTTATCCAAGAATTCTTTTTGGGATTATGACCATTTGACATTTTTCTTTGAAGTAGGAGTGGCTTTTTTTAACTTCACTATATTCTTCTGAATATGGACCCAGATCTTCTCTATCCCCATATTAACTATCTATGGTCAGATTGTTTCCCCTTTGCTTTCTTCCACTTCTTCTTCCTCTTCTTCTTCTTCCCCTTCTTCCTTTTCTTCTTCTTCTTCCTAATTATTATAGTCTAGTGCCAAGGTGTAAGGGGTAGTGCCTCAGGCTTCAGGTTTTTCTTTCTTTTTTTCCACCTTTTAAAAATTTTTTACCTTATTTTTAATTTTTGGAATACAATAAGCATTGCCATAACATGAATTAATTAAAAAAAGGTGATTGCACATGAAACTGCAAATATGTTATGTACCACTTTCTATTCCTTTTAAATATATAATAAATTCATCATGTAAATTTCCTTTTTTCCCTTTTTTCTTCCCTTCTTCCCACCCTGACCTAGAGATGGCTACCCTTAGGTACAAATAGTTGCATGTATGTAAAATTATTCCATACATGCTTCTATTTATCAGTTCTTTCTCTGGATATAGATAGCACCTTTCTTCATATGTCCTTTATTTTTAATTTATATATTTACAATAGTCAAAATGACTCATCTGCTCAAAGACATTCTTAATATTTTTTGTTACTATATACAATATTCTGTTGGTTCTCACTTTACTCTTCACCATTTCATGTAAGTCTTTCCAAGCCTTTCTAAGTTCATTGAGTTCATCATTTATTATGTACAGTAGTATTCTATCACAACAATACACCACAACTTGTCAAGCCATTCCCCAATTGATAAGGATCCCTGCAATTTCCAGTTCTTTGCCCACCTTAAAAAGAGCTGCTATAAATATGTCATTCACATTCAAAGTTATAATTACTATTTCTGAATTACCTTCCATCTTATTTTTACTCACTATTTGCTTTCTCAGCCTCTCTTTTTACCCTATCTTTATTACCTTATCTTTTCCCCCACCCTCCCACTCTTCATCCCACCCTACCTCCAAGAATTCCCCCCTCTCCCATCCTCCCAATCCCAATATACATACCCCGCCAAAAGTCCCCCACTCCATCCTGTCAGGTTTTTCTTGCTGTTGTTTTTGGTTTTTTTTTTTAGCTCTGAGGGCCCAACCTTGGGCACTCCTTTCTGTCACCAGCCACATTATTACCATAAACACTCTGGCTACCTAAAATCCATCCCACAGCTGCAAACTTCAGCTCTTCCCTCTGCCCTAGAACCAAAACAAGGAACTCTGCTCTCCTCCAAGTGTCCACAGCCAGCAGGGTTCCTGCCCTTCTGCTATCACACTTACTGGACATGTATTCACTTCTTCTTGCCCACAGCTGTAGCCCAGGACTGTGTCTGGTCAACACACCTGGGCCTGGTGTTCCATGACATGGTAAAGTCCTTCAATCTTCCCCTGCTCAGTTGTCCAACCCCCATACTATACACAAGGTAAAAGTTCTTGAAGTCAAGGGTGCCATGCCCAACCCAGCTGCCCCCAGGGCTTGTTGCTTGTTGATTCTGCCTGGAGTGTTTGCACTTCAATTAGGCTAGACTTCTACTGGTGAAGGTTTGGTCTTTCCTGAGGACCTCTCAAGTTATCTTAAGAGGACAACTGCTTTACCCCAACTTTTGTTCACTTTGAGGTGATATTTTTCTTGTTTGTGGGAGAAATTTGGAGAGCTCAGTCTTCCCAGAATCCTGACTTTCTGTGAACCAAGGACCACAGTAATACATCTCTAGGGAGTATTAGAAAAGGTCAAATTAATTAGTGTTTGTAAAGCTTTATGCAATTTCAGTTATTAATGAACTTCTACTTCTCAGCTTTGATCCATTGTCGCACTTCAATAAAACTTTGAACTTTTCGAGGAGATCAAGATTTGATAATTTTATTCTCCCTAAAAAATAATATAATCTATGTTATTTGTATGAGCTCTTGACTGAGAATTAAAAAAAAAAAGCCAAATATGTTACACATGAAGAGACATTAACTGAGGGAACATTGAATTTCCATGACAACTAAGAAGGTAAGTTTTATGATTTATTACTTGTTAAGGATTTTATTTCAATATCTTATCCTAGAGTAGGCCTTTAAATGATAGGCTATTGAGCAAGGAAATCAGGAATAATTCCCATCATTTTCTGAATGTGGAAACTACCAGAGAGAAGTCACTTTCATCAAGCTAACATTTTCATTACATTTTGCTAGTTTAGGTTTGCCTTGTTATCCTGCCTATATCGTTGCAATATGGAGACATTCGAACAGATAGCCTCATTTGTTGACAGAGGAAAGGAGAGAGAAGATTTTGTTCTCTTCCTTTAAAAGAAATGCTATGCTGAGCACAGGCTGCTCATATGGAAATTAAAGGCAACAAAAATCAGGAAGAAACTGAAGAAAAGTGTGTGTTAAAAGGTGAGTTTTGCATCGATGCCTGAATGTTTTTGATTCTTCGATGGAGGGTCCTTGACCCTTTGGGGGCTGGTAATTTAAGCTTGGGGACATACAGTTGCTTCTTGACAGTGCTAGCATGGGGGAGAACAAGATGTTAGAACTTTTCTCTGTCAGAATTCCGAATTATACCCAAGATCAAAAGCATTGCAGGGATCAGAAGATCAGTGGGACACACTCAGTGGAAAACTCTTAATGAGCAGATAGACTGCTGTATTGCCTCTGTGATACATGTCAACTTAGCCTTGACACAGCCAACTCTCAATTCTCTGTGGGAAATGGGATAAGGGTAACAGGGATAATTGAAGCCTACAGATAATCCACAGACCCCCAGATTACTATTAGCTTTAACCTCCTCCCCCAACAAGCCTTTTTTTTTTTCCCAAAGCTGGAGAAAAAGAGCAAAATTTGAGTTTTATTTTCTCTCCTTCAATGATGCCTGCTCAGTCTAAAAGGCAATTGCTAAGAAATGAAATTAATAAAAGACAAGGAGAATGGTCAGATTTTACATAACCCACTATACTGGATTCTCATATGAATTTGCTCAAGATATAAAGTAAACCATATCAAAATACCTGAACTGTTCAGATTAAGTCTGTACTATAGTGTGTATATAGCATGTACACATATATACATTCGGTGGGGTGCAAAGTTCTGGATCTATGATTGATTATGAGGGGGAGCTCCTGGTATAAAAACTTCCCCCACAGATTCAGATCAGCAGTTCCTTTTCTATAACTTATCTTGGAGAGTTACCTAGGTCACTGAGAAATGAAGTACCTTACCCAGGGTTTCAGAGCTATTGTGTTTCAGAGGCAAAATTGGATTCCATGTCCTCCTAGCACTAAAATTCTTCTAGTGCTCTGTTTTGCTTTTCACCCATATGCATAATAACATGAAGTACCTCATTCTTGTCATGGGAAAAGTGGGAATAGGGAAATAATTTTTCTTTTACTGAAAGGCAACACAATGTACAGTAATTTACTTCAGGTTACTTGCATTCAGTTCTCTTCCTAGTTGTGTGACCATAAGGAGGCCATTTCAGTTATGAGAGCTTCAGTTTTTTCATCTCTAAAATAAGGATGATAATAATTGCATGGATTCAACAATGGAGCTGTTATGAGGAAAGAGGTTCACTATAATAATTTTATTGTGAAGAAAAATGTTATCTAAATGTGAATTCTTATTAAGAGTGGAATTTGAGGGGAGGGTAAAGAACTTTAAAAGTCACTAAATTATCTCTCTGATCTTCATTGACAACCTTTGAGATTCCTGATATTTTTATGAATAACTATTTAAAAGGCCAATGTAGACATCTAAGATGTCTACTTCCATTTGTTAACTGAAGACTAGAATAAGTGACAACTGATATTTCAGTAGTTTCTCCTGAAGATGGCTTTATATACAGCATCGGGTTCTGGAAAAGTGTGAATAAGTGGCCTCCTTCAATGGTCCATTGGTCAGAGCAAATAAAAATAGTATATCTTTGGGCTCTGCTGCTTCAACTGTTTTAGTAGGTTTTTGGGTACAATAATAAGAAAATTTCCATGCTAATTGTTTCTGAAATCGTACTGTGCTTCCTGACTAGTATTCCTTGATAATAGAAGTAAGACTCAATTCTATATAATTCAGTTAAAATATTTATAAGTGGCAACATATAATAAGGCAGATCCTGCTTCTGAGGAACTAAAATTCTACTAGGGAATCTAACGTAAACACAAATAAGTAAATATGAAATCTCAAAGTCATAGTCTCAAGACAAGAAACTAATTCATTTGGTAAGGGCTCAGTTATTGTTAATGACCACTGCCTCTCACAATCTGACCAGCTCAGACTAAAGTCCTGGGCCTAACTACGCCCAGATAGGCAAAAACTAGGGAAGCCCCAGAGCTTCCCAGAAGCATGAGAATATGAAACATCCTTGGTGCTAATACTAAAGGCTCTGACCAACTTATACAGAGGGTGAATTCAGAAAAAAAGAATGAATGAAAAGCATTAATTATGTGCCTACTATGTATCAGCCACTTTGTTATATAATAGGTATAGAATTACAGAAATCCCTGATATCAGAGTGGTAGCTAGGCGGTACGGCCGATGGAGTGATGGATCTGGAGTCAGGAAGACCTCACTGAGTTCAAATCCTGCTTTAGTAAGAAACTTTACTGGTTGCGTAACTCTGAACAAGTCACTTAACAGCTGTCTGCCTCAATTTCTTCATCTATAAAATGGGGATAATAATAGTAGCACCCATCCGATAGAATTGTTGAAAGGATTAACTGAGATTACATATTACAAAGCATTTTGAAAGCCTTAAAGCACTCTATAAATGATAGTTTACATTATTGTTGTTATCATTGTCATCATCATTATAAATTATTATCATTATATAGAAAACCCAAGGAGAGTGATGTCCTGGTTAGGGAGCTTTGGTCTGGGAAGTTGGATAGGATGTTGAGTAGAACGATAGGGCAATCAATTGACATGCCCTTTCTGGAAACAATGATAGTGTTGATTTGATCACAATCCCCGGAACAGTGTAGTATAATCATTCCTGAACTCCCTTCAAAGCCAGGGAGACTCGGGTTCAAGCCCCACACCTGACAAATATTGGCTGAGCAACTCTAGATATCATTTAATCTCTCAGTGCTCTAGGCATCTTTCTAATACTCTAAGTATAAAGATCTCTGCTTTATTTTACTTGTTGCCTATAATTTTGCATTTATCTGGTATAGATATCTGAAACCATTATTCTCATGGTTAACTCCTTTCTTAGATTTTGTCATCTGTGAACTTTTTGGTGTACCCATTGCTATTATCCTTCCTATATTATCATTATTCTCTATGTATCTGACTGGATACATAGTCATTTATTTGTCTTTCCTCACCTTTTCAGTTTAAAACCTTTTTTGAACAGCTTTGTAAGAATCCAGGAATATATAGTCTTAATGGTCCATAGTAGGTGCATGGCATACCAAGCCAATAACCTGTCACTGATATTTTAAAGTTATGGTCTGGAGGGGCAGCTAGGTGGTACAACAAGCAGAGCAGTGGGCCTGGAGTTAGGAAGAATTTGTAAATTCAGATCTGGCCTCAGACACTTATTAGTTGTGTGACCCTAAGCAAGTCATTTAACCCTGTTTGCTCCAGTTTCCTCATCTGTAAAAATGACTCTCTCTCTGTCCTTCCCCATCTTAGAATTTGTGATAGAAGAAAAGATCTGCATTTGATACACGTTAGATTTTGGAAGAGAAGATTGCAAAGGGTTCAAAAGTTAGATACGACCCAAGGCACTAATATTTGGCAAGGGAAGTCAGTCTAGTGAAAAAGGGGAATTCTCAAGAATGAAATTCTGGAGAGACCAAAAGAAATCATTCATAATAAGAGGGAAAGGGGGGATTTTTCAAAGAGATCAACATATATGCATAGGAAATTCTCCTATATAAGCATAAATATAGTTCATTTACATGCATATGTATGTAACATATGTATACTGCATTAACGTATGATACATACAGAGAGATAGATATAGATATAGCTAGATAGATAGTGAGGTTGGGTAATGGAGAATGAATATGTTAACTTATGGCATGAGTTCAATAATAATGGTACGAGGAGTATTAACTATAATTAGCTGAAATTGGGAAGAAAATTTAAGGATAACAAAACATGTTACATTAGAGAAAAGAAGATGATGAGAGAAGAGATTGAATTGTTTCTTTCAGTGGAAGGACAATGAAACCTGATGATTGAAAGAAGACAAAGCTGGTAAACTCTTATTGGACTTTTTTTTTTCTTTGCCAAGGATGATGAAGTTTTATTGGAAAGAACAGAACAAAAATGGCTCATAGTCAAAACCCAATATAAGTAAGGAATCACTTAGTTGCCTTGGTGGGTTCTAATCACTTGACCCAGATGACATACATCTAAGGGTGCTAAGAAAACAGAAAGATGTTGAGCTACTGTCAATGAAAAGACTTGAACTGGAAAGGTATTTGAGGATTGGAATAGGGCCAATTTTGTCCTGATACTCAAAACAGGGAAGAGAATTGAGTCCAAAAAAGTACAAGGCAAGATGTAAATTATTTACTTTGCTTTTTATTAGAATGTTAGAAAATATCATTAAAGGAATGAGTAATTAATACCTAGAAAAAGAAGCCGTGATCACACTGAGCCACCTTGGCCACATCAAGAACAAGCAGTGCTAGATAAATATCCATGCACACACAGACCTGTTGAGCATGTTATCCATACATTTACCCAGGTCATCGATAAAAATGCTAAATAGTATGGTTAATATGCACACACTCTTTTTATATGGTTACTAGACTGGAAGATCAGGGGAATGCTATTTCCCTATTTACCAATCTGCTTAAGTTTTATCACACAGTTTGACAAAGATTCATATCATTCTTGTGAAAAAGTTGAAGAGATTCACACTAAAATTAAGTGGCTTTGGAACTGATTGAATAACCAGACCCAAAGAATAGCCATTAATGGTTTGATGTAAAATTGGAAGGACTCGTTATAGCCAATGATGAGAATGTGATTCCTAAAAGGAAAATGATTCCAATAATTTTCAAATATGCTATTTAGCTTGGAAAGGTTCCATTGTCTTTATCCCCTTGACATCAAAGCCAACACTTGTAAACATGACCAGACTTTTCTTTTGTAAATTAGCAGGGCACATATCTCTGAGAATTCCTATAGGAATACATCACAGTCAGACACTGCTGTTTGACTAATCCTGTACATTCTCTAAAGGATTTGATGCCAACTTGGAAGGAGGTCCCCATTGGAGTGCTCCAGGGATCCGTGCATGGCTGTATGCTATTTAACAATTTTATCAATGCCTTTGATAAATGCATGGATGACATGTTCATCAAATTTGCAAATGATACAAAGCTAAGACAGATGGTCCACATATTAGAGGACAGATTCAGAATCCCATTCCCAAAAAGGAAGACTAGGAGTAATAGGTAGAAGTTGCAATGAAGTAAATTTCAGCTTTTGATGTAGGTGAAATAAGTTGCCTTGGGGTGTCTGTTGGTGCAACTTCTACTAGATGTCATCAAGCAAAGGCAGAATAATTATTGTAGTATATTTCAGTTGTCGTTCAGTTGTGTCTGAGTCTTTGTGACCCCGTTGAGGGTTTTCTTGGCAAAGATACTGGAGTGGTTTGCCATTTCCTTCTCCAGTTCATTTGACAGATGAGGAAATTGAGGCAATCAGGGTTAAGTGATCTGCCCAGGGTCACACAGCTAGTAAGTGTCTGAGGCTAAATATGAACTCAGGTCTTCTTTACTCCAGGTCTGGCACTCTATCCATTGTGCCACCTAGCTGCCTTTTTATATTGTAGAGGGACGTCTTATTTCGATATGATGGAATAGATAGCCTCTGGGGTCACTTCTACTTGGAGATTATCCGATTCTTTCTCTAGTGGTGAGCACTGGGCATGTAATATTTTGGCTATCATTATGTGTGTGACAGTATTTTGGTAACTTAAAGTATGTTTTCACCAAAAAAAAGTCTGACAGGGCAGTAATTGACAAAACAAGAGACCTTTATGATAGTATGTTTTTAACTCACACAAAAGAAGCTCAATCAGGCAGTTTCAATTGAGAATTCAGCCAGGGCAGTCATTAGAACCTCAAGTGTAACAGATTTGAAATTACAGCAGGAAGAGGGGTGAAGGGTGGCTACTTTGGAAGACCTTTTCTCAGACTTGGCACAGCCATGTTTCCCCAACCCTCTAAATTTCTTTTTCTGTGATATGTGAGGGACTTGAATCATTTACCTCCTACACACAAGGGAAATTCACTGGGACTTTTTGAGACATTAGGTTTCATACCTGTGTGGGTAGGGGAAGGTTCTCCCTTAGACATGTATGATTGGTTTTTCATCTGTAATGTGAAAAGAATGGAGATCCTAAAGATTCACTGACAATTTAAATAGGGAAAACAAGCCTATGACATGGAAGTTTCAAGGACAAGAAGAGAGAACTGTGGGAAGGAGGAAGGGGCCAGTCCAGAGCAGAGGCAAACTGCTGCAAGTGAACTTTATGCTATGGGTGTCATAGAGGCCATGGAAAACAGAGATAGTTTGTACTATCACAGTGACAGAACTCTCCAAAGGCCATGGTCCTACATCGAGCATCCTAGTTTTATAATCAGTTATATACACTTCTTATTCTGAAAATACTCTTTCCAACAAACTGGTGAAAAAGGATGGCAGTGGTGGTGATTTTGACAGAAATCAGATCACCAGCACCAGAACTGCTCCTGTTGCTGGTAAATAACTCTATGGTAATTGCTTTTAGGCAGGATGGTTGCTGATAAGAATAAATTCCTATCTCTTACCTCAACACATATCTATGCCTTCCCTCCCCCTTGGCCACTCAACTATGCCACAGGGTCCCCTTTGACCATTGTTGATTCATGGGTGTTACTCTAATGAAACAATTGCAGGTCTGTTTATATCCACCTGCACCTGCACTCTTGAAACTTAGAATGTCCACAGAGAAGTCTCCTCTTGTGCAGTGTACAACACTGAATTACTGACAGTTTTTCTATTGCTTTCTTTGTGGTACCATGAGAGGGATTACCTACTGTTCTCGGTGATTGTATAAATAGGTAGCTAGAAAGTCACTAATGAAAGAATTTCCTGAGTTACCATATGCCCTGTATGGAGCATTAAATGTTTATGTATTAAAGCAAATCATAGGGCTAAAATTCAAACTTCTCTCAGATGCAGAGAGTATAGAAAGGATAGCCTGGACCTCATTATTTGCTCTGAACATGTTTCATAAGTTGGGGGAACTTCATACACCTCTTTGGTTATTCCATTAGGAAAAGTAATCTCATTTAACTGGCATTTTTACATCTACATTCATGCTTTTAAAACACTGAAGTGAGTGTTCTACAGCTATGTAAAGAAACACATTATCAAAGCATTAAGATATGATTAAACTGACATTTTCTTAAGAAAACGAAAGGAGCAGGAAAAAGCCATTCTAAAAGGACTGAGTGCTACATACTCCAGATATTATCTTCAGTGCTTACTCAGGGATCTTTAAAGAAGCTTATTACCAAGTACCCTAAGAAGACAAGTGTGGATGTGTACAGATCAGAGGGATGCGAGTTAATGCACCTGCCAGATTTGACTATCGTACAGAGCACGTCAATCAGCACCAAGACCTTGCATTTAAAAATGTGTTCTTGCAGACTTTTTTCAGTACTGTGTCGTAAATAACCAGATTCTCCTAGTCGGTAGCCATAGCATGTTGCTAATGTCACAAATATGGTATGCTTGTGTGTTTGGGAGTATATGGACACACACACATCTATACATACAAATAAAGGTTGAATTTCAGATAGTGCAATAGGCAAAAATCTCGACTTTTATTAACACTAACAAAAACAGTTGTTCCAAATGTGTATTGCAAATCATTTTCTCTGTATTGGTCTACTCAGAAGTAGTGTTTAAGAAGTGAAACAGGGATTAGAAGTTATGTTGCTTAGAATGTTGCCACCCCCAACACACAGACCTAGAATACTGAACAACAAAAACATTTCTGATGTAGGAATGGGTGAGAAGTAATATAGATTCAAATTATGCTCCCTACATAATTTTGAGATGATGTTAACTCAAAATTGATGAAAATATAAAAATGATCCAAGTGGAAGATGGGGTCTACAGCATAGTGGAAAGAATGGAAGAAGCATGTAGAACAGTGAAGTGATCACTGGATTTGGAATCGTAGGACCTGAGGTCAAATCCTGGTATCGCTTACTCGCCTTGTGACTTTGAGCCCATTACTTAACCTGTCTAATCCTCCCTTTTCAAGTATGGAAAATAAAAGGATTAGACTCAACGGTCTTCAAAGTTCCACCTAGCTTTAAATCTATGATCTTATGAAGACTAAGATTTTGAGTTAGGTAGAACTGGCTTTGAGACCTAACTCTGCAACTTACTCTATGAATTTGGACAAGTCTCTATGTCTCTCTGGGCCTCAGTCTCCTCTACAAAATTCCATGGTTGGATAAGAAGTTATCTAAGGCTCCTTCCAGCTCTAAATTTGTGGTCCTAGGAATTTACCTCTTTGAGTATCAGTTTGCTCATCTGTAAAATGGAGACACTAATAATTTTACTACTTTTTTAGTTATAAGAAAAGAGATCATTAGACACCAAAGCAATGGAGAAGTGAGCTCTTATTAATATTATAGAGTTTAATTAATATGGATTATTATTATTGTTGTTATTGACCTGTGATTTCATTGATCCTTATCAGGGGTTCTTAATCTTTTTGTTGTCAGAAACTCCTCTTGTAGTCTGGTAAAGCACATGGATGCCTACTTAGTTTCTAAATAATTGAAGGAAAAGCAAATTTTCAATTAGAATTTAACAAAAAATGATATATTTTTTTTCTTTGCAGGTTCATGGAGTGTCAGAAATTTATCCATGGACCCGCTGGAGGTGATGGTGGTGGTTGCAATGTTAACAGCAGGGTGGGACTTTTTTTTTTTTATTGTTTTCTCTTTTGGAAAGCTAAGGTAATCAAGTGCCTTTAATGAGTCTTGCCTTTGTTTGAATCAAGAGTCATTGATTGGAAACAATGTGTATGATGGGTGCTAGTGGTTAAAGATCTTTCCCACACCCCTTTTTGCTAAGTAGGCGCTGAGTCCTCAAGGCCTTGAACAGGGTATATTAGCTCTGAGGCTGGTGTTTTGCTTTTGGGAGTACACTCATTGGAAGTGTTGGTGATTTGGCCAGATAAGACTCTGGGTAGCTGTAGGAGGCCCCCACTCCAGCTTTGAAAACCCAGATGTTGGTGCTTCTCTCTCTAGTAAATGTGTATGTATTGCTATGGACAGATAGAAGCCTGTCTGCTGATTTGTGTTATTTTGCTCTGTTTATATAGCTTCTGTTTGTATTTGCTCTGAAGTTCAGAGTGCTGACTTTCCCCCCTGAACTAAGTGAATGATATGTGTGTGTATGTGTGTGTGTATGCATATATATGTTTAATTAAAGTGAGGTTGTTAACCCCTTAAAATTGCTTTCCTTAGAAAAGCAGATCAAAGAATCCGTGCTAGCAGCCCTGCTGTTTGCTCTTGTTATTGGTCTTTCACCTCCACAGCAGCATAGATTCCAGGTTAAGAATTTCTATGTAAAGAATTCTTGGTGAAGAAATTATTTCCATCAATTTAGATACATATTTGATTTTTAACTCATAGTCTTAATGAGTTGTCTGGGGCACTGAGAGATTAATTTGCTGGGGCACAGCCAGTACGCATTGCAGGCAGGCCTTGAACTCAGGTTTTCTTGGCTCTGAGATCAGCTCTCTATACACCATTCAAATTGCTTCACATTATTGTTATTATTATTAATTATATGGCATTTTCAATAGACACTGACCTTTGCAGGAGGTATTGTAAATGGTGAGTATGGCCCAGAAAGTAATAATGTAAAGGGCAGACAGACAACAGAGGTCTTTGTCTTTTGCCCTGCACACTTAAAATTGTAATGGAGAACAAAGCAAAGTACTTGTCTTCCAGGATGCAGTGGAAGAGGTAATTAGGCATGTTAGGCTTTGGGTAGGTCTTATTAAGTGCCTCTGTAAGAATATGAATGGAATCCATTTCCTCTTTGGCAAGCTCTTAAGACCTTGGGGAGGAAGTTATTACACATTTCCTCACTCTTATCCAAAGGACCAGTCTATGGCAACAAAAGGATAGCCATGCTTCAGACTGGAAATAGCACTTAACTGCGAATCATGAGTCTAGGCTCGGACACTAACAAGCTGTGTGGTCTTGTACAAGTCTTTCTTATATGTAAAATATGAGAGTTATGCAAGATGATCATTAAGGCCCTTTATCACTTGTCAGTCTAGGATAAGGTAGAACAAATCTGTTCTTCCAGTCAGGGTTCATCTTGCACAAGGTGGCCTGGGAGCAGTACTTTTAAGTTACACCCTTGGTCTCTTGGAGTATGAATATACTTGTAGAGTAAACTTTAAAGGAACAGTGGGTTAGGAACAGAAGATAATTCTGTTTTGGACATGTTAAATTTGAAATGTTGATGTGGAGATGTCCAGGTGGAGATGTCTGAGAGGAAGATGAAGATATGGGACTGTAGTTCAGGAGAGATTGCACTATATCAGGGGTGGGGAATCTGTGGCCTCTGGGTCACATGTGGTCTTCTAGGTCCTTGGGTGTGGCCTTCTGACTGAGTTTTATGGAAGAGATCCTTTTATTAAGGGGATTTGTTCTGTGAAGTTTGGATTCTGTCAAAGGGCTGCATTTGAAGACCTAGAGGACCACATGTGGCCTTGAGGCCACAGGTTCCCAGCCTCTGGCCTAGCTACATAGATTTGAGAGTAATTTCTGTAGAGATGATAACTAATCTCATCCAAGTGAGTGAGATCACTGAGGGAGAGAGAATGCAGAGAGAACCCAAGAAAGAGCTTTTGTGAATGTCCATGCTAATTATATATGTGAGGGCAGGGCAAAATTAGGAAATTAACAAATTTTGTTTTAGTTATCCAGGCTTTCTATGCCTTTCAGTTTTACACTTAGTATACATGATGAGTCAGAGTTGGTCAGCAGAAAAAGCATTTCAAAACTTCCCGCATCCAGATCACAAAAGTTAGCATGAGTTTAGCTTCTTTTCAGATGAAGGTTAGAAGAGTAATGACTGCTCCCACCCACCCTGGGACTGCTTTTATTCCCAAATGCTGCCTAGGATTGCCTAACATTCTCAAAACAGAGGTTAAGGTATTTTGAGGCATTAAATTCCCAATTTCTAACTTTTTTCCTTCCTAAAATTTCCTGTTCTCCCCCTTCATATTTTACAACCTTGTTTTCCTGTTCCTACCAAGTTATTCATCTATTTATATATTTATTTATTTATTTTTTGCATGCCCACCATCCTCAGGGTACTTATCTATGTGCAGCATCTGGGTTTAATCAGGGTGGTTAGGTCTGGCCAAAGCACTGAGTAACAGGTTAAGGATCAATACGTTGCTGTTGTTTTTGTTATGTTTGTCCTTCGTTCTCAGAGGACCATGACCTCAGGGAAATGATGACATGACTCGCACTTCACTTTGATTTGAATGAAGGAGGGCTGTGCAAGGTCACCGGCCTCACTTTTTCCTCCAGAGCCATCTGGGTCCAGTGGCCTGATATTCACCAGGAGGACTGGAGATGGTCCAGGATGCATTGGGAGACCCTTGGCCCTTTTAGGCTAAGGTCTTTTCAGGTGCTCACTGTGAGTAAGATAACACCCCTTCAGTGAATGGGCCTCTTTAAGAAGTTAATCACAGGATGGCCCCTTTAATCAAAAAACTCAAAAAAAAATCAAACTGGGAGGGGAAGACCTTCAGGGTTCCTGCCCAAAAGGGAAACAATTGGTAGAAAGTCAAGGGAGGCAGATTTAAATTCAAAATAGAGAAGACCTTGTTCACAATCACAAAATAAGAGAGGCGGTATCACATAGGGAGAGTCTTGGAGTCATGAAGTCCTGGATTCAAGGTTGGACTGACACATACTGGCTATGGGACTATTAACAAGTCACTTACAGATGAATTGTGATTTGCATTTGTGGAAGGCCTTTCCACGAGCTTTCTCTTCTTTTCTTTTCCTCCTCCCCCATAAAGTCACAGGTCTAGACCAAAAAACAAAGACAAAAACAAAACCCCAAACAAGGAAAGAGGCTGCCTTTAGGAGATAATGAACTTTCTAGTGCTGAAAGTATACAAGCAGAGGCTGGATCATACCTTTGAGGGGCAAGAGATTATATTATCTTGCCTATAACAAATATTTTTACTTCATAGTAATAGTTGATAACTTTTAAAAGAAATTGGACATCTTGCTATTCTACCACCTTTAAGAATCAATTGGGGAAGCTAGGAGGTGCAGTGAGTAGAGCACTGGCCCTGGAGTCAGGAGGACCTGAGTTCAAATCCGACCTCAGACACTTGACACATTTACTAGCTGTGTGACCTTGGGCAAGTCACTTAACCCCAACTGCCCTGCCTTCCCCCCTCAAAAAAAGAATCAATCAATAAACACTTATATTAGCACCTTCTATGTGCCACTGTGCTAAACACTGAGGCTACAAAAAGAAGCAAAAGACAGCCCCCTACCCTCAAGGAGTTCACAATCTAATGGGGGGGGGGACAACAAGTAAACAAATATATATAAAGAAGCTATTTACAGGATAAATAGGAAATAATTAAGATAGGAAAAGCACTACAATTAAGAAGTTCATGCCATACTAGAGATGAATCGGTAATTAGTCTTCTAGGAACAGGTCACTGTGAAGGTCTTTGTTTTTTTGAGGATTAATTTGGCAGTTTCACAGCAATTTGTTTCTTTTTCATTTCCAACTGCACTTTCCATTATGCTTCAGTGAGACTCCTGTTCTTTCCTTGGAGGCTTGATTGATTGTTGAGCTACTTGATTTCCCCAATAGGCATCAAAATATCTCTATCAGTCATGGAAGGGTGCTCTTTAAAAAGTGACAATTTTGTTCACTTTTTAAAAGTAATTCCTTGGAATTACTTTAAAGCAAAAGAAAGCATTAATTCACATGTATGTGGCAAAACAAATATCCAGGTCTCAACTGACAGAGAAGTAAGTAAAAGAGGGGAAACATGATCAATCCTATTTTATCTGGTCAAGATAAGATATTCTAAATCAGCGGTGTGTTAGTGGAAGTACACACTCATGACTATAGTTGTAAGAAAATAAACCATATGAAAAATTTCTTGCCTCAAGTAAGTCATATACCATTGTATATGTGTTCTCCTGCCTCTTGCTCATAGAACATGACATCCCATTTCCTGCCCTTTTTCTTTCAACAGTTTGAATCTAGGGTCTAGAACAGGGGTAGGGAACCTGCAGCCTTAAGGTCACATGTGGTCTTCTAGGTCCTTGGGTGCAGCCTTTTGAGTGAGTTCAAGTTTTACAGAACAAATCCTTTTGTTAAGGGAATTTGTTCTGCAAAGTTTGGATTCAGTCAAAGGGATTTGAGGATCTAGAAGGCCACATGTGGCCCCAAGGCCACAGATTCCACACCCCTGCTCTAGAATGCTCTTTTTCTTCATCATTGCCTTTCAGAATCTTTCGGTACTATTTCCTACAGGAAGTCCTTCTTGATTTCCCCAGTTATTACTGATCTCTCACTTCACATTTATCAGCTCTGTTCAGCAATTTATATGCTCTGTCCTTAAGTAGAATGTAGGCTCCTTGAGGGCAGGAACTGCTTCTTCATTTTGTCTTTGTGTCCACAGTACTTACCATAGTATCTTGTATGTGGCAGGCAATTCATGAATGCTTATTAAATTAATACACGCTTATTGTGTAGATTTCTTAAAGAACTGTACATATTGAGTCCCAGATGTCACCAACTTTATCCTATGCTATTGTGACATACAACCCTGAGTAGGTTACATTTGTTTGAAATCATGTCATATAGGAGGCTGTCTATGAATGGTGTAATGGAGTATTGTCAAATTCATATAGAAATAGATTCTTATGGGTGGAATATTGACTTAGAAAACTATAAATTAACATTTTTTATGTTTTATTGTGGTTCCATCTAGGTAGTACAGTGGATAGAGTTCCAGGCCTAGAGTCAGGAAAATCTGAATTCAAATCCGGCCTCAGACACTTACTAGCCATATGATTCTGGGCAAGTCACTTAACCCTGTTTGCCTCAGTTTCCTCATCTGAAAAGAGAGTTAGAGGAAGAAATGGCCAACTACTCTAGTATCTTTGACAAGAAAACTCCCAAATAGGGTTATAAAGAGTCTGAAATGACCGAACAAAAATGTTTTATTGTATTTTTGCTTATTTTGTTAAACATTTCCCAATTACCTTTTAGTTTGGTTCAAGGTACGGGAGAGATTGGAACATGCTGCCTACCAGATGCTAGTTTGACACCTCTGGTATAGTGGATAGAATGTTGGATTTGGACTCAAAAAGGTCTGGGTTCAAATGCCACCTTAGACACTTATCAGGTATGTGATTCCGAGCAAGTTACTAAACTTCTCTGGGCTTTAGTTTTTTTCACCTATAAAATGAGGGAGTTGGATTCAGTGACCTCTAAGGTCCTTCCAGCTCTAAATTGATGAACTTTTCTGTGACTCAACTTATTCATATGTAAAATGGCAACTGGATGAAGTTTAAGCTCCTCTGCAACTTCAAAGATCTTTGAACTTCACCTTCACATTAGGACACCTCACTGGCCTGTACTTTCATAGCTAAGAATACAAACTTTGGCAAAAAATAAATTGCTATTTTTTTTTAAAGAAGGGTCGTTTGTGGGGGTGGTGATAACTTGAGTTGAAGCTCACGCAGTTAATCATTCCTTGCTTGGATTTGTGATTTTTTTCCTTCCTTTTTATGTAATTAGCCATTAGGTTCACTAAAGTACATTTTTCATGTCAAGGAAACAATGGTTTTAAAGGAGAGAGAGGGTGGGGCTGACAGGGATCAAGAAAGGAAGGGCAAAGTAATGTACACAGCAGCTAAAGCTTCAGGAAAATATCAACCTTTTTTTCTGTGTGTATAGTGATTCACTAGAAATGCTCCTAAACACACAATCACCTTTACTGGAAAAGAGCAAATGGAAATTGAGAGACTGCTTGTTGTTGTGGATAGCACGAAGGTGTCAGGAAGACCACAATTAAATTCTTTCTCAGGTGCTTATTATCAGTGTGACCCTGGCCAAGTAACTTGCCCTTTCGCACTATTATATGGTACACAGGGAATGGGTGAGATGCACCAACACACCTTGGGGTAAGCATTACCATGGTCTTTTCTCCTTCGTGTTGGGGGAGTAGGCATGTTCTGTGTACCCTATACTGAGTCTCAATATCTTTACCCATAAAATGGGAGTGAAAGCCTCACTGGGTAGTATGTAATTTATGTATGTCACTTCCTTAATCTTTAAGTGATATGTAAATATAAGCTTTTTTTAAAATCTTGCAACTAAGGGATATATAGTATTTGGAATATGAGTAGGAATCCATTCTATCCTAATGCTTGGCCTTCTTCATTGAATTAGTCAATCAAATGTGATAATAAATATAAAAATCTTAGTGCAATAAAGACATTTAACAAAGGATTTTCTCCTCTCCTCTTCAGTCAAAGGTATAAATAGGAGTGAACAATTCCTAAATACTTCTATTGACTCAGTCAGTAAATGAAAGGTAGAAACGGGCAGAAAATATTTAAACTATTTGGAAGGAGAGAAATGCTTTGAGTCATAAGATGAAATGAGATGATGGTTCATAGTAAGTGCATTGGGCAATTCAATGGTTAATGAGATTCAGTCATGTCTTATGAAGTTTGGATAAAATAGCAAGCCAATTCAGAATCTGATATTGAAATAGTAGATGAGGCTTCTTGTTGGTGTTCAGTTGTTTCAGTTGTGTCCTATTCTTCTTCGTGACCCCATCTGTGGTTTTCTTGACAGACATATCAGAGTGGTTTGCCATTTTCTCCTCCAGATGAGGGTAGTGCCAGCCAAACCCTTGAGAGACAGTTGCTTGGAAGTGGGGGAGGACAGAGTCTCTATAACCTCATTATCCACTTGACCAGAGGATAATCTTGTGAAATTTATTCAGAATTGAATTTCCCATTGGCAACAGGAAGTGTTTCCAGAAGACTAGTAACCGTCTGTAGCATCTGCATCAGGAAAAAAAAAAAGACCAATTAGAGGCACTGAGAAAATGGTCCCAGCAAAAATGTAAGGGGAAATTTCATGAGGACTCCATAAAAGACTCCTACAAATCCAGAAGTATGTTGCCCGCTTTCCTACACAAACCCTCTAATTCTGTTATTGTTGTTCAGTCGTTCAGTCATGTCTGACTTCATGACCTCATGGACCATAGCACTCCAGGCCTTTCTTTTCTCCACTCTCTCCTGAAGTCTGTCCAAGCTCATGCTCATTGCTTCAGATAATCTCTATCCATCTCATCTTCTGCCATCTCCTTCTCCTTTTATCTTCAATCTTTCCCAATATCAAGGTTTTTTTTTCCAATGAGTACTGTCTTCTCATTATGTGACCAAAGTATTTAAACTTCAGCTTCAGTATTTGACCTTCTAGAGAATAGTCTGAATTAATTTAAATGTTGACTGGCTCGATCTCCTTCCTGTCCAAGAGACTCTCAAAAGTCTTCTCTAGCTCCACAAATCAAAAGTGTCAATTCTGTGATGCTCAGTTTTCCTAATAGTCCAACTCTCACAGCCATACGTTACTACTGGAAAAACCATAGTTTTGACCATACAGACCTTTGTTGGCAAGGTGGTGTCTTTGTTTTTTAGTATGTTGTCTGGATTTGCCATAGCTTTCTTCCCAAGGAGCAAGTGTCTTTTAGTTTCATGGCTGCAGTCACCATCTGCTTTGATCTTTGAGCCCAAGGAAATAAAATCTGACATGGCTTCCATTTCTTCTCCCTCTGTTTGTCAAGAAGTGATGAGACCAGTTGCCATGACCTTAGCTCTAATTCTGAGCCTACTCTAATCTTAGACTCTGTGGGTTCTTGTGAAAGAAATTATACCCTTGGTTAGGGAGATATTTTTTATCAACTCTTCCTATTATGAAATTTCTTCTAAATGAAAATTGAGTGTAGCCAACTGGTAATCAATGGAGACCATATTGGTGGGGACTCATGAGCAATATATTTGATAAAACCACTCTCTCTCCCAAGCCCCCAGGTGTAGCCAGTGCCCTCTGGGAACTCAACCTATTACTGTGAGTGGGAAGGGAGAGTCTAGAACCTACTCTACATTTAGTCAAACATTACTATCCCTGTTCACTTTATTATTTCAACACAAAATACTGAGGCAAAGGCCCGAGGCATATGGGACTTCGTTCAATTCACAAACAAATAAGAATTCTACTTCTGTACTTATGTAAACCTGTGCCGTCATTGATCTAGGTATTCCCTTATCCTAAGCCGCTCTTGTCCGTGTCCTCCGATAAAGACACCACTGGTGTCCACCCAACCTGCTGAGGCCTTCCTTAAGATCAGTGGTTCTCCAACTTTTTGGTCTCAAGACCCCTTCACTCTCTTAAAAATTACTGAGGCCCCTTGCTGTAGCAGCAAGCACCCTAGCATACCCAAGATGTCTTGCTAGCACTGGTTCTTTGGTCTGCTTTTAAAGGAAAGCAACTTTAAAGGGGTCAACAATCTTACTTTACTAGTTCAGGGGAAAGGTCAACACCCTGAATGTGAAGAAAAAACAAGGAGAGAAAATACAAGCAGAGAAATTAGCACAAAGACCAACACACAGGGATCTTAACTGCCTGAATCAAAGTGATATTACTATATACTTTACATATACCACTGGATCGAAAGAGCCTTTTACATCTGAGAAGTCAGGGAGCTCTGAACATATGGCTACTCAGAGTCTCAACTAGGAAATCGAAAAGTCTTTCTCATAAGTGAGCTTCCAAAGCAAAATATCAACTCAGAGTACATATACACTTCTCAGAGCCAGAAGGCATCACAACCCTCGTGACTCAGTGACTATTCAACTTAGTACCAGAAGATATGAAAACCTTCCTACAAGCAAGCCTTCCCTAAGCAAGCTTCCCTTAATGGGCTCCAATGTGATGTCTATTGATGGTAGGGAATATCCCATTAACATTACACCTGCTTAAAGAGCTTTTGCTTTAACCCTGTATGTGGGTTATAGCTATTGAGATTTACTACATTGTAAATGAAAAATCTTAGCATTATTATGAAAATAATTTTGACCTCACTCATTCTTACTCACAGGGTAAGAACTAGTGGGAACCATTACTCCAGATATAAATGGAGCATGTCCATTAGCTATAGATTATTCTTGCTACAGGAACATTCCCTATTTTGTTCCAGATATGAATCTCTTTATTTTTTCTTTTCAGTTCTTATTTGGTAATGTGTTATGGCCCACTGCTGTCCACAATGCACCTGTTTATTGCCCTTCGGATGACCCTCAGTTTAATTCTTCAGAGATCATGGTATTCAATGACTTTTGCCCATATTGCATCACTGTAGCCATGCTGATCTTAAAAGCGTGGGCTTTTGTTTCAGGGAGAAGCTTAGGATCCTTAAAAGCATTGTCTAATTTCCTAAAAGCATCTCAGGAAAGTCTACCGTTTAATTTCTCATGCAATTTTTCCATTTGTTGTGGCTGTATCTTAGATTCTATCCATCTATCTAGTATATATGTTATATAGTTTATAGCATATACATGTAGTTATATTTGTATATGTCTGATATATTATGTGTTTAGATAATATATATCTGTATATACATACTCATACACTCACTGAAAATAGTTCTAGAAAAGGTTTCTCCAATGCATATATCGAAATAATATGAGATTCCTTAAAAGATATAGTAACAACATCTTTGTTTGATGATCCCTCGATTATTCACGAGGCATGAAATGGTAAAACATATTCTCATGGAAGGTATTTGCCACTTTTGTGAACCATGCCAACTGTAAATTCGACATGGAAGAGGCCGAGGTCCTCCAGAAGCTTCTCTTTATGGATAGCGTTGTGTCAATTGCATCATGCGTCAGGGAACATTTCAGAGCCTCTTAAATGATATCTATAATTACTAAGAAAATTCCAGCCTAACTATCCATAATGGGGACAAACAAACAAGTAGAGGAAGAATGACTATTCTTTACCTAGAGTGATCTAGTCTAGTCTAGAGAATATCACATCTCCCCCAAATAATTGCCAAATATTGGCGTTTGAGGACACCTCAATGGTCAGAGGAACTGGATTTCAAAATTCCAGTTCTCTTATTTGTTGTCTAGAGTGTGCTGGAGCCAGGACTGTTACAGGCTACAAAAGCCCATTGTTAAAATTTATTGTGAATGTTTCCATCAGAAATTGGCAAGTGCTACAAATCAGGGCTTGATTTATTGTTTTGTTGATTATCTCGATTGAGAAGAATGATGGAGAAATTTTAATAATGCAGATTAAACTTTTGAAAAGTTTTTTTTAAATGGAATACATAGGGGCAGCTAGGTGATGCAGTGAGTAGAGCACTGGCCCTGGAGTCAGGAGGACCTGAGGTCAAATCTGGCCTCAGACACTTGACGCATTTACTAGCAGTGTGACCTTGGGCAAGTCACTTAACCCCAATTGCCCTGCCTTCCCCCATCCAAAAAAACATGGAATGCATACATTAGCCCAAAGCTGGGAATGATCTTAGTAGTAACTTCACCATTTTAGAATACAGTTTCCTTAGCCATAAAATGAAAGTGCTCAACTAGAGGATCTCTAGGTTACCCGATTAGTGAGTGGTCCATTAAAATATCTCCAGTGATGGGAAAAATCATTACTTTTTTCTTTTTTTTTGCACAGCCCTCTCACTTCCCCAAAGGCAACCCATTCCTATGGATAACTCTCTAAATGTTAAGATATTTCTTATTATATTCAGCTTTGAAATGGCTATTTTTCAATATTCCAAAATTTTAAACTTAAATAATAAAGACCCTTGAATTGGGGCAAGGGTCCATTTAGTAGCTCTAGAAGCTGGGTATTCTCCTGGTCATACTGTGATACCTGTGGTGCTCCTTCCTAGTCAAAAGTCACAGAGACCACTCTTGTTTTGGGTTATTTTTCCTCTGCTGGAACTGGACAATGGAGTGGTGATAGTCCTCCCCGGTTTAGCAGACAGCATATGCCACACTGACCACACCTCATCTGAAGTATCACATTCAGTTCAGGCAGCCCATTTTAGGAGAACATTAGAAGTTGACTTGTTTAGAGCAGAGTGACCAGGATGTTGAAAGGCCTCAAGACCAAGTCGTCTGAGAATCAGGTGAAAGCACTGGAATGTTTATCCTAGAGAAGAGAAGAGAAGACTTGGGCTTTAGAGGAATGATCAGTTTTCCAAGTGTTTAAAGGACTAACATGTGTAAGAGGCTTTCGATTTTTTCTGTTTGGCCCAAGAGGGCTGAAGAAGTGGCAAGGAGTTCAAGCTGTAAAGAGGCAAGCTCAGGAATAATAAAAGGAAAAATTTCCTCTTCATTAGAAGAAAGTAGAAATGGGATGCCTTGAGAGGGTTCCACTGGACAGCTCCAAGTGAAGACCGAATGACCACTTGTCATAGAGAGCATAAGAACAATGCATGTTTAGCTGGGTACTACAATGGGTAGAGTGCTGGACTTGGAGTCAGAAAGAGATGAGTTTGAATTCTGCCTCGTATAATGACTGTCTATGTAACCCTGGGCAAGTCACTTAAGCTCTCTCAGCCTCAGTTCCCTCATCTGTAAAACAGGCATATACTAGGATCTGTGAGTTTACATAGGTAAAACGCTTTGCAAATCTTAAAGCACTTCGTTGTTGTTTTGGATTCTCTGTGACCCCATTTGGGGTTTTCTGGGCAGACATACTGGTTTGCCATTTCCTTTTCCAGTTCATTTTACAGATGAGGAAGCTGAGGAAAACAGAGTTAAGTGACTTACCCAGGGTCACACAGCTAGTAAGTGTCTGAGGCCAGATTTGAACTCGAGAAGATGAGTCTTTCTTACTCCAGGCCCAGCATTCTACACACTGTACCACCTAGCTGCCCTTAAAGAAATGCATATGTGTATGTATATATATATACACACACACACGTATATATGTATGTACATATGCATGTATGCTAGCTACAGTTGGCTATTATTTAGTTATGGGTCAGATCAGACACAAGGAGTCAGTGTGGTTCAATGGAAAGAAAACTGGCTTTGCAGTCAGGGGACCTGGGTTCAAATCACACCTCTGAGCTGTGTGACCTTGGACAAGTCACTTTTCCTTTTCAGACCTCAGTTTCTTCACATGTAAAAGGAAGGAGCTGGACTAGAGGGTTTCTGAGGTTCCTTCCAGTTCTAGATAGATAATCCTACATGTCTCTGATGTCTCTTCTGCCCCTGAGATTCTGTAATCATCTTTATTCTGCAATATTAGGGAGTTCATTCTCCAGCTAGAAGAGATTGGGCAGGATTTGTTTGAAATGCAGTGAGAACCCTGGTATGGCATGTCTGCTATCAGATTTGAATGACTACGGGTCAATTAATACTACCTGAACCCCCCTATAGGAGGCTCTTAGTATCCTTGGATTCAGTGTTATGGTTTGGGACATCCGCTGAGCACTTAGAAAGCCATCATGGGTTCAAATGCCCCTTGACACCCATCAACCCCTGTTCTCTCTCTTGCTGCTGTTGCCTAGAGACAGCCCTGAAAGGAATTGGATGAGAAGCCCACCCGGTTAAAATTGGGGAGAGCACAGTTTAAACAGAGGTGTTAAAGGCAGATTAGCATCTAATTGAGGCTTTCTTCCTCATGGCATGGGGGAATTGAAAGACTACTGGAAAGGGAGGGAGGGGGAGAGGTCTGGGGAGAAAGGTAGGTATCTGTCTGAAGCATTTTGTGCCAGGAACAAATACTTCTAGGTTTCTCTCTTCTACAACCCGTCCCTAGGAATGGGGATGGTTCTCCATATTCATAATAAGAGATGGTAAAGTAGATGAAAATCCTTTCCATGTGCCTTCCACTCTAATTTAAATAGCACAGAGTAAGTTAAGACTTGGTCACATAAACACTGAGCTTTAAGTTTTATAAAATTCCTTCTTCCCAGCACCCCTGTGAGGTAGATCGCGTTTTATAGATTTAGAGCTAGAAAGGATCTTTGATGTTATCTAGTTCCACTCCCATCATTTTGATAAATGAGGAAACTGAGGCGTATAGAGATGAAGTGACTCGCCCAAGGCCACACAAATCATATGAAGTGGGCAGAGCTGGGATTCCAGTCTGTGCCCTCTGACCCTACGTCCAGGGCCTCACTTAGGCACGGTTATCTCTACTTCCTGTTGTTGTGGTTAATCAGTTGTTTCAGTCCTATCCCACTCTTCATGACCTCATTTGGAGTTTTCTTACTGATACCGATATTGAGTGTTTGCCATTTCCTTCTCCAGCTCATTTTACAGATGAGGAAACTGAGGCAAACAGGGTTCAGTGACTTGCCCAGGGTCACACAGCTAGTAAGTGTCTGAAGCCAGCTTTAAACTCATGTGGATGAGTCTTCCCGCCCCAGGCCCAGCTTTTTATCCCTTAGCTGCCCCTATCTCCACTTTAAAGATAAGAAAATTAAAGTTTTGGGGGCGGAGCCAAGATGACTGCATGAAAACAGCGTCTTACTGGAGCTCTCTCACAAGGTCTGTTAGATTTCTATAAAAAAGTGAATTTGAGAAGATTTGAGAGAGTTAGAAACCTCGAGCAGTCTGAGTGGGGCAAATTTCCAAGCCGGGAGAATCTGAAAGGCCGAAGGCACGAATCTGTAGGCTTAGAGAGTGCTCGGCGTGTGGAGCTGCTCCAGACCAAAGAGGAAATGGCCGGCCGAGAAACCCACCCACGTGGGAGACAGGCTGGGAGAAAGCTGCGCACCTGAAACTGGCGGAGATCCCCTAGGCCTCCCAACACAGGACGGCAGTCTGTGGAAGCCACGAGAGGCAGTGCAAGGCCACCAACCGTGAGATACTAACTCCTGAGACTTGCAGCCCAAAAGTATGAAACGCGGCTTCTTGAACTTCCCCGAGACATAATGGTCAGGTAAATAGCTCTAATCCTTCCCCTCCCCACTCAGAGAATTCCTAGGTGGAAAAAAAAACCTGCTGGAATAGAGGAGACAGAAGTGGGGCTTCAGTGGCTGAGTAGTGGCAGTACCTGAGTCCCAGAGGGGCAGAGCCAGCAGGGGTCGACACCAGGAGCCCAGACCGTACTCTTGCTCCCCCAGGGGAAGTGTCAGACATCAGCTCAAACAACAAACAGCTGAGACCATTGCTGAAGAGCAACAGTGCTGGAGAGTAACCTCAGGGGAAAAGGAGATTTCGGGCAGCCAGACCCCTCCCCCACACCTCAGGAAACTGAAGGCTATAATTCACAAAGCCAACAACTAGACTCACAATCCCCAGAATAAGAAAGCTGGGACAGAGAGCCCTGAGCCCCAAAGGCAGAAATTTGTTGTAAAGCCAGGAAAAGGCTAACCAACATGAAGAAAAACACCAAAAAACCGAGGACCATTAATTCTTTTTATGGAGACAGGCATGATCAAAATACCAATTTGGAAGAGGGCAGCAATGACACTATAGATACATCTGATACCTCAAAAGGTAATGTAAACTGGTCTCCAGCCCAAAAAGCATTGCTGGAAGAGCTAAAGAAGGATTTTAAAAACCAAATTAGGGAGCTAAAAGAAAAAAATGGAAAAAAAATATCCACTGATGAAATCAAGTCCCTAAAGAACAAGATTGGCAAAATGGCTACAGAGATTCAGAATCTAAAGAGAAAAAATGACACCCTGACAGGTAAAATCAATCAATTGGAAAAGAAGACTCAAAAGCAAAATGAAAACACGAACTCATTAAAAATTAGAGTTGAGCAAGTGGAAGCTAATGAATCTATGAGGCACCAAGAAGTAGTAAAACAAAATGTAAAGAATGAAAAAATAGGAAAAAATGTGAAATATCTGACTGAGAAAACAACTGACCTGGAAAATAGATCCAGGAGAGACAATTTAAGAGTTATTGGTCTACCGGAAATCCATGATGAAAAACAGAGCCTTGACAGTATCTTCGAGGAAATTATCAAAGACAACTGCCCAGAGGTCCTAGAACCAGAGGGCAAAATAGTCATTGAAAGAATTCACCGATCACCCCCTGAAAGAGATCCCAAACTGAAAACACCAAGAAATATTATAGCCAAATTTCAGAACTACAAAGTCAAGGAGAAAATACTGCATGCAGCCAAAAACAAACAATTCAAATATCGTGGAACTACAGTCAGGATCACACAGGATCTCTCAGCTTCCACATTAAAAGACAGGAGAAATTGGAATATGATATTCTGAAGGGCAAAGGAGCTGGGACTACAACCAAGGATCAACTACCCAGCAAAACTAAGCACAATTTTTCAGGCAAAGAGATGGACATTCATTGAAATAAGGGAATTCCAGACCTTCCTGATGAAAAGGCCAGAACTCAATGGAAAATTTGATCTCCAAATACAAAACTCAAGAGAGACATAAAAAGGTAAACAGGGGGAAAACCCCCACAAACCAATCAATAAGGGCAAAACATTTGCATCCGTATATAGGATTATATCATCTTATGTATGTTTTATATATATATACATATATATGTCAGTCTTGAGAATAGTACAGCTATTATGAAAATTTAAAGGGATACACATAGATTGTGAATGCCTGTATAAAATAACTGATATAAGGATAAAAAACATAAGGAAGAGGGCTATGAGAGAAGAGGTAAGGAGGTAGTAGAAAAGGGTAAATTACACCAAATGAAGAGGCACAAAAACATATTATAGTAGAGGGAAAGAAGGGAGGGAGAAGAGCAGTATTTGAGCTTTACTGTCATCTGATCTGGTTCAAGAAGGGAATAACACACCCTGATAACTACAGAAATCTAACTTGTCCTACAGGAAGTAGAAGGGGGAGGGGGGAAACAGGGATGAGGGTGGTCAGAAAGGAAGGGAGAAGTAGCAAGTGGAAAATGGTAAGACAAGGGAGGGAAATAAAAAGGGAGGGTAAACTGAGGAAGGTGGCAGAGGTCAAAAGCAAAACGTTGTTGAGGAGGGGAAGGGGAAAGGGAGAAATAAAAGTATAAACAAGGGGAAATAGGATGGAGAAAAAGACACAGATAGAAATCATAACTGTGAACGTGAATGGGATGAACCCTCCCATAAAACGGAAGCAGATAGCAGAATGGATAAAAAACCATAATCCTACAATATGCTGTTTACAAGAAACACATTTGAAACAGGGGGATACACACAGGGTAAAGGTAAAAGGCTGGAGTAAAATATATTGCGCCTCAGCTGAAGTAAAAAAAAACAGGTGTAGCAATCCTAATCTCAGACAAAGCAAAAGTAAAGATAGATTCAATTAAAAGAGATAAAAAAGGGCATTACATCCTGCTAAAAGGCACCATAAACAATGAAGCAATATTATTATTTAACATACATGCACCAAGTGGTACGGCATACAAATTCTTAGAGGAGAAGTTAAGGGACTTACAGGAAGAAATAGACAGCAAAACTATAATATTGGGAGACCTCAACCTCCCCCTTTCTGAATTTGATAAATCTAACCTCAAAATAAATAAGAAAGAAGTTAAGGAGGTAAACAGAATTTTAGAAAAGGCAGATATGATAGACCTCTGGAGAAAACTGAATGGGGATAAAAAGGAATATACTTTCCTCTCAGCGGTACATGGCACATACTCAAAAATTGACCATGTACTAGGGCATAAAAACCTCACAATCCAGTGCAGAAAGGCAGAAGTAGTCAAAGCATACTTTTCAGATCATGATGCAATAAGAATTATTTGTAACAAAGAACCATGGAAAAATAAGCTAAAAGTTAATTGGAAACTAAATAATCTAA
>CM053622.1:123814492-123850614 GCA_028646595.1 Phalanger gymnotis | reverse complement strand
AATATAGTTAGTCTTTCACAACATGAGTATTGTGGAAGGGTTATGCATAATGATATGCATGTGGCCTATGTTGAATTGCTTGACTTCTTAGGGAGGGTAGGTAGGAAGGGAAGAGGGGAGAGAATTTGGAACTCAAAGTTTTAAAAACAGATGTTAAAAAACAAAAAAAAAAGTTTTTGCATGCAACTAGAAAATAAGATACACAGGCAATGGGCCATAGAAATTTATCTAGCCCTGCAAGAAAGGAAGGGAAAAGGGGATGAGAGGGGAGTGGGGTGACAGAAGGGAGGGCTGACTGTGGAACAGGGCAACCAGAATATACGCCATCTTTGAGTGGGGGGGAAAGTAGAAATGGGGAGAAAATTTGTTATTCAAACTCTTGTGAAAATCAATGCTGAAAACTAAGTATATTAAATAAATTAAATTAAACATGAACACATAGGGGCTCATGAGATAATAAGTAAACACCAACATCAAAAACATTTACCATTCATCATAACAGTTACTTAAGGGAGAAGAACCAAGGCAAAGACATTAAAGTTCTATAATCTTGGACTTCCAAATCTTTTCTATTCTTCCTCCAACAAGTACTTTTCTAATTCCTCCCCTCCCCAGTTAAGCTTCTGACCATGCATCTGCTCTTAAAAGATGGTGTAAAATTTTGAAACACAGACTATTTGCTGCACCAAGGATGATTTCTTTTGTCCATTGTTATTCACTGTATACCACCAGTCTGCTGACTTCCAAACATTACTTAATACTCACTAACTTTTACTGCTACCCTAGAAGTAGTGAGGTGTGTGTTGAGGAATCCACATACCCCCATCTACATATGCCTCCACTTTCTCATCCCAATGTATATTATTGCATCCTGGTCTCCATTTTTATAAATGAGAAATTCTATTGCATGTCTATACAATTTTGTTGTTTGTTTTTGAGATTTAGTATCCCTTTTTTTTTTTTTACCAGAGTTTAAAGGTCATTCATGATCTGATCCTACTATGGATCCAGGAACGTTGATATGCTCTGTTTGTGACCTTGGCCAGCTTGCCCCACTTTAGGCAGGATTTGTGACTCCACGCTCCTAGAAGCTCACCATATTGGTATGGCAATTCATATGCTCAATTGTCCTAGCCCTCTTTAGCTCAGAACTCTTGATCTCAAGAGATCCACTGGCTCTCAACCTCCTTGATAGCAAGGGTTATAGGCTTGTGCCACCACACTCAGATCATTTTTATGAAATCTCAAGGATACTGATCTGTGGACCTTCTGAGAACAACCAGGATGGAAATGAGACGAGAGCATGAATACTTTCATAGAGAGTTTTCTTTAGCAGACTATGTCTTTATGGTCCCACCCATTGAGAGGTATAGAAATTATAAAATCCTTCTGTGCTTGTTGTGTATATTTTAAGAAAATCTTTGATACTGTGGAGCAAAATGTAGCCTTTAAAGTTCTCAGAAAAGTTGTTTTTCATACCCACATCAAAATCATAGGAGAATCTTTGATAGATGAGAATAAACAAAACTTTGTTCAATGACCTGCTGTGTATTTACATCAAGTAGAGTTTAAATGGGGAGATATGTTATCCAAAGTTTCTCGTCTTGGAAGATGCCCTGTTTAAAGTCCAAATGATAGATTCCATTTTGTTGACAATGTTCTCTATTCACAGATGAGCAACCATCCCAGAGACAATAGGAAAGCCCTTAGTTGAAATCCATAGCAACAAGATTATTTCAACAATGCACAAGAACAACAAAAAAAAAACCAAAGTGGACAAAAACTATGTATTGCAGGCAACTCGTCAACTTCATCCATAAATGTACATATCTTAGCTAGGTTTTCAGATAGATGATGAGCTAGGCCCAGAATTTAGTAGAAGGAAATAAGCTTAGATAGTATTGGGAAATTGATAAAAATGATATTAAAATGGCTCAATGACACAAAAGCCCATTTCTTTAATGCCAGTATCCCTCCAGTGATGTATTTGGCTTCCACCAGACTCTAGCTGCCTCAATCAATTTGTGTGTATCTCTGTGTGTGTGTTTATGTGTGTGTTTATGTGTGTGTGTGTGTGTGTGTGTGCACGCTCTGTTCTGCTCTGATCATTTCTTAAAGTCAGCTGGCCACACATTTAGATATCTATCTGCTGCCTGCTGCTATATTCCCTAGATAGGCTACTATTACTACTACTACTACTACTACTATTACTGCTACTACTAGCTTGTATTTCTACAGAGTTTTAAAGTTTACAAAGTACTATTACAAATGATGAAAATATGTCATTTGATTTGATTGTCACGACAACCCTGTAAGGTAAGCACAATTATTATACTATAGTTTTAAAGATGGAAATGGTCTTAGAGGTCCTCTAGTTCCAACCCTCCACTCTCATTTTCCAGATAAGGAAATAGGTTCAGAGAGTTTCGGTGACTTGTCTACTGTCACAGAGGCAATAAAAGGCAGAGTAGAAATCCAAACCCAGGTTTTTTGACTGCAAATTCATCACATTACTCTGCCACAAATCAATACAATAAATCAAATCCTGTCATTTAATAAAAGATAATAATAGTGATAGTTTGTTTTATTTTATTGAGTGACATATATACATACACATATACATATACACACATATATATACATATATACACATATAATATATGTACATGTATATATACACACACATGCATGTATGTATATATATGTATACATGTATATGTGTATGTATTTATGTATATGTATATATACACACATACACATACATACACATATTACATATATATGTATATATATGTCTCCCCAGTACTCAACACACTACTTTGCACATAGTAAGCATTTAAGAACTCTTTCTTTCCTTCCTTTCTCCCTCTCTCTATTCCTCCCACCTTTCATCCCTACCTTTTTCTTTTTCTTCCTTCCTTCCTTCCTTCCTTCCTTCCTTCCTTCCTTCCTTCCTTCCTTCCTTCCTTCCTTCCTTCCTTCCTTCCTTCCTTCCTTCCTTCCTTCCTTCCTTTCATCTATCCTTCCTTCCTGCTCTTGTATAACAGAGTAGTTGGCAATAATGCAGTTGAAAAATGTTTTAAAAAGCCAGAGGCAAAGGACAGGCCCATATGCCATAGTGAAACAGTGGTCAGGGAAGGCAGCCCCACTTTCCTGAGCTCCCTAATAGGGCACAGCTGTGGGACATTCCAACTCCTCTCCTTTCTGAATGGAAGGAGGCTTTATTAGAATTAATCACAGATAATTTATAACTTTAGGAAGCACATTCCTGTTGCTAAACTGAGTCAGACATGAGTAACATTTTTAAAGTCTTTATCCAATAATCATTCACTGCTTTTAAAAAGATACCTGAGACCCAGCTGCACGGTCCAAGTAATCAGATGTATCACAGCACTTGCTAGTTTTTTTAGAAACCTTGTTTTGCAACCTGTTAATCCTTAGATTGAATACAGCTTTGTATATTTATTCATTATATATGGATATGTAATATATATTGCACAAATATATGTATAAACATATACACATATATAAAACTATACAACTATATTTCAATGTAATTGCTTCTTTTTGTAACTATGTATTTTATGTTTTTGAAAACATAATTCTAAGAGGGGGCTTTTCAGGATTGCCAAAGATGTCTATGACCCAAAAAAGGTAGAGCCTATATTCTGGAGAGCATGATATCTTGACATGTATATGCTCTATAGTAGACCAGGGGTGGCCCACATATCCTGGTCTTAGCCATAAACCCTGCTGATTCCTGAAGCCGTGATATAGAGCCACAAAGAACATGAAATTCAGTTTGTTTTCCTATGCCACATTGTATTTTCCCTTTTGATATTCTCTCTATGAATGTAGAAAATTGGTTTTAAATGCATGGAGGGAAAACAAATGTTGAAAAATTCAAAGCTAAGTAGGTTGGTAAAATAAATAGTGCCAGAAAAGTCAATAAATGTCAATGAAGGAAAAGAAGGATCGAAAGAAAGAAAAACATGGCTGGGAAGTGAAGGCACATTCAATAAAAAAGATCAGTCCACTAGGATGTCAACAAAGCAGACAAAAGGAGCAATTTACTTAATTTTGATTTCTAGGGTTTATTTAATGGACAATAAGAACATTGTGGCAAATAAAATGATTCTTTTTTTGAAGGGTTTGTTCCTTCTTGCAAAATGAACTTGTTCCAAGAATGCAAGAGGCCAGAGCTCACATTTTTATTCTGATTACTATTTACTCATTTTATTCATTCACTACACACACACACACACACACACACACACACACACACACACACACACACACACACACATCAACAACCATCATCACTACCCCAGGATCCTTCCTGCAAGGTTTCTAAATTCAATTAGCCTTCACAGCCCCTTAGGGTGCTGCCATTCTATTAATTCCAAACACAATCCAGTTGTTCACTTGTTGACTTTTGTCCAGATGCACTCAATCAAATAAACTATCAAAGAAAAGATACCTATTAGTTGTTAATTTCATATGCTAGATAGGAATCCTGAAGCTCCTGTTTATATCTGCTTGATAACCTCCTAATCTTTGGCACAGTCTTCCCAACTGTGGCATTAACTAGTCTGCCATCTATCTTGATTCTCAGCACTAGAACTCAGAAAGATACATAACTTCTGATAAGCCCGGGCACAACCTCAAACTTCAAGCTAAATGCCTGAAATGCTGTGTATGGGAAAAGACCGTGCTTTGGATTTCTCCTCACATAGGCCTGTTAAGTTCTATTGAATCGAATTGCCAACTGAATTTTCATAAATGTTCTTTTGAACTGTCTAGATGATCTCATCATATTAAATAAGGGGGGAGATACTCTAGTCTGTAGGTTCCCTTCCTGCTCTAAAATAGGATGCGATGATTAATTGCTTTTAAAGAAAACAATCCTTTTGTGCTTCTCTATCAAGGTGAAAGATCTTCAGATTAAAGAGGATGAATAGAAATGGTTAAGAAGGTTGTGAGAAATGGTATGGTGCAGTGGGCAGAGAGCTAGTCTTGAAGTCCAGAAGACCTTGACGGATAGTGGCTGTGCTACTCTAGGTAAATCACTTAACCTCACAGGTTTTTTTAAACAAGAAGTTTATTTAAACAACAAGATGCTTGATTTGAAGGGAAAACTATCTAGGATCAATTTCTTTATGGCAATTCATCCCTACTGAAAGACAAATTGCCATACATGTAACAGCTACGTACAAAAAAGTTATGAAATCATCCTTGGTTTTACAATGATAAAAGAAAAACATCGAAATTATCCAATCAAACAAGGTACGCAAGGAGTTTTTTGAGGCTTTTTGTTGTCGTTGTTAAACAGTGAGAGCAAAATAACTTACTGGAATATAAAGATGAAAGTTGAATGAGCATGCCACTAATGGAGAAAAGGGATATTTTCACAGAACCTGTTTGTTTTTTTCCCATCCCCATCTCCATTTGCTGTTGATCAAAACATACCATTGGCCATTTAGTTAAAAAAATATGCATTATACCCGTGCACATACACCAGTTACTTTATGTACAATAAAGGGATGGGAGAAGGGAATCAAAGAAGAAAGAAAACTACACTGCAGTAGTCAGGATGTGGATGAACCAAATCTTGGTTTTCTAATTGGGAATGTATTGTTTTCCTTGGGAGCACAGTTCTGGAGAAGAGTTGCAGATTCTTTTTACTAAGCACCTCCTGTCTGCTGCTGGGATACATCAATTGTATTTTCATCCTCCATTTCCAGCTGTGCTGGTGTGTCTGTTTCATTGATTGGTTGACCATCAAATCGGAAACTGATCTGCCTCATTGACAAACCCTATCATTAACAATAGGCTTTCATTAGTTTACTAAGTGGCATGTGTCTCTTAATCTTAAATTGTACCCCTGAACCATCTTGCCCTGCCACCTTCAAATTAATGTGGTCCTTGTTTTCAGTCTTGACTCCTTCCTTCGGCTTTTCATCAGGTGCTGCTTTACAAAAGTGGCACCAGGATGATCTTCTCCAAAGGAACAAGAGGAGAAGGAGGGGGAGGAGGAGAAGAAGAAGGAGGAGGAAATAGTACTCTAACTTCATAGTTCTGAGCAACTCCTCTAATGTGAGAAGGTGCCAACCTCAATTGATAGAGGGTGTTTCTTCATCCAGAAGTTTCCCATTCTAAGGAAATCACAGGTGGAGTACACATACCTATCCCCAAAAGAGTTATAAGAGATATGTAAGGAAGCAATTAGATTTCTTAAAGGAATTCAAGTATCCGGGACCAGGTGGCTTGCTCCAGAGGGTAATAAAATAGCTTGCTGATACAATTGTTAAACATAGTCAGAGTCCTTTGAGGAATGTGGTTTTGTACCTCCATTGCTCAAAACTGTTTTGAATAAATGATATTTAATTAATTAATGTCAACGTGCCAAGTCAGCAAGCATTTATTAAGCCCTTACTATGTGTGAAGTACTGTGCTAAATGCTGATGATAAAAAGAAAAGAAAAAAAAAACTTCTACTTTCCCTCAAGAAGCTCACAAACTAATGTAGGGGAGCCATGCAAACAACTATGTAAAAAAAACATGTTCAGCTAGGAATATGCTGGAACCAGCTCATATTCAGCTCTGGAGAGCTGATTGTTAAGTCAGTGTGACCATTTACATTTCAAAAATGTCAAGGGGCAATCTGTTGTTTTATCAATTATCTTGACTTAAGAAAATATTGGAGAAAATATTAAAAATGTAGATTAAATTTAAAAAGTATGTGGTACTTACTTTTTTTTGGCAAGGCAGTTAAACATTTATGAGTATATCACATATACTGTACACAATCACAGAGGGTAGCCACTAACATGATGGGGGATTGAGGAAGGGCCAGATTGTGTCGAGGCTTGATAGAAGCAGGGAAACCAGGAGGAGAAGATGAGGAGGGAGAGCATTTCAGGCACAAGGGACAGTCAGTGAAAACGCAAGAAGGCTGGAGATGGATTATTATTGTGTGTGAGGAACCGCAAAGAGGAAAGCAAAGGCTCAGTGGATCGTGGAGAAAAAGAGAAATGCTAAAAAAAAAAAGACTAGTGGTGGTTAAACGTTTCCCCAATTTCATTAAATCGGAAAAAAAGTTGGCCTCTAGAAACCATTGATTAAGGTCTTGATGTCAACTCCTGGCAAAAAAAATTGTAAACTAGATTACCAATAAGATCACTGATGAATATTTAGAAAAGAAATACTGCCTTTCATGGAGCTAACACCATTTTGCTAAGAATAAGTAGAAAAGTGTGGCATAATGGAGGGAGCCTGGGCTGAGCATCTTTGGCTCCAGTCCCAGGTCTGTGACTAACAGTTCCATAACTGTACATGCAAATAAACCTATCAGACATTTATAAATCACCTACTGTATGTAGTGCTTTGGGCTAGGTACTGGGAGAAATAAAAAATTAGATGAGTTCTCTTCCTTCATTTAGCTTGTAGCAGGGTGACACGTACAAACAGTAATAAGGTGATATATTACATGGAAAATGTAATACAAAAATGTATACATACATACAACGTATGTAAAAAAATGTAATACAAAAAGAGGGACAGATAATATATTAGGTGACATCTGAGGATAAAGGTCATTACCACCTAGAACAATGCAAAATAATCCAATACAACGACTATTTGCTAAATATCTGTTAATAAAGCTTATTTGGTTCTCTCTGGATGGGTGTTATTATTCTCACTTTACAGATGAGGAAATTGAGACTCGGGTGGGTAATATGGTTCAATAGAAAGAATATTGATTCTAGAATGAGAAGTCCTGGGTTTGAATCCCACTCTGGCACTTATTCCGCAACTTTGGGCAAAAGTCACTCAACCTCCCTGGGTTTCAATTTCTTCCTCCTCTACAAAATGAATATATTGTACTAAATGGGCTCTGAAGCCCCTTCCAGCTGCAGTTCTATGATCATATGATTTGCCCAGGGTCACATGGCTAAAAAGAGTCTAAAATAAGATTTGAACTGATGTCATCTTGACTGAATCATATGTTCTACCTGTTTTCTGCCTTGCCTCTAAGCCCTATGTAATCTAACTTATTTACCTCTTATATACCTCCATGTACAAGGTAGATCTAATGGAGGGGGTGGCATGTTAGTTGAGATTTAAAAGATAGGGGTGATGAAGATGGTTAGAGAACTATTCCAAGCATGGGGAATATTATGAGAAAAATATGAGGGTAAGAGGTTGGTGGAAGAGGTGAGAGAGGAACATGCAGGGGGGAACTTTGGGGGAATGTTAAATAGTGCAACTTTACTGGAGTATGGAATACATGGAGGGGAACAGTGCCAGAGAAGCCTAGAAAATAAAATGGCTTTAGATTGTGGAAGATTTTGCAATCCAGAGCAAGGATTTGAAGTTTACTCACTAGATTGATTGGAAGATTTTGAGCAGAAGAGTGAAATGAACATATCTATATGAGACGAAGATTGTTCTGTAATTGATAGGATGAAAGGAAGAGAGTGAAATTGGAAACATTTATAAGGATGCTATTGCAATTAGTGATATTATGAGAATGGTACAATACGACTAGAGAAAGGGCAATAGATTTGAGAAATATTGTAGAACCTATAGGACCTGGCACTTAAATATAGAAAGAGGGAAAAAGTAATGATTTTTTCAGACAAGTGAAGCTAGTGAATGGTGGTATTGATGACAGAAGCAATTATCAGAAGAAGAAAACAAGTTTTAGGAAAATATAAGATCATTTTGGAACATATTGAGCTTGAGTTGTAATTGGAACATTCAGGTAGTTGGAAATATGGGTCTGGAGATAAGAAAACAGGAAGGGGATATTTATATACCTTTGGGAGTTATCTGCATAGAAGTGATAGTTGAAGTCATAGGAATGGATGGAATTTCCAAGGGAGAAGGGATTGAGGGGAGAAGAGAAAAGAAGGTCAAGGATAGAATCTTAGGGAGCATCTACTTCAAGGGGTTTAGGAGAGCAAAAGAAACCAGTTGAAGAACTAGGAGTGGCTAATCAAATAATTTAGTCACTATGGATCTGTTTCCTCATCTGTACAAAGGGAATAGTATTTGCATTCTTTACCTTACAGTGCTGTTATGATGAAAGAGTCTTGGAACTTGTAAAATGTTATGCAAATCTGAGTAATTATTCATAAAACAAGTGGGTTGGATTAGGTGATCTCTAAGCTTTTTACCAGCTCTGAAATTCTACTTGTGTGAGTCACATTAGACCAAACTTCATTTTCCTTTTAGGCAGGTTTACTAGACTAGTTGTAAGGCCAATCTATAAGTGAAGGACTCTTCCCACCCCCTCAATAGACCTCAGGTGGGGCCAACAAAGAGATGGAGGCAGACCCACATCCTTTCACTAACTAGATGTGAGGCCCCAGGCCCCACACCTTTTAGCTAAGTAGGCTCTGAGCCCTCAGGGCCTTGAACAGTATATATCAGATCTGAGGGTTGGTGGTTTGTTTTGGGGGCTCTCACTCACTTGGAAGAGCATCATGTGATTTGACCAGACGAGACTCTGGGTAGCCACTGGAGCCCCCCAGCTTTGAAAATCCTGATGTTGGTGCCTCCCTCTCTGGTAACTATGTAATTCTTAGGTCAGACAGATAGAGGCCTGCCTGTTGATCTCTATTTGTTAGTTGCTCTGTTTATATAATGTATGTTTGTAATTTCTGTTTGTATTTGCTCTGAAGTTCAGGATGTTGGCTTTTCTCCCTGAAACTAAGTGAATGGTATATGTATGTTTAATTAAAGTAAGACTGTTAACCCCTTAAAGTTGCTTTCCTTAGAAAAGCAGATCAAAGAACCTATGCTAGGAGCCCTCTTGTGTGCTGGCATTATTGGTCTTTCACACCCACAGCTGCTAGCAACATTGTTGTTACACCAGGTGATGTTAATTTTTTTGAAGGTAGATTGGGTTTTGAGTTTGCTGTGGATAGACAGCAAGAGTGACTTTAATATAGATTTCAGCACGAAATTTGACACAGTCTTTGTTATAGTCAATGAATTATTAAGGTCTTCAACACAATGCTTATCAAATTTGTGAATGTTACAAAATTAGAAGAGATGTCTAGTATGTTTTTAACGAGAGAGCAGCATCCTAAAAGGTCTCAACAGGTTGGAATATTAGAAGAAGGAGAAATTTAACACTGATAAATATAAAGCCCTATCCTTAAGTTAAAAAAATCAACTGCCCAAGAAGATTATTTGAGGTTAGGGAGACAAGGCTTAATAGGAACTCAGATTAATAAAAAAACTAATTTAATTTTAGGCAGAGTTAATATGAGTAGTGTTTAGATCAGTGGAGTTGATAGTCCCTCTGTACTGTGGGTCAAGTCACACCTAGCATCCTGTGCTCAGTTTTGGCTGTCAGGGTTTACAAAAGACAGAGATGAGCTGTCAAAGGCCTAATGAAGAAAGACCATTATTATGAGGGGATGCAAGTTATGTCACATAAAAATCAGTTGAAGTAACTGTGAACATTGAGCTTTGGGAGTTGGGGTTAACTGGAAGGACATGATAGCTATCTTCAAATTTGGAATAGCTATAAAGTAGGAGAGGTGTTATGCTGATTTTGTGTGACACTACTAGACCTGGATGAGGTGGAGCAATTGAACTATCTGAAAATGAATTGGCTTAATTAGTGAAGAAGAATTGAATTCAACATACATTGACTAAACTCTACTATGTTCCAGACGCTGTGCTAGGTTCTGGAGATACAAGCAACACAATTCCTACCTTCAAGGAGGTAGTATTCTACTGGAATGACAAGTTGAAGTGTTCAGTCAGGACTGAATTTTAACACTAGTGTGATTGAGAAGGATAACTTCTATATGAAAATTGGCTTTGACATCTAAGGGCTCTTTCCAATTCTGAGTTTATGAATTTTTGATACTACATCTTATGTTATGTATGTATATATGCATGTGTATATGCATAGGTACATCACTGTATACATACCTGGTTATCTAAAACATTAAATGAACCAGAATATCCATATTCCCAATATTTTCTAATAATAATAGCTAGCATTTATATAGCACTTCAAGATTTTCAAAGTGCTTTTACAAATTTTATCTCATTTTCTCATAATAACTCTGGCAGGTAGGTGCTATTATCATATTTTACAGTTGAGGAAACTGAGGCAAATAAAGGTTAAATGAATCACCCAAGGTCACTCTGAAGCAAGATTTGAACTTAGTTCTTCATGATTTCTGGTCCAGTGATCTAGCCACTGTACTGCCTAGGTACCTGAATAGGAATTCATTTTAATACTTTCTAGTATAATCTTTTAGTTTTCATACTTGAGATGGGATTATGGATGGATCAAATCAGTGTGCGAAAGCTAAATATAGTTCATTTCATATCAAATTAAATGGTCCAACATACTTCTCTAAGTTTTATTTTCACTGAATGGAGGCTTCTTGGATACATTCTAGGAAAAAAAAACACTTTTCCTGAGGGACTCCTTTTGGTAAACATCTGCATTCTGTTATTGTCACACAACTGTTGTCAAGTGTCCTTTAAAAACACTGGGGAACACAGATTTTTGTACCATTTTAATAGGACTCATTGTGTTGCTATTTTTTACAGTGACAAATCAACATTTTAGGAAGTTACCAACTGTTGCATCTCTGTGGCCATTAGTTTATGAACATGGAGTTTTACTTGCAATGCACTTCTTCCAAACCTTATTCTATTGAGGGGAGCCTCACAAAACAAAGAAAGCCTCTTGATTAACTGACATTGAGCCATGTGTTGTCAGATACATCTCTCCCTTGCCCCATTTCCCTTAAACCCTTGTAATAGCTCCATGTAGACAGAAATAGTAGGGGTACAAAGATTGGAGCCATAGCAGCTAACTAGGCTTTAATGGAACTATTAAACATTTTTAAGATGTGGAAAGGCCATTTGTATTTTCATTGAAACACTCTGTCTCCCCCTGGTAATCTGAAAGATTGCATCCACCTGGAGTATTGACTGAGATGATCAGGAAGTATGAGAATAGTGTGGGATGGGAAGTTTAGAGATTATGATAAATCAGAACTTGAAGAATGACCACAGACTTTCTTCAAAAATGTGTCAACTCATTTAATATTTTATGAGCATAAAATAACTATGATACATCATTTCCTAATATATCATGTGAAAGTTCAACAGTATTCCCTCAATTTGTTGGGAACTTCATTTCTCAACTATAGGGATTGTGGTTTTTCATGGGCTAAATTTTGATTTATTCAGAGAAATGGCATATATATTTTTGGTCATTGATGGAATTAGACACATTTTACATGGCACCATTCAGTCTGTAATAATTTCTTACACAGGCACTTAGTAGACACTTAGTAAATTATATGTTAAGTTGAATTTGTTGCTCAAGTAAACATGAAAAATGTCTTACTTGTAATATGATTTCTAAGATTATGCAATGATGAACAGAGAAATAGGACCTGGGTTCAAATTGTGCCTCTGATCTTATGTATGACCTTGGCAGATTGCTTAACCTCCCTTGGTTAGTTTTTTTTTTTTAATTTTTAAAATGGGGGCATTGGACTCAATGGTCCTTGAAGCCCTTTCCATCTCTGAATCCTATGATCCTATGGCATCCTATCCTAATCCTTTTCTGTATTCTCTTTCATGTAATCTGTTATACATAGAGCTTCCTGCTGGATTTATATTGCTCATCCTAGAAATGAATAGTGCTTTATCATTTTAACATCATTGGAGGGTTACTTCTAACAATCATACCTCCTGATGGTGCCTGCAAAAACATGAAGACACAGGCAAGCTGTTGAAGGTAGTTTTCTACCCAGACTACATTTTTGTAGTCACACAAAGGTCTGAGAGGCATAGAAAATATTATATCCTAGTGTGTCTACTATTGGCCAGTTTTGAAAAAGAGTATTTGAATTGGCAGAATAAAATGCCCCCTTAAAGACTGACTTCAAAAAAGATATGTCTCATGTGTGTATTAAAATGATACATGACTCCATGACAGATACAGCTAGAGCGGTGAGACCCTTGAATATCAATGTTAAGTGGGATATAAAAGCAGGTTCTAGTCACTTAAAGCAGTTTTCATTGCCATGGAAGACATCTTCTACATTGCTCATACTTGAGAGGAATCTTAGAGGGACAGTGAATTTTTACAAATGCTGCTGTTGGCAGGTAACATTGTGCTGATTATATCAAGCCCCAGATACCCCAGAATACCTCACTAGCATCTGTGGTTGTTGGAAAGAGATAGGCCTAGCTAGCCACACTGGATAAACACAAAGCTAATGAAAATGAATCTCGGTCATATTAGAACAAATAATTGGACGGGCAACTCATTGAGATAGTCTACAATGTATGCAAATCTTAAATTTGTGTGGCTGATGTCAATAGAATATCCTACCTGAGGGCAGAGGCTGTTTTTGTGTCTCCAGAGCCTAGCACAGTGTCTGACTCACAATAAGTATTTAATATCTATTTGATCATGGAATAGTGGGATTTTATGTGCACATACACATACAATATACACACATATATGCATGTATCTGTATATCTATACATCTGTATTCAAATGGATATATACATATATGGTTATGTATGTATATGTACATATACACGTATACATATACACACATACATGTATATATCTGGATATATATGTGTATCGATATAAACACACATACATATATGCGTGTCTGTGCATATTTTTTAAAGGACCTTATTTGACATTTAGTCCGACCCTCTCATTTTAACTATGAGCAAGCTAATAACTAAATAATTGAAGTGACTTGACCACGTCTAGATAGGTATTGTACAGCAGAGGGAGGGGTTAAATCTTGGTTCTCTGATTCCAGATACACAGGTCTTTCTACTGTACCTTGATATATTGTGTAGCATCAAAATGTGTTGTGTTGTATTGAAATGAATTCACTAAGTACTGGAGCCAGAAATGAATAGGGAGAGGAGATTGAGTTGGCCCACTTTTGGCTAATGATGCATTGCTTTTAATGACTGTAAGCTTTTCATTGTTGCAACAACCTATTTAAAATACCAATATTCTATTGTTGATGTCATATAACTATAAGTCATGGAACATTATTGTCTTAGATGATTTAGAATTATAGATTACCCAAAGCGCAATAGGATGACACATGGTGGGAGCAAGCAGACTGAAGAATGTTGTGAACCATCACCTGAATGTGACAAGCAACCTAAGATACATCATTAAAGACATACATAATGGGAAAAGAAGGTAAGCTAGTCATGTAGTGAGAAGGGCAGATAACAGATAAACAACCTGAGTGCAGCCCTGGTAGCCACTAAATCTTGAAAGGACCAGAGGAAGATCTCCCAGGTAGGGGGTAGATCCTATATTAGGAATGTACAGAAAAGCGTGGTAGTGAATGGTGCTGGGTGAAAAGGTGTGTGATCTCTACTAGCAAGATCATTTGCAACGGTGATTTCATAGATCCACTGAGGCATTGATATCTAAGTTTCTTACATTAGAAGTTAAAGCATATATGGGGGGAATAGGTATAGAATTTTCTTGTTTAGAAGCTTTGAATATTTTTATGTAATAATTTAATAGCCAGTTATCGAACACTCTCTACAAGGCATACTGATTGCAAGGTGCTATCAGGGATAGGAAGTGATGTCCTTCAGTTCCACGAGTAAGTATTAAGTCAATGCTACAGGGTGTGCAAGAAACTGTGATAACTTCTGAGGGACAAACAAGAGATAATATTTGCTTTCTAAGAACTCCCAAGCTTTTAGGAGACATAGGACATGTATGCAAGTAGCTTTGTAATATTGTGGAACATAATTACACAAGGGGATATGCCATTTATAGTGAAGGAAATCAGGGAAGATTTCATTGGAAGAGGTATTATTCAAGCTGGTATTAGGTATATAATATAGTAACTCAATGCATATAGATGGGTGTACAGGAAGAATCCCAGGTGAGGGTTATGGTTGCACGAATAATCACATGAAGAAGGGCGACAGTGAGACTATAGTAGTATAGTTCTACATGCTTGTGCAAGCATGACAGCATTATGAGATAAGAGTGGAAGCAAAAGTTGCAACCAGGTCATGGAGGGTCTTAAATGCTGGACTATAGAATTTGAATTTTATTTCATAAGTAATAAAGATAAGCAATGTCCCACAGGAGCTTACAAGGTAATTAGTGACAAAAGGGAAGTGAAATAATAGGAGATGCTCCAAATCATTAATTTGTTATCAAATGTGTAGCAGACAGACCCTAAGTGCTCCTGACTAGAAATAGAGTACCAGGGACTATTGTATTTTATAGAAATGTCAAGCAACTACCAGCTGATTAAGTAGATATCCTATGGAGGATTTTTGGAGGATATGGAAAAGAGCCAAACAATTTGTGAAAACATGACTGTAGATGGAGGGTAGCAGGAGTAGGTAGTAGGAGACCAAAGTTGGTACTAGATTGTTGTGTGTGTCAAATGCTTAGCTAAGCAATTGTATGCTATTTAGTAGGCAATGTTGAAGATGCACAGTTGAAGAGAGTACCCACAGTGATGACATCACAGATTCACTAAAAAGAGATAAAATGTTAGACTATATTAATGAAAAATCTTGGCAACTTCAGAGCTTTCTAGCTGTGCTGATCTTTTTATGATTATCTGATTTTTTTCTGTGTTTATTCTCTTTTGGAGAGAGGGAAGAAACACATCCAAAAGCCAAGAAAGCCGCATAACCTGTGAACACTGATGTTCTGAAATACAGGACCTTAATAGGAAATGTTAAAGCAAACTATCATTTAGGAAAGATCAGAAAAGTGGTTCTCTAATCTTCAGGGCTTTGTCCAAATCTGTTTTGATAAAAACAAATTCCCTTGATGTCTTATGATTCCATAGGTATCTCCCTTCCCTGTTAAATGCCTGTGAAATAGAGCTCTTGCAGGTGCCTGGTCCATTTGGTAAGACTAGGATTATAACTTGTGAAAATTTAAGAGAGAAGGAGAGCTTTATCAATGAAGTTAGACAAAATGCATTATATCATATCTGGACCATCAGAGTTCTATTTTTCTGGAATCACTCAGGTGTGGCCACAAAACCCTGGACTGGATATTGCTGTCTTGTTTTCAGCTAAAATGCAAGCAGTGATGGAAAGCAAAAAAAAAAGTTATTATATTTTTGACCCTGATGATTCTTGGACCAAGTCCACAATCTGAAATCTGAATCCAGGAACAACCTGGAAAGTTTATTTCATTCTAATGAAGCCCTCTTACTAAGTACCATCTTTCCAGGCTTAAAAATTGTATTATTTTCAGTCGAAACTCAACATTTTAGTCTCCCTGTTTCCCTTTCCTGATTTAAAAAATGTTTTCCTCACTTACATAGACTATGTGAGAATGTTCATGACTCTGTAACCTGCAGCTGTGGGAATGGTGCTAGGTTACTTTTCTTCCCTGCCAGGTCCCTCCTGGAAAACAATATTAAATGGCTCTTTGTGCCTTCCCTTTTCCTCTGGTTTAATTACTTAATTTGGTGAGTACTTTTTAATCGGTTCTCTTCTTGTATGGAGGGACTTCTAAGGAAAAGGTGAAAACTGTATGCAATTATAGAAGCTTTGTTATATCCTTTATTCATTTCTTTTTCCTTTTCCCCTTACATCAGTATGAGTCAGGCACCTTACTGGGAACACTCAACTGGATCAAAGAAGCTGAAACATTCAACTGCCATCAGAAATGGTGTGAGGCTGGATAGCCAGCCACAAGATAGAGATATGATTTTCAGGGGTTTCCTCACTCTTGCTACCACTTCATCCCCACAAACATACATGTGACAAGCTTAAAAAAATAAGACTTTTAAAACCTGAACCGAACACCTGACTCTAGTTTTTGTTTTGTTATGTGACAGTAGTAATAATGACTCACATGTCTATACTTCTTTATAGATTCTTACATCAACTTTCTGAAGTAGATAGGGTATTAACATTCCCATTTTCTAGATGAGGAAATGGAGGCTTAAAGAAATTAATAGCTAATAGCTAGTAAATAACAAAGCCAATTCTTGAAGCTAGGTAAATGAATTCAATTCAATTCAACAAGCATTTAATAAACATGTTTGGGGCAGTGTTTTAGGTTTTGGGCATACAAAGAAAGCTCTTGACTATAGGAAGCTCATATTTTATTGGGACTGTGTAACAAATTTAATAGGTAAGTAAATGCAAAATATATTTTTAAAGTGCACATTTATGTGTATATACGTACACATTTTATCTATCTATCTACATCCTTCAAACCTTCAATGGTGCCCCCTTTTCCAATTCCTTCAGCCGAGAACCTTGCTTCATATATTAGAGAAAAAAGTGAGGCCATTTGCTGTGAGCTTCTTGTTTTTCCCTTTTCTACTTCTCCCTATCACTCAGATGCCTTCTATCCTATTTCCTCCTTCATTCCATCTCACATGACAAAGCCACCTTACTCCTTAACAAGCTAACCCCTCCACCTCAAGCAATCTCATTGCATCCATTCCATTTTCTCCAACAAGAGGAGGATGGCCCCTCTGTCATCTCCACTCTAGCACTCATTTTCATTTTCTCTCTGTACACTGGCTCTTTCCTTACTGTCTAAAACACATCCTTGTCTCCCACATTTTAAAAAACAAAACAAAAACCAAACCCTCTCACTTGATGTTTTCATGCCTGATAACTATCATCCTATATCTCTTCTCTGCCCTTTGTGGCTAAACTCCTTGAAAAGGCCATTTGCAATAGGTGTCTCCATGTTCTCTCTTCTCATTCTCTTTGAGAATTTTTATCATCTTCTCTTCCTTGCTACTCTCTTTTCTCTAGATTTTCAAGACACAACTCTCTCATGGTTCTCTCCCTATCTATCTGCCTGCTCCTTAGTCTCCTTTGCTGGATCCTCATCTAGGTTATGCCCTCAAACCATAAATGCCCCAAAAGGTTGTGTCCTGGGCTCTCTCCACTTCTCCCTTTCTACTACTTCAATTGGTGATCACACCAGCTTCCATGGATTCGTATGCAAGCTCCATCCTGATGCTCTCAAATCTACCTTTTCTACATTAACTAATATGCTGACTTCCAATCTGGCTTCTCCACCTGTCTTTTGAACCTCTTAAACTGAATATCCATTAGAGATATTAAACTCTACAGGTTCAAACCTAAACTCATTATTCACCCACACTCCCCCAAATCCCCTCACCACCTACCTTCCCTATTACTATAGAAGGCAACACTATCCTACTAGTCCCTCAGGCTCACAATCTAGGTGTCATCTTCAATTCCTCCTTATCTTTCACCTCCTATATCCAATCTGTTTTCAAGGTCTGTCAATTTCATCTTTGCATCATCTTTTAAATCTGCTCCCTTCTCTCCTCTGACATTGCCACCACTCTGGTACAGGCCTTCATCACCTCATACCTAGACTATTCTAATAGCCTGTGATGGATCTGCCTGCCTCAAGTTTCTCCTCACTGCAATCCAACCTCCACTCAGTCACTACAGTGATTTTTCCTAAAGCACTGGGTTAAAAAAAAACTTTCAAGGCTGTATTTTTGATACGCTGAGTCTAAGGCTTTCTCAAAATCCATAAATAATAAACACAGTGAAATAATATCATTTACATTTCTTTATGTAATGATGACATTGTCTACTTTGGAAAATCTTTCAGGCACATGTTAACTCTAATACATCTTCCAAAATCTCTCCCTGACCTTGGTGGTTGTTAATAAGGCAGTTTGATGTCAAGAAGAGGTGTCAAAGTCAACTAAAAATGATTGCTACTAAGCTGCAAAGAAGGATCCCTTTGGCTATTTTTCCCTCTTATGTTTTCATCAAGGAAACATACGATGCATATGTAGACCATTTTCAAAGATTTTATGTCAATGAAAAAATAAACAGTGAAATAATGTACCCACAAAAATACCAAAATACTAAGGAGAGGAAATGTGGGTTCCCTCTCCGACTCCAAACTCTCAAGGAAAAGAAATCGACATAGTTATAGAATAATAATGTTTGAGGATCATGGCTATGTGGTAAAGCTCCCTTTTGCCAACATTGACATGATATTCTCTGATAAGCCCTGTCAGCAGCCTGATTGGAAACCAACTTTTGTGAAGTTAGCAACTTTTATCACACACTGCCTAGATTAACTATTCATGATAAGAAACCCTCTCCTTCAAATCAACTTTCATTGCTCAAGGCAATAATTCTGTGTTTGGAAGATTAGCTGAACTATTTTAACTGGCTTTTCTTTTGTGTGTGTGCATGTTTATACATATATATATACACATATATATGTATGTTTATATATACATATACATGTGTATGCATGTGTGTATGTGTATATATGTAGATACACATATGTGTGCATATATATATATATATATATACACATACGTACGTACACATATATTCCCCCTTCTGCCTCTGTTGGCTATAGGTGAAGACCTGGTTTTGTATAATTTTTGTAATAATTGGCATTATTTTGATACAATCAAATTTTGCGTGTCTGTTATAAAATGGACAGCTGCCCCTGTTATTATTAAAATGCTTGTAGCATAGATGCCAGTATTAATAGCTGACATGGATACCCTCTGTTTTGACCATAGTCTTCCATATTTGAAATCTTTCTGTGCGAATATGAGCTATGATTCTGTAAGAGAAAGAAGAGAAAGTGATAAAAATGATGCTGATAATCGGGTGTCAAATAATCAAATTGCTTCTATTTATGTGTGTATGTATGTGGAGCCACTTTCATTAAGAAACATTCCCTCTCCCAAACACATAAGTTAACTCTAATACATCATCCAAAATTTCTCCCTGACATTGGTGGTTGTTAATAAAGGCAGCCTGATGTCAAGCAGGGGTGTCAAAGTCAAATAAAAATGAGTGCCACTAAGCTGCAGAGAAGGATCCCTGTGGCTTTATATTGATTTAGAAAACCACATATTAACATTATCTATGATGTACTGTATTTTTATTTGCTTGGTTAAATATTTTTCAGTTACATTTTAATCTGGTTCATGAAGCATTTGGGAGTATTACTACCTGCAATTTGTCTAGCCAGAGAGTATGTGTATCAATAAGGCAAGATTCATGACCTTGAAGGTGACCATGAACATGTCTATAGTTTGGAATAGCAAAGTGTAAGAGATCTTTAATCTCTGATTGACATCACAGTATGTGACACCTCTGATGGAGGGGGTAAGAAGAGTATTGGACTTAGAGCAAAGGGAACAGGTTCAAATTCCACCTTTGACACTAGCTATATTTAATCTCCCTAAGTCTCAGTTTCGTCATATTTAAAACGAGGTGGGTCCTAGTAGTAATTTTCCACCAGAGCCGCTGTAAAGCTAAAATGAGAAAATGTATATAAAACATTTGGCAAACTTTAAAGGGTTTTGTGTAAATGTATATTAGCATAACATGATCTCATATAGATTCTTTAATATGCTAAGCACCAATAAGCTTAGATTCTCAACTAGAACTTGCCCTCTTCTCACCTTTCTTACATGGTATAGAGGAAAGGCTATTTACTCTTTTCAGCCTGGTGGATCATTCATTAAAATTATCTAATTGTCTTACTATAGCAAAATGCTTTTCACAGAAGTCCTTTACACAGACACTTGATCTAATAACACTGGCTACATTTGTTTATGTTCTCCTGTGTATTTGAAATTGTTGAGGCAGGGAAGTGGCATAGTGGCAAATCACTTAACCTCTCTCAGCCTCAATTTCCTCATCTATAAAATGGGGACAATAATAGCTTCTGATTGTTGTGAGAATGAGATAATATTTATAAAGTCCTTTGCAAACCTCAAAGTGTTATATAAGTATATCATATATAAATATATTATTATTATCATAGAATTGTCCGTGTGAATATCTGTTATAGAACAATTTTGATGATGCTTTTCTATTATTTTCATCACACTTTCATCATTGATTATTTTCCTGAAGATCCTAGGCAATAACCATGTGCTTGGTTGGGTAGAGCTGCTCTCAGCCTGAAGGTCCTTAATAACACTATGGCAAGCAGTTAGTTCTTTCTTCTGGGAACTGAGTGATCTTCCCTGAGCAAAGAAAGGTTCTGTGGAAACTGTTGAACCCATAGCCCAAGAAGCAAAATGACAACAATAACGATTCTCATTCTCCTGTGGAACCCTGACAGAGGACTGCTGAATATAACCCTGACATTGAAAGACATAAGCAGATTAATTTTCATTCTTTCTAGGGATCTGATATTGGAATGACTCTGATTGGGCACCTAAAATCTATGGCTGTAGTCCCCTTGGCCACCCACATAACTCAAAGAACTGCACTGAGGATTTCAAATAAGTGAATGTTTCATCTGGTCAGTGGAATCATCTTACTTTGCTGGAGATCTATGGGGGTACAGAGAAACAAAATCTAAGCTTACATACACAAATGAGGAGCAGTTTCCCCACAGTAATAACACTTAATTGCCATATAGTCAGAACATGTGTTTTATAGGCACAAATTCAGATAGCTATGCAATTGCATGGGGGAAGAATGGCTGGGCACTTTGCCTTTCTGTCCATAGTGTAACTCTTTGTATGCCTCTTAATTTAAAGATTCTATTTTGAGATATCACTTTAGATTGCTCTGCTATGTTTTACTCAGTTTACATTCCATTCCAGGAGATTTGCATTCTATAAATTGTATTTTGAGACTCCCTAAAAAAGAGAAAATAGACTCACTTTAAGCAGTTTACAAGACACAGATCTTTATCTCCTACAAAGGAGAGGAAGCAGGAATGCTGTAAATAATAAGTTCTGAATAGGAATGACATAAACTGCCTAATCAATGTCTCCCAGAACTGGCAAGTGACACCTCTTTGTTTTTTGCAAATAAAAACCTTCTTAACATCACAATATAAACCATTATCTCTGCAGGCAAAAGGTATATTTAGAAATGTACAAAATGAACATTTCCTGCCAGCCTCTAGATCAGTAGGTGGAGATCTAAAGTCATGCAAATATTACAGTAAATGCAGGCAACCAATTTCTAATTATTCTATATCAGCAGATTTGTGAGGAATATAATTTATTAAAAAAGAACAGTTTATGATCAGCAGACCTTGGTTATGACTGTTTAGGAATTCAGTGCATTTTGATCTAATCACAAAATCAAAATATTCATGAAACACAATGATATCTCCCCAAAGCAGCCGGGCAGCCATTAATTTTGAAATTCGGGTAATTTATTAACACTTATCTGGAGCTGTAAAAGCTTACCTCTGTGTTTGTAATACGGGGGAAAAGTGAAAGCAGTTTTAAAACTGATTCCTAATGATTTATAATGGTTTGCTGTAATTTGAGCCAGAAATTCAATTAAAATGTATGTCTAGTTTTGTTTCAAGATCTTTAGTTAAAAATTCTATTAAAATTCTATTTCTTTCTTGCATTAAACGTATCTGTTATCTGCATATACAAGAAATATAAGAAAATTCTATCATTTATTCCCCCGTCTCCATAAATGCTTTTAAAAGCATTCATTTTTATTTCATAATTCTGCTATGGTAGCATTTGGAATTTATATACAGTAGAGGAAGAATTACTGTAAGAGCTATTTTCTCTATAAGGGAAAAAAAACGAATGATGAATACTTCAGCTAGCCAGTCAAGTGATATTTGCCACTTTATCCAAACAGGAGAAAACAAATAACATGGGACCATTAGGCATTTTCTATCTTCTAGTTACCAACCTTAGAGTACTCTGAGACAGGGCTTCTTTAATATACTATTAGGGAGGGGAATTGCAGCTTCACTGAAAGAAATGTGAATAGACCAGAAGTTCAGGTCATGTTATTGTAGAATTTATAGTTGTATGAGATCTTAAGGATCATTTGGTCTAGCTTTCTAATTAATGATGAGGAAACTAGTTTTGATAATGGGGTCTATACAGGTGAATTATTGAAGATTTTTTTAGAATTAAAATTCCCTTATTGTTGGGTTATTTGGTGGGAAGCCAGATTGATTTCTGATTTTGGTGGCTGCTTCATTCATGAAGACATTAATCCTTTTATTAAGTCCTAAAAGAAGTTAAGAGATGGCTTCATGTCTTAGCTTCATTTCATATGGCTTTTGTAACTGGTGCCTGATCCTCTATGGATAGCGTATCTCACCTTGACTCTGTCCAATGGGCAAAATAAAACCTAGGTGTCGAAGCTTAGAATGGAGATTTTCTAAGGGAGCTCAGAGATACTAAGTTTTAGAAAGTATCTCAAATATCCTTAGTGAGCTAATGATATTATAAGAATCATAGAGAATTTGGCATTGAAGTGTTGAGGGTTAAAATATTGGATGACGACAATGACAGGTCTTGAGGTATCTATGTCTATTGAAAGTAACGTAGCAAGAGATTTGAGAGGCAGCATAATGTAATTGATGGAAAGCTGGCCATGGAGACAGACACACCAGAATTTAAAATCAATATAGTGCTAGAAATGATAGCTATAACTATGATAAGAAAAAGAAATTGAAGGAATAGATATAGGCAAAAACCAAACAAAATTATCACTTTTTGCAGATGATGGTTGACTTAGAGAATCCCAGAGAGTTGACTAAAAACTAATTGAAATAATTAACAACTTCAACAAAGTTGAAGGATGTAAAATAAACCCACCAAAATCATAAGTATTTCTGTATATTACATACAAAATCCAGTAGAGAGGGATAGAAAGAGAAATTACTACAGAAAGTGTTAAAATATTTGGAAGTCTACCCAACAAGACACATATGGGAACTATATGAACACAATTACATACACTCTTTATGCAAATAAAATTAGAAGTAAAAAAAATGGAGAAATATTAATTGTTCTTGGATAAGATGAGCCAATGTAATAAAAAATGACATTACTATGTAAATTAATTTATTTATTTAGTGCCATGCCAATCAAACTACAAAAGAATTACTTTGTAGAGCTTTATAGAGAAATAATCAGAAATTTCATTTGGAAGAACAAAAGGTCAAGAAAAATGAGAAGGAAGGGAGGCCATCAGTACCTGTCCTCAACATATACTGCAAAGCAGGGATCATTAAAACAATTTGTTAATGGTCAAGAAATAGAGAGGTTCATAAGTGGAACAGGTTAGGTACACAATCTTGCAGAAGCAAATGTGCACAGTAGCCTAGTGTTGGAATAACCAAAAGATCTCTGTGACTGAGGTGAGAATTCACTATTTGACAAAATCTATTGGCAAAACTGGAAATCAATCTGGAAGAAAACATGTAAAGACTAACATCCCATACCACATATCAAGACAAAAGTCGAATGCATATATGACTTAACTATAAAGGGTGACATAACAGGGTTAGAGGAACAAGGAAGAAACCACCATCCAGATGGATGGTGAAGAGTTCATGACTAAAAATGATATATGATCACAGAAGGTAAAATGGACAATTCTGGCTATATGAAATTTAAAAAGCGGTTTGCACCAACAAAGCCAATACAGCTAAAATTAGAAAAGAAGCAGATATGTGGGGGAAACAATCTTTTCAGCAAGTTTTTCCAATGTAGGTCTTACTTATAAAATATACAGGGAACTGATTCAAATTTGTAAGAATAAGAGCTATTCCCCAATTGATAAAGGTCATAGGATATGCATAATTAGTTTTCAGAGGAAGAAATCCAAACTATCAATAACCATATAGAAACATGCTCTAAATCACTAACAGTTAGGAAAATGCAAATTAAAACAATTCTGAGCTTCTAACTCATGTCCATAAGATTGACAAAGTTGGGGCAGCTAGGTGGTGCAGTGAGTAGAGCACTGGCCCTGGAGTTAGGAGGACCTGAGTTCAAATCTGGCCTCAGACATTTGACACACTTACTAGCTGTGTGACCTTGGGCAACTCACTTAATTCCAATTGTCCTGCCTTCCCCTCTGCAAAGATTGACAAAATTGACCAAAAAAAAAAAAAGGAAAATAACAAATGCTGCAGAGGCTGTGGGAAAATAGGTACATTAATCTAGAATTGACTGGATCAGTCATTCTGTAAACAATTTGGAAGTAGGCCAAAAAAATCTATTATTTTTACCCTTTGACCCAGCGATATCCCTACTAGCTTAAAGCCCAATGAGATCAAAGAAAGAGGAAAAGAACCCATATATATAAAAATACTTATAATGCCTCTTTTTCTGGTGGCAAAAGATCAGAAACTCAGGGAATAATCCATCCATTAGGGAATGGCTGAACAAGTTATGGCGTATGCAAGTGATGGAATAATATTATACTATAAAGCATGATGAAGGGGGTGTTTTCAGATAAACCTGGGAAGATCCATATGAACTGATGCAAAGTGAAGTGACTGAACTAAAAGAACAATTTATATAATAATAGCAATATTGTGAAGACAACTTTCAAAAAATTGGGAACTTCAATCTGCACAATGACTAATCACAATTCTAGAGGACTTGATAAAACATGTAAACCCCCTCCTGAGAGAGAACTGATAGACTTTATGGACATTTTTTTCCTTGAACTTGAATGAGGGAAATTTGGCTTGAATACACATGTTTGTAACAGGTGTTTTATTTCTCTTGTATTCTCAGTGGGAGTGGTTGTTGTACAGATGGGGGTGGGGGATAATATGAGGATCCAAAAACAAAATAAAGATTAACTAAAATTATTTTTTTTTTATTTTTGAAGGAAAGGTAACTGGGGAGGCCTAGAAGGATTGTTATGCAAGAGTGAGGGACCGCTTAAGATTAGATAACACCTATTTGTAGCCGTCAACATAGTTGTGTGACTACCTTCAGTGGCAGTCAGAAACCTCTAGTTTTAGGACTATTTATATCATAGCAAAATAAGGTAATTGTAAAGTATAATATATCCATTGATATAATATACAAGGTGTTACAACCTGCAGGGTCACAATCAGTTATTTCTCAAGTCATTGTTTTCAAGTCACCGTAGTTCATTTGTAACTCAGTGAGATAATGTCTAGTACATAGGAAAAGGCACTGGATCTGTGATTTAATTTGCATAGGAAACTCTCAAAAGAGGAAATTTTCCTCAAAAGAAGAAAACATTTCTTTTAAAAATTCCGATACATACATTGTTTTCAACTTCTACTCCTAAAGATTTGCTTATAGCATTGAGATGTTAAGGGACTTACTTAGGGTCCCACAGACAATACGTGTCAGAGGTGGGATTCTGAATGGGATGCTTCTAGTATACTATCTAGTGGCAATTAATATAATATTAACTTCCATGGCAAAACCTTCCATCTCACTAAACAACTTGCCTTGTAGCAGGCCATCAATAAGATATACCCACTTAAGTTGTATAATCCTCATTAAATTATTGGAGCCCATGACCAAGATGTTGTTGGGTATCCCTTGATGTTGCTATGGACAATTTGTAGATTTAACTCTGAGGTGTAAAACTGTGGTCATGTTCACTGAATAGCTAATATATGAATAATAATACATAGGTGAATGAATGACTAAATAAACAAATGGATGAGTGAAAAGGCATTTATTAAGTGTTGACTATATTCCAATCATTGTTTTAAGTAGTAGGATACAAAAGCAAAATCAAGAAAATCCTCGTCTTCGGGATCTTACATGCTAATGCGAGATACAACATATACAGGGGAGTTACGTCCAGGAAGGGTGTTGTGGTCTGAGAAGTCACAAGAATGGTAATTGGATCTATAGGAGAGATCTGATGCCAGTAGTTATACCCACTTCTTCAAGGATGGAGAGAAATTGCAACAGACAATATATTCTTTCTACAAAATTGTTCTCCAACAGTCTTTCCGTCAGTAATATTGGAATTGATATAATCATTATTGTGGAGCTGGAAAACATGTTTGGAGAGGATGGTGAACTCAGAACAACAAGACTGAAGGCAAGAAGATGGCTGAAGTGAAGAAAGATGTTTCATTCATTCAGTATTTATTAAGCTCTGTTGTGTTAGGTGAAGAGAAGAAGACATGTTGAATGCAGAAGTCACGTAGACTATGCTTCAGAAGTTTGTGATTCACTTGGAGAGCACATTCATGAACAACAGGAACCAAAAAAAACCAAATCTCTTAATTTGCATTTCACATTTGTATCACTTTGCAAATTAATAAAACATTTTCTGAATAACAACCCTGTGAGGTAGTTGTGTAACGTAACATTGGTAGATATGGTTATTGCTATAAAAGGATGTCTCTTTTTACCAATTATTTTTTTCTGGAGATTTAATCAGCCACACCTTATTACAACAATTAACTCATTATTTTTTTTAGCCTAGAGACAAAATAATGGCCCTTCTGGTCTATGTGGTTTCTTCCTCTGCTGCATTATTTTGTTTATATTAGACCAAAAAATTAGGAGCATGATGACAATCCTCACAATTTCTCAGAGCCTCCAGTTAGGAAAAGACCTAATGTTCCAGCAGGGCTTTGGCTAGCTCTGCCTTAATTTAAATTTATATTTCTCTCTTGCTAGCCCCTAGCCTCTTTATGTTTGAGCAAAAATTGATGTTACTGGAAATGCTTGGGTAAAGAAAGGTGGACAATGTGTTAAATTATCTGTTAACAGACAGGTATGGGTGGTGGTGGTAGTGGTGGTATTTGAAGAAAGAACAGATCATTTCTTTAAATTTCCTTCAGCTGGAGAGATGAGCACAACTGGAGGCTTCAGCCCAAGTTTTCAGCTTCAAGAAGTCTATAGAATCAATAGTCCCCCTCAATCTCTCTCATCTCTGCCACAGCTCAAGCATACTTGTCATTTCTCCTTTCTCCTATTGCTCCTGTGTCGTTAATTCTTTCCCGTATGGCTCTTTGGGTGCCCACTCATTCCTCTCATTCTGTCTTTGAGCTCCAACTTTTTACTTCTCTTCGACTCTTCTCCATATGCCACTCATGGCCTTGGCTGGAACTGCTCTCTCTCACAGCTTGCCACCAGGTTTTGACCAGGTTCTGAGTCACCTGCTACTTTATTCAAGATCCATAAAGCACGACTGTGCATATGTTAGTTTAATGCCTTTGATTGCTGGATTCATTCAAGAGAGGCATTCTCACCTGATAGAAGTATCAGGGCTAGAGTTAATTACTTAAGTGGGGAGAGGTGATTGATTGGCTCAATTACCCCCTCTCCCCCCTCCCCACACGCCCTTGCATAAATTTCATTGTCTTCATTTTAATATGTGGAAGCCGAGGGTCATCTTAAGGGGTTACCTGCCCAACATCATGATGTTAGTAAGTACCAGGACTGGGTTCTAACTCCAGATCTTCTGATCATAACCATAGGACCCTTTCCACTGCAACACATTCACAGTGTAAGAATGATAGAAATTGTCCACATTAAATATTTTCCACTAATCTCTTCTGCCTGGTAGAAATTCTTTCAAAACAAGAATGATGTATGTGCTATTTGGTCATTAACATTCTGATGTTACTTCCACAGCTTTTATTAGACTAATTTTAATACCAATTGTAAAGGACCTGTCCTGTTATGCTTGTTTTAAAATATTGTTATGTTTTGTTGGGTTCTATGCATTCAAAAATGTTTAACATCACACAAAAGAGAAATCTCACTGAAGAAACATGCTGAGGTACCAAATAAAACTGTCAGTGAAGTTTATTGGCAGGAGCATTAGGCTATCAGTCAGAAAAACCGGATTCTAAGCTTGAGTCCGCCACTGAGTGACAAGTTGTTTGACCTCGGGCAAATCACTTTACATTGTTGGGCCTCAGTTTCCTCACCTGTAAAATGAGCTGGTTGCCTAGGTGACCTCTAAGATCCCTTCTATTTCTAATGATCCCATTGGGAACCCATTGGCTTCTTTTACCTTTTGGAGTACAGATTTATAGGGGAGGAAAGAAAGAAATAAGCATTTGTATAGAGCCAACTATGTGCCAGGCACTGTGCTAAGTACTTTTAAAAACAAATACCATCTCATTTGATCCTCACAACAACCCTGAGAGGTAGATACTATTATTAACCCAAATTTACAGTTGAGGAAACTGAGGCAAGCAAAAGTAAAATGATTTGCTCAGGGTCATACAGCTAGAAAGTGTCTGAGGTCTTCCTGACTTCAAATCCAGTACTCTATCCTTTGTGCTATGAGTTGCAAATGGGAACTAGATGCTGAATCACAGAACAAATGCTAGAGAAAGATGTGGCAAGGAAGAGGGGATTTTACACTTTTATTCAAGAGATATGAGCCAAGTTTTCTCCAGTTGTGCAAATGCTCTCAAGGAAATTGGCAAGAGATATATAGCTGCTATCTTTTGAAAAATCAGAAAAACCTCCTAACAGTTAGAGCTGACTATAGATATCTCCTTCTTAAAAGGTAGTGAGTTCCCCATCACCGGAGGTGGTTTAGAGGAGATTGAATGGCCACTTGTTGGGGATATCATATACATTATTGGTTGGAGTAGGTGGCCTTTGAGACCCCTTTCAACCTTAAGATTCTATAATTCTAGGATTCTAACATCTTTCTGTCCATAGGTACAGCTTAGTGCAGAATTAAGTAGGGAGCCAGCTAAGGGGGAAAAATCGTGCTTCATCAGAGCCTGTTCAGTGAAAGCAGCAGACATTTCTAAAGATAAAGGCAAATACAGCAGCTTGACTTTTGGAAGTTTTCCTTACCTAATGTCTAGTGTCACGGCAAACAGTGTTGTTAAGCAGCTGAACCAAGGACACAGTGACTGGGCAGAGTAAATGCTCTTTGATGGCTGCTGACCAGAAGGGATGACCTCGGATAAGCTGCACTATTTAACTCTGAGTGAACATTGGGAATTTATTCAGAGGAAATGGAATTGAGTGAGTTGAGATTCAGCTACCTCTTTATTTGTTACATACTTTTATGTGCCTCTGATCTCCTTGGTGTAGATATCCCTTCCATTGGTGAAGATAACAACCCATGCCTGCCTACTATTCCTGTGTGATTCTTGCTCTTCCATAAATCCTCTACTGGGATGTGTCCCAATGTCCTGGAGGCCTTCCTCTAGACCTCCAGAGATTGTCTAGCTATAGGACCAAAGAGAATGTATCACAGGATCATAGATCTAGAGCCAGAAGGGACCTCAGAAGCCATCTACACAAACCCTTTAGTTTATAGATGAGGAAACTGAGGCTCAAGGAGGATAAATAGTTTGCCCAAGATCATATTTTTAGTGAGTCTGCAAGGGAAACATATGGGCCATCCATTCACCATCCCTCACTTTCACTATATGATTGAACCAACACATTAATTACAAAATCATATTTAAAGACCTATTTTCTAGATATTATCTTGAGAGCTAGTAAAAAACAATTTTAAAAAACTGAATATATTAATAACATAAAATGTAGTAATAGAAAGAAAGCTGGACTTAGAAGCCATGTGATCAATGATCAGTTTCGCTCTTAATGATTTATATGACTTTGAGAAAGTCATTTAAACTTATTGAATTTCAGTTTCCTCATCTATAAAATAAGACAACTGTACAACAACTCTCAATGCTGTGGAGTATCAGGCAAGATATTATTCATAAAGTATTTGGGGACAGTAATACACTATAAAAATGTAAGGCATTATTAGTAAATACAGTGAAAGACAGCAATATCAAATATTAAACTTGCTTCTCAGTCAGGAAGGACTAAATTCAGATCATGCCTCTAGCCTGTTTTCATCCTTCAAAAGAGGGTCAGTGACATCATTGGTGATGTCTTGACTTTTGAGTGAATTGGATTTAAGTGAGGCAGAGTTGCTTCAAGTCATCAGCCTCACTCTCTCTTCCTGAGTTATCAACAACTGGTGAAAGTCCAGGATGTAGTGGATGACCTTGGAGTCTTTGATGCTTGACCAAGCTCTAAGCACCTGCTTCAGCTGCCTTTACAGTCATCAGAACAAATTATTTTCATCTGCCCATTTCACAGGGGGAAAATCTTCACATACTTGCAGTAGACATGCCCCTAATTCACCTACAGGTTTGAGACTTTATCGGTTTTCATTGGCTATATAACCCTGGAAAAGCCACAACTTCTCAGTACCCCCAGGAAACAAAGACAGTATGTGCATATACACAACAGATACAGAATAAATAAAAAGTGGTTTCTGAGTGAAGGGCACTAACCAATGGCAGGGAGGGGGTATCAGGAATGGTTTTGATGTAGAGGTAGTATTTGAGCTGAGCCCTGAATGAAGTAAGGGATTTTATGAGTTGGAGGAGAGAAGGGAATACAAGCCAGAAATGGGTAAGAACCAGGGCAAAGGCACAGACAGACACAGGTGATGGAGTATTCTGTGTGAAGAACAGCAGCTGTCCTGTGATAGAATGTAAGTTTCTTGAGGTCAGATGCTAGTTTGTCATTGATTTCTCAGAACCTAGCACAGTGCCTGACACATAGTTGAATCTTAATAAGTGTTTATTGATTGATTAATAATTATGGATATTTAACCTGACCAATTGTTTGCTACCTTCATCTTATTGGCTATCTTGATAAAATTGAATGAGCACAAGTTTAGGAGTCAGAGGACTTGGACGTGAAGCCTGACCCTACCTCTAGCTATCTGTGTGACTTGGGCAAGTAATTTCCCCTCTCTGGGTTTCAGTTTTTCTCACCTAGAAGCAGATTGGACTTACCTTCTAAGTAGCCCTAATTCAATTCTTAAATTCTGTAAAAATAACATAGTATTGCTTCTATGTACCTTACTGTGCCGCCCTTATCACAGTGGCCGGCCAGCCTGCCAGGAAGGGGTACCCTTCACTTTTTAGATGGGGAACACAAGTTCAGGATATGAGAATTCTTTATCCTTCAATCAGGGAAGAAGAGTCATTATTATCTCAAAGACTGAGCTATTTCCATGCAGAATGCTATCAAAGTTAGCTTAGAAATGTTGGTAACCTTCTTGCACTGCTACACATGTGCTTTATAATTACTTATGAATTTGCTTTTTTCTTTGTCTCTTTTTAAAGCCTTATTTAGCATTCCTTTAATGTTCATCTTGTGTGCAAATTAGAGAAGCAAGAGTTAAGAAGTGGGACTTCAGTGCCTGGCCACAGCTGTTCAGAGCAATTCAGCATGTCAAGCTGGGGTCAAATGGATAGGGAATGTCATTACTAAATGGTAACATTTCTGAGGGCTTTAAAGAAATTCAAGAACTTTTTAATCTGCATTTATTTTATCTATTTTTCCCCCAGGGTGATAGGTTACACTTCTAGTTCTTGTCAGGCATTTGTACATTAAAATGATTTTAAATATTACTAAGTTAGAAATCAACTTTCAAAATAGTTGTTGATAGAGCCTCCTGGAATGTGTATCTTGCGTTACTTGGGACACAGATTTGTTTTCCCCATTGTTTCTTATATGTACTCTTAATGAGTTACATTTGTTTGCTTGTAATGCTGGCTTGTGCCTATATACCCCTCTGTGGGACACTAACTAGGACTCTCTGAATCAAGACTCCATGAACACGTGGGATTATAGCTATTAATTCAATCCTCTTATGGTCATTCAATGGAAAATGCTGTAATGCATGAGAAGCTAGTTCTCAGTTCTACTAAGTATGTATGGTGTGATAGTCTATGAAAGCCACATTTTTTGTGTCCATTTTTTGTGCAAAGTAAATATGCATTTGGAGAAGATAAAGTACACTTCTCTATGAAGGAAACTGTAATTGTATGAATCTACATGGTATAATAATAAAGTCTAGTTGAGTGACACTGTTGAATGTAGTGTAGAGAAGGAATGAGAGCACTTGGATTTTAGTCTCAAGTCTGTGGCTTGCTAACAATGCAGCACTTAAATATACTATTTACCTCATCTGTCAAGTGGGGTTGGTCTTGATAGCCCATGTGAACCTTTCTAGATTTATGGTTTTGTGACAAGACGATTTCTTATGGTCATTTTTTCAGCACAACATTTCTGATTCCAGTTTATCTAGGGTTAATATAAAACCGTTATTCTCTGCTGCAAGAGCATTCTGAATAATAATAATAACAACAATAATGATAACATTTACATAATGCCTACTACGTGCCAGGCACTGTGCTAAGTCTTTTAAAAAATATCACATTTGATCCTCACAACTCCAGGAGGTAGCACTATCATTATCCCATTCCACAATTGGGGAAACTGAGGTACAGTGACTTGCCCAATGCCACATAGCTAGGTCAGATTTCCATACAGCTGTTCTTTACTTCAGGCAGGTGGGTAGCACAGTGGATAGAGTGCCAGGCCTGGAGTCAGGAAGATTCATCTTCCTTAGTTCAAATCTGGCCTCAGACACTTACTAGTTGTGTGATTCTGGGTGTCGCCTCACCCCATTTGCCTCAGTTTCCTAATCTGTAAAATGAGCTGGAAAAGGAAAAGACAAACCACTCTAGTATCTTTCCCAAGAATACTGCAAATGGGAACATGAGAATTAGATATGACTGAACAACAACTTCTTGATTTCAGCCTCAGCATTCTATCCATTGTGTCAGCTGCTGCATATAGAAGTCATTTAATGAATGCAAAATATATAATCATATAATGAAGAGACTCCCTACCCCCTTCATATAGCAAGAAATACATGTTTATTGTATACCATATAGTTGGGGGAAATGGACTGTTTTTAAAGGTTACTTATCAGAGTGTCAGACTGATGATATTTGCCGTAGTCATTATTACAAACTTCCTTACCTGAAGTAATATCATTTATGACACCTTTGATTTAATAAAATGTAATATGTTAGGTTGAAGATGTTAACTAGAAAGGAAAAGGAAGCATGTAATTTAGAAGTATTGCTCTTCCTAGAAAATTTATGATGATTTAAGTGACTATTTCGCTCATTTTGTAATAAAAATTAACACATGTGTAATTGCATCCAATGTAATTTAACAAGCATTTACAAGTGCCTACTATGTACAATATACTGTGGTAAGCACTGGGGACAAAAAGGCAAAATAAGAAATAGACCCTGACTTTAAGGGTCTGTATTCCGTATGTCTTATAAAAAAAGAAAATATACATGATTATTTGAGGTAGGGAGAGAGCATTAAAACCAAAGGGATCTCCTAAAGAGGGTGGCCTGTGAGCTCAACCTTGAAGGAGGTCAGGGTTAAATTTAAGATGTTCAGTTGAGGAGGGAGTGCCTTCCATACATGAAAGAAAATTTGGATAGAGGCAGGGAAACCTTTGATATAATGCTAAGGTTGGGTAATGACAAGGAGGCCAGGTTGGCTAGACTGCAGAATTTACAAAGTGGAGGAACATGCAATAAGCCAGGGAAATTAAGATGGAGACTCAAACTGTGAAGAGCTTTAAATGATAAAATGAAGAGGTCGTGTTCTATCTTATTGGTAGCAGGTAGTTACTGAAGATTCTTGAGCAGGTAAGAAACACGGACAGATGGATATTTTAGAAAAAATTATTTTGATAGCTATGTAGAAGGGAAGATACTAGAAACCAGTAATCAAGTTAAAAGGCTAGGAGGCAGAGGCAAGATGGCAGCGTGAAAACAGGGACTCACTTGAGCTCTCCCTCAAATCCCTCTGAACACCTGTAAAAATGACTATAAACAAATTCTAGAGCTATACAACCCACGAAATGACAGAGCGAAACAAGTCTCCAGCCCAAGATGTCCTGGATGGTCGCTGGGAAGGGTCTATCACACTGTGCTGGGAGCAGAGTGCAACCAAGCTTGGGCAGAGTCAGAAGAGACCAGGCCTGAGTAGACTGGGTGAAGCAGGCCTCAAGGTCTTGAATCACTGAGCTGTGGCAATTTCCAGATTTCTCAACCCACAAATGCCGAAGACAACAGAGCAGGTCAGTGGGAAAACTTTTGGACCTGGGTAAGAGAAGTGTGTGGTCTGGCCCCTGCCCCAGGGCAGCGGAGGTGGCTGCAGCAGTGGAGGTGGCAGCAGCAGAGTCTGCAGCTGCTTCAGGAGCTCCATGCCCACAGACAGTGGGTGGAATCAGGCAGCTGATCAGAGTGGGAGTACAGGGTCAGGCTCTAAGGCAGTGTTCTCTTGCTTTGCCCTGCTTGGATCTGGGTTTTGGTCCTTGTTGGTGGTCCTTGGGAGAGGAGGAGTGCTGGTGTGGTAGAGCTTGTGTCTGTGGAGAGGGAGTCCTCCTGATAGTTACATGGCAGAAAGGAGTGCTTGCACTCACAGACCAGAGCACAGGCCAGGAGAGGAGTATCATACCACCTAAGAATAGAAGTAGCTCTGAAAACAGCAGTGCAAACCCCTGAAGCCTGGGACAGAGCACTGTCCACTCTGGAAGCCATCATACTATGTCAAAGAGCTCAAAAGTCAAGTAATTGGCTGGGAAAATGAGCAGGCAGTGTAAAAGGACTCAGACTATAGAATCTTTCTTTGGTGATGAAGATCAAAGCATACAGCCAGAAGAAGTCAATGAAGTTAAAGATCCTACATCAAAAGCCTCCAAGAAAAATATGAATTAGTCTCAGGACATGGAAGAGCTCAAAAAGGATTTGGGAAATCAAGTAAGAGAAGTAGAGGAAAAATAGGGAAGAGAAATGAGAGTGATGCAAGAAAATCATGAAAAATGAGTCAACAATTTGCTAAAGGAGACACAAAAAACACTGAAGAAAATAACACCTTAAAAATAGACTAACCCAAATTGCAAAAGAGCTCCAAAAAGCCAATTAAGAGGAGAATGCCTTAAAAGGCAGAATTAGCCAAAAAGACCACTGAAGAAAATACTGCATTAATAATTAGAATGGAGCAAGTGGAAGCTAGTGACTTTATGAGAAATCATGAAATTATAAAACAGAATCAAAAGAATGAAAAAAATGGAAGACATTTTGAAATATCTCATTGGAAAATCCACCCATCTAGAGAATAGATCCGGGAGAGATAGTTTAAAAATTATTGGACTACTTGAAAGCCACAATCGAAAAAAGAGCCTTGACATCATCTTTCAAGAAATTATCAAGGAAAACTGCCCTGATATTCTAGAACCATAGGGTGTATCCTAGAACAAGGGGTGGAGTGTGTTGTTAAGCAAAATTGTCTCATTAGCATGGCTTTTGTTTCTTTTGAGTGGAAGTACTTTCAGCTGTTAAGTGCTAAGCCCCAGGGCCAGGGCCCTGTCAGGTGTGAAACCTGTGTGGGTGTGGATTGGTGACTTAGGAGGGGCCAGCTGGGGAACCAATGGTCTCTGGTC
>CM053622.1:123795115-123813992 GCA_028646595.1 Phalanger gymnotis | reverse complement strand
TGGTTCGCTAATTTGTTGCTCTGGGCCTTGAATAAATTTTTTGATGCCTTCTGCTTGGAGAATTCTGTATACCCAACGATTTCGAACCATTCAGATATTTATATGATCCTTTTTGAGATCATAAATTCGGCCTTCCTACTACAGTTACTCAACTTCCTTGAGGTTCATTTTTTTCTCATTTGTAAAAAGTCACAATAGATTATCTAAAAAAACACCATTTCAGCTGAATTTTCCATGATCCCAACTTAGCTAATGAGTATGAATAATAAAAAGTATAGTAATAGCTAAATATGGGCCCAGAAAATTACATGTCCTTTTTGAAGAGTGGATGTTGTAGAATTGAAGATGAAAATGTCTGGGACAAAATGAAGTAAAAAAGGTTTGTATTACAGGTATGGATCAATATGGATTGCATTCAATCTTGGAAAGTGGTACCAACGTAGTCTTTCTGACTCATTTTGTCTCCTTCCAGAATTTTTCCTGGGAATCACAGACTATAGTTTGTATCTAGATTTCTACAATGTAGATAAAAGGACCTATCAGGTCCTGTGCAAGTATTTAAACAAATAGAGACTGTCATGTATAGGACAGTCTTAATTTCATCATGCAGACATGGAAGAAATAAAATAGGACTCATAAACACTGGTGCATCTAGGATTGACACAACCTTCCTTCCTCTCTAGTGACTCTCTATATAGTACCCCACACTTACAGTGCTACCCTGTGCTTTCGATTTCCCTTAGAAGGTAAATCAGCTTGAAGCTACTCGAGAGGCATTTCATTAAACATCCTAGTGAATCTCTTTTTAGGTTCATTCTACTCCTATCTCTCTAGGACTGGGTTCAGAAACTTCTGCTTCTTTGGGATTGTGGATGAGAGTATATGCAACTTCAATATATCTCTCCTCCAAAGATGATACCAAAGGTCCCCAGAGTAGTGAGGAAGGAGTTTAGGCAGTGCAAATATATAAATTTTATCAATTCTTTCAATTCCTGGGCCCAGTTCCACTAAGATTTTTGATTTCTTGTAAATAATTAATTCTTAGTCTGGATAGAGAGAGAACTTAGTAAGTACTTGCTATATGTCAGGCATTATGCCAAAGGTTGGTAATACAAAAACAAACAAGAAAGATAATTCCTGCCTTCTAAGAACTTATGTTCTAATGGTGGGGGCGGGGAGGAACAACACAAAAAGGGGAACTAGGAAGCTGAGTGGGAGATATAGAGTGCCCACAGAGGGACAATGTGGAGAGCATAGAGAAAGATGAGATGACTATATAGAACCCACGAATGAGTGAGGGATTCATACCTGGAGTCTTTCCTAAAATGTGGTTTTAGGGATGGAGTCACCAATAAGGAGAGAAGAGACTGAAGGTGGAGGGTTTTCCAGGGTGCTAAGGCAGCAAGCATGGGATCTATTTAGTGAATCCAGTTGTCAGCATTCTTTGAAAATGACCAAGAACCAAGAGGCGGTTCCAAATCACAAAAGTCTAAGCCAATTGATTCATCCTGATTCTATTCATAACAGCCCAAGTCAACTGATCCATTGCCAACCTCCAGGCCTATAGAAAAACACATCTCTCTATAATCTCATCAAGCGGATCAGAGAAATCCTATGAGCCACCCTCTGTAACAATTCGAGTACTCAAAAATATGTGTTCATTCATTAGTGAAAGACTAAACATAGTGGCTACTCTGTCTTAGCTCAAGTGGTACCCATTGAATGGATCTTCAAATCAGAATCCTCAAGTGAAGCTATTGACTTACGTATTTTTATTATTATGCTTTTCTATAAAACTGGTGGCAAACATACAAACATCCAGAACATACAGATATACCTACAAATATATAGAATTAATAAAAAGACATTGTCTTTCTATAATGCCTATAGTCAGCATGATCTGTGTTATAATTCTGCCTTTTCCTCTTTAAAGTGGTTTTTTAAAAAAACATTTCTTGCATAATTTTACTTAACGATGACATGATTACATGTTTGGGTGTAATGGCAAGCTAAGTGGGACGGTTTGCTGTTTTTTTTCTTTTGGAGTGCTTCTCAGCACTAAGGCAATTAAGTGCCTTTGATTGAGTCTTGCCTTTCACTCAAAAATCTTTGATTGAATCGAGTCTTTGATGACCTGCTTAAGTCACAAAAAAGCTGAAGTCACATTAGTTTGAGTCACATAGTTGTGACGTCCTCTGACTCTGAAGAAGCATATATATAGTCGGAGGTTAGCATTTTGCTTTGGAGCTCACTCATTGGAAGAGTGTTCCCGTGATTTAGCCAGATGAAACTCTGGGTAGCTGTTAAGGAGCCCCCTGGCTTTGAAAACACTGATGTTGGTGCTTCTCTCTCTGGTAACTATGTATGTATGTATGTATTGCTGTGGAAAGACAGAAGCTCTGTCTACTGATTTGTGTTGTTTGCTCTGTTTATATAATTTCTGCTTGTAATTTCTGTTTGTGTTTTCTCTGAAGTTCAGGGTGCTGACTTTTTCCCCTGAACTAAGTGAATGATATATGTATGTTTAATTAAAGTGAGACTGTTAACCTCTTAAAGTTGCTTTCCTTAGGAAAGCAGATCAAAGAATTTATGCTAGCAGCCCTCCTGTGTGCTGGTATTGTTGGTCTTACTCAGCCACAGTAGCTCCAAGTAGCATTGTTCTTACACTGGGTACCCAACATTTGTTCTTCTCTGTCACTAACTCTGACTCCTCAGATAATTTTTCTTGTTCACTTCTCCCTGATGGTCATAACCATGCCTACTCTGTTCTGTAGGGCTATCAGTTTTCCTCCCTTCTTTTCAAAAGAATAGCCTTCATTCCACACACCCCCCCCCCATTCCTAGGGTGCTTTTTATCCTGTACTAATGATACTCTTTGATGGGGCACCCTCAATCTCTTCCTCAGTAAAAATAATTCTCATTCATATGTAATTATTGACAGTTGATAAAGAACTTATCCAATGATGTCCCTACTGGATAGGTAGACTAGTGTAATGGAAAGAGTGCTGGCCTTGGAGTCAAAGACCTGGGCACAAATCCTAGATTATATATTCATTAGCTAAATGGTCATGGCCAAACCACAACCTCTCTCAACCCCATTTTTACAAAGTGAGGGTAGTAAGGCATACAATACCAACCCTGGAGGCTTGTTGGGCAAGCATTTTGTAAAATTTACAATGGTATACAAATGCGAATTATCATTTATTTAGCCCAGAACTCTGCTTTCATTGGTAGAGACCTCCCTCCACCAATGCAATCATAACCCACATTAACAAAAACTTTTGGGGGTACTTCATTATTTCAAAGAGCCAAAAGGGGTTATAAAAACAAAAGAGTTTGAGAACCTGCTTTGCAACTTTTATTCTTAACGACTTGCCTGAGTTATTTGAAGTATGTGTCAGGGGTATGTCTTGAACTTGGATAGTTCTTTATTTGCTAAGACACTCCACATCTCAAAAGTGAAAAACAGAAAGAGAGCTTTTATTAAGCAGGGAATACAAATAGAAAAAAGTCTACTTTCAAGGAGCTCTCAGTAATAGGAGAAGAAAATACTTATAGAAAGGGTGAGCTAGACGTGGGGCTAGTAAACACAATCTATGAGATATGTTTAATCTACATTTTGAACACTTTCTTGGGTCTAGATAATCAAAGAAACAAAGAATCAAGACCTTATTTGTAGCACTTTCTGTTTTCCTGGGTGTAAATGCTCACGCAGAAAATTTAACGATTGATTCTGCGGAGCCTCTCAAGCTCGCTTCAGCACACCCTTGGAGTTAGAGGACAGACGAAATGCCAGGGGGTCCTACAGGTGCAAGCACTACGTGAGTGGCAAAGTCCAGATGTCGCTTATTATTATTAGATAATGCAATTATTATCCTCATCTTGAAGATGATGAAACAGAGACTCAGAGATATGAAATTTTTTTTTTACCTGAAGTCCCACAGTTGACAGGTAGGAGAGCCATATCTCAAACCTGTCGTCTAACTTTTTCAAACCCAGTGCTTGGTCCACTGCACTGCACACTTCCCATGAGATTTCATTCGCAGAATTTAATATAAAAAGATTTCATACTGCCTTGACTAAATGTCTATAGCATGACAGGCTGATTCCACAGTCTAAGTTACTGCCTTTTCATATGGCTGAAATAATTGAGAACAACCTGCATGCTTTAGACCTTGAGGGCAATGGAGGTAAAGACAAAAATAAATGTTGAATATGAAAAAAGACTCCATTTTAAACATTTATTTATTTTTTCCAAATGAAAGTCTTGTTCTGCGTGCACTACTTGGCTAGCCGGCAGTGGGTTGCCTTGGGTTTCCTGGGCACCTGCTGCTCCACAGTCTGTCTTCCTGGCAGCTAGAAATGCTTTTGAATTCCGTGTGTTTTTTTTCTTTTGCTTGCAGCTATTCTTGGTTGAGGAATATCCATGTGAATGGATCGAATTCTCTGTGCAGAGCCATATGGGGTCAATACAGCATCACTGTCACAGCGAAGGGGCTTCCTGCAGAAGGGCTGTCATTGGTAGTGTTTTTCAGGTGGATTAGCTCAGTTTATCGGGGCTTTGGCATCTAGAGCCTCAGGAGCATGGTGACTGCAACAGACATCTTGCAATCCAAATGAATGAGAATGAATGTACTAATGTATATGGATATTTTATTAGACCGACAGCTTGGCTATGGAAATAGGAAAATATCACCTGCAGATATGGGAATATAATTGATATACCTAAAGGGGAGCCAGGATATACCAGCATGAAGACACAAGAAACTCCCAGCCCTCCCAGGGACAAAGAGTGGTGCACTTGATGTCCAATAATGCTTCTAGTTTTGGGGGTGCCCCTCTCCCTTCCTAGATTATGAATCAGTCTCATGACTTTCTGAGCCATCTGAGGAACGCATGTTTTAAGCTGTTTCCAGGTTAGTTGTTCTGAGTTAATTTAATTAAATTCAATAAACATTTGTTAAGCACCCACTATGTGCCAGGCATTGTGCTAAGCACTGGGAATACAAAAAGGGCCAGAAACTGTCTTTTGCCCTGAGCTTTCTTAATTTTCAGGTGGGATTTTAGTTGGGATTTGAAGGAAGCCAGGGAGATCAGTAGTCAGAGTGGAGGAGGGAGAGCATTCCAAGACTGAGAGACAGCTAGAGAAAGTACCCAGAGCAAAGAAATGGAGTGTCTTGTTTCTAGACCACCCAGTGACATCTAAGTTCTTTTGGGGAGTAATGTGTAAGAAGACTGGAAAGTTAAGAGAGGGCTTAGTTATGAAGGGCCTTGAATGCCAAACAGAGCATTTTGTATTTGTTCCTGGAGGGAATAGAAAGCCATTAAAGTTTATTGAAGTAGATGAGTGGCATGGTCAGATTTGCCTTTTAGAGAAATCATTTCAGTGACTAAATGGAGAATGGATTGAGTGGAGCAGACCCACCATCAGGCTCTTACAGTCATCACAGTGTGAGGAGATGAAGACCTGCATTAGAATATTTGGGATATTGTTGCAGAGATGAAATTGGCAAGCCTTGGAAACAGTTTGAATATGGTGGAGTTAATTCAGAGGTGGGATTGTGGGAACTGTGAGCTGAGAATTACCTCAGAGGCCTTCTGGGTTATCAGGTCACTTCTATTTTCCACAATTCCATTCTCTTCCCAGGTTGAAATTTCAGATTTCATGGTAGAAGTCTGAACACAGTTGTACTTTTCTCAGGATAGGCCATTGGTAGGTGTTCAGAACCAATCTGTTAGCTTTTATAAATTTATTTTTTATTTTTAGTTTATAACACTCAGTTCCATAAGTTTTTGAATTCCGTATTTTCTTGCCCTCCCTCTCATCCCCTCTCCCCCCAAGACATCATGTAATCTGATATAGGTTCTACATATACCTTCGCATTAAACTTATTTACACAATAGTCAAGTTGTAAAGAAGAATCATAACCAATGGAATGAATCATAAGAAAGAGGAAACAAAATCAAAAAAGACGAAAAGAAAAAAAAGAGACCAAATAGTTTGCCTCATCTGCATACAGACTCCATAATTCTTTCTCTGGTTATGGATAGCTTTTTTCATCAGGAGTCTTTTGGAACTGTCTTTGAACCTTGTATTGCTGAGAAGAGCCAAGTCTGTCTAACTTAGTTATCACAAATACTATGTGTCTGTAATCATGTATAATGTTCTCCTGGTTCTGCTCCCCTTACTCAGCATCAGACCACATAAGTCTTTCCAGGTTATTATAAAATCAGTCTGCTCCCCATTTTTTATTGCACAACAGTATTCCATTACATTCATATACCACAACTTTTTTAGCCATTCCCCAATTGATGGTCATCCCCTTGATTTCCAATTCTTTGCCACCACAAAAGGGCTGCTATAAATATTTTTGTACATAAAGGTCCTTTTCCCACTTGTGTAATCTCTTTGGGATACAGCCCTAGAAGTGGTATTGCTGGGTCAAAAGGTATGTGCTTTTTTATAGCCCTTCGAGTATAGTACCAAATTGCTCTCCAGAATTGCTGGGTCAGTTCACAACTCCACCAACAATTTAACAGTGTTCCAATTTTCCAACATCCTCTCCAGCATTTATGATTTTCCTGTTTTGTCATGTTAGCCAATCTGACAGGAGAGATGTGGTACCTAAGAGTTGTTTTGATTTGCATTTCTCTAATCAATAATGACTTAGAACATTTTTTCATATGACTTTAGTATCTTTAATTTCTTCCTTTGAAAACTGCCTGTTCATACCCTTTGACCATTTATGAATTGGGAAATGACTTGTATTCCTATAAATTTGGCTCAGTTCCCCATATATTTTAAATATGAGGTCTTTATCAGAGATACTGGTTGCAAAAATTCTTTCCCAATTTTTTGCTTCCCTCGTAATTTTTGTTGTATTGGCTTTGTTTGTACAAAAACTTTTCAATTTAACATAATCAAAATGGTCCATTTTGCATTTTGTAATGCACTCTATCTCTCATTTGGTCATAAATTCTTCCCTTCTCCATAAATCTGACAGGTAAACTATTCCTTGCTCTCCCAAATTGCTTATGTATCAGCCTTTACACCTAATTCATGAACCCATTTTGACTTTATTTTGGTATATGGTATAAGATATTGGTCTATGCCCAGTTTCTGCCATACTGTTTTCCAGTTTTCCCAGGAGTTTTTGTGAAATAGTGAATTCTTAACCCAGAAGCTGGATTCTTTGGGTTTATCAAAGAGTAGATTGCTATAGTAATTGACTACCGCTTCTTGTGTACAATCTATTAGCTTTGAAGTTGCGATTTATTTGGAGGTGGAGAGAGAACTATTCCAGACCTTTGTGATTTTTCCAAGTCTACCACAAGCCAGATTTTTATAAATTCTATAGACTCCGAAGCTACTTCAAGTTCTGGGGAAGTGCCCAAGGAGAGTGTTATATAGCCTGTCTGCATCAGTAAGGCTATAGGTCACTATAAAGAGTCTAGCATATTTTCCTATGTCTTGGCTACATATAAATATAGGGGATGCTTGAGAAGTTGAAAAAGAGCATATCTTCAAAAATTTTCATGGGAAAGGGAAATAAGTCATTTCAATAGTTTGTTACTACAAACAAGAAGGCTGGGAAGTTAGGTGTGGGAACAGGAAGATAGCAGGTACTGCCAAATAAAGCATTTGTCTCTTTTTGAAAAACTAGGATTTTATTGGTATCTCTTGTATTTATGCAACTTGGATTTCCCCTTGTATACAGAGAAAAAAGTTAAAAAGAAAGAGAAAGAAAATTTGGTAAAATAAATCAATCCATTAAAAAAAGAAATCTGACTTTACATAAAATGTTCCAGATGTTTGAATGCCTTACCTCTGTAAATGTGAGAGGAGGTGTCTTCTTATAACTTTTCTTTGGTGCTAAGCTTGTTATTTACAATTTTTTCAACTTCTTTTCTATCCCGAGCCTGCCTATAGGCATCATATAAAAACCAGGAGAACCCTTGCTTCAGGGATGGGTTTTTTTTTCTTACACTGGCCCAAATATAGAGCTGATGTTCTAGAAGAAGGGAAAGGAAGAGAACCAGGAGAAGTTTCTTTTAGTGGAACTTATTTAGGAAGTTTTCCTTATATGTTTGTATTTCTGAACCCCTGTTCAGAGAACACCAAAAAATGGTTGATGATGATTCAGTCATGAGGTCAGTGACATCTGAGTTCTTGATAATACCTTGTCATGTAAAATCCCAAGGTGAAACAAAGTGGAATCCTTACTGGTGGCAGAAACAGTAAGGCTTCAAGAAGTAGATATAATCTATTGGGCAGACCCACAAGAGATATCTGATTAACTGCAGGGAAGCATTATCCATAGGGTTCATAATTAAGCTGAACAGAGGAGTTAGCTGTAAGTCAGAGAGCTTAGAAGCTGCAAGAATATGCTGCAGATTTTGAAATTGAAACACAGGGAAATCATAGAAATAACATTGCTCTCTCTGAAGTTAACAATCACCTCATAATTGCCAACTCTAATGCCTTTTTTCTCAGTTCTTAGCTTTCTTGACCTCTCTGTAGCCTTTGATAATGCCAATCACCCTCTTATTGATTCTCTCTTCTCTCTAGGTTCCTGCAACACTGCTCTCCTAAATTCTATTTGTTTGACCCCTACTTGTCAGTCTTCTGTGCCAGATCATCATCCTGGTCATGCCCACTAACCGTGGAAGTCCCTCAAGGCTGTGTTCTGGGCCCTCTTTTCTTCTTATACTTTCTATTGATGCTTACATCAGCTGCAATGGATTCAGTTATCATCTTTATACCAATTATTCTCTGATATACTTGTTTAGCCCTAATGTCTCTCCTGACCTCCAGTCTTATGTCTCCAATTGCCTACTGGATATCACAAACTGTATGCCATAGCCATCCTAAACTAAACATGTAAAAACTTACCTCATTATATTTTCTTCCAAAACATTCCCTTCTTCCTAAATTTGTATAAATATACTTTATTTGCATACTTAAAAATTAAATACAAATAAAATTTTAAATAATAATAGAGAGCTTAAATTTTTGAAATATGGCTTTGCCCCGCATGTGCCATCAAAATTGTATACTTAAAGTCTTCGTTGACTTTCTTCTTGATAGATCCAGTAATTTTTCTTAGTCTATTTTCCTCACCTTTTCAGGGTTACTCACTCCTTGAAGTTACCTTCTCTTTTGACTTACCTGGTGCTTTGTGCTTATTAAAGATTATTGGCCATGAAACTGCAAGCCTACTATGTACAACTTGCTATTCCTTTCAAACATACAACAAAATTATCATGTAAATTTATTTTTTTTCTTCCCTTCCCTCCAAGAGATGGCTACCATTAGACATACACACACACATACATATACACACAGACAAAATATATATGTATGTATGTATGTATGCACACATACATATGTGTGTGTGTGTAAAATTATTCTATACATACTTCTATTTATCAATTTATCAGTTCTTTCTCTGGATGTAGATATTGTCTTTCGTCCTTCATAGTTGATTTGGTATTTATAATAGACAAAATCACTTATCTTCTCAAAGCCAGTCTTAAAACAATATCACTGGTACTGCACACAATGTTCTCTTGGTTCTGCTCATTTCACTCATCACTGTTTTGTGAAAGTCTTTCTATATTTTTCTAAAACCTTTGAGTTAATCATTTTTTATAGCACAGTAGTGTTCAATTGCAATCATATGCCCCAACTTGTTCAGCCATTCCCCAATTGGTGGACATCCCTGAAATTAACAGAGCAGCTATAAACATTTTAGAAATATAGCTTCTTTTCCTTTTTTCTAGTCATCTTTGGAATACACCAATTAGCGGTGTTGCTGGGTCAAAGGTATAGGTAGTTTTATAGCTCTTTGGGCATAATTCCAGATTGCTATCTAAAACGGTTAGATCAGTTCACAATTCCACCAACAATGAATTAGTATCTCAATTTTTCCACATCCTTTCCAATATTTGTCATTTTCACCTTCTATCATTTTAGCCAAGCTAGTAGGTATAAAATGATATCTGAAAGTTGTTCTAATCTGCATTTCTATATTCAATAATGATATAAAGCATTTTTTCATATGACTGTGAATTGTTCTGATTTCTTCATTGGAAAATTGCCTGTTCATATCCTTTGACCATTTATCAGTTGGGGAATAACTATTATTCTTATAAATTTGACAAAGTTCTTTAAATAATTTAGATTCGAGACCTTTATCTGAGAAAATGTCTACAAAATTTTCCCCAGTTTTCTGCTTTCTTTCTGATCTTGCCTGTATTTGTTTTATTTGTACAAAACCATTTTAATTTAACATAATCAAATCCCTATTCTTTCCCTATGGTTTATTTTTCCTGTATTTCCTTCCCCTTCTTGACCTCTAGTTCTAGGGTTATGGTTTATATGTATAAAACAATAGTGTTCCATCACAGTCATATACCGCAATTTTTTAACCATTCCCCGATTGTTGTGTATCCCCTCAATTTCCAATTCTTTGCCACCACAAAAAGAGCTGGTATATATATTTTTGTACATATAGATCCATTTCCCTTTTCCTTTGATCGCTTTTGGATATTGACCTAGTAGTAGTATTATGGGATCAAAGGGTATGCAGAGTTTTATAGCCCTTTGGCCAGAATTCCAAATTGTTCTCCAGAATGGTTGGCATAATTCACAACTCCACTAGGAATTCAACACCTCTCTTTTGGATGCCCAAGCTCACATTATCTTCTTTAGCTGCCATATCAAAGTGATGACACATGTTGAGCTTGCTGTCTACCAAAGACACCAGGTCTTCTTTTTTTCCTGATGAACTGTTTAGCCACATTTTTTCATCTTATACTTTTCAATTCATTTTTTAAAACCAAGTACAAATAAGACTCCACATTTATTACTATGAGATTTTATATTATTAGATATATTCCAATGTTCCAGTTTGTCAAAATCTTTTCAGATCCTGTCATCTAAAAGGTTAGTTATTACTCCTAACTTTGTGATCTGAAAATTTGATTAATATGCAATCCACATGTGACTTTATCTAAATCATAGATAAAAAAATGCTAGCTAAATAGCACAGGATCAATTGTGGATCTATGGGATACTCCCATAGGGACCTCCTTCCACATCTTCAAGTCATTAATGACTACACTTTGGTTTTGGCCATTCAACCAATTACAAGTCCACCTAATTACACCACTGTATCTATCTATCCCACACATCACCAACTTCTCCACAAGACTACTTTGTGGAATAATGGACAGGGCATGGGAGTCAGGAAGACCTAAGTCTAAGTCCTGCCTCAGTCATTTACTAGCCATTAAACTCTATTATTAAGGTCTCTTAATTAAAATTTCTTCATCTGTAAGGTGGAGCACAATCTCACAGAATTGTTGTGGGGATCAAATGAGGTAATATGTAAAGTGTTTTGCAAATCTTATAGCTGTATATAAAAGCTAGCTGATATTTTTAAGAACAACATTGGAGATTTTGTCAAATGTTGTGCTTAAATCTAGATAAATGTTTTCTATGGCATTCCCTTGAGAAAATCTTGTAACTCTATAGGAGAGAGAAGAAGGTGATCCGTATGAACTGTCTTTGAAGTAATGTGAATTTTTGGAAATCAATTCTTTTTTAAAAAAATCTTCATTAACCATCTCTTTAAGAATACTTTCTAGAATTTTGCCAGGAATTTATATCGAGCTGACTGACCTAAAGTGTATTGTATCTAGAATCTTCCTTATTTGGAGGGAAACTATAATATAACATCATTTGCCTTTGTATAATCCAGTATTACCTCTCTCTCTGTCTCTCTCTCTTTTCTCTGTCTCTCTGTCTCTCTCCATATATAGTACTTCATAGATATGTATCTATAATGTATATAATTTCTGTCATATATATATGTAGTATTTCTATAGTATATCTATCTAGTATTTCTCTCTCACACACATATATGTATAGTATTTCTGTGGTGTACACATACACACACATATATATACGTGTATGCATACATATACACACATAGATTGATAGAGAAAGAGAGAGAGAGAGGGAGAGAGAGAGAGAAAGAGAGAGAGAGAGAGAGAGAGAGAGAGCGAGAGAGAGAGTACTTCTCTCATCCTCTACAACCTTTCAGATACAACCGATGGTAGATCAGGGAGAATCACATATGCCAATTTATTTGGTCCTGGAGATGTAATTCATCTGAGTAAAAAGCCTTGAACTCATCAAGGGTAGCTAAGCGCTCGCTAACTACCTCTCTACTTACCTCAGATTTTAGCTCCCTAGTAGCAATCTTTGTTACATCTAATATGGGCAGATAGCTTATGGATTTAGCTCAGACTTTGCAGAGAAGGTTTAGTTTGCCTATGGTAAAGCTGCCACTCACTCAGGGGCCAGGAAATGAGAAGGTGATAGCTGTCTCTTGGAGGAAGCTGGGGGAGTTAGCAAATGCATGAAGAACCTTTAGTGCTATAAATTTGGAATATAGGAAGAGAAACTGCATGCAGAGAGGGCACATAGAACCAGATCTGAGCAGCACATCCAACCTGGGAAGTAGTAACTGTCCCAGAATCATATGGGTATCCACAAAACCCAGGGCTACATTTAGCACTTCCTAAACCACAGGACTGACCAGGTTTTCCCTACCCTTTCTCCTTAATGTATCTGCAGTGGCTCACTATGACCTCCAGAATCAAATATAAAATCCTCTGGTATTCAAAGCTCTTTGTAACTTGCTCCCCTAATCCACATGCCTTTCTACTCTTCTTATACCATACTCCTCTGCATGGATTCTGTCTGAAATCCAGTGACACTGGCCTCCTTGCTGTTTCTTGAAGAAAAACTACTAAACTGCTAACTTTAGCAATTTATACTTGTTGTCTCTCATGCATAGGATGACCTTTCTCCTCATCTCTGCCTCCTGGCTTTCTTCAAGTCCCAGTTAAAATATTATCTCCATGAGAAACCTTTTCTGATCCCTCTTGATTCTCTTGCCTTACCTCCATTGATTATTTCTCATTTATCCTATACATAGCTTGTTTGCACATAGCTGTACGTATGCTGTTTCTTCCATTAGACTGTGAGCTCCTTGAGAGCAGGAACTATCTTTTATCTTTGTATCCCAGGGCTTAGCATAGGGTCTGACATATAGTAGCCTTAATTAATATTCATTGATTGATTGATTGACAGAGATCATTCTTATTATATTATCAAGAGAAGAAAAGCAAAATTAAAGTTGAACATCTTTACTTTCTGTCTGTCATTTGATATCATCCCATCTACCTTTAACCATAGCTCTATTCTGTATTTGGTCCCTTTTCTTTACCCAGTATAACAAAAAATTTCTTGTACCTGACCCAAGGACAGGAACTATTAATAAAGCTATTATTTAACAGACTTAGCTCATTCAGTGCTTAAGCTTCTCTTATGCTATTCTTATACCAGGTTATTCCTTGAGTTTGTAGTTATCCTCCAAGATTTTGCTTCCATTTTCTGTACATTTTTTCAAAGAAATCTAGTATGGAGCCAAGATGACAGAGTACACGCTGGGACCCAGCTAAACTTTGCCAACATTCTCATCTAAACAACTTAAACAACTGCCTCAAATCAAATTTTGAAATGTGATAAATTTATTATGTAGATAAAAAGAATAGTAAGTTATACATAATAGATTTGCATTTTCATGTGCAAAAAAATGAAAGAAAAGAAAAGAAAAGCTACTATGGTGGCAGGAAAGAACAAGACATAAAGTTAAAAGAAGACAACAATGTGAAAACAGCTACAAGCAAAGCCTCAAAAAATTATTAATTTGATCCAGAGCAAGCAAGAATTCTTGGAAGAGTTAAAGAAAGAGAAAATAGCGGTAGAGGAAAAATTGGGAAGAGGAATGAGAGTGATGCAAGAAAAAAATAAAAAGAATTAACAGCTTCATAAAAGAGGCATAAAAAATGCTACCTAATGTTTTTAGTCACCGCCTTTCTTTTCTAGATCCTTCTTTGTAAGAGGCTTGGGGTCCCCCAGTTAGAAACCTTACCTTAGCCTATAGTGATTATTCAATATTCTTCACAAACTTTAGTTTCATAAATGGTCAAGTACTTCTATTTAGTTGAAATCTTCTGCCTTATATATTCTATACATTGAAATAACTTCTGTCCTCTGGTGTCACATGAACAACCTTTAATAGCTGAACCTAACATTATATCTATCTCCTCTCCAAATCTATTTACCAGGTAATATTTTCAGTCCCTTCAACTACCTATATGATTTTTTTGTTTTCTTCATCTTAAAAATAATTTTCATTTTTTGTTATATCATACAACTTTCCCCTGTTCTTCTTACCTTTCTCTCTTCCAGAGAATTGTCATATAACACATAGGTTTTTTAAGGAAAAAGAAAATGAGGAAGAAAAGAAAAAAATCATTTTTAATTGATTTATGGTTTTTCTTTCCATTTGAATTGTTATAGCCATTACAAATAATGTTTTCTTGATTCTGCTTACTTCACTTTGCATCATTTCATGTAAATATTTCCATGCTTCTTTACATTCATTTTATGAATGAGTTCTTATGGCACAGTAATTTCATATGACACTCTGTTAGCCTTCTGGATGCTTTAGTTGTCAAAATCTTTCTAAAATATACTCATCTCTCCCAGCCTCAAAGACTGTAAATGATCCCCAATCCTCCTGCCCCAGATGTAGTCCATTCTACTTATGGTTGGATAGCTCTAGTTATTAGTAATATTTTCTCCACATCAAGCCTAGATCTATATTTTTGCAACTTCAATCAACTGTACCTAGTTATACATTCTGGGCCTAAGCAGAATAAGTGAAATGTCTTTTGTATATAACGACTCTTCAATTACTTGAACACAACTCAGAGATCATCACATGCAATTTATCAGCTCTTTTTCTTGACAGTAGGTTTTACTGAAGAGGAGGGGGCAGGGATCTCAGTGATCCTGTGCCTGGTTGCAGATGGGAAGAAAGAAAAGTGCGCAGAGAAGAAGTCAGGGGGCATTGAATAGAAGATGGTTCTCAGGATGATGGAAATCTATCATAATGTCACTGCCACATGGATGAATGGTGGAGAGCATATGAAGCCAACACATTACGTTCCAATGAGTAACAGAGCTAAAAGGTCCGCAAGTGGATTAGGTATGGGAAATTTCCTGATCCATTGCTTTCTCCCTGTGCCTTTTGCCTTTGAGAAAATGAAGATACCCAGCCTCATTCCCAGTTGACCACACTGGTCCTAAACACTCATGGAATATGTTTGAGCTGCAGAGCAGGCTCATACTCAACAGAGATGTCATAGATTGACTAGGCACTTAGACTGAATTGTAAAGTTGATTTCCCAAAGCTGCCAGCCAGGAAAACACAGTCAAGTGCCATCACTCATGGTAGAAAACCTCACATTATCCATGCCTAATGTGTCCCAGTTTGGGATATCAGCAGAAGATTCTTGTCACTCAAACTATCAAGCAGACCTATTACACTAGTTTAAATTCACTAAAAGAATGCCACTACTCAAAGTAGATAGCTTGGACGGCCTTAAAAATATGTATGTATGTATGTGTATACATATACATAAATATGTACACACATATATTTATGTGTATAAATATATGTAATACAAATACATGTAAGTATGCCTGTTAATTTCCCATTGGGCTGCATTTTAGAGTTGGTCCATCCTTTTGACAAGAGGTCTTGAATTTATAAGTAAAAGGACAGAAGAGCAAGGTTATATTTTTGACACAATAAATATATAGAACAGATATATGCTTCCTGGCTCAGTGGCTTAAACCCACAAAGACCTATTTAACTAGAAAAATTGATGCTCATTACCTCTGGAGTTAAACCCTACAAAAGAAAACAATTCTTTTGAAAATGATTGTGAAAGTGCTAAAATATTTCATCATAGTACTAAATCATTTGTGAAAACTCATGAAAAGAATTTCAAAATATGAAGGTCTTTGAGTTCTTGCTTCCATTCTAACAAATGAGGGTCACTCAGAGTCCAATATGATGCCCTCATGACATTTCCTATATCACAGTTTTGGAAAAAAAACACCAAACATACATATTTTCTTGGCCCTATATATAGTGAAATTATTTTAGGTAAACAACCTTAGAGTTTTCAATTGCCTTTTTTTCTTCTATGTATGCCTGCTAACTCTGATTACATCAGTTGGCGAAAAATAACTTAAGGTTGCTTTAGGTTCTGACTTTCATTTTGCATCTTAAACAGTTCTTTGAAAAACTAGCAATAAAATTTTACATTTTTGGTATAAATGTATAGTGAATTTTTCAGGTAATTAGTGATCAGACCATGGCAAATATATCAACTCTGCTATTATATATTTGGAGCTATTATCTACCAATGATTAGAAATTAGTCTGTTATATCATTTCTATAGCCATTGTTGTCTATTAACCAGTCATTTAACTGATAATGATTGACTTTCATATGGTCCGTTAGTATAGTAGAAGACCAGTCTGATCAGTTTGGCCAAATGATAAATCGTGCTCATATTTACCCTGTTTTTTCTAAAGCTAATTGTCTTTAAACCATTTTTGTTAATGTTCACAGAGGTTTTATTGTAAGCAATTCTAAGGTTCTTCCTTGTTGTTGACCTTTCCTGCATCTCTTTACCTATTGTATATGTAACTTTAGTTCCTGCATTGGTCTCCTGCTTTTATAAGTCATTTCACCCAAAAGGGATCTCTTGCCTTAAATTTGTTCCTGATATCTAGTGGTTGCCTGGAGGCAACAGTATGAACCAGTAGAAAAATGGATATAATTGTAGTCAGAAGACCTGGCTTTGAATCTCATCTCTCATGCTAATTGCATGATCCTTATAAGTCATTCAACCTGTCAGAGACTCAATTTCTTCATCTATAAAAGGGGATAATTCAACCCATAAACATTTGTTAGTTTCTCAATATGTGAAACATATACTGAGGCACTAAGGATATAGACAAAAATCAAAGAAACTCTTGCTTCAAGGAACTTAAAGTATTACTGGGGGATACAAACTGCACCATTAGTGCCATAGTGGAAAAAGCATCATGGTAAAGCCCACAACTTCATGCCCATCAGCCATCTGCTAATTCTCAGTACATTTTGGTTTCTTTCTGTATTACTTGTCTTAGAGTCAAAAGGCATGGGTTCAAATCTTGGCTCTACCATTTACTGTATGCACAACTTAGGGTAAATCCCTTAGTCATTCCGTACTCCAGTTTCCTCATCTGTAACACACCTCCTCAGTCTACCTCAACCAGATTATTATGAAGATTAAATAAAATAATGTATATCAGAGCTTTATAACATATGAAGTAGTCTGCTTCTAAGGTAAGGGAATATCCTCCACGTAGGATCAGGAATCAAATTCTTTCAGCTCTTCAAAATAACTCTGAGATTTATTCCTTCCTTTTAATTCACTACACTAGCTTAACTTTTCATTTCTTCACATCTAGGTCCCTGCCTTCATTTTTTCCCCCTTTTCAATCCATCCCATGCACGACTAATTAAATGTCAGTCAACAAATGGTGGATGAGTACTGAATACTGTAATGTCATGGCCCTTTTCTTGCTGTGTGTGTGTGTGTGTGTGTGTGTAGGATTACATGGTGTTCATTACTGTATTTTTACTTTTGGTTTATGTATCTGTACTCAAGTGGGTTCTAGAAAACGAGTAAAAGTCACTTAGGATTTGTCACAAAAAGTTAAGCAGGAAAATGAGGGAATGTAGTATACGTTATACTCAGTAGTATACTGAAACTGGCTGATACTAGCTCTAAGAGCCTATTGTTAAATTTTCAGTGTGATAATTGATCCCTTAGAAATTGGCAAATGAAGCAAATCAGGGCTTTGATTTATTGATTTGCGCATTGTCCAGGCTTAAAAAAAGTGATGGAGAATATGTGAACAATGCACATTAAATTCAAAAGTATTTCAGTGAGTACATTATTTTTTCAGAGTTGGATAGTAAATATTTACTAGACCACTAGACATACAAACTCACATATACATATATACATAAACACACACACACACACACACACACACACACACACACACACACACACACACACACATATATATATATACACATACATGCATATCCCCTTCAGCTACCCTAATACTGAGGTCTCATGAATCATACACATCATCTTTCCATGTAGGAATATAAACAAAACAATTCAACTTTAGTAAGTCCCTTGAAATTTTCTTGTTCTTTTTCTTGATTACCTTTTCATGCTTCTCTTGATTCTTGTGTTTGAAAGTCAAATTTTCTATTCAGCTCTGGTCTTTTCACTGAGAAAGCTTGAAAGTCCTCTATTTTGTTGAAAATCCATATTTTTCCTTGGAGCATGATACTCAGCTTTGCTGAGTCGGTGATTCTTGGTTTCAATCCTAGCTCCATTGACCTCCGGAATATCGAATTCCAAGCCCTTTGATCTCTTAATGTAGAAGCTGCTAGATCTTGGGTTATTCTGATTGTGTTTCCACAATACTCAAATTGTTTCTTTCTGTCTGCTTGCAGTATTTTCTCCTTGACCTGGAAATTCTGGAGTTTGGAAACAATGTTCCTAGGAGATTTCTTTTTGGAATCTATTTGAGGAGGCGATCTGTGGATTCTTTCAATTTCTATTTTGCCCTGTGGCTCTAGAATCTCAGGGCAGTTCTCCTAGATAATTTCTTGAAAGATGATATCTAGGCTCTTTTTTTTTTTGATCATGGCTTTCAGGTAGTCCAATAATTTTGAAATTCTCTCTCCTGGATCTATTTTCCAGGTCAGTGGTTTTTCCAATGAGATATTTCACATAGTCTTCCATTTTTTCATTCCTTTGCTTCTGTTTTATAATTTCTTGATTTCTCATCAAGTCACTAGCTTCC
>CM053622.1:123769482-123794615 GCA_028646595.1 Phalanger gymnotis | reverse complement strand
ATCTGAGTTAGTCTATTTTTTAAGGTGTTGTTTTCTTCAGTATATTTTTCAGTATTTTTTTGGGTCTCCTTTAGCAAGTTATTGACTTGTTTTTCATGGTTTTCTCTCATCCTTCTCATTTCTCTTCCCAATTTTTCCTCTACTTCCCTAACTTGCTTTTCCAAATCCTTTTTGAGCTCTTCCATGGCCTGAGACCAGTTCATGTTTGTCTTGGAGGCTTTTGATGTAGTCTCTTTGACTTTGTTGACTTCTTCTGGCTGTATGTTTTGGTCTTCTTTGTCACCAAAGAAAGATTCCAGAGTCTGAGACTGAATCTGGGTGTGTTTTTGCTGCCTGGCCATGTTCCCAGACAACTTACTTGACCCTTGAGTATTTCAGTGGGCAATGACTGCTTGTAGGGTAAAGAGTACTTTGTTCCAAGCTTGAGGGGGTGTGCCGTGGATTTCAGAGCTATTTCTATACAGCCAGCTCTGTCACACCAGCACTTCTCCTTCCCCAAGAACTGCCAACCTGGACTGTACTCAGATCTTCAGTAGGCTCTGCAATCCTTCTCTGATCCGCCACTTAGCTCCTCCCACCAGGTGGTCCTGGGGCCAGAAGCAACTGCAGCTGTAGTTCTGAGGCTGCCCCACCTCCTCTGCCCCTGGGGCGGTGGCTGAACCTTGAACTCTATCACCCTGTCCTCAGCAGCTTTCCCCACTAACCTTCTCTGTTGTCTTCGGTGTTTGTGGGTTGAGAAGTCTGGTAACTGTTGCAGCTCACTGATTCAGGGTGCTAGGGCCTGTTTGGCCCGGCTCCTGGTCTGGTTGGTCCTGCCGCTGCCCAGGCTGGGCTCCGCTCCCCTCCGTGCTCTGCTCCCAGCTCTGCACACAGTAGACCTCATCCAGCGACCATCCGTGCTGTCCTGGGCTGGATCCCTGCTTCCCTCTGCTATTTTGTGGGTTCTGCAGTTGTAGAATTTGTTCAGAGCCATTTTTTATAGGTTTTTGGAGGGACCTGGCAGGGAGCTCATGCAAGTCCCTGATTTCTGGCCACCATCTTGCAATTAATCATTAATCTAATGATTAATCCACATTGTATCACATCTCAATACATGTTTAAAGAATCCTAGAGAGATGTCTAATTGTGCCACAGGACAGCCCAGTTTCCTGCTAGTCTACAGGGCTTCAGGGACAGACAAAGTGAAGTAGAATGAGCATAGTTGACGACTTTGCAATATCTGTTTATCCACATGGAGATAGACTATCTTCCCATTCCCTTCATGTTCTCTATGAGTTCCATTAGCCAACTCTGAAACTTGATCCTCCAACTTCTGAATCATACGTTGCTTGGGAAGGGGCATTATGAGATCAGTATTCTAGAGCTAGAAGGGGGCTCTCTAATCTAGCTTCCTCATTTTACAATGGAAGAAATTGACCCTCTGAAAAATTACGGGATTTTTCTAAGGTCATATTAAGCACCAGGTATTAATAACCAAAGGGGAGATTTGAACCAGGTCCTCTGACTCCAGAGATCTCTCTACTGTTTCATGAAGGCTCCTGTTGGTTGGCAGAACTAGCCTCTTCCCTATCTTACCTCCTGTTGAATACTCTACTTACTCCCTCTTCCCTTCTTTGTAGCAGTGACCAAAAGCAATTTCTTTATTTTTTGTTTTGAGAACGTTTCTGCTGCCATTGTTGTTGGTAGGAGCTAATTGAAGATGGAATAAAAATTCAAATTTACTTCTCTTTTCACCCAGATTCCCTCATCACCTCTCCTTTCCATACTACATCATCCACATATGTAGTCGGTCAAGTATTGAAGATAATCCTATCATCATCATCATCATCATCATCATCATCATCAACATCATCATTAGATAAATACAGTACATAAAAATTTGGGGACTTAAACTTGGGGCCTGGGTTCAAATCCTGCCACTGACACATATTAGCTCTGTGACCCTGGGCAAATAGCTTAACCTCTCAATTGCTATGAGTTAGAGACAACTTGCTAATGTTCATTGGTGGACGGACTCTCCCTACACTGGTGGAATCACAGAGCTTTACCAAAAGAGCAATAGAAATAATAACTTATGTTTAAATGATACTTTAAATTTGTAAAGTGCTTTATATTTACTATCCTACTGAAATAATATCTATAGTTCTTTCTAAGATTTCAAAGTGCTTTCTAAATATAATACCCTTCGAGTAGATGCTCTTCATTTCATACTTAAGGAAACTGAGACAAATACATGTTGAATGATTTTCTTAGGGTCACATAGGTAGTGTTTCAAGTGAAATTCAAACTCAGGTCTTCTTGACCCAAAGTCCAATGGTCTATGTACATATATACATATACACACTGCAAATTGTACTATAGGATAACAGAATTCTAGTTTTGGAAGGAACTTCAAAGGTCAGAATTAAACTGAACACAGTACTGCCATGCAAAATATTTATACTCTGATTCTCCAAAAATGATTTTTTACACTTAAACTAGCAAATAAAATAATTATCCAGATAATTTAGGCCTAAGTTATTTTTAAAATATAGCATAACATAATATAACATCATACCATATAATATCATGCCCATTTATAAATATTTATTAGTCACTAACTTGTGTGCCACACACTGTGCTAAAGCATGGGAGGTACAGGAAAAGACAAAAGACATTCCTTGCTCTCAGGGAGCTCAGTCTTGTGGAAGAGACCACAGACAAATAGGTACAAATAAAGGTATATGTATGCGTATACGTACATATATATGTATATATAATATACATATACACACAGATATATACAAACTGGGTATACTGGAGACAATTAACAAAGACTAGAAGTGAGGGGATCAGGAAAGGCCACTTGTAGAAGCTGGGATTTTAGATGGGGCCTGAAGGAAACCAAGGAAGCCATGAGTCAGAGATGAGGAAAGAAACCATCCCAGGCCTGTGGGGTATTTGTGACTACATACTACCACTAGATTTCTTCCTGTATTTTTATTTTCATTTTTTAAATAACTGAAATGCCACATACTGCCCCCTCCCACCTCCTGCTCCCCATTCTATACCATCTTCACTGGTTGAAAATTCAAAATATTCTTTAAGCCTTAGTTCGAATGCCACTTAAACAAGGAAGCCTTCTCTCTGATCTAAGTGAAATCGATTTTACTTTTGTTAAGCTCTTGTTATGATGATTTAACTTGCAATATATTTATTTATGAATATGCAATATTACCCTATAGATTATGAATTTCTTGAGGACAGAGTTGATGACTTATTTGTCTCTGTATCTTTAAGCCAGCAATTTTAATTTGCATATACTTTTAATATTGAATGAATCATTCTCCAGTAATCTAAGAAATAAGGGTTATTAAAGTGGAAAATATATGAAAATAGCTAGCATTTATATAGTGTTTTAAGGTTTACGAATCTTCTTACATACAAAATCCAAATTTGAAAAATTCCCTCTATAAACATTTGGAGTTTTGTCCCCACTAATTTGATTAAATTCAACTAAACAAGAAATTATGTGTTCATTGAACCAGGCACTATTCTAAGCCTGAGGATATAGAAACCAAAAACAGAACAAAGCAGAAAAAACCCCAGCAAACCCCACAACACTCCATGCTATTAAGAGCTTACGTTCTATTTGGGTAAGTGAGGGGAAGGGTAAACCATGCAAATAAAAAATTAAATATGAAGTAATATATGTATATAAAGTTTTAGGAGAAAGACACTAACAACTGAACAGTTCCAAGGAGGGAGGATGGAAGCAATTGTGAGGATTCTGTAGTATTCTTTAGGATGTGCTACTAAAAAAATTCTATGAGGCAGAGGTGTTAGCCTTGAGCCAATAAAATTTCTGGAGGGCAATGGCCATGATAATCAGATCAGTCATTGCATATTGAGTACTATCAGGTGCCCAGGACTTATGTATTATCTTTAATAGAGAAGCTGTAAAATATGTTAATGTCTGGTTGGAGCTGGTGATCCAAGGAGAGGCCAGCTATTTCCCATATCATCCCTTGCTTTTCAGCACCATATTGATGCCACTAGTCGAGTGTTCAATGGTATCCTCATTCAGACTAGCCTACTAGCTAGTCCCACTATCTAATACTTCATCCCCTGACACTTTACCTTTGGACAAGCATTGCTTCATGTCTTGAAAGTGCTGTCTCCTCACCTCTCCCTTAAAGAAACCCTAGTTACCTTCAAAAAACACCTTTGGTGCCACAAGGGCTTTTTTGTCCTTTGGGAGGGTTTAGCCAGGGGAAGACAAGACTGGGGGCAGGAGCCCTATAAATAGAGGCTCATAGAGAGATTTGATCCTCATAAATAGCTCTCTTTAAGTTGTTGAATAGTTGTCATGTGGAAAAGGCTTTAGACTTCTGCTTGGCCTCAAAAAGCAGAACCAGGAGCAACAGGAAGAAGCTGATAATAGACAAATCCAGGTTTGCTGTAAAGAAAGATTCTCTAGTATGGTTTGATATACAAAAGATTGCCTAATAATTAGAACTATCCAAAAGTGGGATGGGCCATGAAGAAGGTAGTGAGTTCACTGGAGGTATTCAAGAAAGACTAGATGATCATTCATAGGGAGTTCTGTAGAATTGGCTGTTTTTCTGTTATGAGTTGGAACAAATGGCCCCAAGATTCTGTCCAACTACTTAATTTTCTGATTCTGTAAGTGTTGACATGTACATATAACTTTAAGGTATGTTTTTTAAATAATGTTTTATTCTTACATAAACTACATTTCCTTCAATGTCCTTCTGCTTCCCAGTGAACCATCTTCTATAACAAAGAATAAATGTGTGTGGGGGAGGTTAAGAGGTTAGTAAACCCAAATAGTACATTGCAAATGTCTTACATTATATTCAAAGTTCAATACCTATAGTCTTCCACCTCTTCAAAGAAGCAAGAAAAAGCACCCGACAATTTTCTTAGACTACAAGCTACATATGAATTGGTGATCTATGTAGGTGCAGTGAGTTTCCACACTGGGAGTCCTCCCTAACTGATGAAATCACAGGTCTAGTCCCATCCTCCTTCCTTTTGTAAAGAGGAATGTTGTGGAAAAGGATTAAGTTTATCCCCATACCTATTGCTTCAGGAGTGATTGATGTACAAATCTTACTACATATGGTTGGCAAAATAGATTCTTAGCTACTCAGACCATACTTACTTGAGCACATAAATTATCCACTTGTAGAATGTAAGCTTTTTGAGGCCAGAGGCTGTTTCATTATGTCTTTGTATCCTTCAGCCTCACAAAATGCTTAATAAATGTGAATTGAATTCAGTGGAACCAAAGAAAGTCTTTTATTTTCTGGCGGTCACCTGCTATTGTTTCCATGAAGGAGTCCTGGTAATGGCCCAGAGACCACTGTGTCCTGCCTGTGGAGCTGGTACATTGAAGTCAACAGCTGTGAATTTCAAAGGTAATTTTCTTTGGGCTTCACAGGCATGAAATGTACCAAAGGTTTAAACAGCATCGGCTAAATTGTAAATGGGAGAAATGTTAGGGCATAGATCAGGACCAAAGAATTACACATGGGGAAAGAAAAACTAATGGCCACAGAACAAATATTAAATCACAGTTAAAATAATTTTTGTGTGTAGGGGGAAGAAGTGAATTCAAATAGGTTGATGAAAAAGCAAGGGCCAGAGTTGAAATTACTTCCTATTTTAATGGACAGTAGAGTGAAATCATGTTGAATTCCACAGTTGCAGTGACATCGAGGCGAAGGACAAGTTCCCAGACAGCTGTTATTGAAAAGGAAAGCTGTAACTTAACTGAAGAATAAGGAAAATGCCAACAGAAATGAAGGACCCTGAATCTAGGGGACAGCCACTGAAACTGTATATACTCTCCCACACAAATTGAAGCAATCAAAATAAATGCCAAGGACACCAAGAAAGTGAAAGTAACTTATCAGAGGTTAATGCCTTTTATGCTTTGTTCATATGGCAACTTGCTCTGGTAGTTAGATAAAAAGGATTGGGGACCAAGAAAGGGCATAAGGTTTTTCTAATCCACACTGAGCTGCTGGCTCTGGATGACCTGACAACTCACTGGAGTTTCTCGTGCTTCACTCAGCCTAGCCATAGGTTGAAAAAAAAACCAACCCACAGCTTTAAGGGGGAAAAAAGTGTGAGGAGAAGATGCCTTATTCTCAGTTCAGGAGATCTGAGGTATAAATATAAAATAGTCATTTTGTGGGGAATGATGATAATGAAGAGTTGAATCAGCGTGTCAGATTTAATCTGATATCTTGTTTAGGAGTATCTGGTATCATCTTTGGTGGTGAAAGAGAGAAGGGACTATGAAATGTACCCAAATTTCCACAGAAAGTTGGAGATTCATTTCTTTGCTTTTAGCACAAAAACTCTCCCAAGTGAAGACAAATTGACTTCAATTTAATAAATATTTATTAGATGTTTTCTACATGTCTGGTACTGTGATTGATAGGGACCCAAACATAAGCACAAAATTGATATAAGGTGATAAAGGCCTGAAGTACATAATCATAGTGTTTCCATTGCTCAGTCAAAAACATTTCATGAATGTCCATTGTGGATATCTCATTAGACTAAAATGTGGATGCTTAAATGTCCTCATGATACAAGAACATACAGATTTGATCTACTTGAGGGCTGCGGATTCTGTGAAACTGAACAGGAGGTCTCAACTTTCCTCCCTTCCTTCTTTTCATCACTTCTTTCCAATCATCTACCATAGGCACCCTATGTTCTAATTCTGCCTCCTAAGGCTACAGCAAATCTGGACAGCATACTGAAAGCAGAGACATCACCTTGCTGACGAAGGTCCATATAGTCAAAGTTATGGTTTTTCCAGTAGCAATATATGGCTGTGACAGAGGGAGTATAAGGAAAGCTGAGCGCTGCAGAATTATGATGTTAGAGAAGACTTTTGAGGGTGCCTTGGATAGATCAAATGAGTCAATACTTAAAGGCATTAATTCAGGCTATTCACTGGAAGGTAAAATACTGAAGCTGAAGGCACAGAATAAGAAGAAGGGACTCATTGGAAAAGACCTTGATGTTTGGAATGACTGAAGACAAAAGGAAAAAGGGATGGCAGAGGATGAGTTGGATAGATAGTAGCATGGAAACAGTGAACTTGAACTTGGGCAGACTTTGAGAAATAGTGGAGCACAGGCGGGCCTTGTGTGCTATGGTCAAAAAGATGGGGTCACAAAGAGTCAGACACAACTGAACAACAATAACAAAAGTTAACTATCTGTTATTTATATGTTATTCACATCACTAGACAATTGTTGGGTTGGTTTTTTTTGGTGAGGGGAGATCCAGTTTTTCTAATTATTCTTCAAATTCTTTGATGGTTGCAACTGGTTTATCAAGGGGTTGAGATAAAGAAGGGAGACTGTAGTCAGCGCAAAGGGAGTGCCTTGGAGGGAAAAATAAACTGAGCGGTAGAAGGAATTCATCACTTGGTTGCCAGCTTACTAGTGTTGAGCCTCTCCATATTTAGTTAGGCTGGTCTTGGATAGTAAATTTAAATGGTTGTTTCAACTATACTAGAGACAGCAAGGTGGTACAATGGATCAAGCATGAGGCCTGGAATCAGGAAGATTCCTGAGTTCAAACCTTTCCTCAGGTACTATCCGTGTAACCCTGGGCAAGTCACTTAAACCTCTGTTTGCCTCAGTGTTACGGTAATTAAAGTGGGACTTTTTTTTTTTTTACTGTTTTCTCTTTTGGAGCACTTATTTAATCAAGAGCCCTTGATGAGTCCTGGCTTTGTTTTTTTATTATTATTAAATCAGGAGTCTTTGATGACCTGCTTACCTCAAGGGAAAGCCTAGTTTTCATGGGTTTGAGTTGCATGTTTGTGATGCCAGAAGCTTTTAGGTCACGTGGGTTTGAGTTGCATGTTGTGACACCCTTTGACCTGAACAAGGTATATCAACTCAGAGTTTGGTGGTCTGCCTTTGGGGCTCACTTACGAAAGGAGTGTTGAGACTCTAGGCAAGCTGTCGTAACTGCCCCCTGGCTTTGCTAACCCAGACCCACTGGTTCTTCTTTGGTGATTATGAATTGTGATTTGGTCTATTTCTATTGCCTCTGTTTGTAATTTGTTTGTATTCTCTCTGAAGTTCAGAGTGCTGGCTTTTCCCTCTGAACTGAGTGAATGATATATGTATGTTTGATTGAAGTGAGATTGTTAACCCCTTAAAGTTACTTTCCTTAGAAAAGCAGATCAAAGAACCTGTGCTGGCAGCTCTTGTGTCTATTCTTGTTAGGTCTTACATCCCTGCAATAGCTGCTAGCCAAATTTTTGTTACACTCAGTTTTTTCATCTGCAAATGGATATAATAATAGCATATACCTCCCAAGTTTGTTAGTCTTAAGATAAAATGAAATAATGTATGCTCTTATTACTACTACCACTAGAAGCCTTTCCAACCTGGCAGAACCTATTAAAGCCCATACTCCATTCCTCTAGCCGTGAGAAACTCAGGGTCACCTCCATAAGCATCAACCTGACAGAAGTGTATCAAGACAAGAGGCTAATGTGTTTAATGTTTGTTGATTACTTTTAAAAATAATTTGACTCAATAAAAAAATGCTGGCATAAAGTCTCTCGTACAACAAGGTGTCTACCATGGCTATATATGGCTATAAAACATTCATTGATGCCTTCATTCAAGATCCATTGATTCAAAATTCAGGGATATATTACACAAGGAGATGCATGATCATCAAAAGGGTTTGACATTGTCATGGAACATGGTAAGTGCAAAGTCCAGAAGGAAGATTAATTCTCTGTTGATATTACTACCAATACTGCCACCACCACCAATAGCAGCTGCAGCAGCAGTAGCCATGGCTGGTATTTATATGGAACTTTAAGGTTTGCAAAGAACTTTACATATATTAACTCAATTTAATCCCATTGATGATATGCTTCTCCCTATGCCCCTTTTTCCCCAAGAGCTGTTGTGAAGATCAAACGAAATAATATTTTAAAGCACTTTGCAAACTTTAAAGTGCTATATAAATGACAGCTATCATCATCATTATTACCATCATCATCACCACCATTATTATTATTATTATCATTTTGTGGCCAATGACCCGATTAGATCAATCTCAGAATGCTACAGAGTCCCTTTAATGATAGCCACAACCTTTTAAAATAGTTCAATTTGGAATGATAGATTTAAAGCTGGGAGGAATTTTCTTAGATATCCAGTCCAACCCTTCATTTTTCATATGAGGAAACAAAGGACCCAAGAAGTTCAATGATAAATACAATATCACATAATAAGAGGCAGAGTTGGGCTTTGAATCCAGGTCCACTGACTCTAAATCTATGTACTTTCCCTTTGCACCACACTGTCTCCCAAACCAGTACTTAATGCCAGGTTAATGGCGTGTACAGAGGATAAGTGACCCATTGAATGAGCCCATAAATAAATGAACAAGCAAATAAACAAATGTAATGCATAAATACGTGCTGCTGTTATTGTTCAGTCATTTTATTCATGTCCAACTCTTTATGATCCCATTTAGGGTTTTCTAGGCAAAAATACTGGAGTAGGTTGCCATTTCCTTCTCCATTTCATTTTACAGATGAGGAAACTGAGGCAAACAGAGTTAATTGACTTGCCCAGGGCCACACAGCTTATGAGTGTCTGACACCAGATTTGAACTTAGGGAAATGAATCTTCCTGACTCCAAGCCTCGAACTCTTTCCACTGTATATACGTACATATACACCCCATGTACATAAATGTAGATATACAGACACACACACACACACACACACATATATATATATATATATACATACACATATCTCTAGGTAGATAGATAGATAGATAGATAGATAGATAGATAGATAGATAGATAGATAGATAGACAAAAATGTAGATGTACTGACAGACATATGAGCATAGAAGGAATATTGGGCTCACTGAAAATTCATTATGTTTTCCTATATTCAGTTCAACCTACTTTTTCTTTTCAGTTCTGGACCTAGCTAATTGTCCATCTTTGGGTTTGTCTATGATTATCCATTTCTATCTATCGATTTATCGATCCATTGGTCTATCTATATATTGGACAACCTCAAACATGTACAATTAGTACATATCCAGATTTGAGAAGAAAAAAAATGAGAGAGCAGATTGAATTATGTATGGAAAAATTTTCTGCATTTTTCAGTAGCCCACTATGTGACATGAAACAAAAATCCATTGTTTTAACAAGATTTTTTGTGAATGCTATATGCCTACAAAATATAGAACAACAAAAGCCCTGAAACATAAAAGTTTCAAGATTGCTGAGCTTATTTAAATTCAATTCATCTCAATTTAACCAGCATTTGTTAACTACCTAATAAGTTCTGGTGCTAGGGATACAAGGACAAAACTGAAAACTATCCCCATCCTCAAAAAACTTCCATTCTACTGGGAAATGGATGACAGTAGGCCACAGTATATTTCTAGTAATATTCGGCTTTTAAGAAGAACCATAAAATACATTCTATGAAACATCAGAAAATGAAGTAGACAGATCCTATAGTAAAAGTTAGGATGGTCTAAGTGAGGCACTCACCAGGTAATATTGAAAAAACTTCCAAAAGACCTTCAGTGTGCTGACTGGATCCTTTTTTTGAAAATTGATAGAAGAATATGGTCACGAATATGTGAAAGTGTGCATAGATTTTAGCCTGCACCATTGGAAGAAATACTCACCATATAATTAAATCAGAGAGCTGGTAAAGTATTGATGTTTGGAATAAAAATGGCAGTGCCTGCATAAAGAAAGACTACATCTTTTATCTGGACCAATGAAAATAAGATGGAGGCAGGATCTCTGCTTCCCTTAAACCTAGCACAAGCTGATGGTTTTTTTTAATAATTAAGATTTTTTTATTTTTAGTTTACAATGCTCACTTCCATACAATTCTGAGTTCCAGATTTTCTTCTCCTTGCCCCAAGATGGCATGGAATCTGATATATCTTCTACATATAACTTCACATTGAACTTATTTACAAAATATTCAAGTTGTAAAGAAGAATTATGACCAATGGAATGAATCAGGAGAAAGAAGAAACAAAACAAAACAAAAAAAACCAACAACAGCAAAAGAGAAAAAAAAGGGAAAAAAAGAAAAAAAAAGGAAAGCAAACAGTGTCCCTCAATCTGCATTCATACTTCATAGTTCTTTCTCTGGATGTAGATAGCTGTCTCCATCATGAGTCCTTTGGAGTTGACTTTGCACCTTGTATTGCTGAGAAGAGTGAAGTCTATCAGGGTTAGTCATCACAGAATCCATATATCTGTGGTTGTGTATAATGTTCTCCTGGCTCTGCTCCACTCACTCAGCATTATGTTGTGTAGTTTTTTCCAGGTTGTTATGAAGTCCGTTATCATCCCCATTTCTTATAGCACAATAGTATTCCATTACATTCATATACCACAACTTGTTCAGTCATTCCCCAATTGATGGGCAATTCCAATTGATTTCCAATTCTTTGCTACTACAAAAAGAGCCATTATAAATATTTTTGTACATATGGGTCCTTTCCCCACTTGTGTGATCTCTTTGGGATACAATCCTAGAAGTAGTATTGCTGGGTCAAAGGGTATGAATATTTTTATAGCCCTTTGGGCATAGCTCCAAATTGCTCTCCAGAATGGCTAGATCAGGTCACAACTCCACCAGCAATGTTCCAATTTTCCCACATCCTCTCCAGCATTTATCATTTTCCTGTTTTGTCATTTTAGCCAATCTGACAGGAGAGAGATGTACCTAAGAGTTGTTTTGATTTGCATTTCTCTAATCAGTAGTGATTTAGAACATTTTTTCATATGCTTATAGGTATCTTTAATTTCTTCCTCTGAAAACCATCTGTTCATATCCTTTGACCATTTTTCAATTGAGGAATGACTTGTATTCCTATAAATTTGATTTAGTCCCCTGTATATTTTAGAGATGAGGCCTTTATCAGAGACACTGGTTGTAAAGATTTTCTCTCAGTTTTCTGCTTCCCTCCTAATCTTTGTTGCATTGGCTTTTTTATACAAAAACATTTCAATTTAACATAATCAAAATTATCCATTTTGCATTTTGTAATGCTCTCTATCTCTTGTTGTGTCATGAATTCTTTGCTTTTCCATAAATCTGATAGGCAAACTATTCCTTGCTTTCACAAATTGCTTATAGTATCAGCCTTTATTCCTAAACCATGAACCCATTTTGACTTTATTTTGGTATATGCTGTAAGATATTGGCCTATGCCCAGTTTCTGCCCTGCCATTTTCTGAATTTCCCAGCAGTTTTTGTGAAATAGTGAATTCTTAGCCCAGAAGCTGGATTCTTTGGGTTTATCAAAGAGTAGATTGCTATAGTTGTTGACCACTGTGTCTTGTTCACCTATCCTATTCCACTGATCCACAACTCTGTTTCTTAGCCAGTACCAGGTAGTTTTGATGACTGCTGCTTTATAGTACAGTTTAATACCTGGTATGGTTAGGCCACCTTCTCTAGCATTTCTTTTCATTAATACCCTAGATATTCTAGACCTCTTGTTCTTCCAGATGAATTTTGTTATTATTTTATCCAGCTCTGTAAAATAATTTTTTAATAGTTCTATTGGTATGGCACTAAATAAATAAATTAATTTAGGTAAAATTGTCATTTTTATTATATTAGCTCAGCCTAACCATGGGCAACTGATATTTTTCCACTTATTTAGATCTGACTTTATTCATGTGAAAAGTGTTTCATAATTATGTTCATATAAGCCCTGGGTTTGTCTTGGCAGATAGATTCTCCCAAATATTTTATAGTGTCTACAGTAACTTTGGATGGAATTACTCTTTCTATCTCTTACTGTTGGACTTTGTTAGTAATGTATAGGAATGCTGAGGATTTATGTGGGTTTATTTTATATCCTGCAGCTTTGCTAAAGTTGTTTATTATTTCAAGTAGTTTTTTACTTGATTCTGTAGGATTCTCTAAGTAAATCATCGTATCATCTGCAAAAAGTGATAATTTAATTTCTTCTTTGCCTATTCTAATTCCTCAATTTCTTTTTCTTCTCTTATTGCTACAGCTAACGTTTCTAGTACCAAATTGAATAGTAGGAGTGATAATGGACATCCTTGTTTCACCCCTGATCTTATTGGGAATGCATCTAGTTTATCCCCATTACAGATAATGCTTGTTGATGGTTTTAGGTAGATGCTATTTATAATTTTAAAGAAGGCTACATTTATTCCTATGCTTTCTAGTGTTTTTAATAGGAATAGGTGTTGTATTTTGTCAAAGGCTTTTTCTGCATCTATTGAGATGATTATATGATTTATGCTGGTTTGGTTGTTGATATGATCAATTATACTTACAGTTTTCCTAATATTGAACCAGCCTTGCATTCCTGGAATAAATCCTACCTGGCCATAGTGTATTATTCTCTTGATAAGTTGCTGCAATTTTTTTTGCTAATATTTTATTTAAAATTTTTGCATCATTTTTTTGCATCAATTTTTGCAATTAGGGAAATTGGTCTATAATTTTCTTTCTCTGTTTTGACTATTCCTGGTTTGGGTATTAGTACCATATTTCTGTCATGAAAAGAATTTGGTAGGACTCCTTCTTCACCTATTTTCCTAAATAGTCTATAAAGTATAGGAATTAATTGTTCTTTAAATGTTTGATAAAATTCACATGTAAAACCATCTGGCCCTGGAGATTTTTTCCTAGGGAGTTCATTGATGGCTTGCTCAATTTCTTTTTCTGAGATGGGGTTATATAGGAATTTTATTTCCTCTTCTGTTAACCTGGGCAATTCATGTTTTTGTAGATATTCATCCATAACCCCTAAGGTTGTCAAATTTATGGGCATACAATTGGGCAAAATAATTCCTAATTATTGTTTTAATTTTCTCTTCATTGGAGGTGAATTCACCCTTTTCATTTTTGATACTTCTAATTTGATTTTCTTCTTACTTTTTTTAAATCAAATTGCCCAAAGGTTTATCAATTTCATTGGTTTTTTCATAAAACCAGCTCTTTGTTTTATTTATTAATTCAATAGTTTTCTTGATTTCAGTTTTTTTAAATCTCTCTTTGATTTTCAGTATTTCTAATTTGGTATTTAATTGGGGATTTTCCGTTTATTCTTCTTCTGGTTTTTTCAGTTGCATGCTCAATTCATTGACCTTCTTTTTCTCTATTTTATTCATATAAGCATTTAGAGATATAAAACTTCCCCTAAGAACTGCTTTTGCTGCATCCCATAAGTTTTGGTATGTTGTCTCATTATTGTCATTCTCTTGAATGAAGTTATTAATTGTTTCTCTGATTTGTTCTTTGGCCCACTCATTCTTTAAAATTAGATTATTTAATTTCCAATTAATTTTTAGCTTATTTTCCCCTGGTTCTTTATTACAAATAATTTTATCGCATCATGATCTGAAAAGTATGCCTTGACTACTTCCGCCTTTCTGCACTGGATTATGAGGTTTTTATGCCCTAGTACATGGTCAGTTTTTGAGTATGTGCCATGTACCACTGAGAAGAAAGTATATTCCTTTTTATCTCCATTAAGTTTTCTCCAGAGGTCTATCATATCTGCCTTTTCTAAAATTCTGTTCACCTCCTTAACTTCTTTCTTGTTTATTTTGAGGTTAGATTTATCAAGTTCAGAGAGGGGGAGGTTGAGGTCTCCCATTATTATGGTTTTTCTGTCTATTTCTTCCTGTAACTCCCTTAACCTCTCCTCTAAGAATCTGCATGCTATACCACCTGGGGCATACATGTTTAACAATGATATTGTTTCATTGTTTATGGTGCCTTTTTAGCAGGATGTAGAGTCCTTCCTTATCTCTTTTAATTAGATCTATATTTGCTTTTGCTTTGTCTGAGATTAGGATTGCTACCCCTGCTTCTTTTACTTTAGCTGAAGAACAATATATTCTACTCTAGCCTTTTACCTTTACCCTGTCTGTATCCTCCTGTTTCAAATGTGTTTCTGGTAAACAGCGTATCGTAGGATTATGGTTTTTAATCCATTCTGCTATCCATTTCCATTTTATAGTAGAATTCATCCCATTCACATTCACAGTTATGATTAATATCTGTGCCTTTTTCTCCATCCTATTTACCCCATGTTTATGCTTTTATTTCTCCCTTTCCCCTTCCACTCCTCAACAAAGTTTTGCTTTTGACCATCGCCTTCCTCAGTTTATCCTACCTCTTGATTTCCCTCCCTTCCTGTTTTCCACTTGTTACTTCTTCTCTCCCTTCTAACCACCTCCCTCCCTTTTCCCCCCCTTTCCCCTCCTACTGCCTGTAGGACAAGTTAGATTTCTATACTTACCAGGGTATGCTATTCCCTTTTTGAGCCAAATCTGATGAGAGTAAAGCTCAGATACTGCCCTTTTCCCTCCCTTCTTTCCCTCTACTACAATATGTTTTGTGCCTCTTCATGTGATGCAATTTACCCTTTTCTACTACCTCTTTACCTCTTCTTCCAGAACCATCCCTTTATATCTTTATAATTATATTTTTTTATCATTATATCTGTTATTTTATACTGACATCCACAGCAGTCTATGAATGTTCCTTTCAATTGTCATAATAAGGATACTATTCTCAAGATTGACATGTATATCAAACATATATAAAACAAAATAATCCTATATAAGGATGTAATTAATTAGCCTTATTGATTAACTAGGGTTTTTTCCCCCCATTTACCTTTTTATGTCTCTCTTGAGTTTTGTGTTTGGAGATCAAATTTTCCATTGAGCTTTTTCATCAGGAAGGTCTGGAATTCCCTTATTTCACTGAATGTCCATCTCCTTGCCTGGAAAATTGTGCTCAATTTTGCTGGGTAGTTGATCTTTGGTTGTAGTCCTTTGCCTTTTGGAATATCATATTCCAATTTCTCCTGTGTTTTAATGTAGAAGCTGAAAGATCCTGAATGATCTTGACTGTATTGCCATGATATTTTAATTGTTTCTTTCTAGCTGCTTGTAATATTTTCTCCCTGACCTGATAATTCTGGAATTTGGTAATAATATTTTTTGGAGTTTTCAATTTGAGACCTTTTTCTGGGGGTGACGGATGGATTTTTTTGATGATAGTTTTACCTTCTGCTTGTAGGACCCCTGGGCAATTTTCTTTAAGGATTTCATGGAAAATACTGTCCAGGTTCTTTTTTTCATCATAGCTCTCAGGTAGACCAATAATTCTTAGATTGGCTCTACTGGATCTATTTTCCAGGTTGGTTGTTTTTCCAATCAGATATTTCATGTCTTCTTCTATTTTTTTTCATTTTTTTGATTTTTTTGACTGATTCTTGATGTCTCACAGAGTCATTAGCTTCTGCTTGCCCAATTCTAGTTTTTATTGTTTTGCTTTCTTCCTTTATCTTCTCTATCTCCTTTTTCATTTGGTTGATTTTACTTTTCAATGAGACATTTTTCTCCATTTATATTCTGACTTTCCTTAACCAATTCCCCAATTTTACCTTTTAAAGATTTGTTTTTCTCAATGAATTTTTTTCCATTTTTTTCTTTTACCACCCTAATTTGGTCTTTAAAGTCCTCCTTGAGTTCTTCCTGGAATACTTTTTGGTCTGGAGACCAGTTCACTTTCCCTTTTGAGGCTTCAGATGTGGGTGTAGTATCCATGCTGTCCTCTTCTGAATTGGTATTTTGGTCTTCCCTGTCTCCATAATATGAGTCAATCATCTTTGAAACCTTCTTACAATTCTTTTTCATGCTGTTTTTTTCCCTCCTGGTTTCTGAAGTGGATCTCTGTTTCTGAGGCTCAGGGAGGCTCTATCTCAAGTTTCTTGTGTTGGGATCTAGCTTTATGTGCTACGGCCTCTGGTTTCATGAGGTGTGGGGGAGGGGTGGTCTGCCTGCTGGGAGTCTCTTCTTCCCCAGGACTGCTCTATGGCAGGGGTGGTCTCAGATCCTGTTGACTGGTGTCTGCCACTTCCCCTGGCTGTGCAAAGCCAAGTCTGGGGTCCTGGCATTGATGTTAGTTAGCTCCACCCCATGGCTCAGTTACTCTCTTGTTCTTCTAAGGTGAGGGCTACTGGGACACCTCTCTTCCTGCAGTAGTCTCCTTCTGCCACCACAGGAAGGGCCCTCTCCCCCACTTCTCTTGCTGCTCAAGCCCCCTTTCTGGCTCCTCTGTTTCTTCTGAGGTTTTATTCTCTGGGTTTATTCAAGGGAGAGATATGAGCCATTTTACGTGTACATCCAGGCTACCGGGATTCCAAGAATGCATGTTTCAAACCTTTAGACTGTGGGTTGGAGGCCTCTGGGCTACCTGCTCCCATGGCTACAGGCTCTGCACTCCAACAGACTCCAGTCCTGGACTGAGAGGCCTGGGGCTCCAAGCTGATGGATTTTGATGTCTTTTCACAGATATGTTTATATTTAAAGCCTAGAGAGGCAATGTGGCCTCTTGGATAGAGAACCAGCCTTAAATCCAGGAAGACCTAGATTCCAGTCATGCTTCTAACACATATTATGTGACCCTGAACAAATCACCTAACTTCTCATTGCCCTAGGCAACTCTCCAAGATTCTAAGTGGCAGAGAAGGTACTGGCCTGTGATAGTAGAAGGAGTTTCTTATGCTCATGAAACTATAGGTCTCATATCAGTCTCCTAAAATTGAAGCATGTGAATTGAAAGAAGTCTGAAGATAGTAAGAAAGGAGCTTCAAGGGACTCCTGTGCTATTATTCTGGACCTACCTGAGAGCGCATAAAGATTCCAAAGCTACTGGTGTGCTCATGTGAAAAGAGAGGGAGACATTCAACAAAACAGTATGCTCTCAAATCCAGGAGAAAGAAGAAAGGATGAAGGGCATACATTCTGGCTTGCCACAACCCAGTTAAGTCTACCACAGGTAATGAATCAAAGGGTTAAGAAAGTGGAAAGATTTCTTAGAGCATAGGGAAGAAACCTTTTCCCAGTAAATCTGATGATATGACTGTAATTAAGTCAAATAGGTTAAAGGCTTGTTATGCTAGCATTAACACGTAATTCATCCATTGAATTACAATGAGATTCATGTACGGATTACACGTAAAATTCCATGTAATGAGATGTATTCATCATCAAAAAGCTTTTTGCCCTTTAAGAAAATGTTACAATAATTATCCCATGAACGTGAAAAGTCAATAGAGGTGAAAATGCATGTCTTTTTATACCATCATTCTGATTGTATTTATATTGGCAAGGCCAAACTCTGCTGACATTTAGCTATCCAGAGAGAGACCTGGAGATGCTGCTCTCTTCTCTCATCTCACCCTTTCCTCTTGGGGTACCCGAGAGATGCTCTTTGCCCTCACATTCATCCTTTCTATTAATGCTGCAGAAACGAGAATCTTGTTTCCAAAGATGTTCTTTCCATTATATATATCTGTAGCTTTTCATAGCTACTATTTCCTATAACTTTGGAGGAAAGAGTGGTAGTATCCTTAATCAAAATATGTGGTTCTTGATGTGAGTGTCCATAAGGAGTGATGAGTTCAAATTCTAAGGAAACTTTTCTTTTGTTCTTGTCTATTGAAATCTCTTTTGTCATAGGTTTGCCCCCATATCAGTAAGACCGATTTGAGAATAAATGCAGGACCCATCTTAGCAAATACACATTCTCTTTATACAGGATAAATTATGTCCCAAGTATTAATTCATAGATAACCTCAATTTCTCCATCATTTGTCTGATGGGATGCTGAACAATATAGTAGCTTCTTTCCAGCATTCGGCTATAGTTTACTTCATCAAAGGAGGTAGAATCCACACGACAATGAATTGAGAACATGAAGGATCTTTTCTTACCCCTGAAGTTCCTAGAAGGGTGGAACTGTGTCTACTTTAAAGGCATGGGGGGAATGGATGATTTTCTTAGTTTCACACATTTATCAGTTATCAGAGTTCTTTATACTTTGATGATTGTCAGTGAAAGATCTTCAAGGAAAGTACTTGTGTTTATTTAAAATTCTTATTAATTTTTTGAATGAATAAATGCAATAGTGAAATATTTCTGGATTTTTACTTCCTTTTGTGAGGAAACAAACAAAAAAATTTAGAGATGATATTTGTCCATGCCAATGACATTACCACAATCTAAGAGGAATAGTGTAGTTGAGCTATGGGAGCTGGAAAGGAGTAGCTGCCATTAATAATCTTAATAGCCTCATGCTGCCTCTTTTTTCCTCCTTAATTGTATTTTTTTCCAATTACATTTAAAGATAGTTTTAAGTATTCATTTTGTAAAATTTTGAGTTCCTAGTTTTCTCCTTCCCTCACTTCTCTCCTCCCTCCCCAAGACAGCAAGCAATCTGATATAGGTTATACATATACTATCATGTTAAACATATTTCCACATTAGTCATGTTGTGAAAGCAGAATCAGAACAAAAGGGGAATGCCTCAAGAAAGAAAAAACAAAAACAAAAACAAACAAAGTGAAAATAGTATGCTTCAATCTGCATTCAGACTCCATCGTTCTTTGTCTGGATGTGGTTAGCTTTTTCCATCATGAATCTTTGGAATTGTCTTGGATCATTGTACTACTGAGAAGAACTAAGTCTATCCTGGTTAATCATCTCACGATATGGCTGTTGCTGTGTACAATGTTCTCCTAATTCTGCTCACTTTACTCAGCATCAGTTCATGTAGGTTTTTCTGAAATTCACTTGCTTTTATCATTTCTAGGTCTTACTAAAATTCACAAGCTTATCATTTCTTATAGTACAGTAGTATTCCATTATATTCATATACATCAACTTGTTCAGCTATTTCCCAATCAATGGGCATCCCCTCAATTACCAATTCTTTTTCACAACAAAAAGAGTTGCTATAAATATTTTTGTACATGTAGATCCTTTTCTCTTTTCTATGATCTCTTTAGGATATAGACCTAGTAGTGGTATTGCTGTGTCAAAGGGTATGCACAGTTTTGTAACCCTTTGGTCATAGTTCCAAATTGTTCTCCAGGATAGTTGGATCAGATGTTCACAACTCCAACAATGGATTAGTGTTTCCATTTTCCCATATCTTCTCCAATATTTATCATTTTCCATCATGTTAACCAACTGATAGGTGTGAGGTGGTATTTCAGAATAGCTTTAATTTGCATTTCTCTAATCAATAATGATTTAGAGCATTTTTTCATTTCTTGATCTGAAAACTGCCTGTTCATATGCTTTGACCATTTATCAAGTGGAGAATGACTTGTATTCTTGTAAATTTGGCTCAGTTCTCTATATAGTTTATAAATGAGGCCTTTACCAGAAACCCTGGCTGTAAAAACTGTTTTTCAGCTTTCTATTTTTCCTCTAATCTTGGTTATATTGGCTTTATTTGTACAAAACCTTTTTAATCTAATATAATCAAAATTATCCATTTTGTATTTCATAGTGTTCTCTACCTCTTATTTGGTCATAAATTTTTCCTTCCTCCATAGATCAGACAAGTAAACTATTCCTTGCTCTCCTAATTTATTTATTGTATCATCCCTTATGTCTAAATCATCTACACATTATGACGTTATTTTGGTACAAAATGTTAGTCTATGCCTAGTTTCTGCCATATTATTTTCTAGTTTTACCAGCAGTTTTTGTCAGATAGTGACTTCTTATGCCAAAAGTTAGAGTTTTGAGGTTTATCAAGCAGTAGATTACTATAGTCATTACCCACTATGTCTTGTGTACCTAACCTATTCCATTGATAAACCGTGTCAGTGCCAAATAGTTTCGATGATTGCTACTTTATAACAGAGTTTTACATCTGGTACAGTTATGCCACCTTCCTTTGCATTTTTCATTAATTATCCTGACATTCTTGATGTTTTGTTCTTCCAGATACATTTTGTTATTCTTTTCTAGTTCTATAAAATACTTTTTCATAATTGACTTGGTATGGCCCCGAATAAGTAAATTAATTTAGGCAAAATTGTCATTTTTATTTTATTAGCTCTGCCTACCCATGAGCAATTGAGATTTTTCCAGTTGTTTAGATCTGACTTTCTTTGTGTGCAAAGTGTTTTGTAATTGTGTTCATATAGTTCCTTAGTTTGACTTGGCAGGCAGACTCCCACATATTTTATATTGTCTATAGTTATTTTAAATGTAATTTCTCTATCTCTTGCTGTTGGGTTTTATTGGTAATACATAGAAATGCTGATGATTTAGATGGGTTTATTTTATATCCCGCAATGCTGCTGAAGTTGTTCATTGTTTCAAGTAGTTTTTTAGTTGGTTCTCTAGGATTCTCTAACTATATCATCATATCATCTACAAAGAGTGATAGTTTTCTTTCCTCATTACTTATTCCTTGAACAAGTCTCTTAAACTGTTTGCCTCAGTTTCCTCATCTGTAAAATTAGCTGGAGAAGAAAAGGGCAAACCAGTCCAGTAATTTCAACAACAAAACCCCAAATGGGATCACAAAGACCCAGATGTGACTGAAAAATGCCTGACAGTTATTTGGAATGAGATTTCCTATTCTATTTTATTTTCTTGGATTTTGTAATTGTTATATAGAAATGCAATTGATTTTTTTAGCCTGCAATTTTTCTCAAGCTATTAATTATCTCAATTAGTATCTTATGTGATTACCTAGGATTTTCCAAGTATGCCATTGTATCATCAAAAACTCAGGACAGTTTAAATTCCTTTTTAACCTCTCTTTAAAACTTTTTTTCTTGTGTTATTGGTATTGATAATATTTGCATAATTATGTCAAATAATAGTGGGGAGAGTAGACATCCTTGCTTTACTCCTGTCTTTATGGGGAGCTTGTATATATTCGTTTGAAAATTCCATGTTAATATGCTTTGACTACTTACTGATTGGAGCATTGTTATAGTAGCTAAAAAGACAGAGCACTGTATTTACAGAAGAAGAAATGGAAAAAATTAAACCTTTAAAAAGATGCAATATTAGAGTAAATGAAGGAAAGGTAAATCTAACTTTCATATCTTTAAATGTAAATGGATTTTAAAAATCCAATAAAATTTATAAAATGACAAGATTGCATAAGAAAACAAAAATTCACGATCTTTTGCTTACAAGAAATGTGTTTTTTTAAAAAAAGACAAAAAGAATAAAACTGAGAGGTTAGAAAATTTTACTGTATGTTAATGAAACCAAAGAAAACAAGGGATTGCTTTCATGCTATCCAGCACAGCAAAAACAGACATTCAGAAATGAAAAGGAATAAAGAAGGAATCTACTTTATGCTGAAGGGAACTATTAACAACCTAGCAGTCTTAGTATTAAACTTACATGGTCCAATTACCTTTGCACCAAAATTAATAAGGGAAATATTAATTGAGCTACAAGAATATGTAAACACTAACAGAATAGTGGCAGGAGATGTCAATGTCCTCTCGGTTTTTGATAAGTCTAACAATGGTAAGAAAAGAGTAAATATAGAACTCAACAAATTGCTGGAGAAAGTAGAGCTAAAAGATATATGATATCTTCTAATTGGTACTGCAAAAGAATATATGTATTTTTCAGTACCACATAGAACTTTCATAAGAAATTGACCCGTAAAAAGGCAGAAACAGTAGAATGTCTTATGGGACATTCAGTTCAGGATGAAGCTCTGGTTTCCCCCTCAGTTCAGTTTATCTAGCTAAGTCTAGATGCTCATTCATTTAGAATGCAATAAAACAAATTCTTGATCCTAGACTGAAGGAACTAGGCAGGCTCAGATCCTCCTTCTTACATTGAGATTCTATGATTCTATGACTCCAAATCCGGTGCTCTTCCATTGTCTCTGAGCTTGGCTCACCTAATAATAAATTCCCTTTACCAAAGATCTTACCTCTTCCAGTCTCGACCATGACCCAAGTTAAGACCCACATATCTACCTATACTGCTATCTGTTTCATCTCAGTTTCCTGTACATTACTTCATATATCTGCATATCCTATTGAAATAATCCTGTCACTGATCCTGTGAGTGTTCCAGCCCACCAGACTAGAAATAGCTCTGCCCTGAACAAATCCTAATCTAGCCTCCAATCCGAATAGATTGTCTCAAAACTTCTTGCTTGAGCCATTCTCCACTCTAGAATCTCTATTCATGAATATTCATTCTCAAAAACTACTCTATAGGAAAGGAAAATCATGGCCTGTTTTGGGACATGACATTGAAATTGATCTCATTCAAACTATAGCAATCCAGCTCTAACACTAGAGAGGCCATCAAAGGTTATCCTAAAATTATGAAACCATCATATCTTGCTGGACTGGGGCAGTAGTTACATTTCTCAAAGTCTCAGTGATCCTTGGGCCAGGATCTCAGAGGTGTGTGTAGTGCCAATGCAAAATTCACAGCATTACAGCGGCTATCAATATGCCAGCATAGTTCTGAATCGTAAAATATAACAGACTCTCCACGTGGAAGACAGAACCAAAACATTTATTCAATCACCAGAAAGCCAAATCCCAGCACCAAAAAGCCAACTCCACCATAACAACAAAGAAATCTATATACATTAACAATGCATGGGGCACCTCCATCTCCAAGCTTTCTCTCTGTTAGGGCCTTCCCACAAATGAACACCCTCAAGCAAAATCACTCCCTGGCTGTCACTCATGCTGCAACTCTGACTGCCTCCTCTCTCTCTCTCCAAGCTGCAACTCCCACCATCTCTCTCCCAGCTCTGACTGCTTCTTCTCAGCTCTGCTCCATTCTTCCTACTCCACCCCTTCCTTCTCCACCTGTTCAGGGAGCTCCTCCCACCACAGGCTTCATGTGACTTAGGTTTCCATGTGACTTAAGCAGGTCACATGGGCCTATTAATGGATGGGAAAGAGGTTCCCATTGCATTAACAATACATCAACAATACATTCAATACATTAACAAGACAGTGCATACTTTTTTTTCTTTTAGGAAATCATAAAACATACAATATGAATCTAGACCTACTTAGTTACAAGTATAGTTAAAGGCAAGTATTTTTAAACTATGATGTGACAATAAGAGATTATAGTATAATAATTTCATCCCATACATTCCAGAGCAAAGATACAAAGTCATGTCACTATACATTACAAAAGTGAATAAGTATCTGGGTAAGTAGATAAGGAAAGACATAATACAAATAACCAATTTTTTTCCCCTTATAATCACCTCAAAGGTTCATAATCAGGATACTGCAGTTTCTGTTAAACAGGATGCTGAGAAACAGGATACTATGAATAGTTTTCAAGGCAGGATATTTTAATTACATTGGAAAGCCTTGCATAGGACAATCTCCTCTCACCACCAACTCTGTTACTATAGGAAGTAGAATTCATGTTCAGAGGGAAAACAAATCGTGCATTTTCCATGAACCATCAGATTCACTGGAGGGTGAAGGATTAGTAGCAGGAAGTCCATTGGAACCTCAGCATCTCTTCAAGAAAACTCAAGTCAGAGTCAGAAATCAAGAGGCAAACTCTTTGAGTTGAAAATCTTGACCACGAAATTTGGATATTCTGGATTTTCATAGGTTTTTATTTCAAAGACAGGACTTATTCCAAATTTGGTAGCTGTCAGTTCCCAGACCTTCAGCAATTGAAGACTTTTTAAAAAAATTTTTTTTTTCTAATTTTTCTTTTTAGTTTGCAATACACAATTCTACACAATTTTGAGTTCCGGATTTTCTTCCCTCTCTTCCCCCCTCCCTCCCCAAGACATCATAGAATCCCATATAACTTCCATGTATAACTTGGCATTGAATTAATTTACACACTAGTCAAGTTGTGGAGAAGAATTATGACCAATGGGATGAATCATGAGAAAGAAGAAACAAAACCAAAAATAAAACCAAAAACACAACCCAAAACAAATACAAAAAAAAGTGTGGGGGAGAAAAAGGCGAGCATGAAGTATGCCTTGATCTGCATTCATACTTCATAGTTCCTTCTCTGGATGTAGATAGCACTCTGCATCGTGAGTCCCTTGGAGCTGTCTCTGCATATTGTGTTGCTGAGAAGAGCAAAGTCTGTCAGGGTTAGTCATCAGAATCCATATATCTGTGGTTGTGTATAATGTTCTCCTGGCTCTGCTCCAGTCACTCAGCATTATGTTGTGTAGGCTCTTCCAGGTTGTTATGAAG
>CM053622.1:123758175-123769382 GCA_028646595.1 Phalanger gymnotis | reverse complement strand
AGGAGAGAGATGGTATCTAAGAGTTGTTTAGATTTGCATTTCTCTAATCAGTAGTGATTTTGAGCATTTTTTCATATGTCTATAGATATCTTTAATTTCTTCCTCTGAAAACTGTCTGTTCATATCCTTTGACCACTTCAATTGCAGACTTTTAATCTAGTGCATTGAGATCATGGGTGTTGTGGGCTGGACCTGACTAAGGTCAGGGCCCTGGTAGTTTAGGTTTGAAACTGAAATGAAATGAAACAGCTATAGTCCCGCTAACAATTAAAAATGGAGGATTACTTAAACACAGCAGAGGAAGGGACATTCAGAATGAACAGGGAAGAGACATTCATCCATGGTATAGCCTTGATCCATATGATCTCAACTCTTCACTGTTGGCATTGGGCATCCTGCTAGTCTGAAGTCACAAGTCTATTGCAGAAGCTCCAATTGCTGCCTACTCCTTTTACCCAGGTGACCAGGAAGCTACATCAATGACCATAATCTTAGTTCCTTGTAATATTAATTAAGGTGGGATGTTTTTTACTGTTTTCTCTTTTGGAGCACTTACTTAATCAAGTACCCTTGATGATTCTGGCCTTTGTTTCTTTGATTAAATTAGGAGTCTTTGATGACATCCTTGCCTCAAGGGAAAGCCTCGTTTGCATGGGTTTGAGTGGCATGTTTGTGATGCCAGAGGCTTTTAGGTCATGTGGGTTTGAGTGGCACATTGTGATGCCCTTTGACCCTGAACAAGATATATAAACCCAGAGGTTGGCATTGTCCCTCGGGGCTTTCAGTCACTGGAAGAGTGGCATGGGACTCTGGGCAGCCATTTTAAGAGCCCCCCAGTTGTAAATCCAGATGTTGATGCTTTCCTGGTAACTATGAATCGTGATTTGGTCTGTTTATATTGTGTATGTTTGTAATTTGTTTGTATTTGCTCTGAAGCTCAGGGTGCTGGCTTTTCCTCCTGAACTAAGTGAATGATATTTGTATTTTGGATTAAAGTAAGATTGTTAACCCCTTAAAGTTACTTTCCTTAGTAAAGCAGATCAAAGAATCTGTGTTAGTGGCCTTCTATGTGCTGGCTGTTGTTGGTTTTACAAAGGCACAGTAGCTGCTAGCATATTGTTGCTACATTCCACCAAACCAATGAAACCTCCAATAAAATTTAAACATATTTAAAAGGAAAATTAGCCTAATTTTTTTGGGGGGAGGCCATTAGTGTATTACTCTTTTACAGTTAGCATGAAAGAAACAAATTAATTAGAAGTCAACAGTGAAAGAAGTGGTAGCATGAAAGAGGAATTTTAAAATAAGGAGAAATGCCTATCTTTATAAGCTAAGGTATAACCACTGAAATTTCCATCTTTTTACATTTTTAATATTTTTTATATTCTGAATAAGTGACAATTATTTTTATAAAGGCCCACTATTTGACATTTAAATTATTCTATGAAACTTGTTAAGATAAATAAGACAGGCCAATTTCCACAATGAAAGGGTTTCTTTGGACATTGGTCAAGAAACAATTTGGACTTTCTAAGAAGAAAGACTTAGTTGCCCTCCTCTCACAGACAACTTAAGCAAAAAAAAAAATGTTAAATTTGAATATCGAATATTCTCTCTTTGTCTCCCTACCTGCAAAAAACCTCCTTCTACTCACAACATACTGGATAATATACAGAACTATGTAAAAACAGACAGCATCGCCTGTCCACCAAACTGAACTGACCTTTAACCTGTGAAGGGCCAGAGGGGAACAGAGCAAGCTACAGACGGGAGAGTCAGGAATCAAACACAAGTTTAATTTTCAAGTGAGAGAAATGGCTTGCAAGCAGGGAGTCACATTAGACACATGTGTCTGGGCCCCACCCCTAGTGGGGGGACCCAAGACAGTGTAGGAAGATCTCAATAATTACAAAAATGGCTGCCCAGTGAGCTGTAGCCCTGAAAATAAAGGGTAACAGCAACCAAGTGACAAGTTTGATTCATAGCAGGGCTTCATGACCAGAACTTGTCTAAGCCTGTCCGGTGCTTTTCTGAGCTCCAAGAACACCTGGTACTGGTCAATGCAATACAATAATTTTGTGATTTTGCCAGAGGGTGAGAATGTCCAGAGTGTGAACGCAAAAGATCGTTGTTATGGCAAGCTCAGGGCACAGCTTGCTTGCTGGGCCTTAGCTCTGGAAAACACAGTGTCTCCTAATATCTTGACACACCTTATTGACATACACGACATAAATTTACTCACAAAAGATGTTTAAACTGAAAACCTTTCCAGCTGTACTACTTCTCTCTATATTTAAAATGCTTGGCTGATAGATAGGAAAAAACTAGGGAATTAAATCAAGACAATTTTAGGGAAATTCAAAATAGGTCGTTTCAGGCTTGGATAATTAAGGGAGACATTATGGTAGACGGTACATGGAAGATAAAGTTGGAGAGGAAGGCCAAGGCAAAGTTCTGTAGGGCCTTAAATGCTAGGCTAAGGATTTTGAACTTTATTCTAGTGGGAATGGAAAACTATTTAAGATTTTTAATCAAGGAAATGAAACTATCCAAAGAGTTTTTTTTTTAGGAAGATTAATCTTGTGGCCTTGTATAGCATGAGTTACATGAAAGAGAAATTGGGGCAAGGAAGAACATTATCTTCCTCACTAGGGGATACTTACTGACTACTTACTATGTGTGAAGGATGGTGAATAGCCTGTGGGGATACAAAAATGCACCAGATATAGGCTCTGACTTCAGGAAGTTTCTAGTTTACCTAGAAAGGCAGGGTATGTACACAAAATAATTTAAAATGAAAAGCACCATATAGAAATACCAAATGAGTGACAGAAACAAGTGCCACAGGAATATAGAATTATACATTAGTGCAATGGACTTGGGGTCAAGAAGGCCTATTTTTGAATCCTATTTCTGATATTGGTTCTCTCTCAGTGTGTGTGTGTGTGTGTGTGAAAGAAACAGAGACAGAGACAAAAAGAGACAAAGGGACAGAGGCAGAGACTATGGACAAATTGTTCAACTTCTTTTCTTTGTAGTTTTCTGTAAAAAGGGAACATCTGTATTCCATATCTGTATTCTGTGAGATAAGTATATCCACTTCCTTCTGCTTCCAGCTTTAAGTAACTGTTGCCCAAAGCTCAGTCCTTAGCCTTATCCTTTGGCTCCACTTTTCACCTCTCCAAGACTTGCACCAGAGTTAACTGAGCTTGACTGGAACCATTCCCACAGTCATCTCTGCTGTCAATCTAATGGTCAAATTATGAAAAGATTCAAATGCTATGTTAAAATGGTTAGAGTTTATTCTAGAGGCAATTGGGAGCCAAGATTTCGAGCCTGAGACAGAAAACTGATGATATCATTGACAGAAAAATGGAAATCTAACTTAAGAGCCAGTTTAGGGAGAAAATGTTAGATTGGATATATATGAATGTGGAAATAAGGAGCATGTGGTTTGAGTGACAAGAGTTTAGGAAAGCAGATATAGCCAGAATCCCCTCCTATAATTGTAAATATTTCCTGAATGAAGGAATTTTCATCTGCTATTTCTTTTGGTAGATACAGACAGTAGAGTTAGGAAATAGAAATGATGATACATGGTTTTGATATAATGTTGGGAGTTAAACGCTGTGTTAACGGGCATGGTGATGTATGGTGGGAGAAGGAGAAATGGAAGTGAAGATTTTCTCCTAAAAGTTTTACTTTTTATCAATTTCATTTGAGTAGCAATAATTTTGTCTCTTTGCTCTTAACTGGACAGTTAATCTAATTTTCATTTTTTATCTGAAATGTTAATATCTAAAAATTCTGTTTCTTGGCTGTCAATGTTATATGAAGCTTAACTACAAGCTTTTGTCTGGAAGTTTGAAATTCCAGGGTTATAGTCCTGCCTGGAAGTGCAGCTGCCTTTTATGGAATTTAAAAATAGGCCGAGTTTTATCAAAGGTTTTTCTTTCATGTTCTTTGATTGTTAAGCTACATAAGTTAACCAAAAGATAACTACACATTAACCCATGCTGCAGGTTTTTTTTATCTTCTTTGGCAATCCCATGGGTTTAGTTAAGTACATTAAATGGAGCATAAATCTTTATGTTGTTTTCATTAAGTCACATATTTAGAATACATCTCCCAGTTTATTTGATCAGTTGTAAAATATTAGCTGTGGCCCTGAAGATCTGTGACACGGTCTGAACCAAGTGAACAAACATTTCAAGGGCGTGCTTGGGTGTACTGGAATGTAAGGATATATTACAGCAATGATTAGAGTTTGGAAATATTGTCACTTTCTAAATTTTGTTTGCAACTATACATATTAAAGAAAAAAAATGCTCAATTTTGAAGATGCTTTAAACAACTAAGCAATCTTTCTATTTGTGTTGCTGTTCCATGCCTTAATTTTTCCATCACCTTACTAGTTGTGTGACACTAGCCAAGTCACTTAACTACTCAGGTCCCCAGTTTATTTATCTATAAAGTGAGGATAATAGTAGCACCAACTTCATAAGGTTTTGTGAAAGTAAAATGTAAAACATTTTGCAAGCCATAAAGCACTATATATATGCCATCAGCAGCAGCAGCAGCAGCAGCATCATCGTCATTGATATTAATAGACTTATACTTGTTCTCACCTGAATAAAAGAATGCCTCCTATCAAAATCATACATTGAAAGTATCAGATATAGAAAACCATTTTCAAGAACCTAAGAGAAATTTTGGAGTTTGATTGCTATTTTATAAGCTCCTTATAGACAGGGAGTTTCTTATTTTTGTATCCCCATAAGGTTGCAAAACCTTTTTTTTTCAGAGTAGGTACTTAATAAATGTTTCTTAAATTAAATCAAATTGAATTATTTCATTCCAAGGTGATGTGGTATTGTTGTCAAAGCTACACACTTATCTCACATCAATCCTTCACAGTTAATCTTCCTAGGTGAGTGGCCTGGATATTTCATTTAAACAAAGACACCATTGAAATGGAGGAATCACCTACAGGGACTTGCTGATGGAATGCATCTTAGAGGCAGCATGGAAGATCGGTAATTGGGTGGAGTAATGGAATTAGAGTCAGGAAGATCTGGATTCAAATACTCTTTCAATCATTTATTAGTTGTGTGAGCCTACAGAAGTCATTTAACATCTCTATGCCACCAGAACTTTGAGGTCCTTTCCAGCTCTGAATCTCTGATTCCATAATTTCTGAGAAAAAGAGCTTCACATAATTGCTAACTCATACCACCTTAAAATAAAAATGAGAATCCTGTTATAACAATGGATGATCCATATATCTAGATACATGCATTAATTTTGTCGATGTGGGTCTTCAAAAATTTTCGTTTTGAGATGCACAAAGAGCAATCTTCATACATTTCATATTTTGAGCTATAGGGCTCAGAACTTGTCAATTTTTTTCTTCCTTTTTCCTAGAAGTTCTATGAAATGTGGAAGTGATTAATCTAAATATATATTCATTTATTTATCTATTCATCAATTTATCCATTAAGCACGAATTGAGAACCAATTGCTTACTGAACACTGTGCCAGGTAGAGAGGTAGATACAAAATTGAGACAAGCCATGATCCCTACACTATTTGTGCTTTGTTTCAGGGATCCACAAAACACAACTATTCAGACCCTTTATTCCCTGGACTCAAACAACTTAAATATTTAGCTCAATGTGTTGGAGGTGGGCATAGGAGAGAGAGAGGGAGGGAGAGAGAGAAAGAGACAGACAGAGACAGAGACAGAGAGAGACAGAGAGAGAGAAAGAGAGAGAGAGAGAGAGAGAGAGAGAGAGAGAGAGAGAGAGAGAGAGAGAGAGAGAGAAGCACACAGGAAGAAGAGAGGAAGAGAAGAGAAGATAACAGAGCAGAGGAGAAGAAAGAAGACGAATTTTTACTCCAGATTTTTCAGACCAGTCCTCTCATTAAGGATCAAATGATATAATAATGAATGATTAAATATTTGTATCTATATAGAATAAGATGGGCAGCTAAGTGGTGCAGTGGAAAAGTGCCAGGTCTGGAGTCAGGAAGATTCATCTTCCTGAGTTCAAATCTGGCCAAAGACACTTACTTGCTGTATGACCCTGGGCAAATCACTTAACCCCATTTGTCTCAGTTTCCTAGTCTGTAAAATGAGCCAAAGGAAATGGCAAAACACTCTAGTATCTGCCAAGAAAATCCAAATGAGATCACAGAGAGTCAGACATGACTGAAAAATGACTAAACAACAAAACCTAGAAAGATGCAGTTATTTTTGATGTTTGTTAAATGCTTTATACCCATTATCTCATTTGATCTTCAACTTTCCATAAGATAGTTATTAACGTTATTACTCTATTACAGATAAGGAAACTGGAGATCCAAGAGGGTAAATGATGTATCTAGGGTCAGATGCCATTAAGTGTCTGAGAAAGTTTTTAACCCCAAGTCATCTTGATCTAAAGTTCAGTGCTCCATCTATTACAGCATATTGCCTCTTAATGTATGTAGTATGATTTGTGGACCTTAACTCACTATATAAATACCAGCTGTTTTGTAATTATCATGTAATGGATAGAGAGCCAACCTTGGAATCAGAAGACATGGGTTCCAGCCCTGCCTCTGACACAGGATAGCTCTGTGGCCTTGACAAATTGTTTAACCTTTCAGTGGTACCAGGCAACTCCCTTAAGGATAAAAGTTACAGAAAATTTCTGATTAAGTTTGGTGGAAGAAGTTGCCGTCTGGAGAGCTCCCTACCAAGATGATATCACAGACCTAATCCATTTTATCATTTGAAACATTCTATTTAAATGCTACAGGTTCTATTTCCTAAGCTCCTTCGTTGTTAATACTTATTGAAGTAAAGGAGAGGAAGGACCCAGACTGGGATCCTGAATTTGCCTCCCCTGATAGGTAGGAGGTTTCACACTTGGTGGTAGATTAGGGATTTTTATTGAAATACTCACAGTGCAGTTTATAGCTCTTGGACTCTGTTCTTCATTTCAGGAAAGGGTTTTGGCCTGATGAGAACCCCCTGCCAGGAAGGCCCTCCTATTGTCATCAAAGGAATGAGTAAAAACAATCATCTTAGAACCTGAAGGTAACTGGGTTTCATAAAAAATCTCTGGAACTTGAATTAATTGCCATAGTTCTATGAAATTGAAGCAGGGAGGGTTGGGGTAGGGGGAATGATTCCACTAACCAAATGATACTCTGGGCTAAAAATAATTCCCTTTAAAAATAATTCCTCAATCTGCTCCTAGGACTACTAGCAAAATGCCATGTTAGAGACATTTCTCAGAATGTGCCTTGCCAATGAAACTCAGCTCAGCTCAGCTCATGCTTTTAATGTATTTGACAGGGAACTCAGCCCTCCATTTTTAAGTTAAGTTTAAAACTTGGGGCCTTTGTTTTGAAGTAGCTAGAGTGCTTGGTGAAGTACATCTTGTCATTTTCACATAGAAACTTTCCTTGATTCTGCCTGGGTGTGGGTCTGACACTTGCTAGAAAAAAAAGAAGCGCAAAAAGTGGTTGCTAAAGGAATAAATGACACTTAGGTCCGATACTCTCTGAGACCTAAGAAAAGTTCCTTGGCTATTTTTACAAGTTTTTTTCATCTATATATAGGTGCCTGACTATTCAGTAGTAATCAATGGTAAAGTGACAGATTAAAAAGCCAGTGGTATGTTAGGCTGGGATAGTGGAAATTGGTACCTAGTTGTTATAGTGTATAGAATGCTAGACTTGGAGTCAAGAAATCTTGACTTGGAATCCTGCCTCATTCACTTATTAGCCATTTGACCCTGGGCAAATCATTTGACCTCTCTGTCTCAATTTCCTTACCTGTAAAATGGGGATAATAATAGCACCTACCCCCCCCCCCCGGGCTGTTCTGAGGATCAAATGATACAACACAGGAAAAGCAAGTTACAAACCTTAGAGTGCTACATAAATGGCAGCTATTATTCTGATTCTCCTCCTCCTCCATCGTCCTTGTTATCCCCATCCCTATCATCATCATCACTGTAGTGTCTACAGTACAAGAAATGATAGTCCTACTGTACTCTGCCCTGGTCAGACTGTACCTGGAGTTCTGTCTCTGCTTCTGGGTGCGCATTTCAACAGGGACATTGACATTGAGGAATATGTTTGAAGGAAAGTGATGAGCAGTGAAGGAATTTACAACAACATCATATGAAGATTGACTGATGGAATTGGGTATATTTAATCTGGAGAACAGAAGGCATGGAGGACATTATCAAAGTCTTCAAGCATTTGGAGGGCTCTGGAAAATGGATTAGTCTAACTTTGCTTGTCCCCAGTGGGGCAAAGTACAATGAATGGGTCAAAGTTACAGCTTAATGTATGGAAGAACCTCTTAACAATTGGACCTATACAAAAATGGAATGGGCAACCTCATGAAGTAATGAGTTTCCCCTCACTAGAAGAATTCAGGAGGAACATTCTATGAACTTCTATTGGCAATGTTGTTGAAGGACTTCGTGTTTTAGGTAGGATTTAAACTGGACGATCTCAAAGTTCTCTTGAAAATTTGAGCTAGCATGAATCTCTAAAATATTATGCCTGCATTATGACCCTCCTCTTCTTTCCACTGGAATTCAGACTCTGACCCAGGGACCCTAGGCTCTAAAAGGTGAGCTTTCACCTTATCTTGCTATAACCAGGTTACCATGCTACTTCTCAGCTTTCTCCAAATCATGCCACATCCCCTTTCTACCTTTCTAACTCTAGTTCCTTTATTAGAATGTAAGTTCCCTGAGGGTAGGAACTATGTTGCTTGCTTTTATGTGCATCTCCAATTCCTAACAGAGGGCTTGACACATAGTAATGCTTAATAAATGGCGTTTTTCTTCATTCATGGTTCCCTCAGAGGTATTGTCAAACAAACTTTTAGTGGCCTACATGCACACGATAAATGAATAGAGCAGAGGAGCAATGCCAGGGTGAATTTCTAGAGGCTTGTGGGTAACAAGGTCATAGGACGAGGGCTGAAAGGTTGATAATTTAAAATGTTTACTGGTTGAAAATTCTAGTACTCTTGAAATATGGCTATTACAACAGTAAAAAAAAATTTTTAAAGTCAGGCAACTCTATGTGGGGTCCATCATCCCAATGGAGGATTTACAAAGGGGATTTATCTAAGTTAAATAAACTGCATTTATATTACTACATTAAGGAAAGCCAGGGCAGCTAAGCTGCAGGGCCAGCAAGCAATGTCTGTGGGCAATGACTCTGAGGACTACATCAGCTTTTCTTTCCTTCTGAGCCTGCCTATAGGCAGAAGATAAAAAACAGGAAAAGAGGGAACATCTGAGCTGGCATTCATTGTATGTTGGTCTATTTTATTGTAGTTGCATAGCACATTTTCTTGGAAGTAAGGATAATAGGAGAACCATTTGTGACCTCTTTATAAGTGAAGTAGTAGTTCTTTGCCACTTTGTCATTTATGGACAACTTTTTTGAGTGTCTCTGTGTTTTCTGTGTTGGACTTATCACTGTATGTCTTGTGTGCTGGGCTATGCTGCCACATGCCTGTGATCTTAGGCTCAGAGAATATCAGACAATTTGGAGGATTATGACTCCTTGTCACAAGGTCAATGACAACTATTTCCTTACTAAGTACTTTAGAAGATATGATAGGTGTCTTCTTTTAGATATACCAATGATAGAGGTAGAGGGACTCTGGCTATAAAATCCCAAAACACTGGCAACTTATGTGAGAGGAGACTTTTCTAAGTGACCTCTCTTACGTAGTAATTGGGCTTCTGTTTTCTAATCAAAGGCCCTCGCAAGAGTGCTAACTTCAAGAGGAACATTATCATCTAAAGGCAGTTCACTCATCCCAACATCACTGCAAAAGATAAGGATTTTTACAGATAGAACACCAATTTTAGACACAAAAGATGGCTTGCATGAAGGCAAAATTTAGAAGAACTTAGGATAAAAACAGAAGATGATGAACAATCTAGTTTTGTTGGAACACAGAATTTGGTGAAGAAATAAGGATAAAAATTAGTACCAGACCATAGAAGCTTTTGAATCCCCCCAATTTAGTTTTTATCTAGTAGGCCCTGGAGACTCAATGAAGGCTGTGGAATAGAGAAGTGATAAGAAAGCAATAGATTAACACAGGGGTTTCCTGGTAAATATTTAATAATCAGATCTTTGGGAAAGATAATGTCTATATGACACACTTTTTTTGGTGAGGCAATCAGGGCTAAGTGACTTTCCCAGGGTCACACAACTAGTAAGTGTCAAGTGTCAGAGGCTTGCTTTGAACTCAGGTCCTCTTGATTCCAGGGATGGTGCTCTCTCCATGTGACACACTTTTAAATGTAACCTGCATTAATTAATTTTCTCTATCATGCTCCTTAGTCTAGAAAATCCACAAAACAATTAATCAGCATCTGATTTGTAGCATTTGCTCATTTTCAAGTTGGGAATGATCGCACTGGAAATTTAACAATCAGTTCTCCCTAGCCAGTTTGAACTGGCTCCAGCACACTCCTGTTAGAAAGGTTATATGGTAGCCTGGTCAAGATGGTGGCTGGAAAGCAGGGACCAGTGTGAGCTCCCCGCCAAGTCCCTCCAAAAACCTATAAAAATGGCTCTGAACCAAATCTAGAACTGCAGAACCTACAAAGTGGCAGAGGGAAGTAGGGCTCCAGCCCAGGACAGCCTGGATGGTCTCTGGTTAAGGTCTATCCCGCACGGAGCTGGGAGCTGAGGGGAGTGGAGCTGAGCCGAGCAGAGCCCGGGGACCAACCAGATCGTGGACTGACCAGACGAGGAGCCAGGCGGAGTGTGCCCTAGCACCCTGAATTAGTGAGCTGTGGCATTTACCAGACCACTCAACCCACAAACACCAAAGACAACAGAGAAGTTTAGTGGGAAAAGCTGTGGGGACAGGGAGTTTGCGGTTCGGCCACCGCCCCTGGGGCAGCAGAGGTGGGGCAGCTACAGAACTACAGCTGCAGTTGCTTCTGGCCCCAGGCCCACCTGGTGGGAGGAATTAAGTGGAGGATCAGAGCAGGAGTGAAGAGCCTGCTGAAGATCTAAGCCTAGTCCAGGTTGGGGGTTCTTGGGGAAAGAGGAGTGCTGGTGTGGCAGCGCATCCGCCCAAGCATGGAACATAGAACTCTTTAGTTTACAAGCAATCATACCCCGCTGAAAAACTCAAGGGTCAAGTAAGTTGGCTGGGA
>CM053622.1:123723802-123757675 GCA_028646595.1 Phalanger gymnotis | reverse complement strand
AAGGGAGGGCAGATGGGGATGAAAGTAAACAAAAACAAACACTTTTGAAAAGAGACAGGGTCAAGGGAGAAAATTCAATAAAGGGGGATAGGTTAGGAAGAAGCAAAATATAGTTAGTCTTTCACAACATGAGTATTGTAGAAGGGTTATACATAATGATACGCATGTGGGCCATGTTGAATTGCTTGACTTCTTAGGGAGGGTGGGTGGAAAGGGAAGAGGGGAGAGAATTCGGAACTCAAAGTTTTAAAAAATAGATGTTCAAAAACAAAAAAGTTTTTTTCGTGCAACTAGAAAATAAGATACACAGACAATGGGGTGTAGAAATTTATCTTCCCCTACAAGAAAGGAAGGGAAAAGGGGATGGGAGGGGAGTGGGGTGACAGAAGGGAGGACTACTGGGGAACAGGGCAACCAGAACATACACAATCTTGGAGTGGGGGGAGGGTAGAAATGGGAAGAAAATTTGTAATTCAAACTCTTGTGAAAATCAATGCTAAAAACTAAACATATTAAATAAAAATAAAAAAAAAGAAAGGTTATATGAACAACAATCTGAATCACAGACTGGAGATAGTATAGAAAGGAGCACTGGTTAGGAGGCTATTAAAGCAGTCTAGCGATGGTGGAAGTATTACCAAAGTGGAGTGGGTAAATGTGAGAAAAAGAGTATAGATAGAGTCCATAGGATTTGGCGTTCTGTTAAATACAGATGGTGAGAAAGAGAGAAGAATCAATTCAACTCAATAGATATTAGATAAATGTCTACCATATTCAAGGCACTATGTTCAGTAGTGAGGATACACAGTAAAAATCAAGCAGTCCCTAATTTCAAGAAGTTTACATCCTTCTAGGGGAGCAAAGCAAACAATAGGGAGGTGACTCAAGTTCCAAGCTTGAGATGATTGAATGCATGGTGCTTCTAGCAAGAGAAATGCTGAAACAGGGGGAAGGGGCATGTATTCTGGAGAAGATGATGAGTTCAGTTTTGTAATGCTGTTCTAGCCAGATGGTACACTTGCTAGTTGAAAGTCCTAATTACACAAAGACACTTTCCCCTTGAGCTTTTGCCCACATATCACAAATCTATAAGGAGTATAATTAAGTGGTGTAATATTTGCTCTGTATCCAACTGTGGAATTTTCCATGTTTCAAGTTGTACCCTTAAATAATGCTAGCAAAAAATCCATCTTTTGTTAATGTGCTGTCCTTTAAGCCCTCAAACAGAATGATTATAGTTGAATTGTTTTATAATCAGTAACACACCATTTGGGAATCAGTAACACACAGTTAATAAATTGTGTACCGCTGTCTTTTGTTGGAAATGCAGTAACCCTTTTGTGCTAACATACACTGTGGCACTGTTTGTTTTAAGTGTGTCATACATTAGGAAGATAGGAAAAGTTGGTCTTCCTTGATGAATTATGTGCGTTGATTAGTAATCTGAAATCTGCATGAGTCTTCAATATGTTTTTCATGAATGCTATGGCTAAAAAGTGCTCCTTAGATAAAAAACCTAAGACATGAAAGGAAGTGAAGACTGATAACCTTCCTTAAAAAGAGCCAGGCCATTAGTAAGTACCATTGCTTAGCTGTCTAGTAAACACTTGGATTGCTTTTGATTGCTATTAGCTTATCCAGTGACAGTTTAAAAAAATGATATGCAGGATGGGGTGTGTGCACTTGTAATATTGCCACACAAGTGATCTGCTAGCAGGTTTAAGCATACTAAATGCTCCAGAAATCTTAAGTTTAAACTCAATAATGTCTCTGATTTTCAGGGAACATATCATAGAAGAAAATCATAGTGCCAGAAGAGAACTTTGAAAGGTAATCTGGTCTGGCCCTGCAGTGTTAATAGAATCACCAAATGTTAGTTAGAATGTACTTTAGAAATGTTCGGCTCCTTCATTTCACAGAAGAGGAAACTGACACAAAGACTGGTGAAATTATATTCTCAAGGTCATATGGTTAGTAAATGGGATAGTTTGGACTTTAACCCCGTTTTCTGACTCTGTCTTTTCTGAGTTTCATCCTGTTTTTTTTTCACTATTCCTTTTGTCATGGGTAGATTATCACTTTCTTTGTAGTCTGTAAACGTATGTGCTGAAGTGTACTAATTTCTAATGGGTAAATCATTGTCCAGGAGAACGTCAGGCAGATCTGAACAATAGGCAAAAGGGATCATGATGGGGTTTGGGTGTCCAGAAAAGTGAGTAAATGGAGGGTCAGATCAAGAAATTAGAGAGAAGTCAGAGGAATAAATGCTCGTTTTTCTGTAGACATTGAGCACTAGGACAAATAGCTGAAAAAGTCAACCTGCTGCCCAGGAGTGAATTTGCCCCAACTAGGAGTATGGGAAGGATAAGCAATAAGAGCTACTTCTTCTCTAAATAGACAGGAAGGGTTGGTTCCTCAAAAACTGCAAAGGAGAAAACTCAATGCCTTCCATAGAGACCATAAAATTAAGGAGAACAGATTTTCATTAGTATTTATAAATATGGGCTCTTGGTCAATAGGTGCATTTTCAGAGGACAGAGCATTCCAAAAATGTCACCCTTTGTAGAGCAACATGGGGATTTGAGATTTTTCATGTAGAAAAGAACCACACAGTTTTCAGATGAAGAAATTAAAGCTATCTATAGTCATATGAAAAAATTCCCTAAATCACTATTGGTCTGTTGCTTTCTGCTCTCAGCAACATTACAATATCTCAGTGTTAAAAAGGGTCTCACTGGCCACCTACATGAACTTTCACCTGACCCAAAATCTCCTCAAAGCATTCCCAATGGATATTCGCATTTCACCTTCACTTACAGACTGCCAGTAAGATGAAACCCATTACCTACCAAGGCAGCCCATTCCACCTTTGTTATTATTCAAGTATTTTCAGCTATGACTAACTCTCCATGACCCCATTTGGCATTTTCTTAGCAAAGATATTGGAGAGATTTGCCATTTCCTTCTTCAGTTCATTTCACAGATGAGGAAACTGCAGCAAATTGGGTTAAGTGACTTTCCCAGAATTCCACAGCTAGTATCTGAGTCCAGATTTGAACTCAGGTCTTTTGAACTCCTGGCCCAGTGCTTTATTCATTGTACCATCTAGCTGCCATTCCACTTTTGGATAGCTTTAATTATTAGGAAGTTGTTCCTTATGCCCAGGCTGAATCTGACTTCCTGCTATTTCTACCCTATATTCCCAGTTCTACCCCTGGGCTCAAATAGGACAACTCCATGTCCTTTACACACTTAAAGATAGCACTACTCTATAACAGTCTTTGGTCTTCTGGAGTAAACACTTCTATTCTCTTCAACCTATCTTTCTATGGTATGTTTTAGAGGGCCCTCACTTTCCTGGGTACTCTTCTTTGGATGCTTTCTAACTTGTTAAATCCTTTCAAAGTTCTTTGTCCAAGAACTTAACTTATTTCTACCAGTGTGGTCTGAATAGGAAAGAGTACAGTAGGTCAATCTCTTCCCTAATCTTGGGCACCATGCCTCCCTTAATTTAGGCTAAAATTTTATCCTCCATTTGGGAGGAGTGTCATCTTGTACTCTGACTCATATGGTACTTGCAGTTTACTGAAACTCAAATATCTTTTTTTTTCAGACATACAGGTTTCCAGGCATCCTACTGTTTTGTAGTCATGAGGTTAAGTTTTTGAACCTAAGCCAATTTTTTATTTATCTCTATTGAATTTTATCCTATAAGATTTAACTGCTGGCTTGTAAAGATGCTTTGTGGATGCTGATCCTGCCCTTCCATATACTATCTGTCTCTCCCAGCTTTGAGTCTGAAAATTAGACCACTATGTCATTTATACTTCTTGAAACTTGGAATGCAGTTCGTTCAAAGTAGTTGACTTGAACTCATCAGGGTAGCTTGGGTTTCAATTCTTATTAACAATTTTTGTTCTATTTTTTCCAGTGTAGAGATAATAATCTTGGCATAGAAAATAGAATCAAATAATCTGTAAAAAATCAAATAATTTTGTCTCCTCTCCAAATCCATCATCATCACTCTCTTCCCATCCCCCCAAAGTATATACTCTATCATTTTTGAGTCTCCTCTTTTCCCCCAATTTCATTAGAAAAATGATTTTTAGAATTTTGTTTTTAATATGTACCACTAACCTCACTGCTGGCACTGTTCCTAAAGGACCAACCATACTATGCTTTTATACTCATCCCTGTTATTTACCCTTCCTTCCATCTTAAGACTGTGCTTTTTTAAAAAACTTAGTTGGCTGAATTCCCTGTTCTCTACAGACAAGTTCCCCTTTTCTGAGTACTTCCTATCCCACTCAAGCTGATTTCTCCTATATAATTTTAGGCCATAATAGAATATCCAACCTTTGAAATAAACTTTTCTAGAATTTAGGAGATGGGTCAGACAGTACCTGAATTTATTTCTACTCCTCATGGATTTTGATGTGCAGAAATTTCCTCCAACCAAAGTTCCCCTCACTTCTTTGTGAGCAATAAGTTTTTCCTTACCAGTGAAAATAAGATCCAGAATAGTAATTCTTAAGGCCATTTCCACTACCTTCTGAAGGTTGGATTTATCTTTAAGGCAAAGTGAGAAGTGCTCATTTGCTTTGCTTTGGACAGAATAGAGTGTTAGTAGATGTCTAGACAATTGAAGCTCCCCCATCATTTCTATGCTGTGTTTCTAGGTCGAGCTTGTGATCTATTGTCAAAGGTTCTTGTCTATGTCTTGTCTACATCCTTCTGTCCATGTAGGATATGGCACACTCCTTTAATATAACAATTTTATTCACTGACCTTCACTTGGCTGATCTATATTTCTCTACACATTTTTCCTCACATGAGTGTATATTTTTAATAAATAAAATTATTGTTCTCCTGTTTTCCCCCATCATTTTCCAATTAAATAGCATATAACTTTCTGGAGCCATTTCCCATTCATGGAAGTCAAATTTGTCTCACTGCATCAGGCACCATGGTTCATGTTGCTTATTAACTACATTCAATGCATTTGTTGACAAAAATATGAGACCACGAGTTTTATTGCTGGCTCTTCTCTTGGTTTTTGTCCCTTATTAGTAAAATAGCACTATAAGGTTTGCAAAGAGCTTAATATGTGTCATCTCTCTCGATCTTCACAGCATCCCCTTTAAGTAGGTACTACAGGTATTTTAATATTTGTTAATTATATAGAGGAATGGAAGAATGAATTTACCAATGTATGCACAAATAAATAGAAGTTAAGTATCAAGTGCTTCTATGTACCAAGCATGGTGCTAAGCACTACACATACAAATGGAAAACGGAAATATTCCTTGTCTTCAAGGATCTTACATTTTAATCGGAGAGATAACTCATACAGGGAAGTGTTGACTAAATAAAGAGATTTTGGTCTGGGAAGTCAGAGGGATGGCGAGTAGAGTCTTAAGGAAGTAGACTGACATGCTCTATCTTAAAATAATAACAATCTTTATTTGATTTATTTCATAGAGCACAGGCTAAAAAGTGGGAGTGGGAGATAAGGGAGGAGTACAGCAAGAAGATGACCTAGGTGGTCAACTGGGTGGAACTTGAAGGATTCGTTCAGCCATTACGACAACTCAGTCCTCTAGTAGGAAGTTTCAAAAGTGAGAAGATGAAATTTCTCCTCCGAGACCCCCAACCTTAACAGGTATTGTCTCTGGAGGCCCAGTGATCCAGAGATTACAGAGGATTTGAATTCAGGTTTCTCTTGATTCCAAGTCCTTGCATTATGCCATTTTCCTTTCTTATGAATTACTGGGCATCTCTATTGCTTTCTTCCTGTGTTGTAGTTGCTACTTTCAGTGGTATCTACCTTATTCTATATATGGAAGGAGTTTTCTGTCTCCTCTTCCATTTTAAGCATAAAACCTTCTTTATCAAGTTTGCAACAGAATATAGTCCAGGCAAATATATTTTTACTAACCTTCATGAGTTGTATTCCATTTTTGGCCAAGACATAATCATTATTATAGCTTAAACTGTCAGCTAGAAACCTGGATTCTATTCTCAGATACTATTTTCTTAACCAGCTGTTCACTTTCCAAATCTGCTATTTTGTTTTCTGAACTCCTACTTTGAGTTGGTAGAAGGATGACAAGACATCAGTTTAACCAGTTATTCAATTCTGAAATTTGCCCTTCTCTTCTGAAGTGCCATTCTTCAATAAGCACAAATGATGAAAACACTACCTATGCCTCTCGTGAAACAATTCCAATGAGGAGGGGGAAAACGAGTTGTCTACTCATCTGAAGAAACTGACAGAGCCAGAGAGAATTCTTCTCACAACTTATACTTTTAAATCATGGAAGCAACAATGAAGAACTGGGTGAATACAATTATGTGCCATAGACTGTAAGAATAGTGTCAGGAGTATTAACTCTTATAAAGAGCTAAAACTGAGAAGGCTAGTTAAGGACCACAAAAAGTGTGTGTGTGTTAGCTATATTAAAGAAAGAGGAAGATTCAATAAAAAAAGAGTATCGCTCATGGTAGATGGAACAATGATGACTGAATAGCAGAGAAGGCAGAGCTCCTTGATTCTTATATTGCTTATGTTTTCTTTATCAAGGAAAATAAATAAAATATTGGAATAAAAAATAAATAAAACAAGGAATAAAAAAATTATGACTAACAGGGAGCTGACACCCAATATAAATAATGAGAGAGTTAGAGATCACCTAGATAGAATTAATAAATTAGATTTATTGATGATTACTTGGCTGGTCACAGAATAATCAAGAGTGGTTTCATGTCACCTTGGCAGGAGCTTCCTGGTGTAGTGCCTCATGGGTCTGTGCTGAGCACTACAGTTTTTAGCATTATGATCAATGACATGGAAAAAAAAACACAGATCACATACAATTTGGGGATGACACAGAACTGAGAAGGATTGCTAACATAGTAGATGGTAAGATCCCCAAAACTATCTTGACAGATTATACTGTTGGACTGCCTAATGAAATGAAAATCAATAAGGATATAAAATCTTACATTTGGGCAAAAGGTAAATTTTCTCACTTGGGTTAAACCTACATTTCATTAGTATGAGAGCAGGGAAGCATAGATGGGCCACAACATGTTTAAAAACCATCTGGGGATTTTATTGGGCTTCAAAGTCAATGAGTAAATGGGAATATGTGGTAGTCAAAATAGCTAATGTGATCATAGGCTATATTGAGAGGCACAGCTTCCAGAAATCAGTAGCCCCACTGTACCCTTGTCTGATCAGACATCATAGGCAACCAAAATGAGGAAAGGCCTTGAGTACATGCTACATGAAAAGTAGTTGAAGGAAGTGTGGACGTTTAGCATAGAAAGAGAACAAGGTAGTTGTCTTCAAGTATTTGAAGGACTGTCATAGAGAAGAAGGTTCAGTTTTGTTCTATTTGTCTTCAGAGGGCAAAGGAAGAGCAGCGGATGGAATTCGGAGAGTCATAATTAGGCTTTACATAATGGAAAGAATTCTTAATTCTTAGATATATCCAAAAGTGAAATGAACTACCTAGGGAGGTAGTATGTTTCCCCTCTATTGAAGTATTCAAGAAAGGTTTGGATTATTACTTATTTGGTATGTTGGAATGGTGAATTCTTTGGGGGCATGGCATGGACTAGATGCTAAATAAGGACCATTCTAACTCTTAAAGTCCTGTATGGACTGTTCAGGACTTCATACTTTCCTTTTGGGAGTACTATTTGTCCTTTTGAGAAGTGAATAGTGGTTGTTAGATTTGAAAAGTCTTAGGAAGCACTCTATTGTGTTTTGGACTCATAATTTGGAATGACAAAATACTTCTCTATTTCTAATACTTAGTTATATTAACGATTATCTAATTAATATTAGTTAACAAATAGTTACTTTACTATCCCTCTGCAATGAGTTAACAGTCACCATCATTCATCTCTCCTTCCTATAGCCCTTACTGTATGATTTGTCTCATAAGGGCACAGGTGTGTATACATTGTCTTTCCATGGCTAGTAGATTTTCCTTATAGCAAATTTCACATACATCACTTGGCTCAGTGTTCATTCATTGAATTCTTCCCTTTGCCTTCTGTGTCACATCTTTTCTATCATCCAATTTCCTGACACAAGTCAGGATTCCTTTTTCTTTTCAGATCCTTTTTCTTCATTTCCCTTTATATTTTAAAAAAAATTTATAAACATAATACAGATAATAATATTAAATAAAATATAAACAATATAATACATAAAAGACAACATAATAAAATAGTGCGAACACTAAAGAAATAATAAAATAACACAGAATAAGCATTTTCATACACAAATCAGAATGGAAAAAGAGAATTGTACACAAAACTGAGAATTTCTATTATGTGCTTAATGCTTTTCCTTTCAGTCATAAAATAAATTTACCTTATAACTTTCAAAGCATTTCTGCTTGTCCAGGTTTCCTTCTACCCTTTCTTTTGTTCTCTTTTGTTCACTAAAATACTTCAATAACCCTCCTTTCTCCCTTTTTTCTTGGGGGACTCTATCAATAAATACTTCTTTGCTTCCCCCATAGAAAAATAAAGAAAAGCAAAACCTTTAGAGCAATTATACGTAATCAAGTGAAATAATCCTTCTGTGTCCTCATACTTAAATCCTTTCCCATTTTTTCATTTTCCCTAATTACCTGGAAAATTAGAAAAATGATCTTCTTTCTAAGAACATACTTTGCCAAACTAAACTTATTCAAATTTTGATAGTATAATCTATGCTTGACCAGGCTCTTTTTTCCCCTTTGCTTTTACCTGCCATATTTAAATAACAGAGAACAATAAGAAGGATAGAGTTGACTTGCCCAGAACAGTTAACATAAAAGTGGTTTCCTATCTTTGCCCTAATTTTTTATAGAGCTGCTTATCATAACTTTCCCTTAAAATGCTTATAAACTACTAAATATATAATTATAGAATTTTGCTTGAGAATATTGAGCTTGTTGGTTGTTCATTCCTGGGGGTGGGTTCTATGTTTTTACCTTATATAAAAATAAACAATAATTTTATTGTATGTCTCCCATCATTCGTTGTTCTCATGAAATGGTTCTGTGATAATCACTGCAAGTTCTTTCAGTAAATGAAATGAAATTTGAATGATTTTTGTGGACATGAACATTAAGATTTTTCTTATCATCTTCTGACCTAGCATATTTAATTCTTTCTTAATTACATGTAGTGGAGCAACCCCATGGAGCATAGTCAGTTGCCATTCCTATTTTTAGGAGATCTTGTGGAAACTTTTAGTGGATGGGGTGGTGGAGAGCCTCCTTCTGGCCAGGGCTAAAGGATTGGCAGTCTGAGATGATGAAGACTTCCCTCATTGACAGATGAACCAGAAAATCTGATGATGTATAAGATGTAGGAGAACCAGCTACTGGCCCCTCTGCCTTTGCCTTTCTAGCTACCTTTTTGGCTTCATCTTTTCCAGGGGCATAATGTGACCCACATGAGAGGGTGAGAACAGTTCCTCTTCTATTCTGGTATCATGGTTTTCCCATAGCTGAGTTCTCAAGTGGAATGTAAACTCAACTAGGTTTGAGCTAGGGACCTGACTGTTTCTTCCTATTTTGTGTTTGTTTTCCTGATCTTTTTTTAAATTCTATTCATTGTATTTTGACCTTAAGAAATAAAACAGTATTTCCATAACATACAATAGAACCAAAAGATGATTGTACACAGAACTGCAAATCTGTCATGTAAAACTTATCAAGTGACATTCTTTTTCTTTTCTTTCTTTCTTCCCTCTCCTTTCCCATCCTGGAGATGGTTACCATTAGACACAAATACACACACACACACACACACACACACACACACACACACATACATATGCAAAACCATTCTATACATATGTTTATTTGTCAGTTTTTCTCTGGATGCAGATAGCAACTTCTTTTATATGTGCTTTGTAGCTAATTTGACTTAGTCATTTGAAGTTGTTCTTTTTTAAAATTTATTTTTTATTTTTAGTTTACAACACTCAGTTCCTCAAGTTTTTGAGTTCCAAATTTTCTCCTCCTCCCTCTCCTCCCCACTCAGCCCCCAAGACAAAATGAAATCTGGTATAGGCTCTACATATACCTTCTCATTAAATTATTTTCACAATAGTCAAGTTGCAAAGAAGAATTATAACCAATGGAATGAACCATGAGAAAGAAGAAACAAAACCAAAAAAGACAAAAAAAGAGAGAGAGCAAATAGTTATCCTCCATCTATATTGAGACTCCATAGTTCTTTCTCTGGGTGTGGACAGCTCTTTCCATTATGAGTCCTTTGGAGCTGTCTTCTGTAAGATTGGCTAATATGACAAAACAGGAAAATTATAAATGCTGGAGAAGATGTGGGAAAATCAAAGTTGTTCTTAAACAATGCTGTTGTTACTGTATACAATGTTCTCTTGGTTCTGCTCATTTTGTTCATCATTTCATGCAAGTCTATCCATGTTTTTCTGAGATCACTGAGGTCATCATTTCTCATGGCACAATAAAGTATCCCAGCAGGATCATATACTGCAGCTTATTCAGCCATTCCCCAAGTGACAGGTATCCCTGCAACTTCTAGTTCTTTGTCACACCAAAGAGAGCTGCTATAAACATTTTAGAACATATTGCTTCTTTTCTTTTCTCCTAATCATCTTGGGAAACAGACCTAATAGTGACATTGCTGGGTCAAAGGGTATAGGCAGTTTAATAACTGTTTGGATATAATTCCAGATTTGCTCTTCCAAAATGGTTGGATCAGTTCACAGTTCTACCAATAATTAATTAGTTTTTCCAATTTTTTTCCCATCCCCTTCAACATTTGTTGCCTTCCCCTTCAATCATTTTAGCCATTCTGATAGATATAAAATCGTATCTCAAGATTGTTTTAATTTGCATTTATCTAATCAATAATGATTTAAAGCATTTTTTCATATGACTATAAATTATTTTGATTTATTCATCAGAAAACTGCCTGTTCATATCCTTTGACCATTTATCAACTGGAGAATAACTCATACTCTTATAGATTTGAAAAAGTTCTTCATATATTTGAGATATGAGAATTTTATCTGAGAACCTGTCTATAAAATTTCCCCCCAATTTTCTGCTTTCCTTCTGATCTTGGCTACATTTGTTTTATTTGCGCAAAACCTTTTTAATTTAATGTAATCAAAATTAGCCATTTTATGTCACACCATTATCTCTTGTTTATTCATAAATTATTCATCTTTACAGTTTGATAGGTAATACATTCCACGTTCTTCAAGTTTTCTTGTAACATCTCTCTTTGTAATTGGGTTATATGCCCATTTTGATCTTATTTTGGTAAATGGTGTAAGATGTGGGTCTATGCCCAGTTTCTGCCAAACTGCTTTCCAGTTTTCCCAATAGTTTCTTTTTACCAAATAATGAATTCTTATCCCCCAAACTTAATTATTTTCTCTTGTGAAATACAAGGTTGCTATATTTATTTGCTATTGTAAATTGTATGTCTACTCTGTTCTACTGTTCTACCTTTCTATTTCGTAGCCAGTACCAGATAACTTTGATAATTACTGCCTTATAATATAATTTAAGATCTGGTACAGCTAAACCTCCTTCCTTTGCATTTTTTTTCATTAGTTCCTTTGATATTTTTGACATTTTGTCCTTCCGAATGAATTTTGTTTTTTTTCTAATTCAGGAAAAAATGGTAATTTAATTGGGATGGCATTGAATATGTAAATTAGTTTAGGTAAAATTGTCATTTTATTATATTGGCCCTGCTTAACAATGAACAATTAATATTTTTCCAATTATTTAAATCTAATTTTATTTGTATAAAAAGATTTTGGTAATTTTGTTCATGTAGTTCCTGACATATGTTTTCCTAATCTTAAATCACTGAGTATCCCAAGATGGACCTGTTCAAACTTTGAAACAACCTTGTGATTTCAAAAGTCCTGAGGTCCTGGGTCCCAGGGAGGAATTGGCAGGAGAAACTTCTAAATCAAAGAGAGTGGCCACAAGAAAGCCTGGCCTATTTTACCATCAGTTTTGTGGCAAGCTAGATGGCTCAGTGGATAGAGTGTTGGGTCTGGGTTCAGAAAGACCTGAGTCTAAATTTGGCCTCAAACACTTCCTAGCTATATGACTTTGGGCAAGTCATTTAACCTCTGTTTGCTTTAATTCGCTGGAGAAAGAAATGGCAACCACTCTGGTATGTTTGCTAAGAAATCCCTGTGGACAGTATTGGTTCTTATGGTCCATGTGGTCACAAAGAGTCAGACATGACTGAATAACTGAACAACAATACTTGCCAAGAGTTTTTTGGACAATGTCTAACTGGTATGATATATAAAATTCCTAATTAGTAGTTCTATAAACTGCTTTACATTCTGATGAAGCTTAAGTATCATTCCCACTGCAGATTGACTTCTGTTCTAATTATTCTGTTAATGTGTGCTGTGATTCTCTTATGTTCAACCTTTCTTGTGAGTGTAATAATAAATTACCAGTAGGATTCAAATTGTGCATTTAGTGCCTCTTTTATTTCTGCTTTCTTGGGGAGAGGGAGAATTCACCCCCTTTGACTTGTGAGCCATAATCTAATTTACCTATAATTAAAGTCATCCCAGAGACACCAGAGTCGAGGTCTTAAGAATGTGAATAGAAAACTCCTTTTCCTCCAAGGTAAGCTCCCCAAGACTGAATCCTATTCAAAACATATAGCTGGGTATAGGACAAGTAATGACGAGTGTCCCAGCCCTTGTGGGTACAGCTGAGCAGTCTAAATGTGAGACATGTTTTTTTTTCTCCCAGTTATGGCTTGAAGATAATTTTCCTTGAAGCGTAACATGGAAGTTGAGTAAGTCTGCTTTTTCTGCCGTCTGTTAACAGCATCTAGCCTGCTCTGAGCAATGGATCCATCCTTTCTTTGTACTTGCTCCATGAAGCCCATTAATTTTTTCTGACACTATTCTTACTGTTGTACGCTGCACTTCAATATTTATCCTTGGTTATGCATTCCCCCTTGCATTTTGCACACATCCTTTTAAAATAAGAACTTTCCTCCCTGCACAGTCATACTAGATTCTTTAGGTATCATACCTTTTCAGATCTCATTGGAATCATTTGTGGTGATATTGTCAGAATTTATTTATTTATTCTTCTTGAGTCTCAAAATTCTCTAGAACCATGATCTTTTTTAACAAGCTTTGGCTATGTGGTTATTTGTACTTATTTTTAACTGAAAATTTTGAAATTTTCCTCCTAAAGTGAAGGCTGACTAAAAAACCAACTAAATCCAATGCTCTACTCTCTGGCTATCAAGAACTCTAAGGAGATATTGATGTCATCTACCCCCTCCCTTTCCTTCCCACTGCAATCATAGTTCCTTTTGCCTGGACTATTTTAATAGTCTGTAAATTTTCTTCCTACTTCCACTTCTTCCTCTCTCTGATCCATTCTTCATACTGGTAATCTTCTCAGACCTCTCTTCAGATCAACTCACTCATTTATATAAACATTTTCAGTGGCTCCCCAAAGCCCACCAAATAAATGCCTACCTGAGCCCAGCAGTCAAGGTTCTCAACAATCTCATTCCAGTTGGCATTTTCAGCATTATTTGAAACCACTATTCTTTTTTGCATCTAGTTAAACTGGACATTTTTCAACCTCTGTTCTCATCCTGCCCAATTTGCTTTTTTTTAAAAAAATTACTGGACTCTAGGCTTGAAACAAACTTTCCCATAGTCTCTATCTATTAACGATACCTCATTTTTTCAAGGCCTAACTCAAGTGTCATCTCCATAAAATTCCACCCACAGGTAAAAATGACATCTCTCTCTTCAAACCTATTATACTTTCCTACATAGTTGTTTGTACATAGTAGATGTTTAATATTTTTGAATAATTGAATTGAAGGGAGAAAACATAGTAAATGAAAGCATGAGGCTATCAGTTCTTCCAACTCTAGTATTCTGTGCATATGATAATTTAATCTTCATATTACCAACCCATTTTATTGATCAGAAATAAATCCAGAATAACAGTTCTGCTCACCATTTCTTTCCTACCATATGAGACATGTCATTGTCATTAAGGCAATTTAAGAATTGATTAGAAACCATGCTCTTTAAATAAGGAGAATTTCAGCAAATGCCTAGAGTCTAGGCCCTAGACAGTTAAAATCCCCTTTCATTATTATCACTTACTTTGTTTTAAATAAACATCATCCATAACCTTGTGTGAGTCAGCCTCCTACAGAGATATTACTTTTATTTCTCTCCCCTTTACTGCTCATCCCAATACTGTTTTATTTGCTTTCCCCTGGAGGTTTGTGGATTTTCTCACAGCTCTATGTCTTGTTGACATACAGAGCAAATTTGTTGCATCTTTGATTAGATCTTAGAGGAGCATAGAATATTGGAATTTGAAGGTACCTTTGAGATCATCTAGTCTACTCCCTTCATTTTACAAGTGAGAATATGGAAGCCTAGGGAAACTGTGACTTGCCCAAGGCCACAATGTAATGGAAAAACTAGAATTAAACTCCAGGTCTCTTTTTGCTCAGATGCTGATTCCTCTTGTATTTTCTCATATGCTCAGTGCTTGCACAAAGCCATATATCCCTATGTTAAACTGGATCTGTGAATTCATCCATTTGGAAGTCCCCTTCAAGAACACAAATTGCCATCCAAAGATAAGCCTGCCCATCCTGTATCATTCATGCCCATGGCCCCCCATAAGTTTGCCCCATATTCTGGAGGTTTTCCTTGCCATTTCCTAACATCATAATGATACCAGCAGAATATTCTGACTGTCCACTGTCATCCTTCATTCTCCCTATGTGACTGACGCATTCATTTTCTTTCCATTACAATGTACACTCCATGAAAACAGAGACTTTGTTATTGCTTCTGTTTTTATTTTGTTTTGCCTTTCTTCGTACCATCAGGGCTTAGTACGGTGCCTGGAACATATTAAGTGCTTAACAAATGCTTGTTGAATGACTAGCTTTTTTCCTGATATCATCTTTTACTCCTTCCAAAGTTCCACCATGCATCTCTCCAATGCTTATTGCTTGATATATCCGGTTCTTCAGAGACTGTTATATTCGTGTCATACAGCAACACCAGCAGAATATTGATATTTAAAAATGGACCCTTGTTTATGAGAGAAGCTTAGAGCCATTGAAAGAGCTTTACAATTTCCCAAAAGGAATCCAGCCTGATCTCCTGCTCTTATTCAACTCTTATCCAAACCTATTATCCATTTATACTGTCTGTCCTACTTACACATACTAATGGAGAAGTTCTATAGATTATCCATCCAAAAATTTGTCATGATCTGGACAAAAGGCATTAGTCATCCACTTAGTTTTTGTTGTTGGATGGTCAGGCCAAACTCTTACTAGTGATTACACATCTCCTGCGGGAGGCTCTGTGTTGATCTGGAATTAGAAGCAAAATATCTGAAAGTCATGGGCAAATAAAAGCATCTAGAGGACCTCACCATCCATGGAGAATATCTCTTCAACTTGGATTTAACTTGGCCTCTGATCTGCAGTACGGTGTAGTAGATAGAGTGATACCCTTTGAGTCTGAAATAAGTAGTTTCATATCCTGCTTTTGATACTTACTGGCTCTAAATCCCTTCACCTATCTAAGGCTTAGTTTCCACATCTACAAAATGAAGAGTTTGGGCTAAATTATCTCTAAGATACTTTTGCTCTCTGAATCAATGACCTTATAATCCATCACAGTTGCTTTCAGGGTCTATGAAATTTGAAACTTTTTGATTTTTTTTTAGTAGACTGAAATGATTTGAGGAAAATAAGTCAACTTTATGAATTGACAACAAATATTTGTCTGGCTTTCATTTAAAAGAGTCTTTTGTATGGATTTTCTGGGGTTGGGGTTTCCTCTTTCCTTTTTCACCTTCTATTCTTAGCTTCTCTTCACTTGTATCTCATTTTTTTTTTCTGGTTGAGCATTCAAATCTCTTAAATACCTCTAAAGAATTGGATGTGAACTTGTAGACCTAAATTCTGGCAGTTATACTTTGCTGTACTACCTGGGTGATTTCCTCTTTCTTTAGGTGAAAAAGTCACTTATAAACCCAATACTACCATTATTCATGTATGAGCAAAGTTTGGCAAGCAACAAATTCATTTTTTACTAAAAAAAAATAATGCATTAGAAACCGATGAGGTGAAAGGGACAAACATTAGATTAGAAAGTGTCAGCTATTAATCAGGAAGGAGAATTGTTGGCAGGGTACTTACAATCTGAAACTCAGCATTTCAGAAACCCTTGTCTTAAGGTGCCATATGCTTTAGCATTTGGGAGGCTTTCAGAACATCCAGATCATTGTCAAAGACAAATGATACAAGCGGTCAACAGGGACATTAGGTCAGAGCACATCTAATTACTATAAAACAAGCAATACTTATTAAAAAATGAACCCAGGGCTTGAAAAAAAACAGTGGGGACAACCAATTGGAAAATTATTTGTATAGTTCTATTAGAGACCATTTGTGATCTTGAAACATTGATTTGAGTATAATACAGAATTAATAGCATTTGTCTAATGTTTTAAGATTTACCAAGTTCTTTACCCGAAGACCATTTAGTACAACCCACTTATATTACAGATGAGAAAGCTAAGGCTCAGAGAGATTGAGGAGGAAAGGAATTCGCATTTCGATAGCACCTACGATGTTCTGGACATTTTCCTAAAGTGCTCTAAAATCATTAGACACAATAATAATAGCATTTATATAGCACATTGAGGATTCAAAAAAGCACTTTACAAATATTATTTTATCCTCATAACAACCCTACAAGGTGAATGATATATATATGCATATATATATACATATGCTGAGTCCATAATAGCTACTCAATAATACTTGTTGATAAATTGATATAAATAAGGGAAGAAAAATTGTAATCATTACCTGTGTTGACTTGGAAAAAAATAGTCAAGAAATTTTGCTCATTAATTTGCAAAAGATCTTGGACTTGAATCTATTTTAGATCCTTAGTCTTATGCCTACTTCCCTCAGCTGGGGTGATTCTTTTATTTTTTATATATTTTTATAGTATAATGAAGTGAATTTTCCAAAAGTTACATTTTCCTCTCTGATTGATATTAGCTACTCAGTTTTATCTATCTCTGTAATAACTGTTTACTTACTTTAGTTGACTATTGTGCATTTACATTTCCCTTAAGGCATGTGTGTGTGTATGCATGCATGTGTGAATGTGTCCATGTGTGTTTACACATACATACACAATTTAATACCATGGTATAGTAAATAGAGGGCCAGCCTCAGGGTCAGAAATTGGATTCAAGTCCTGTCTCTTGCATATCTGTCTGTCTTACCATGACAAGGATTGACAGTAGGAATGGACCAGAATTTTCCAAGATGAGGATCATGAATAGATTGCAATCCATTCCTTGGGGAGTGCCTACATCCATGAAGTTACAGATATATTGAAATACCATAGAAGCAAATATATATATATGTATATGTATATATATAAATATATATACATTGTACACATATACACACATATATACATATGCATCAATATACATAATATAGAAATATGAATACATAAACAGATATACCTGTGTATATGTGTGTCTACATACATATGTAATTGTGAGAGACAGGATAACATAGTAGACAGAGATCTGGCCTTAGAGTCTGGACAACCTGGTTTCAAGTTCTCCATCTAACAAATATTAGGTGTCTGATTATCAACAAGTAACCACTTCTCTGTGACTCTGGAAATTTTCTAAGACTACAGATTACAGAAAAGTTTCCTGTATGAGTGGAAGGAATCTCCATACTGGAGGTTCCCCATGCCAATGAAATGTGTTTAAATCCACATAGATATGTATACTGTTATCTTCCTAAAAGCACAGATCTTCATGTCATTCCCCAATCCTCAACCACCCACCTTCCACATTTAATAAACTCCAGTGGCTCCCTATTACCCCCAGGACAAAATAACAAAAATGTAAAACACTCTGGCTTTTAAAGTCCTCCAAGACCTGCCCAATTTCTTATCTTCCAAACTTCTTACACTTTACTTCTTTCTATGCACTCTATAATCTAGCTACACTGGCCTTCTTTCTATTCCTCATATATGACACTTTATTTGTCTTCTGTGCTTTTTCAGAGCTATAGCCCTTTGTTATAACGTTCTTCCTCCTCACCTCTAATTCCTAGATTCCCTACTTAATGGCTATCTTTTGGGCCCCTTTTTTGATTAAAGAGGCCTATTCACTAAATAGGTATTACCTCACTCTAAGAGAATATATGAGAAGGTTTGAGCCTAAAAGGGCCAGGGTCTCCCATTGCATCCTGGGTCATCTCCAGTCTTCACCCTGATGAATATCTGGTCACTCACTGGACTCTGATGGCTCTGGAGGAGAAAGTGAGACTGGTGACCTTGCACAGCTCTCACTCAAATTAAAGTCAACTCCTGGTCATGTCATCCTCTCCCTGATGTCATGGTCCTCTTTGAGAACGAAGGACAAACACAATAACTGCATCCTGGTTTCCTTAGCTTCTTTAAAGACTACTCAGCACCAAGTCCACCTTCTACAGAAAGCCTCCTCCTCAACTCCTCTGACACCCCTTCTCTTTTAGATTTTTTATATATAGGTATATGTATGTATAAGTATATATGTGTGTATGTATTTATATGTATATATGTGTATATATGTATGTGTACACACAGATTGACATATCTCTATAATATATTTTTATACATAGTGTCACACAAATGAATATGAGAAAGAATATTCCTTAATATTAAAACCAGAAAAATATTCTAAGGAAGCTCCTTCCCAGGATAACTGATCACAGCATAAAGGGTGGTGAATGCTGTGTACATTCGATTTGCTGAGGTTGGCTTTGCTGTGAAATAGCACCAGGCAGCTGACATGAGACCTTCAACATAAACTTTAGGGAGGAATTCTGAAAGAATGAACTGTGCTCCCAATGTGGGTACCATAAACTTAGTAATGAATAACATTCCTTTGAAAGTCTCTACAAGAAAAGACAGCTCACTCCAGGAGGGATGTTTTCCTTTCTACAACTAAACTGTGCTTAGCCGATATTTGAAGCCTGACTTAACGCTTCTTGGAGCTATTCTTTGATCCAGTATGGTTTAGTCAAATTGACCATGATATGTTTGCAGACTGGGCATGGGGCCTAGGAGATTGTGAGAATGTATGTGTGTGGGGAAGGGTAGGAAAGTAGTAATAGGGGTATAGCCCTGTGTGCTTCTTTTGAATTGGAAGTTTGCCAGCATTTTTCCAAAAAAGGGAGCAAAACTTCATTTGCCCTCTAGCTTCCCCCTTTAGTTAGTAAGAAGAGCTTGAGATACCCATTTTGGCTATTAGAGGGGATTTGTGTTGTAGTCAAAAGAACCTTAGAGTTTGATTAGTATCTGAGTTCACTTCTGTCTTCTGATACTTGCTAAGTAGCCATAGAAAGCTCTTTAATCTTCCTACATGCCAGTGTCTGGTCCATAGTAGGCACTTAGCTAAATTCTTTTTCATTCATTCATTCAGTGTAAGTTTCAGCTTCTTCGTAAGTGAAATAAGGAATATAATGCCTGTAGTCCTTGCCTCACATGGTTATTATGAGGATCAATTCTGACAATATAAAAAAAACATTTTGCAAATCTTAAATCACTACTCGAATATTGGCTATTTTCCCCAAACGCTTTGAGGAAGGCTCAAAGATTAGCTACAAAATTTATATAAAATATTGAAAGTAAGACATATAAAAGGAAATGAAAAGAAAAGGTTCAATTAGCCTTAAAAAGAGGTACCTAAGTAGTAATTAATGAATGAATGTTCTTCAAATACAGAAAGAGGAGAAACAACAATTCTCCATATATCTGGAGGATAAAACAAGAAACAATTGATTTGGCCTATGACAAAATGCATTTCAATCAGGTATAATCAAGAATGTATTGTCGATGAAGCATTTTAATCCTGGAGGAGGATGTTCAACATAGGGTCTCTTCTTCTGAAGGTTTTAAAAATGCGTAGATTCCAAACTGTCTTATCTGTCATGTTTTGGGGTTCCCTTAATAATATTGGAGGGAAGGAAAGTTACTTATGGCATGAACACTTTGCATATTATAGGCACTTAATAAATGCATGTTGAATGTAGTTGTACTCTTTACGTATTAATTAGGTGTAACTAGCCATTCAGATATGATGATGATGATGATGACGATGATGATGATCAGAGTTGACATTTCTGTAGTGCTTTAAGGTGGGAACAACAATGATGAAGTTAGGGTTAGTGTTAGCAAAATGGTTTATGTTCCATCACGGTATGGTAGCAAGGGCATAAGCCCTGTAATCAGAAGATTAGGGCTCAAATTCTACTTCTGGCTTTACTACCTTGGTTAGCATTTATCCAATGCTACATTTACAAAATTTACATTGCCTCATTTTATCTTCACAAAAAGGAAGCATACAGAATTTTGAAAAGAAAAACGTATGATGCATAGTGGCATTTCAAAGCTTAATTTTGAAAGACTCCAAAATGTACACTGGTGAATTTTCTACATAAATATGAAGGAAAGTCACTAGCTAAGGTCAATTTTTCATAGACATTATTTACCTATGGTGCATGATATGACATACATTTATTATCAGAGGATGCAAAGTGATGTTGCTTTTGTCAATGTAAGGAACTCCTAGAGTAGAAACCATAATAGATTTGCAAGCCATATATAACTTAGTTGACAAGTCCTAGAGAGTTGTCTGAAGCACAGAATAGTTAAATGAATTTCCCAAAGTCACACAGCTAGTAAGTTTCTGAGTCAGGGACTATTTGACTCTACACCCAGCAGTGAGTCAACGAAAGACTCTGAATGCTAGCCAAATGTATAGCATTTCACAGTCTCTTCAATTTAGAATTTTTGTTCTTTCTGAAATAAAGTATTTTGAAGCTATGTTTCAATCATGTTCAGTTATTGATTGGCCTTTTTATAAGGTATATATGCATGTGTGTTTGTGTGTACACACACCAAATTGTATAGATTCTTTACTTACTAGCAGATGAGATTTCCAACTATGAAATGGAGCTGAGAACAACAGTTTAATTGAAAAGGATCAGACTGAATAAAGTCAGACACAGTACTTTGAAGACAGCTATCTTATATAACTATTAGGAGAAGAATTGAAACCCATCAAACAAAGGGATTGAGTTTTGAAAATGGATAAAGGAACAAGCGCTAAGCAGAAAACTCATATTTCAGACCATCAAGATGAATACGAAATGTTAGTCATAGGTTAGTTTGTGACTTTAAAAGAAATCAAGGTTGAACATGACCTCTGAAGGAAAAACCTATCTTTGTTGTCAGAGGGAATATGTCTTTTGAGAATTCTAAGAGCTCACATCCTAAGGTTTGCAAAGCATTATTACGTATATTATTTTACATGATACTCACAGTACCCCCAACAGCTATTTTTGTTCCAGTGTGGCAGAAAAGGGATAGAGCCTTCGTGATGTTAAGCAACTTTACCTGGGAGTCACATTGCTAATAAGCATCTGGGCTAGGACTGAAGCCCAAGTCTTCCTGACTTCAAGATAAAGCTCCTGACCTGAGCTGCTATACCATACTGGATCTCACTCAGAAGCATCATTCCCTAACAGTGGAGTTTTGTGGAAGTAACTAGAGGCAATAAAGCATCAACCTTAAACCATGAATTCTAACAAATGCTGTACCACATTCCTTTAAATATTCCTGAGTTTTGTAAAAGCTTTTTCTATTAAGTCTAGGCTCATTGGCATTTGGAAGTGAAGGTGGAGGGGTGTAAGAATCAGTGTGAAAACCCCTTGCCTAGATGTGTACAAAACTGGAAAGTTCTGTAGTCTGTACTTCTGCTGACACAAAGCTTATAGCATCCAAAACATCACAAATATGCTCTCTGACTTGAGTCTTCCCCTCCCTAGTTCATTTCTTTCTACACAAATGCCTCTGCATGTTTGGAGAAACCCTGTTTTTTCTTTGTTACTTTCCCCATATCAAAAGTAGCCCTTGGTCAAAGGGTTACTTTCTGTATCCTTTTCACAGACAGTCCTCAGAAAAGTTTGGAAATGACTTTCAGTGAGACATTTTTAATTGTTTCAAATTTATCTAAAAACAGGCTAAAAAGTTTAATTAACAAGCTCTGAGTAATAGTTCTACCATTTTTCCTCTGCTATCGGCTTTCACTTTTATTTACGATGGGTGTCCCCCTCGTTGCTCCTTTCCCACCAGGCTCACTATCACTAATATTTCTGTGATCTGTGAATAAACCAAAACTTAAAGTTAGCCCTTGCAATCAATGCAAATTAATGATTTTTTTAAAAAAAAATTTCAATCAGGAAAAGCAGCTTTGTAGTTGAAAATCCCATGCTGGCCTTAGAGTGGGAGTTTTTCCAGCCTCTGCTTAAATCCAAAAAATACTGCAATCTTCTGGCACAGGCTCACTGTAATGCTTTAAAAACAATTTAGCAACTGTCATTGCTGTAATTACAGTAACTAATTACCATCCTTAGCAAACAAATAGCTTAACATAATACGCAAGCCGAATCAATTTTGAAGAAATGCAAATTCCAAAAGCGAAAAAGGGCATTTTGGCAAACCTGAAAGAGAAGCGGGAAAATAATACACTTTGTTTTATCTGCACATAATTCCCAGGGAATATCATATCATAAATATTTGCATTCAGTTCTTATCAGGACATTTGCATTTGCTTCTTATCAGTCTGCAGGCCGGACTCTGCCAGATAGAGAGTGGAGCTCTACACCATGCACATATTTCTAATGAATCACGTCTCAGGCTGAGAGAATATTTTGGCTGGAACTTTATCACCCAGATGAAGAGGTCATTTACTCTGCGAGTTGGTTCATCTTGGAATTGTCTTGAGATTTTGATGTGATTCACCCGACCTGCTCATTTATTTATTTATTTGTTTTTAAAGACAAACACCAGGATTCCTTTGATTGCTGAAGCATTTCTTTCCAAAAGCAGCTGTTGAAAGGACCCTTCCTCCCTGGATCCCCTCATCAATGCCTCCCAAACCTCCAATACCAGTGAAATCATATGTAAATAATGCTGATTCCAATTATTTCAAATTCTATAGCAGGCCCTGCCATCTTTATTTTGTAGGAATCAATAAAGAGAAAAAAAACAAGACAAAGGATAAATCAAGCCCCACTCAACAATCATTATTGCAAAATTTAGTGCCAAATCCGGTTGTAGTTCTCCTGGAACACATTTGATTAGTGGCAGCTTCCTCCATAATAGGAAGGCCGTGTTTATGGCAAGGAAGCCACCTTACTAATGAGATCATCAGATTTCCTTAGCAGTTTACCAAGATAAATTAATTTTTCAATCTTATTATAAGCACTAGGACATCTTCCTCTTGAGAAAAAAAATAAGAATAAAAAGCAGAATTGTAGGTGTTTCTTCCTCTCAGATGCGAGTAACAGTTCAGTTCTTTTTTTAACCCTTGAATTTCACTTCTGATACGGCCTTCATGTGTCTGAGTAGAAAACACGGAAGGAGTCTGTTTCTATGGGAGAGAAAGGCAAGGATATTTTTCATGTTGATTGGAGCCATTCGGTTTTAATACGGTTAGATATATTATAGAAATGGGAGTCAGATTGGTGTCCCCAAAGCTCAGTATTTCAATCAAAGATTCCTAAATTCATACTGTTATTACATCTTTTTTTTCAATGTAATTTTATCATCCACTTAATATTGTTGTGGAAATTCTAGGGTCAAATTTGAAAGTAAAATTCTGGGAGGCATCACTATCTGGACCCAGGATTTCAATTTCCAATTATAAATTAAGATTCTGGTACAATGGGGAGAAATGGTCATTTGTGTTAGTTTCAAAATACATTTAATTATTGTGTGTAGTGATTTTATTCATGGAAAGGATTGCTTAAACTTAGTTTCACCTCCTGCCCAAATAGAATTCCATTTTGGTTTATTGGTTTAGTGCAAAGCACAGCTTCTGGTTTATTATTATTCAAATGATTGACACAACTCTATTTGGACCTAGAAAATGCTGTTTCAAATATCAGAAGAACTTTAAATACCTTATGAAACTTTATTCCTGTGACCAAAAGTGTTTTTTTCCAGAAATGATACCTCTCAAGATTTTCACAATTTTGGAGCCTTAGCATTTCCTCACCTAATGCAGCATTAGCAATAGGTAGAAATGTGTAGGCCCATACATCATGTCTTTTGAAAGCCTGAAGAGGCATTGTGATGATTGGCACATTGATATCTAATTTTGAGTTGAGACGTACCCTATTCAGTAAAATTTACTAGACTGGGAACTTCATAAGTGTAGATATTTTGTCTTTCATTTTGTATCCCCTAAAGTACCCAGAGCTGTGGTCAATGTATAGTATTCAAATATAGTAGGCACTCAGTAGGATCATATGGTGACTATGTAATGAATGAATGAATGAAATTATTGGCAATGCTATTGATAATTCCACATATCAAGAGCATTTCAGACTTTAATCAAGTAAGATAATTAAAGAAATTAGCAATAGTAAACATGATATGTGAAGGATATATTTTTTCAGACTGTTTAAAATAAATTTAAAGTCTTTTTGTTTTCATAAAGTTTTTGGTTTTCCTTAATTCTATTGTGTGTGTGTGTATAATCTATATAAGTATGTATGTATATAAAAAGTAATATATCCAAGATATTATATATAACATGTGTCATATGCTACTAGAACTATGAAATTATACGTCCAATCCAAAATAATGTTATGTGTATGTATGTATGCTTACACATATATACACACACATGTATATTTAAAGCAATAGCCTTCAGTAGTAAGAAACTTTGGACTCTGATGAAATTTAAAAACATACATAGAAAAGAAATCGGATCTATCTTTTATGTCTTATCATTGTTTTTAGCCTTTTCTTTGAGGTGGGGAGGAGCTACAGTTAAGAGCTTATTATCAGGGTGAAGGATGCAGGAAATCCAAAATATTTATGTTTATTCATGGCACACAGACAAAAGACAGTACTCAGGAAAAGGGTTTTCTGATTAAGTGATTGAAAACACTCTGGTGTATTTTAATAGCTTCTTCTGTCCAAGAGATAACATCATATTCATCCTTATCGCTGTTCTTAAACTTATTTTAAACATCCTCCTATGCTTTTCCAATTAGATACTCTGCTCTCTTGGCATCCTGCTTCCCAACTGCAACTCATCTCATTTGTTTGCTTTCTAATTTTTGTCAGCAGGTTGAGTGTCAAACTAGGCATTTAACAGATAATTGAAGTGAAAGGCTTTCTGGGTTAAAATTCATTTCCGTGGTCCTCAATTATAATCTTTCAGGGAGAAGCCCCAGGAACATTTTAAAAACCAACTTTCACTTTTACATAGCTCAAAATAATAGGTGAAGAGCAGGATAAAATAACATCAAAGAGGGTATGTCATTATTAATTGAGAATCTATGGCATCTAATAGGATAAGAATCAGTTCAAATCCTAGTTTTGTAGTTAGAAGGGGAAAATTTGTGCAAGAACAGGAGCTGTATCATCAAGTGACACACACATTTCTTAAGAGAATGGTCCTCATCTGGAAAATGATGGAATTGGACTAGATTGTATTTAAGGTCCCATCCAATTCTAAATCTTATGATTACATATTTTAAAATATGTGTACATATTGTGAACATAGGAAGGCAAGATGATGCTTCTGGGAAGAGGGGCAAATGTTGCAATAAAACAACTAGTGTCATTTCTCTTTGCTCATTTGAAGAATTGTATTCTTTTACATTAGAGTCCCCAAATTGGGAGAAAAGGTAGATATACAGTTGCTTTGGGAAAATCACCTGAGAGCTAAGTTTTAGCAGGGAGAGTCCTTTGTCATCCTCATGAAATAGCGATATTTTGATTTGTCCTCTTGGTAGAAATAAAGGGAGAAAACTGAAATAAGATTATAAGGGGAATATTCTACAGCTGACTAAATAAGATACAGATAATGTTTTATATATGTAATAGATATCAACTGAAAAAAACAAAAACAGAACAGAACCAATGGCACAGAGGTAAGGGGGCCTTTAATTATTCAGACATCCAATTGGAGTATAATTTTTCTAAGAATGGAGTGTCTTGATTAAATATTTTTACTGTTTTTATTGTGAATTTAACAATCATCATCAAATAAAAAAATTATTCTATCCACAATGAAAAAGATTATGTAAGAAGTGGTAGACTTCTATTATATACATTTTAAAACTACATGTGTATTCATATATACATGTGTCATTTAATCAGGTAGTAACCAGATTTTTCGATTTATGTCTCTTCCTTTTTGAGTTTTTAACGTGTGTTTAAAAAGATGCTTTGTTGCTTCTTTTTTATATCTAAAACTACTTACTAAACCATCACTTCCTCAAATTGAATAAATATGTATAATAAAATTAAAAATATGTGTTATAAAAGTAAAATCAACTATCTCAATTACACCTGATTAATTCTTGACTTGTTATACTTAACAATTTCATCTCTCAGAAAGCAGAAGAAAGATTAAGGCTATTGGGTACTTAATTCAGGTCAACAAGGAAGAACTAAAAGAAGAGAGAAATTGAGAAAACCTTTGCAAAAAGTCACAATCTCTTTTATCCAATTGGAGGAAAGAAAAGCTGGGCAAAATGAGATGTGGCACAAGGTAGGCATAATAAATATTTGTTGAGTTGGCACAGTATATGTTTAATGGCAGTGCTGCTGACAAATGTTCAGAGGATTTTTAGCTGAGCAGGATAAGAATAATAATCTCAAACATTTATGGAATGTTTTACACTTTGCAAAGATCTTTACTTATGTTATTGCCCTTGATCCTTAAGTCCTGCAAGTAGGTGCTATAATTATTCCCGTTTTACAAATGAGGAAACTGAGGCTGAAAAAGGTCAAGTGACAAGGTAATACAGCTGGTCGGTCCTGAGGCAGGATTTGAATTCAAGTGTTCCCTACTCCTAGTTGTCCACTCTGTCCACTGTACCACCCATCTGTCTAGAAGTTCCACATTCTATGTAAAAGCAACCATTGACATGGTTGCTTAAAATAAAGCTATAGTAAAGTTACTTCTGAATTAATAGAAGTATTAGCTGCACATCTTAAGGTGTCACTGGCATCTGTATTCATCTGACCTCTTCTGGAGTACTCTGTTGATTCTTGGAGATATATATTTTAAAGACCTAAACTACCCTTCGTGAATATTGATGGGGTCAAAGGACTGTGAATCATTTCAAATTTTTATCATAGAACTATAGAATGTTAAAGTTGTCAGTGATAGCATATATCTGTTAATTTTACATATGGGAATATTGAAGCCCATAGAGGTCAAGGGATGGCTACAAAACCACATGGTGAGGGAGTGGCAGAAACAAGGTCACACAGATAGCCACCCTAGCTGGATCTCTACAAACCACAAAACTGCAGACTTGCATTGCCCAACACATCTTCAATCAAATCATCAACATACATAACAAAATCAATCAACCAATCAATCAATCAATCAATCAATCAATTAATTAATCCAAATACAACAGCAAGAAAGTGAGCCACCTTGGGTAATAGTAGGATTAATGTTGACTATTTTCATCATTTTGTGTGTGTGTCTATGGGTTGAAAGAGGAAGAGACATCAAGGAGCTCTTCCAAACAATTAAGTTCTATATATGTAATTATGAATCTTATAAAAAAGATTCAGACAGAGAGACCACCTAACACTAACTAAAGCAGAATTATTAACTTCCTGGCATGACACCGTCTTCCATTATGCCAGATGGCAAAGATTTTACTATAAATATATTTTAAGTAATTATGATGTCCTAGGATCATAAATCCATAACTAGAAAGGACCTAAAAAAACACCTAATCCAAACCTTTCATTTTACAGATGAGGAAAGCAAGGCTGGGGAGGTTAAATGATTTTTCTTATGGTCACGTATGTAGTAAGCATAAGTGGCAGGATTTGAACCAGGATCTCCTTGTAGATTCTCCCTGAATGGACATAGAACAGAACCCATCTAGGTCCTGGTAGAAAGTCTCATCGGGGTCTCCCCCATCCCTACACATAAATCATCACTTAATGGTTAACCTTCTGATGATAAATCTCATTGGATTTAGCAAATATTGTGAACTCCTCATAGGCAGAAGCAGGAGAACATTGTACACAGTAACAGCAATATTGTACAGTGGCCAAGTGTGAATGACTTAGCTATCTTGATCAATACAATGATCTGAGACAATTCCAAAGCACTTTTGAAAAATGCTATTCATCTCCAGAGAAAGAACTGATGGAGTATGAATGCAGATTGAAGTATACTCTTTTCACTTTATTTTTCTTATTTTTTTTGCAACATAGCTTATATGTAAATATGTTTTGCATGATTTCACATGTATAATTCACATAATATTTCTTGCTTTCTCAATGGATGGGGGAGAGGTAGAAAGGAGAGAATTCAGAACTCAAAATTTTTTGTAAAAAATAAATGTTGAAAGTGAATAAATGAATCTATTTAGAAAAAATACACTATATCCAACTTGAAACAATACTGCAAGTGAATAGATAGCTACATGGAAAAATATTGCCTAATTCCATAGTACATAACAAGACTGACTGAATAAGGTTATTACTTTCTCTATGTGTATATAATTTTTAAGAAGCTTACTAAGGCCCTAACATAGGCTAATGTCTTCAGCAGGGGAGAACAAGTAACAATTCATGAATCAAAATCCATTTTATTTTTTTTTTTTGATATGAAGGGTAGTTTTGGTAGTAAAGTGAATAGCACTTTGGGCCTGAAGTCAAAAGATTTAAGTTCAAATCTGACCTCAGATACTTATTTGCTATATGACCCTGACCAAATTACTTTACCCCTGTATGCTTCTGTTTCCTCATCTGCAAAATGAAGATAAAAATAGCACTTTCCTCACAAAGTTGTTGAGGATTAAATGAAATAATAATTGTAATACATAGCACAATGCCTGGCAAGTAGTAAGTTGTATATAAATGTTATTTATATTAGTAATATTATTATAATTAATAAGTAATAATATGATTAAAATTATTATATTTATTAATAATATTATTATAGAATTAGGATAGTAATAGAAGCTTCTTCATGAAGCTGTTGTGAGGATCAAATGAAATAATATTTCTAAAGTGTTAATAAGGTTATATAGCAAGAGGAGGTTGTCTCTCAGGAGTTCAGGATGGCTCCATTGTCCATCTTGATAAAGGTAAAGGAAACAGATTGTCTTGTGATAGTCACAGCAAGGGGTTTCTCTCTTAGTCATTGCTGGCAAGATTCTTGCCAGAGTCTTCCTTAATAGGCTAATATTTCACCTGGAAGATGATCATCTACCTGAGAGCCAGTGTGGCTTCAGAAAGGGCCAAGGAACAGTCAATACGGTGTTTGCTGCCCAACAATGCCGGGAGAAATGCCAGGAACAGAACAAAGGTCTGTAAACAAAGTTTGTAGATCTGACCAAGGCCTTTGATACTGTTAGTCATGAGGGTTTATAGAAAATTATGTCAAAATTTAGGCTAGCCATATTGTTTGAATGCAAAATGTCCACTTGCCAAAAAGACTATTTTATAGAGAATGCACACAGGGCAAGTGTTCACATGATGGTCAGAAGAAGTAATACAAGGACACTCTCAAGAACTTTGGAATTGACTTCTGACATGGAAGATATTGGCCTGGGACCACTCAGCATGGCATGCCCACATGAGAGAAGGTGCTGTGCTCTATGAGCAAAGCAGAATTGAAACAACTCAAAGGAAATGCAGGATGTGCAAGTTGGGAGTAACCACCCCAATTGTTCACATGGACTATTTGTGCAGACCTGTGGTAGAGCATTGAGAGCTTGTATTAGCCTGATCAGCCACAGTTGGACACATTGAATCTTGACTCAAAGCATAATGATGTAATTTTGGTCCTCTTCGAGAATGAAGGACAACAACCAACAAAAAGTTTCTAGGGGCTTCCTAAACTTAGAAAGCACCTACTACACTACCTTCCTTCCTTCCTTCCTTCCTTGGTTAGTTTGAAACTGTCATGTAGATAGCATATGGGAAAACCAGTGGATGGTCCGTGTGTTCCAATGCTGTCTTTAAGAGGTTGAGAAGAAGCATGAAAGGCCCCTTTTGTGTGGACCCCCCCACCCCCAGTGATGGGCAAACATGAATAAGGGCTGCCCAGGATGTACAAGCATGAAAGGCTTCAGATTTACACATCTTTTAAAATATTTTAATTTTTCCAATTACATGTTAAAACAATTTTAACATTTTTAACGCAAGACATACATATATATTAATCTACTCTTTGCAAATTTGTAAATCACATGCATGCTTTCAGCAGAAATGCTTTTCTCTTCCAGTTCCTTTGTGACTGTATTTTTCATGTTGTGAAAGACTATATTTCCCTCCATCCTATCCCACCTGCATACCCCCATTTATTCTATTCTCTCCTTTGACCCTGTCCATCCTCAAAAGTGTTTGCATACAATTATACCCTCCCCCAATCTGTCTTCCCTTCTGTCATCCTCTCCCTCTTATCATCTTCCCCCTATTTTCCTGTAGGATAAGATAGATTTCCATAACCAATTGAGTATGTATGTTATTCTCTCCTTAAGCCAAATCTAATGAAAGTAAGGTTCTCTTATTCCCTCTCACCTCCCCCATCTTCCCCTCCACTATAAAAGCTTTTTTTGGTGCTTATTTTGTGTGAGATAATTTGCCCCATTCTACCTCTCCCTTTCTCCTTCTCTCAGTACATTCCTCTCTCTCTCTCTCTCTCTCTCTCTCTCTCTCTCTCTCTCTCTCTCTCATATATATATATATATATATGTATATATATATATATATATTCCCTCCAACTACCCTAATAATGAGAAAAGTCTCATAAGTTACAAATATCATCTTTCTATGTAAAAATGTAAACAGTTCAACTTCAGTAAGTCCCTTATGATTTCTCTTCCCTGTTTACCTTTTCATGCTTCTTTTGAGTCTTGTATTTGAAAGTCAGTTTTTCTATTTAGATCTGTCTTCTAAAAAATGCATCAAATTCCTCTATGTCATTGAATATCAGTTTTCTCCCTTCGTTGATTACATTCACTGCATAGGTGATTCTTGTTTTAATCCTAGCTCCTTTGACCTCTGGAATATCATATTCTAAGCCCTTCACTCCCTTAATGGAGAAGCTGCTATTTCCTTTTTAATTGTTTCTTTCTGGCTGCTTGCAATATTTTCTGCTTGACCTAGGAACTCTGGAATTTGGCTATAATATTCCTGGGAGTTTTCCTTTTGGGATCTTTTTTAGGAGGTGATCAGTGGATTCTTTCCATTTCTATTTTATCGCCTGGTTCTAGAATATCAGGGCAGTTTTCCTTGATAATTTTTAAATGATTATGTCTAGGCTCTTTTTTATCATGGCTTTTAGGTAGTCCAATAATTTCTAAATTATCTCTTCTGGATCTATTTTCTGGGTCAGTAGTTTTTCCCTTGAGATATCTCACATAGTCTTCTATTTTTTAATTCTTTTGGTTTTATTTTATAATTTCTTGATTTCTCATAGAGTCATTAGCTTTCATTTTCTCCATTCTAATTTTTAAGGAACTATTTTCTTCAGTGAACTTTTGGACCTCCTTTTCCATTTAGGCAATTCTGCTTTTTAAGGCATTCTTCTCCTCATTGGCTTTTAGACCCTCTTTTGCCATTTGTGTTAGTCTATTTTTAAGGTATTATTTTCTTCAGTATTTTTTGGGTGTCCTTTAGCAAGCTTGATTCATTTTTCATGAATTTTTTGCATCACTCATTTCTCTTCCCAATTTTTCCGCTACTTTTTTTTACTTGGCTTTCAAAATCCTTTGAGGTATTCAATGACCTATAACCAATTCATATTTTTCTTGGAGGCTTTGGATGTAGGAGCTTTGACTTTGTTGTCTTCTGGTTGTATGTTTTGATCTTCCTTGTCAACAAAGTAAGACTCTGTACACTGCTTATTTTCCCAGCCGATTACTTGACTTTTTAACTCTTTTTTAAGGTAGGGTTCTGCTTCCAGTGTGGAGGGCAAACTGCCCCAAGCTTCACTTGTGGGAAGTTTGTGCTGCTGTTTTAAGAGATATTTCTAGGGACCTATAAGTTTTCATTTCTTCCGAGGTGGTATAATCTAAGGAGAGCTGTTTACTCCTCTCCTGGCCTGTGCTCTGGTCAGTGAGTGATCACAAGCACTCTTTTCTGCCCTAGAACTGTGAGAAAGGTGTTCCACTATTGCCACAAGCTCTGCCATGCCAATGTCTTCCTTGCCCCAGGACTGCTACCCAGATCCAAGTATGAGCAGAGCAACAAAGTCCTGCCTCAGTGCCAGCAAAGGGACCCCTGTAAACTCCTCCTGATCAGTTATTCCATTCCCTTACCATCAGTTGGCTGAGGGCTTTAGAAGCAGCCCCTGCTGCCTGCCACTGCCACTGCTGCCCCTCCAGGGCTGTACTGAGGCTGGGGCTGGTCTGTGCTCCTCTCTCACCCAGGTCTGGCAGACCTTTCCCACTGACCTTCTAAGTTGTCTTTGGTGTGTACGGGTTGAAAAGTCTGGAAAATGCTTCAGCTGCCAGTGACACAAAAAGTCACAAAGTATAATCCGAGGCAATCATTAACTGGAAGATCCAGTAACCTTCCTAGAAAAGGAGGTATTTAATTTGAACATTAAAATGTTGTTAAGGAATTCACCCAGAATTGTGGGTATAGAGAGTGTTTTAATTCTAAAATAAATCATGAGAAAATACACAGAGGTAGAAAAGTATGGGGCATAGATAGCTGGGACTGGGGAAAAGCAAGTAGTTGAGTCTGGCTAGCATGTAAAGAACTTGTAAGAAAGTATTATAAAGTAAGACTGGAAAGGTGAAACAACCAGTGATTTTGTTTCTATATACAAACAGTTATCTTTCACAAATACTCGATAATCAAATGGATCTGTGCTTTCATTGATGTGAGGATTCAATTCAGACATGCAGATATGGAGGTAGAGCCAAGATGGTGGAATAAATGTAGGGACTCACCTGAGCTCTCCCAAATTCCCCTCCCTCCAAACAATTTTAAAATAACATTTCGAAATGACTTCTGGAATGGCAAAAGCCACAAAAGGATGGGGATAAAACAATTTTCCATCCCAAGACAACTTAGAAGGTATACAGGAAAGGTCTATATCACTAAGGATGAGAATGGTTGCATAGTCTAGCACAAACAACACCCTGGCAAGCCAGTAACAGGTTCTACCCCCAGCAAGCCAGCACAGGTTGTAGGGGCAAACAAATAGGTGGCTGTGACTTCCAGAACTCTCAGCCCACAGACAGTAAGGGGCCTGGACAAATAGTCAGGATAACATTATGGGGGACACTTTGCTGGCACTCTGTGCAGGACTTTGCTGCGTTGCCCATACAGGTATTGGGGTCGCAGGACCAAGTTGCAGTCCTAGTGCAAGGAGGAACACTAGCACATTACAGTGTGATCATAGAGGAGCGGGAACTTGGGTCACAGTCCCAGGATGAAAAGAGTGCTTGTGGGGGCGGAGCCAAGATGGCGGCTGGAAAGCAGTGACTGGCGTGAGCTCCCCACCAAGTCCCTCCAAAAACCTATAAAAAATGGCTCTGAACCAATTCTAGAGCTGCAGAACCCACAAAGTGGCAGAGGGAAGCAGGGCTCCAGCCCAGGACAGCCTGGATGGTCTCTGGGTAAGGTCTGTCCCGCACGGAGCTCCCAGCCCCCAGCTGAGGGGAGCGGAGCTGAGCCCAGCACACACGATGCGA
>CM053622.1:123664132-123723302 GCA_028646595.1 Phalanger gymnotis | reverse complement strand
GGGGGGGGGAGGAAATGGGGAGAAAATTTGTAATTCAAACGCCTGTGAAAATCAATGCTGAAAACCAAACATGTCAAAAATAAATTAAAATAAAAAAATAAAAAGAGTGCTTGTGTATGCACACAGAACAGAGCATAGGTCAGGAGAGTGGTGACCACACCTCTCCTTAAATCATACCACCTTAGAAAAACTGAAAACTTGTAGGTCCCCAGAATTAGTTTGGAAAATATCGGCACAAAAAACCTAAACTTGAGATAGTGTTCCCTCCACATCAGGAGCAGAGCTAAACTTTAAGATAGTTAAAAGGCAAGAAATAGGCTGGGAAAATGAGCAAATGACCACAACCACAACACCAAAGGACTTAGAGGAAGTTACTATGGTGATAGGAAAAATCAAAATTAAAACTCAGATGATAAAAATGTCAAAATGGCTACATGCAATTCCCATTAACGAGAATTACCTGTAATGAGGATAAGCTAGAATTCTTCTCCAAAACACCAGGGGCAAAGCAAAGATGCCCATTTTCATGACTATTATTCAATATTGCACTAGAAATGCTAACTACAGCAATAAGAGAATAAAAAGAAATTGAAGAAATTAGAATAGACAATGAGGAAACAAATGTGTCACTCTTCGCAGATGATACAATGGTATATTTAGAGAATCAATTACAAAACTAGTCAAGTTAATTAACCACTTTAGCAAAGGTGCAGTATATAAAATAAATCCACCTAAATCATTAGCAATTTTATATATTATCAATAAAGTCCAGCAGCAAGATATGGAAAGAGAAATTCCATCTAAAATAACTGTAGATAATATAACATACTGTTATGGTAATTAGGTGGGACTTTTTTTTTTTACTGTTTTCTCTTTTGCAATACAGAAGTAATCAAGTACCTTTGATGATTTTTGCCTTCCAAATGTAATAGCAAGGAAAGTGGACCTCTTGTTGTCTTTATTTTGGAGTGCTTCTCAGCACTAAGGAATCTTTGATTGAATTGGGAGTCTTTGATGACCTGATTACACAAGGGAAGGCCTAGTTCACAAGGGTTTGAGTCCCAGGGTTGTGATGCCCTTTAACTCTGAAGAAGTGCATATAAACTCAGAGATTAGTGTTTTGCCTTTGGGGGAACACTCATTGAAAGGGTGATCATGATGAGACTCTGGGTAGCTATTGAAGCGGTCCCCCTAGCTTTGAAAACCCAGATGCTTCTCTCTCTGGTAACTGTTTGTGTATTGCTTGGACAGACAACTAGAAGCCTGTCTGCTGATTTGTGTTTATTTGCTCTGTTTGTATAATGTATGCTTGTAACTTTTGTTTGTATTTGCTCTGAAGTTCAGTGTGCTGACTTTTTCCCCTGAACTAAGTGAATGATATATGTATGTTTAATTAAAGTGATATTGTTAACCCCTTAAAGTTGCTTTCCTTATAAAAGAAGATCAAAAAACCTATGCTGGTCTTCCACTCCCACAACTGTGTTAGCAACATTGTTGTTAGCCATACTTAGGAATCTATCTGCCAAGACAAACCCACGAACTGAATGAACACAATTACAAAATACTTTTCACCCAAATAAAGTCAGATCTGAACAATTAGAAAAATATTAAGTGTTCCTGGGTAGACTGAGCCAAAATGATGAGATGGCAATTCAACCTAAGTTAATTTATTTATTCAGTACCATATCAGTCAAACCACAAACAATTATTTTATACACCTAGAAAAAAATAACAAAATTCATCTAGAAGAACAAAAGGTTAAGAATATCATGGGAATTAATGAAAAAAAATTGTGAAGGAAGGTGGCTTAGCTTTACCAGATCCCAAATCGTAGTACAATGTAGTAATCATTAAAATGTTCTGGTACCAGCTAAGAGATAGTGTGATGGATCAATGTAACAAATTGGGACAAATCAAAAACAGTATGGCAGAAACTAGGTATACACCAACATCTCACACTGTACAGCAATATAAGGTCAAGATGAGTAAATGATTTCAACATAAAAGGTGATGCCATAAACAAATTAGGGGAACATGGAATAGTTTACCAGTCAGAGCTATGGATAAGGGAAGAATTTAAGACCAAACAAAACACAGGGAGCAATATGAAATGTAAAATGGATAATTTTTATTATTTTAAATTAAAAAGGTTCTGCACTAACAAAACCAATGCAACCAAGATTAGAAGGAAAGCAGAAAACTGGGGGAAAATTTTACAGCAAGTATCTTTAATAAAGGCATCATTCCTCGAGTATATAGAGAACTGAGTCAAATGTATAAGAATATACCTTATTCTTTAATTGATAAATAGTCAAATGATATGAATCGGCTATTTTCAGATGAAGAAATCAAAGCTACCTATAGCCAGATGAAAAAATTTTCTAAATCACCATTGATTAGAGAAATTAAAATTAAAACAAGTCTGAGGTACAATCTCATACCTATGAGATTGGCCAATATGACAAATAGGTGAAAATGACAAATGCGGGAGGAGATGTGGGAAAATTGAGACACCAATGGAGTTGGTGGAGTTGTGAACTGATCCAACCATTCTGGAGAGCAATTTGGAATTATGCCCAACAGACTATAAAATTGTGCATACCCTTTAATCCACCAAAACACTACCAGTTCTGTATTGCAAAGAGATCAAAGAAAAGGGAAAAGCATTGATATGTACAAAAACTTTTATAATAGCTCTTTTAGTGGTGGTAAAGAATTCGATATTGAGGGAATGTCCATCAGTTAGGGAATGGCTGAATAAGTTGTGGTATGTGATTGTGATGGAATACTATTGTAATATAAGAAATGGAGCAGGATGGAATCCCAAAAACCCGGAAAAACTTACATGATCTGATACAGAGTGAAGTATGAGTGACTTAGCTATTCTCAGCAATATAAAAATGCAAGACAAATTTGAAGGACCTATGTTGAAAAGTGCTATTCATCTCCAGAGAAAGAACTGATGAAGTCTGAGTGCAGACTGAAGCAAATTTTTTTTTGCTTTTTTATTTAAAATTTTTTTTTTGGTCTGTGTTTTGTTTTACAACATAAATTTCCATAAATATGGAAATATGTTTTGTTTTACATGATTGCACATGCATAACCATTGCTTGCCTTCTCAATGAGGAGGGGAAAAAGGGAGAGAGGGAGAGAATTTGGTATTCAAAATATTTTTTTAAAATGGGGGCTGAGCCAAGATGGCAGAGTAAAAGCACCTATGTGCTGGCTGGCTGGGGGTAGAGCCTGTTACTGGCTTGCCAGGGTGTTGTTTGTACTGGACTACACAACCATTCTCATCCTTAGTGATATAGACCTTTCCTGTTGACCTTCTAATTTGTCTTGGGATGGAAAATTCTTTCACCCCCATCCTTTTGTGGCTTTTGCCATTCCAGAAGTCATTTCAAAATGTTATTTTAAAATTGTTTGGAGGGAGGGGAATTTGGGAGAGCTCAGGTGAGTCCCTACGTTTATTCCACCATCTTGGCTCTACCTCCATATCTGCATGTCTGAATTGAATCTTCACATCACTGAAAGCACAGATCCATTTGATTATCGAGTATTTGTGAAAGATAACTATTTGGATATAGAAACAAAATCACTGGTTGTTTCACCTTTCCATTCTTACTTTATAATACTTTCTTACAAGTTCTTTACATGCTAGCCAGACTCAACTACTTGCTTTTCCCCAGTCCCAGCTATCTATGCCCCATACTTTTCTACCTCTGTGTATTTTCTCATGATTTATTTTAGAATTAAAACACTCTCTTTACCCACAATTCTGGGTGAATTCCTTAACAACATTTTAATGTTCAAATTAAACACCTCCTTTTCTAGGAAGGTTACTGGATCTTCCAGTTAATGATTGCCTCGGATCGTACTTTGTGACTTTCGTACACCCTTAGGTAGTATTTTGAATGATGGCACAAAGAGGTGTCTAAGTGGTGCAGTGAATAAAGCATGGGAGCTATAATCAAGCAGACCTGAGTTCAAATCTGTTCTAAGACATTTAACAACCCCTGTTTGCCTCAGTTCCATCTTCTATAAAATGAGGACAATAATAGCGCCTACTTCCCAGAGTTGTTAAATGGATCAGATAAGGTAACATTTGTAAAGTGCTTTGCAAACCTTGAAGTTCTTTATAAATGCTATTGTTATTATTATTATTATTATTATTATTAGTTATTCAGTAGACTGTGAATCTCCTTGGGGCCCAACAATTTTTTGTCTTTGTATTCCTATTGTCTGGAGAGCCAGTGTGAAAGTGATGGATAGAAAGCTGACCTCTGTGCCAAGAAGACCAAGGTTCAAGTCTCATCTTTGCTCCCTAATAACTGTGTGGCCCTGGGCAAAGATAGTATTTCAAATTGATTCATGTTACATTCACATACCACAGTTTGTTCAGCTATTCCTCGATAATGGTGGTCTACTTTATTTCCTTACACAAAAAAAGCCTCTTTTTGCATTTTAATATATATGAGTCTATTCCTTCTTATCTTTGCCCTCATACTGGTTGTGATTTCTCAATGCCTGGGCACCTCTATAAATTGCAGAGAAGGTGCTGACCTGCATTGGTACAGGGAGTTTCCTCATCTGAGAATTTCCTAGATCAATGAAATCATAGATCTACTCTCTATCTTGATCCCCTCTGTCTAGCACAGAGTCTTAGAGGCAGGTGATAAGATGCAGTGGAATGAGCATTGGCTTTGGAGTGAGGTTTGGAGGAGCAGGGTTCAATGCTGGCTGGCCCTGCAACTTAATAGTATGTGATGTTAAGCAAATCATTTAACCTCCCTGATCCTCTGTCTTCATCTATAAAATGCGTAGGTTGAACAAGATAAACTTTAAGATATATTTCTAGTTCCAAATCTATGATCCTGGCAACGTGATAGGTGTTTATTGTATAATTATTGCTACTATTTTGGTATATGTCAAACCCCTTCACTAAACTGTAAGCTCAAGTGAGGTAGAGACTATGTACCTCAGTCAGCATAAAGCTCTGTTCACAATAGACACCAAATAAATGCTTCTTGCATTTAATGCATTTAATTAATTAATTAATTCAAAAAAATAATAAATTAATTTGATTAATTAATTTAGTAAATGCATTTAAGTTATCTTAATTGGATCATGGATAAACAACATTTCTCCTTTTACATTCAAGGCAATTTCTTTTGATTTTTGTCCTTTTTAGAGAAGAACTGATCAGTGTCCACTTGACAAACACTTTTAATATACTTGAAGATGGTCACTGTAATATCCTTCCTTCAGAGATGTTTTCTATCCCCTGATTTCCCTAATTCCCTTTCTTCCTTGGACTTTCTACATTCAACACATTTGATTTAACAAACATTCACTGCATTCCTATTCTATAAATAAGGTACTGTATTAGTCACTGAGATATGAAGATATAAATGAAGAAGTTTCTGCCTTCAAGGAGTTTCTAGTTTATATTTTTATGTTCACATAGCACTTTATACCTCTCTGATGCAGTTAGTCAATAAAAATTTATTAAGTACCCAGTATGTTCCAGGCACTGTGCTAAGGCTTGCAAATAAAGGACAAAGATAGTCTATATTATATTGTGATGCAGTGATTTATGTATGAGTCCTATCCTTTATTGGGTTGTAAATTCTGTGAAGTCTAGAACCCTGAATTATCCAAGAACTGTATATTCCCCCAATGTCTCGCAAAGTGCTCTGGACCCAGTAGGTACTTGACAAATATTTGTTAAATCGAATTGAACAACAAGATACCACTAAGTTTCTAGTCCTTTTAGTCTTTCTTCTTGAGGCTGTAGAGTTTGTGACCTTTAGAAATCTTCTTGAACTTAGAATCAAAGACTGGACTTGAACTGGACTTCAACAAATCATGATTTCTAGAACTGGGGTCAGATCCAAGAAGATCCAAGTCCTAGTACTGCTTCTGATACACACTGGTTGTGTGACCTTGGCCTTATTCTCTCAGCACCCTAGGCAACTCAAGTAGGCAGACAAATTGCCTACCTGTATTATCAGAGGGCATTTTCTCTATCAGAAAATAGCAGGTCTATTCTCTATTTCCTCTACTAAAGAAAACCCAGTATACCTATTTAGGTTAGTGGATCTCAAAGGCAATGCCAAAACACACTAACTATTAGGTATGCTTCAAATTGTACATGACATGTACAAGGCTTTTGCATGTGTGAGTGTCCTAACTCTGCCTCACTGTGATGTGAGCAAAGACATTTGAAAACCACCAATTGGGTTGGACCTATTCACTCTATTTGAAAATTCTATCCATATGGTTTCATAGTCCTGTGAAGTTAAGACAGTTTTTCATTAAAAATTGATGCATTTTTTTTCCATTTAGCTGGTCCAGAGTATATAACGGGGCTGAGTTGGATTGTTCATCAGAGTGCCTCCAAAAGAGGCAGCTCAGGCTATAGTAGATTTGGAGTCTAGAAGACCTGAGAATACAAATCCTGTCTCAAACACTTGCTACCAGTTGACCGTTGTCCTCACCTATAAAATTGGGATAATAATACCTAACTCGCAGGGATATTGTGCGGATCAAATGACATAACATATACAAATGCTTTGGCAACTTCAAAGTGCTACATATTATCGTTATTTTCTACCTCCCCATTGGTTATAAGATTGAGGTCATCTCTGTTTTTAAGCGATGCTATAGAGCTGTTCGAGGACAGTGAACTTGGTTTCTTTCACCTTTCCGTGATCCCACCTTCATCAAATTGTCAGAAAATTACCACCTCACATGGTGAGCGCATCTCTGCCTGAAAGGCCATGATTTGCCTTTGGGAATCTGTGGGCCTTTCTTCTGTAGAATAATTCATTAATTGATCTAAACTAGGACTCAATGGAGGAGCCATGAGTGGGTCTGAGGTGTATTTCACAGAAAAGTTTTTATTTCAGGTTCAGAAAATCACAATATATTTGCATCGGCTCATGGTCCCCATCCATGTATATGCACCCATTACCTCTATCAGTTCCAACAGCACTAACAGTTGTTCTATTTTCTACAGTCTGAAATAATGAAAGAGGGAGAAAAGAGGGCTCTTCGCATCCAGAAAATATGCTGATAGAAATATCATCTTTCAGAAGTCAGTCCTAAAGACACTAATTGATATTGTTTGAAGAAGTGGAAGTGTCTGTCATGAAAACTGTTCTAACAGGCAACTTGTTTTCCTCTTTAGTTTGCTTAAACTTGGCACCGTGTTAACTTCCCCTTTAGAAAACCTCCTGTTTTGATTTATGAATGTTTTCAAAATTTTAAGATTCTCCAAACCGTTGTTTCACCTGTAAGTAGAGAGATAGCTTGTTTGGCTAACTGCCTTGCGTGACTCAGTGCCAGGCCATGAATAATGCCGTGTTCAATATTCTAAATTTGCGTTCCAAATTCTGAATTTCGAATGAGCTGCATGGAACTCTACTGATAAGTGACTGATTTTTTTTCCCCTGCAAGGATTGTCTTATTTCAAACTTCGAATTTAGTTGCCTTACTTAGTTCAAAGCAATTTGGAATGAGCCTTAAAGTAAGGCTAAAGACCATCCACACCTTTCTAGGTCTAGGAAGGTGACAAAGTAAACTAATGAAAAAGGTTGTTTAATATAGGCAAAATAAATGTCGTCAGAGCAGAATATGGAAACCTTGTCTTCCTTCATAATTGAATCTCTTCCTTTAGTCAGGAATTTTCAATCATTTTTTTCATCATTTATCCCATTAGCAGTCTAGTGTGCCTATAGGCCCATTCTCAGAAGTGTTTTATAAATGCACAATGTTTAGAAAAATAGGGTAGGAAAGGAAACTATTTCTATTGAAATAAAGATGCGATTTTTACCTTTCAAGTTCACAGACCCCCTGAAATCTATCCATGGATCTCCAGGTTAAATCCCCCTGCTTTAAATAAAGCTTCTTATTAAAGGAGTCGCTAAATACATTAAGGTTTATTCTAGCTAGTATTTACCCAGTGCATACATAGCAAGCACCTAAAAATGCTGATTGATTGATTCAAGGCTTAGCTGAAGTGCCACTGTCTACAGGAAGCCTTTCTGGATCTCTATATTTGGTGGTGTTTGAAGTATCATGGATGTATTTATCTGTTTTACATACTGTATGCCACTCTTCCCCTAGTCCAGTGTAATTTCTATGAAGGCAGTCTTTGAATTTCTATATCCCAATGCCACATCCATAATAGGTGCTTAATAAATGTTAGTTGGTTTGGATGCTGTTGTGTTGGATTCACTTTAGTACATTCTTAAATATATTTTACTGAAATATAAAAAGTCAAAGGAGGGGAGATTTAGGGCCAGGAATGGACTCAGAGAAATGAATCAAAGTAGTTTTATTCAAAATAAAACCTAGACTAACTTTGGAATTCAAGAAATCTGATGAACTTAAAAAATCTTTTCCATTTTTCCGTATTTGCAGTTTTCCAACTAACCTTGCAGAGAAGTTCCAGGATTATGCAAAAGAGCTCTTCTTGTAGCTATTCCAGCTTAAATGAAAAGACAGAATGCCAGCAGTCTCCTTCAAGGGTCACCCCAGTGATAGTTCCTGACTAGTATAGTATATAGCATTTTCATTACTTCTTCTTTTTTAAGGAGAATACTGTACTGTGAAAACATTTCTCTGCCTAACCAGGCCCAAGTTTGCTAGTGCATTGAGTTTGTTTAGATGACCTTAGGTGGACTAAGGACAAGGGCTGAAGTAATTCACACAGCTGTCCAGACTGACCTGAGTTCACTGAAAATCTGAGAACTCCTCCATTTCCCTTCGGCTCTGAAAACCTGTTAAGAAAATGAGTGGGGCTGGCCAGACTGATTTCTTTATTCACTTGTGAAAGGTATTTGATACCATTAAAGGTCTTTTTGTTTGTTTGTTTCATGCATAATATAATGTGTCCATGAATCAATTTTAAGGTGAAAGATGTTACATTGATATGAATTGCATTCAAATTAGATTCAGAGACCCTTTTAAGAAAAAAAGATTGGTGATTAGCAATTTATTTTCTGCCAACCAAAAAGGGGGACAGAGCCCAATCCCTCTGTGGCAAGAGCTGTAGCACAGGCCTTGGGTTTCTTCCAAGGTCTACATCATGTCCAGGAAAGACCCTGTGGTGAAAGACACTGGTAAGTGTTACTTGTAAATAACCTTAGGGGGAAAAGACCGAATAAAACATAGGCAACCCTGGTGTGGTTTTTAAAAGAATGACAAGGAGTAATATTATCCTAGAGCTATTCAATTCAATTCAATAACCATTTATTTTAAAAATCAGCTCTGTTGTATACCTGGCAGTGTACTAGGTTCTGGGCAGACAAAAGTAAAAATAAAATCATCTTTGCCCTGAATTGAGTTTGTATTCAAAGAGGACAAGCAATCTGTAGTCTCACTGAGAGGAAGGTGAGAACAGGGGCTATGATGGAAGAGATCTTGGATTGAGAGAATGTAGACTTAATTTCTCCAGGCTAATTGAATGGTTGTTCACAGGTCTACCCCAGTCATCACCAAGTTCTAGGACAGAAGGTCTTTACCTTTTTGTTTCATGGAACCTTTGGTTCCATGTTCCATGGTCACAATCTAGCGAAGTCTATGAAGCCCCTTCTCAGAATGATTTTTAAAAAATACATGGAGACTCGGGGAAGACTGAACAAGTTTTTGTGTATGGTTTTGATAGCATACTACTGTGCTATAAGAAGTGAGGAGCTCATTGGTCTTAGGAAATCATAGAAAGACTTGCATAAAGGAGAAAGAAAGAGTGAAGTGAGGCAGAACCAAAAGAACACTGTATATGGTAATATTACTGTAAGTTAATTACTGTAATACAACAATATTGTTTTAAGGATGATTTTGAGCAACTAAGTCATTAAATAAAGGACATATGAAGCTATCTTCAACCAGAGAAACAACTGATAAATAGAAATATATGAAATAATTTTACATCTATGTGTGTATGTATATATGTATGTGTATATATACACATATACACATATATATATATCTATACGTACACTTACTTGTGTCTAATGGTAGCCATCTCTAAGGTGGGGAGGGAAGAAAAAATAAAGAAATTTACATAATAAATTTGTTGTGTATTTGGAGGGAATAATTGCAAGTTGTATGTGGTAGATTTGCAGCTTCATGTATAGTCATCTTTTTTTATTATACTATATTAAGGAAATGCTTGTTTTGTTCCCTGAATTGAAAATAAAATAAATTAAATTCAACACTCCACTTTAGCCAGTCACTTCAGCCTCCACAACCACCAATCCCCCTACAGAATTACCACTAACAAGGAATAAAATTGACTAACTTGGAGTTATTGGAATTTAATTTACTTCGTTTCCTTTGCCTACTCTCTGGTGGAGGTACAGAAGCATCACACAGGAAGGAGACACAGGAAACAATAAACAAAAGGTCAGGATAAAGGCTAATTCATTCAAAGGATAATTCTGAAACCAGAATAAAGAGTTATCAGGACACTCATAAGTTTTCAAGTGCTTAGCTCACTCAAATTTAGTAGAGGTAAAGTGCTCCCCCATTGTGAATGAAAGGGTCACTGTGAAGGCATCCCTTGTAAGGCAGGTATGTGAATCATATATTAATAATGACAAATAATCCAATTTGCTAAATTTGGCATTGCCCAAGTCTGTTTGAAGTCCCTCATTAAAACAAAGGGGCTCTTAATCTAATATATATATATATATATATATGTATGTATATATATAATGCATATACACCTATACATATGCATGTGTGCATGTATGCATACATATATGTATGCATAAACGTGCACATATGTATGTTGTGCATATATGTGTATATATACATTGGTATGTAGGTATATACACATATACATATAATATATGTGTTTACACATGTATATACACGTGCATGCACACATATGTGCATACATACATACATATACACATACAAGTTCGTGGATCCCAAATTAAGAACACATATGTGTGTGTGCATGTATGGCATATAGAGATGAATGACTATTTCAATCTAGTTGGTTTCTTTTGTAATTTTTAATAGTTTATGCATTTAAAATGTTACTCTGAGTAAGAGTCAATACCAAAGGGGTCTATGACACAAAAAAGGTTATGGACTCCTGAACTAAGCCTTGAAAGGGGAATATTGATTCATTTAGGAAAAGAAAAGTGTCTACATATTTTTAATACATAAATTTGGAATTTTATTTCCATTTCAGGGCTCCTTTGCTCTTTAAGAGGTTCTCTGACAAAGGAGCCATTTTTTTTAGCCATGTGCATTTATTAATATGGCTCTGTGCTTGTTCTTTCATCCAGAATTTAAGCTCATTGATCAAAGTATAAGCTGAATTTGTTATCTTATCAGGAGTCATCTGAAAGCCAATTTCAAGGGGGTGGGGGTGAGAGGATTGAAGGAACTCACAGAGATAAGATCAGTAATTTTCATTACTGTCATCAAAAAGTCAGTGCCCACTGTAGACCTGACAGAATGATGCTGCTCAACAGTTTTTAGAGACAACGTATGTTGTCCCCTTCCCACTGGGTACTTACCATCCAAGGGGTACTAAACAAAAGTGTATTTGTGGACATGGGGAAATGTACCCATCTGAGAAATACTAAGCTGCTGTGAGCAAGGTCATGGCTTCCACTGGATTCTTTTGTCAGGTGAGTTCAGGAAGCCTTCATATCAGAGGAAGTGTTTAAACCACATTCTTAATGATTGTAGGAACATAGACAGTAGAGGAAAGGCTAAGACAGCCATTTCTAAGGTTCAGATGTAGGAACAACGACAGATAGTAAGAGAGAATTCATGAAACTGGGTTTCTTTAACTAATAAAGCAATTGCAAACACTACAGCAAATTAAAAGCTGCATTCATCCAAAAGATAACATCATCTCAGGGGAAAAAAAACAAACAAAAAAACAAACCAGTAGATGGAGTAGAAATAAAACATTCAGGGAAATTGAGGGGGTCCTGGGAGGGCAGAGAATGCCATAAATGGGAATTTAGAGTAATGCCCTATTGAGAGGCAGTGTAGTGGAGAAGGCATCGGAGTTGGAAGTCAGGAAAACTTGGATTTAAATCCCACTATTAGATGCTTACTTGCTATGTGAACCTAGACAAGTCAATTAACCTATTTGTGACTTGAAATTCTACTCTGTGAAATAAGGAGGCTGAAACAGATGGCCTTTAAGGTAGGGCTTCTGTGTGTGCGTGTGTGTGTGTGTGTGTGTGTGTGTGTGTATGAGTGATGGATCCTTTTGTCAGTTTGGTGAAAACCCCATACCCCTTCTCAGAATAATATTCATAAATGCCTAAAACAAAATACATGGGATTACCAAGAACACCAATTATATGGGGTGTCCCCAAAGTCTTAGTGCAGTTCTAAGCTAAATATTAAAATTTCACTGACTTTGGGGATACCTTGTATTGAAATTGTTATAAAAATAGTTATCAAAATAGTAAAAAAAAACCAAAAAAACAAGTTCCTGGACCCCAGGTTAAGAACTTCTGCTCTAAAGTCTTTTCTAGCTCTACATCTAACAGTCTATTAATAAAATCAAGAATAAAAACTGTGCTTCACCCAGAAGGCCCTTGTTAAAGGCATGGCAATAGCATATGGGGTCAAGGATACTGATTGGAGTAAAAATACCTCTGCTGGGGTTCTAGTTCTCTGTCCCTTCTGCTTCAAGTTCAAACTAAAATGATGTGTTGGCCTTCTCTAGAAGCCTGCTTTCTCCAACTCAATTTAAATTTTCTAAAGAATTAATTTTTTTTTTAAAATGTCTTTTTCCTCTCAGATCCCAGTTCCCTTTAGGGATCCAATCTCTTTCTTGGACCTGGTCTCCTCTGGTCATTCCTGAACAGGCATAGAACCTTATGGGATTCCCTCTATAACAATTAATCACACATATACTCAGACATATGCACAGAGAAAGACTCAACAAGATAACCGTAAGAATCACAGTGCTGGGCCATTTCACCAAGGACACTTATTACAGGTTTTTTTCTGTGATGGCAGCATAGGTATAAGCTGCATGTTCTCTCCCCACCTCCCTCACCCACCCACTTAGGACCCGTCTTGGTTTAATATGAATCTGCACTCACTATGAAAGGGAATATAGTGTGTTATTGATTTGCTATCTTTTTCAGAGACTGGAGATCTCAAAGTAAGTAACTTGTCTCACATCAGATTTCACTTTTCGGAATTCTGGATAGCTGTTTGCTTTTGTTTGGGAAGCCTGTCAGAGGTGGGAGAAAGATATATCTTGTTAGTTTTTGTTAGGTGGAATATTTCATCTCATTCTGCTTGGGATATTTGCATTTTGGTTTGGATTTTAGGTCCTTTTAAAAATGGCTCTGGTGTGTAACTTTTGGTTGCTATGACAGCGAATCGATTCACTTCACATGCTGTTAATGAGCAGATTGACTTATTCTGTTTTCCTCACTGGATGATATTCTCCTACAATAGGCAAAATGTCAACAATGACCAACAGAAGTCCGGTTAGAAGAAAAAACAGTGGAGAAGTCTGGAAAGAAATGATACAAGTTATGATTCATTAAGCCTTTTAATATTTAGGCACAGAGACAGGTTCATTCATTTTCACAGTTACATCCCTGAAAAAGTCAGTTTTTAGGCACAGGTTTTAGAATATTGATTGAGATTGATTTAATTTTTATCTTTGCATCTGCAGCATCTAGAACAGTGCCTGTCAAATAAATGCTAGTCTAATGAATGAGTGAATTAGAATTGGGCCAAGTCTGGGGAAGCTGACACCATTACATCAGGCATGCTTACTCTGAGAAATTATTGTGCATTAAAATAGCGATGATACAAACTTTGTACTGGAGTTTGGAGATACAGGGCCGGGTCCCAGAGCTACAATTCAAGGATGTGTTCGTACAATATTGATGTATGACCCTAGAAAAAATCACTTAACCTCTTTTAGTCTCAGATACTTTGTCAAATGAGATTTGGAATAGCTGGTATCCCAGGTCAATCCAATTGAACAAATACTTGCTAATTGCTAGTTGCATACACGTGCTTGCAGTGTACTACACTGTTTACAATACCACATTTTAAGAAATGCATTGGAAAGTTGGGGAATGTGCAGAGAACTTTAACAAGGATTGTGGAGCTTCTTGAGTTCATGCCAAAGAGTATTTTTTCAAGGACTGTTTGCCTGGAGAAAAGAATTAGGGAAGTCATGATAGCTATCTTTAAGAATTTGAAGGGCTGTCACATAGAACTGGGATTAAGATTGTTCAGCCAGCACAGAGAAGGCATAACTGGGAGCAATGTGCAGAAGTTGTGAAGAGAAAAATTTAGGTAAAGGAAACACATGGGGTAGCTAGGTGGCACAGTGGATAGAGTGACAGGTCTGGATTCAGGAAGACTGATCGTCCTGAGTTCAAATCTGGCTTTAGACACTTACTTGCTATGTGACCCTGGGAAAGTCAATTAACCCTGTTTGCCTCAGTTTCCTCATCTGTAAAGTAAACTGGAGAAGGAAATGGCAAAACGCTTTAGTATCTTTGCTAAGCAAACCTCAAATGAGGTCATGAAGAGTTGGACACAACAGAAAGAACTGAACAACAAAAAGGGAAATGTTTCTAAATGAGAGATATCCCAAAGTGACTCCCTCCCAGCTCTCTCATCCATTCAGAACAGCCTTCCTATTCAACTTTGCTGCAGTTCATTTAATAGCCTAAAGAACTTTTTGCATGTAGTCCATTCCTTGTTTCTCTCTTTCCACCCCCACATCTTAGCAATTTTCATATGCTGTTGGTTTTAATCGCAAAATATTTCTTTGAACTCTCCCTTCATTTCCATTCCTTTTGCCGCTCTAGTGGTTCACACTGCCATTCCTGCCTACCTTGAAAGCTATATTAGCTTCCTACCTGGTTTCCCATTTGTCTTGGCTTTTCCTTATTCAATTAATCTATAATACTGCTGTCAAAGTAGATTTCCTAATCCAAAGGTCTGATTATATCCTTCAATTGCTTCAAGTCCAGTGTCTCTCTATTCTTAATAAAATGCAAAATCCTTAGGCTGGCATTGAAGGCTCTCCACAACTTGGCCTCAACCTATCTTGTCATGCTTATTTAATAACATACCTTTCTCATTCACTCTGTGATCCAACCAAAATGGACTATTTGCTATTTCCCAGCATTAACTATCTTCTCTCACCTCGGATTCTTCACATGCCTGTAATAGACCTCCCATTTGATTCATTCTTTATATGGAGTACCTCTATTTCTACTTTCGCTTCACATTGAAAGCCCTTCAGAATCTGGCTTTATTCTCCCTTTTTCAACCTTACCATACATAATTCTCCTTTATACACAGTACTGTCTAGTCAGCCTGGACTTTTTACTGTTCCTTGTATACTGTAGTTTCAACAATTTGGCCAGCAGCTGCTGTGGGGTGTAAAACCAACAACAACCAGCACGCAGAATGCTGCAAGTCCACGTTCTTTTGATCTGCTTTACTAAGGAAAGCAATGTTAAGGGGTTAACAATCTTACTTTAATCCAGTATACAAATATCATTCACAGTTCAGGGGGGAAAAGATCAGGACCCTGAACTTCAAGGCAAATACGAACAAATTACAACATCAACAGACAGACCTTGTCTGATTCAAATCTCAATACACAGTTACCAGAGTTTAACGAAGTCCCAACATCCGGGTTTGCAAGCTGTAGGGCTCTTAACTACAGCTGCCCAGAGTCTCCACATCAGCACACTGCCAAGAGTGAGAGCCCTAAGCAAACAGTTCTGTCTTCTCTTTTATGCACTCTTTGTCATAAAATGTCATCTGAGCGATCAGAACTTAAGCTCTTACTACTGGCTCTGGTCTTAGCCACTCCCCTTAGGACCCACGTGACCTAAAATCGTCTCAAAAATATGACAAACCCACATGGTCTAAAAGCCTCTGATGTCACAAACATGTCACCCAAACCCATGTAAACTAGGCTTTCCCTTGAGGCAAGGAGGTCATCAGGGACTCCTAATTTAATCAAGGAAACAAAGGCCAAACTCTTCAAGGGCACTTGGATGAGTAAGTGCTAAAAGCCTGTCTTGATTCCCAATACAACTACATCCTCCATCACCATGCCTTTGTTTTTTTAAATTAATTTTTTTAATTTATGGAATAAAATAAGCATTCTCATAACATAGTACGATGAAAAAGACGTTACTACCAATCCACTGTGTACAACTTGCTATTCCTAAAATACACAACAAAATTATCATGTAAATTTCATTTTTTTTCTTTTCCCCTCACTCCATTAAACACAAATATACACATATATGTGTGTGTGTGTATATTTAAAATTATTTTATACATACATCTATTTATCAGTTCTTTCTCTGTATGCAGATAGCATCTTTCTTCATATGTCCTTTATAGTTAATTTGGGTACTTGTAATAGTCAAAATGACTTATTTGCTCAAAGTTACTCTTACAAAATTGCTGTTACTGTATACAGTGTTCACTTTGTTCTGCTCATTTTGGTCTTCATTATTTTGTGTAGGTCTTTCCATTATTTTTTTCTATGCTTTATATTATCTGTACATCATGTCTGGAACACACACCCTCCTCACCTCCACCTCTTTGGATCTCTAGCTTCTTTCAAGGTTCAGCTCTAACTCTATCTTCTTCATGTTTCCTTCTGTAATCCTACTTGATGGAAATGAGACTTTCCACCTTGGATTTCTCATGACCTTTTTTTTTGACCACCTTCTACTATGCTCTATGCCTGTCTATGCCACCTAAACTGTGCTCTAACCTGTTATAATGATTTGTGTATGCATCTAATTCCTTTAGTAGAATATAAGTCCCTTGAAGGCACAGATTGTACACTTTTTCATCTTTCTTTTTATCCCTAGCACCCAGACTTAAACATAGTAGGAGATTTATAAATGTTTGTTGAATCAAAATTTATGAGTGATTGCATGTAATCGCTAATACTATTTACCTTGGCTCCTTTTTTTAACTTTATAAAATCAATGATTGTTGAAATTAGCATATTACTTATGAAGATGGGTTGTCCTCACAGAGTCACAGAATTTGAAAGTTGCTATCTATTCCACCTATACACAAACAGAATGCCCATTATAACATATCCAAAAAATGGTAGTATGGCCTCTGCCTGAAGACATCCAGAGGTGTGGCCCTTCTTCCCCTGAGGTAGCTTATTCAACTCTGTGATAGCTTTAATTCTTAGAAAGTTTCCCCACACACACACACCTTGGCACAAACCTAAATTTGTTTCTTTTAAATTTCTCTTCGTTGCTCCTGTTTCTTTGCTGTAAGACAAAACAGACTAAGGCTAATGCCTTCTCTAGGTAACAGCTATTCAAACACTCGAAGACAGATGTTATGTCTCCCCTGGTTAAACAGACCCAGTGCTTTCAACCAATTCTCATATGTCATGGTTTCAAGACTCTTAAGTCTGTTGGTTGCCCTCCTCTGGGCACTCTTCAGCTTTGCAGTGGTCTTATTAAACTATGGATCTCAGAAAACAACATGATACTCTCGATAAGATTTGATGAGGTCAGAGGACAGTGACGTTATCGTCTTTTTATTCCTGGAAATTAATGTAGTCTAACATCATATTAGATTTTGGGGCTGCCACATTATTCTTCTATATCATCTTGACCTTAACAGTACAATAAAATACCTGGATTCTTTTCAGAACTTTTACTGTACAGTTATGCCTCCTCCAACCTAAGTTGCTTTGTTTGTATCCCAATTGCACAACTCAACATTTATGCCCTTTAAATTTAATCTAATTAGATTCAGCAAGATGCTGAATCAAGTTGCTAACCTGTCAAGATCTTTTTGGGTCCTGATTGTTATCCAGTGAATTAGATCTTCCTTCGAGCTTTGTGCCCTTTGAACATTTGATGGGCAATGTTTTCTATCTACACTTCCTTCCTACGGTTTTACAGTGCAAAGCTGAACATGTTCTGTGTATAGGGGTTGGGGGGACAGAAAGGGAGTAGAGTCGTCAATTAACAATGGTTAAACCAGCAGTCCTTTAAGACAGGGAATATTTACATGTAGACATTGAAAAAACAGAGGTCCTGATCCCTTTTTAATGAAGCAAGACTAATGAACCCTGATCATGCAAGGGAAAGGGGCATGAGTGGCAGAATCAACACAAAGCCACCCAATGTCATTTTTCCTTTTGGTTTCTAGTTCATGTTTCATTAGACCGTTTACAAGACTGCTTTAAGTAACAATGTTGCCTGATTTTAAAGTTTCCTGTCTTCCCAATTTCACACCCCAGGGGACATGGGTAAGCACAATAAAGCAGTTAAAATCAGGCAGCAGGAAGGAATAAGAGGAATGAAGGGCCTGAAGAACCCAGAAACTGGATAATCAAACTCCAAGTAACTCAGTTTTCTAAAGATAAGTCTCTTTAATGATAATGGATTGATTTTATTTTAGGATGAGTGGGAGGCAGCTCACTCTCAATCAAGCTAGATTTTACAGAAGTGCAATTTGAAAAAGAAAGAAGAAAAGATTTGGAAGATCCTGTGATTTTCAAGGGTATGGCCATGTTTCTCACCGTCTAACTTTGGTTGTGGTTTTTGAGTTATTTCAGTTGTGTCCGACTTTTTGTTACCCCATTTGGGATTTCCTCGTCAAAGATACTGGAGTGGTTTGCCATTACCTTTTTTAGCACGTTTTACAAATGAGGAAACTAAGGTAAACAGGGTTAAGTGACTTGACCTGGGTAACACAGCTGGCAGGTGTCTGACGTTAGATTTGAACACAGGAAGATGAATCTCCCTGACTTTAAGCCTAGCATTCTATCTACTGTGCCACTTGGCTGTGCTCATTATGTAACTACCCAAAGAAAATGACACAAAAACTTCCTATAAGATGGCAAGGAGAGCCAGTTCTGACACAAAGCCCTAAACAATCTTTAAACAATAGAGACCAATCCTTCCCCATCTCAAAAAGAAGATGAGAAGAGGGAAAGAGAAATAGAAAAAAGAAAAATACTTTAAGAAATTTTAATGGTATTACTGCTACAGATCCTACAGATTTCCTATTGCTCTAGAATTCTAAAGCCTCCTCTGACCTTTACATCTGTAATCTTTCAACATCCCAATTGGGAATCAGAAACCACATCCAATCTTCATGCCTAGGTGGGTTGAGGGGACAGGAGTTACTAGGGCCTTCCAGTATTATGCTCACCCTCTGCTCCACATATTGACATAGACCTATCACACTGGATCACTACCTACAAAGAACTGATAGTCTCCTTCACCCCAAACACAGCTTAGGGAATGTTCTATCCATTGCCCCCCATTTCTTTGTAACAATCTTGTCCACCCTGAAAAGTTTTCTTTAATAAGATTGACCCTCTAGCAGAATACCTAGCCTTTTTTGTTTTCCCCTTTCTCTTATGATTCCTATGCTCTGTCTAATCTTTGATCTCTCCCAACTACTGGATCCTTCTCTGTTGCTTGCAACCGTCCTCATACATTTCCCATCTTTTAAAAAAAATTTTTAATTTGCTCTAACAATACTTTTTCAGTCCTTGTAATGAATTATAGAGTGGTTATTACCAGCACTGTCTGGTAGTGGGCAGAAAATAGAGAAATAGATCAATGAAATATAACAGATATCAGAATCCAACAAAGCAAATTCAAAATATTAGTGTTTGTTAAACCTACATAAAATAAAAATTGGTTGAGAGTTTAGAAGCCATGTCACATGACTTTTAGGGAAATGTAGCTCTCTGGAAAAGAGAATCAAAGAAGGCATCATACTCAGAGTCAAATAGAGCTGTGATTTTATCTAGATATATCATTGGTTTATTCTCCAATTATGTATAGTTCACTACCCATCCCAACTTGCCTATCCAGGAAGGAGACTATTTGTCTGTGTTTTTTCTTGGCACTGAGAAGAAACCAGCAGCTCACATGTGCTATCCTCCAATTATCCCTTACTGTCTTCCTAATCAGCCCACCATCATTTTCTATTCATATGCTTCACATATACACATGTACAGATATGTGTTTATAATTTATATATGTAATTCTACATGATGAGTTCATCACTTATACACTGTGTTGCAACTTGCTTGTGCTCACCATGTACTTCCCTGCTGCTCTTTAGATTAACCTGTTTCAATTTGGGGGTATTGGAGTATTCTGTGACTTGTAGGCATTCGAAAACACCAGAATACCAGTATCATAGTGATGGACCGTTGTTTCAGGGAGAAGTTGGAGGTCATTACTCTAACTTTGCAATGCTTTCCCCCTATTTAATCCTGAGCTCAGTTCATTATCCATTTGCAATATGTGCACATGTGTGTACGTGTGTGTGTATGTGTATATTGACGGATGACTTCTATAATTTGGCTATCCAGTTTCATATCCTAATCGAGACAATTCATCCACTTCATTTTCCTGTTTGAAAAGTCATGGCAAATGCTTTTGAGAGATTAAATATTTCACCGAGGAAGCTTTGCAATGCTCCAGGCCTTAATAAAATCAGAAAAAAAATCATTTGCAAACATCTGGAGCATCTTGAAGTCATCATCTATAGAAAAATCTCCCTTCAACTTGGCCCATATTTTGAATTCCTCTTGGACAAGGGCAAACATCATTAATTAACATATTTATCTCTGTTTTAATCCTCAGATGATATTAATGATTAGTCTTCAAAAATTATTATCTTTTAAAAATCATGTATGATTGTGCAATATACCAGAGATACCTTGTTGGGGAAGAACCTGGAAGATACTCTCTATCAAAACATATTTTTGATAGGCAGCAAGCAAGTACAGTAGGGTTTGATATTCTCTACATCTTTCAGTCAGCTGTGTGACTATAAAAATCTATACCTTGTGAAAATTTGCTTATTGCCTCCTGTAGAAACTCCTTTGTGCTTACTCTCTCAACTAGCACTTCCCACTAGAACATTGGGCCCCAACAAGGCAATGACTACGGCTTCCCTCCGACCAAGAGGTAACTCTGAGATGTTTGTCTTTCTAGTACTAGCACTCATGATCCCTGATGTTATGTGCTTCCAATTGTTTATTAGCTAGACTTCAATAGGTTTTAATTTAAAAAAAATTATTTTTTGCTTTTCAAATAATAAAAATCTCTGTCCAACCTCCCATGAAATCCAAAAATTGCCCCCAAAGTTGTTAGCTGACTGATTATGAAAGTAGCATGAGTGTGTATTCTCTGTAAACTAAAAGTTTTCAGGGAAATAGCTTGTATTTAGAAGCCCACTTGCCCCACAGAGACATACTTCTCTATCAATACCTTGCTGGTTGGGTTTCTCTGCCTTAAGTCTCTGTCCACTGCAGTCTATCTTGCACTTAACTTTTAAATTCATCTTCCTAAAGCCCAGTTCTGACCATGTCATCCCCCTATTTAATAAGATCCAGTAGCTTCCTATAACCTCCAGGATGAGATATAAAATCCTTTGTTTGGCACTTAACCTGGAGTTACAACATGGAGTCACAACCTGGAGCCTTCCTATCTTGGCAGTCTTCTTACATTTTGTTCCCCTACATGGACTGTACAATTCACTGACACTGGTCTACATTTTTCCCTTTCAGATGACTCTGCATCTCCCAAATCTATATCTTTGCCCTAGTAATGTCTCACACCCAGAATACCCTCTCATCTCATCTCTACCTTTGAACTTGGATGCTTTCTTCAATACTCAGTTCAAATCCCGCCCTCTACAGGAGGTCTTTAGTGATGTTCTTTCTTCTCCCATTTCTTACTAAGAATTCTTTCTCTCTAAAATTATTTTCTACTTTTACTATAAATGTATATAAATATTGAAAGAGTATACTGTAGACATATATATGTAATACACACACATACACATATATGTATATATATACATATATACATATACATATATATATATACACGCACAATCGCATATATAATATAAACACAAAGAAAGGCAAAAAACAGTTCCTGCCCTCAAGTAGCTCACATTTTAGGAGAAGACCCCATTCAAATAAAGGGATCTTCTGCAATAAAGAGTGAGCACCTTGAAGGCAGGGCCTTTTTTTGCCTTTCTTTGCATCTCCAATGTTTAGCACTGTGCCTGGCATACTATACATACATAATTAATGCTTGGGGCAGCTAGGTGACACAAAAGATAGAGTACTGGATTTGGAATCAGGAAGACTCATCTTCATGAGTTCAAATCCAGCCTCAGATGCTTTCTATCTGTGGGACCCTGGGCAAGTCATATAATTTTGTCTCAGTTCCTCATCTGTAAAGTGGGATGGAGGAGGAAATGGTAAACCACTCCAGTACCTTCACCAAGAAAGCCTCAAATGGGGTCACAAAGAGTCAGACATGACTAAAATGACTAGACAACCACAATTATTTCTTGTTGACTAACTGACTGGCTGAGTCCTGCAATAAAAGATGATCTGATATAAAATAAAATGATTTTTTTCATGTTTCTTATTGCCTTTGTATTCATAATAAAACCCATTTTGTCATCTATTTGCTACTTCAAAGAAACTGTAAGTAAAAAGTGACATTTAAGTACAATGTCTTCCTATTTTCCAGATTCCATTTATCCTGTAAAACTGTTAAAATTCAGTTCCTTTGGATGTAATTTGTCCACTTGTTCACTCATTGGTTACTGGACAAGGATCTTGCCTGTAGGGTACAAAACAATTCACCTGTTTATAGAAAATCTAAAAATAATGATTCTTAGAGATTTTCTGCCAGCACCACTACAGAAAATGGAAAAGGGTTACAAAGAATCAAGAGCCATTTTGTTTTCTTTCATGAGTTCCTAACATCATATCTTAGCCAAAGACATGGTCACCAAGCGGAGAGCAAAGGAGAATGGAACAAGCATTTATTAAGTACCTACTATATGCCAAGCACTGGGCTAACCACTATACAAATATCTCATTTATTCCACACAACAACCTTTGTTACTATTATAATCATCATTTTACCGTTGAAAAAACTAAGGTAGATAAAGGTTAAGCGACTTGCCCAGGGTCACGCAGCTAGGAAGTAACTGAGGTCAGATTTGAGCTCAGGTCTTCCTGACTCCAGGCCCAGCACTCTACTCATGATAAACTGTTTAACTTCTTGATGATAAGCATTTCTTTATTTAGCTAGGTAGGAATTCAGAATGCCTTGTTGCAGTCTCACCTCAAAACCATTTTTCTAAGTTTGGTTGAAACTTCCACAAATTACCCTGTTTCTATAGCCTTCTTGAATCACCTCTTGAGTCACCTCAATAACACAATTATTAATTGGAATTAGATTTCTGTGGAGCATTAATGTGTCCTATATAAATGCCACACCTCATTTTTTAACATGACCTGTAAGGTTACACTTTACAAGGCATTAAGTGTACAATACTTCTCAACTAGAGACCAAGTCCTATCCTTGGTCTTTAATTTTTATCTCCTTTTAGAAAAAAAAAGGCAACAATGAACAATATTTGATTCATCCTGGGGTGACGATAGAAGGATGAGGCACAATATGATTATTACATTATATCATCGTGTAGTATATATTATTCGTATTCATTTGTAGACTCAGCACGTTCCAAAAGACTTAGTGAAGTTTTAAGCTTTAACTGTAAGTTTAATAGCTTAAAACTGTGCTAAGGCTTTTGGAACACCCTATATACAGGTTTAAGATAGTTCAGAAGACAGCAAAGCTTTTATGTAACATTTAGGCTACACATGCAGTTTGTTTCCATCATAACTAAGCAATATTGGTTTTCCTGCTGTTGTGTTAACACTGTTAGCTTTGCTGGCATTTTACACATGTTTTCTATGTTGAATCCTCACAAGAGCTCTATGAGCTAGGTACTATGTGTATTATCATCTCCATTTTACAGATGAAGAAATTGAGTGTCAGAGACTTCGAATGACTTGTCAGAGTGCTAGTCTGTGTTATTATAAGTAATCTTGGCAATATCTTAGATTAAACTAACATGAAATTAATTACCTTATAGATGTTTATAAGAGGTGGATGATACATCCATTTTTCCCTGTATTCTAGTCAAAGAAAAGGAATGGTCAGTAATGGGTCAAGGATGAAGGAATGACTTTCTGCATACTAATGGGATCAGAAATACTTGGTTTGAAACAGACCATCCTCATCAGCCATATGGTTAGATTGAGCAGTCATGTCTCTATATATTAATGGATAGAAGCCTCTAAATTCAAAACAGAGACGATTTTGGGAAAAAAAAAACACCATGCTGCCACTAATTCTTAGGACCGGCAGAAATTAAAATAGAGAAGACTGAAGATACTCCCCAGACTTAGAGGAGATACTGAATGGGTGATCTCACATCTTTCTCTTGACCTTTTGCTTTTTGTCTTAGCTGAGCTGAAAAATACTCTAACTGTCCCTGCCTGTCTATCTGTGCATCTATCCATTATATGTCATCATGCAGTATATATTATTCCTATTCACTTGCAAATTTGGCATGTCCCAAAAGCGAGAGAGCAGGGGGACAGAGAGACAGAGAGAGAGAGAAAGAGAGAGAGAGAGAGAGAGACAGAGAGAGAGACAGACAGACAGACAGAGAGAGAGACAGAGAGAGATAGATGTGGGAAGTGTCTTCCTTAAAATCTCATCTGCAAAAAGAGGGTGTTAGACTAAATGAATTCTAAGGTCCTTTTCAATTATAAATCATATTACCCAATGAACTCTGGAGACCCAGAAGAGTGGCCTGCTGGTAACCAATCTGTAGAAATCATACTAATTTAGAACAACCATGGGAATGGTAAGTCTGAATAAAGGTTATTTTCAATCAAGTTGTAGTCCTCACTCAATCTCATTACTAACATGATGTTTCAAGCACAGTTAGCTTAACAAATCTTTCCTTCATAGCAATCCACAAATAATCTTATATTGTCCCAGACTTCACATACCTAGTTTGGGTTCTGCCATTAATAATTCAGAAGGAATGGAATCCAAATTAATGAGGTGTGAGTATTTCAGTAGCATGATTATTCTGGGTTAATAGTTTAGGGGTACAATATTTTGGTGCCTTGATGCCTCATCATCAAAGAAAATGTTTTAATAAATATTAGCTTTCTTGATGACAGGAATATCAGAAACTGTTGATTGCTAAAGAAAATGCCAATTTTGTAGGAAATAATACTATTGAGAGTATAATTTTTGTTCCTGAACAGACCAAAAACTAATATTTTAAAACTTTCAAGTGCAATAATAAAATCCAGCAATCCTTTAGGAAATAAGAATCTGGAAGTCATAGCACAGGTCAAGAGACCAGTTCCAGTATGCAGGCCAGGTAGAGAGAAAATAGCTGACTTGTGATTGAAATCTAAGTATCCACAACCAACATGTGTTCCACAGCTGGAACACTTTGCAATTTATTGAATGTTTTTCTTAAAACTCCCACATTTAGATAATTCTGTAGTTGTGACACCGGCTGGCAAAATCTGTGATTAGCCTCAAGGTCAAGGCTGAACAAGAACAAAGAGGATATTTTATCAGGTCTTGTAAACTTATTTTGATTTCCCCTAGACACCAGAACATCCTGGAAACATTCAATTTTGACTTTTAAAATGGGTGTCATGTACAATCTCCATGCAGCCACTTAATCTTGACCTATTTATATGCAGACAGAGAAATGTTAACTAAAGAGGACAGAAATTTGGGTTGTGAATTGTTAACTCTGCAGGTGCAGGGAAAGTTTTAGATTTCACTTTCTTTCAATGTTACCTAAAAGGCAATAGTACACAACTCATATTGATTGTGGGGTTTCATTCCTAAAATGAATTTTTGAAGAACAAAAAAATCTGTTTAAAATTAGATTTTAAAATGGAGCAAGGACTGTGACTCATTGGTAAGCTCCAATTGAAGCAATCCAGAGTGAACTTTTAAGGCTGAGTTATTTTTAAATGCTTGAAAATAAGGCAACTATAAATGGAAATCTGAACACAGTTTAACCTGCAGCCATACGAACAGCCCCCTATGAAACCAGATAAGTTCCTAAATTCTACAATGCATTCAAGCCTATTTACTCTTTATTTTGCTGAAATGAAAATCCTAGACGTATCAGTCAGTCTTTGGGTAAAGAGCCACACACACACAAAATGCATACTTAACTGAGTGGGGTGGGTGACACTGATAGAAAGGAATAAGTGGCATATAGGCAAACAGTATCTGGAGAACATAGAAATTTCCTGGTGGGTACAAGCAAGTTTGCATAAACATACACATTATTTAAGAGGTTGCTTCTACCTTTTTTCCCCTAAGCTCTTTCTCAGTTAATGTCACTCCAAAGATGATCTTGTCTTAGGCTGCATCACATTTTAAACCTTGGTATGTCAGAGGCTCTTGCTGTTGCCATCTTTCTGGTTGCTGGGGGAAAAAACAGTTACCAGGTTTTCTTTGGGGATTTTGTCAGGTTGAAAAATGAATATCCTTGGCTATCTTGCCTTCCTTCCTTCTTGCATGTCAGAATAGTTTTCCATATTGTCTCTGTTTCCTGTCCACTCTCTCCCACCTTTTGACCCTGTGTCTCCTTCACTTCCTCCATTTTATACCATCTTCTCCTCACTCACTTGCCTACTTCTTTTTTCCCCCTAATAAAATCCCAAGTGCTGCAGCTATACAAGTATCAAAGGAGTTTGCCAAGCATAACTACTTAGAAAAACAGAAATACTGAAGTGCCCCAGTTCAAATGAGCACAGAACTTGAGACTTCAGAGGATGATAACTGTGTTGGTGGAAGAAACAAAAACATTTTTACTCCCTTATATATGTATATGGTACTCATTCAGCATGCGTCTGTTGGGCACTTTCTATCTGTATTGTACTATGCATTTATAAATGTAATTAAAATAAATTTATTTCACCCAAGAAAATATAAATATGCAATATAATTCAACAATAATTTATTAAGCATCTGGTATATGTGAGGCACTCTGCTGGGTCCAGGTGGTATAAAAGCAAATAAGAAACAATCCATGCCTTCAAAAAACTTACATTTTACTGGAGGGAGAACAACATGTGCCCAGATAAATAAGTAGTATAGTAAGTACAGGCATATAAATGTCCATATACATCTATTAAATACAGATTATTTGGAAGGAATACTAACAACTTGGAGAATCAGGAAAGGCCTTTAAAAAAGTTCTAGCTTTCATTGAGCCTTGAAAGAAGGGAGAATTTCAGAGGCAGAGCCAAGATGGCAGAGTACCATGAAGAAGGATAGTTGAGCTCCCTGACCCAATTTTTCCACAAAGAGCTAGACAATAGAAAACTGAGTCCTCATTGTAAAATTAAAGAAAAAATCATGGGGAGTCATATTTCTAATCCAGGTTAACATAGAAAGACAGAAGTCTAGCCAACAGGAACTGAAAGAAATACTAGAAAATTTACTGAGGCAAGAAGAAGTCCTAGATCCAGGCAAGAACCTCAGCCTCATTCAAAATGCAGACACTGTTGGTAAGCACTGAGGATACAAACAAGAAAAAGAAAGACAGTCCCTACCCTCAAGGATCTAACAATCTAATGGGGAAAATGACACATAAAAGGAAGCTAGAAAGGGGAGAGGGACCCTACACGATAACTGGCATGGGAATGTGAGGGAGTTGAGTCCAAACTAAGCAGAGTTGCTTATGGAAAATGGAGAGTTAGCAAATATGGGAGATGGAATGTCTTACATAATGATTAATAAGTGATCCAGATTGACTAGAGCCAAGAGTTTGTGAGTGGAGTAATATTACTTTATAATAATTAAATAATTATTTATTTTATAAATATAAAGTCTGTGATTAGCCTTGACCTTGAATTTAGGAACTTATCTGGTTTAGGAACTAATCTGGATAACTTAAAGCCAGATTATAAAGGTCTTCAGGAAAGGATTCAGGAAAGGAGTTTGTACTTCATCTTAGAGACAATAGGGAGCCATTAAGATTTCTTTAGCAGTATATTGATGTAGTCACCCCTCTGCTTTAGGAATATCTATTTGACATTTTTATAATATGGAATGCACATCAAGCCATAGTTGTCTGACAATATACATTAGTTCAGTTAATTTTTGATTAAATAATAATTTATATTTCTTCTAATAACAGGATAATTCTTATCTTGTGTCCCTTAACCTTACATATTTTTATCATTACTGAACTAAAACTAATCTCATGTAAAAACTTAGTAAGCTCAGAAAGCCAAATCAAAGAGGAGGTCAACAAGCACTTATTGAATGATTACCACATTCCAAAGGCTGTCCTAAGTGCTGAAAACACAAATAGAAACAGAACACAGTTCCCGCCCTCAAGTAGCTTGTATTCTAATGGATAAAGTCCATTAGAGGTTGAAAAGTAGGAGTGGAGAGGAGTAGGGAGAGTTAAGGGGGAGAGAATAATGCTGCTGGGGCATGAGAGAGAAGGCAACAATATGAAGAGTGGAGGCAGGAGAGGAGTGAAAGAGTGGTTGTGGCTGACCTGAGCAAAATGGAGGCTCTAGAGGGAACTCGCCACTCAGGGGAAGGCCTATTGGGACAGAAGGATCTTTCGGATAAGAAGGCCACAGGGGTGGAGACATCTGTCAGGATGAGAAAGCTACTGTGATATGGCAGAAAAATCTAGAGAGTTAAGAGTGGTCCTTGAAATATTTTTGTTAGTGTTACCAGTTTGGCAATAAATGAGTGGTGTACCTGATTATTTCATCTACCACTGAGGAGAAGCCGACCTTATCAATGTTGTAATGATGCCAAGAATTAATTATGCCAAAGGGCCTTCTTGGGTTTAGAGCAAGTATTTAGTCAAACTCATTCAGTAATACTTCCATAATAGGAATAATTAAGAAAAGAATTAAGTACCTTCCTCTCCCCTCCCCCTACCCTAACTGAAGAAAAAAGGAACATTGAATTAAGGAGAAAAAAAAAAAGAGTTGTTTTCACTGTTGGATAATGAACATTGGTCTAATGTTTTCTTCCCAGATAGTTCAAAGGAAGACTCATTGCCTATGGTAGCTGACAATGAAACATAAAGGTATACTTATATATACATATATATATATATACATATATATATACACGCGTGCATACATATACACACATATAAATATATGAAATATAAATATGCATTCCATATATGTATATGCACACATGCATACATATATGCACATATAAATATATTACATATATAATTAATACATACATGCATGTGTGCGTATACATATATGTATATGTGTATGTGTGTATTTAGCACCTAATGGATATTTTTTTCTTTTTGATTAATTGATACCTTTTGTTTCCACATCACCTTCATTTCCCAAAGGTAGAATCAGAATACTCCTTTCCCTTCATTTCTAGTTTCAGATTCTCTGCTGCCATCACTCAGCTACCTTACCTAATTTGAGATTTCTACTACCTAAAGCCTTTAATGACTCTGCACCTTATATAGGTATGGAGCATCAAGCAATCATTCTCCACCTAATGAGGAGAGTCTTATGCAAATTAATTTGAGACATGAGTTACATATATTATCTTATTTGCTACTCCACCATTTTTTCCTTAATACAGTCTCTTATGAAGAGGTGGCCTTTCTCCTCAATAAGACTGACTCTTTTAAATGTACATGTAACTCAGTCATCTTCTCTAGCAAATTACACTTACAATCTACTGATTCCTTCCCTCCTATTTATGAAGAGGCTTAACTCTCCACCATTCTTAAAACAAAAATAAGAAAAACAAACCCATCTTCACAATCTTGATGTTATCTCCAACTCTTCAGTCTCATTCACCTTGGGGCAGCTAGGTGGCAAAAGGAGATAGAGTGCAGAGCTTAGAATCAGGAAGACCTGAGTTCGAATTCAACATGTTTTGTATAAAACTTTTGACTTCTTCTATGAAACAATATACAATCAACATATTATTATTTAGTGTAATTTTTTAAATGATAACTTCTAATAATTTAATAGTTTTCACTGCTAATATTTATAATCTTACTTGAATCTTCACATGAGGTAATTGTTATCACAACATTTAATAGTAGATTTTTGGTTTTCTTTTTTTCTGTTTTCGTAGTTTTAGTTGGAAAGGACATCAGAGATCTAGTCTTACTCATACCAGAACAAGATTCCCTCCTATAATATATTTCACAAGTCATTATCAGGCTTCTGCTTTAAGAACTGCAGTAAAAGGGACCAGACTACTTCCCAATGCAACTTTTTTATTTGTGTATAGCTCTAATAATTAGGAAGTTTTGCCTCCCAGTCTAAATCTTTCTTTCTGTAATTTCCACTCATTACTCCTAGTTCTATCGTCTGTGGCTAAGCATAAAAAGTAGATTCCTTCTTCCACATGACAACCCTTCAAATATGTAAATGCCACCATCGCTCCTTTCTCCCATCCCCCTGCCTTGCTTTTGCCAGGCTAATTATCCCTAGTTTTCTCAACTGATCTTTATACAGCATTATTCCCCACTTTTCTTCCAATCCTGGTTGTATCTTTTGGATATGCTTCAGTTTGTTAATGTCCTTCCTAAAACGCAGGCCCCCAAATGGAAGAGAATATTCCATATGGAGTATGACTAGGTCCTTTCCTCCCAAAAGGCAGGAAAGTTCTTTTAAAAATAATTGCAACTACATTATGAGTGCACACTGACTATTTAGTTTTAGGTTTTAGCATTTTGCATGTTTCATACATCTATGTAATTAACACCCTACAAGACAGAGAACATTTGACTGAATATTTAGAAGAAAAGATTTATTAGACCTAGTCACAGTCGCCAAAACAAAATATATGCAGGAATATGAAAAATAATAATGTTTCTAGACTGAAAAATTAGATTTCTAATGTACAAAATTGTAAAGTATAATTGAAATTGATCCATTAAATGAATATACCATTTGTGCACCAGATCTAATATAGTTCATATAAATGTAGATCTGTTTTAGTGACTAGCTGCCAAATCTTATATATTATTCCCAATTAAATTTCATAAATGTACATGTAAAAATTTGATGCCACAAAATTATTGATGTCATTGAATTCTATTCTTACTAAAAACAGCCTGTTCCAGAGAATTAGGACGAGTTTAGGAATATCTGTTCTCATGACTCCTTCATGACAGATCATGACCATAAAACAGAAGACAGAGTGATTGTCCAAGGAAAGGTTCCTGTTAGTCATTCTAGGAACATAAATAGAAGCACACACTCTTTCTTTTAACTTCACGTATATATAATATCACCTTAATGAATAAAGCTGATACTGTAATTTTCAGAATTTTGATAATGTTTCACTGAAGCATGCCATTTCTTTAATCTTTACAAAATAAAAAACAAAAGTCACAGGATCATAGAACCTCAAATCTGGAAGAAACTTAAGAGCCCATCCAGTCCAATCTATTCCTGAAAAAATCCCTGCTATGACACATCAAATAATGGTCATCTGGGATCTGTTTGAAGACTTCAAGAGCCAGGGAATCCATTATCCATGGTGGCAGTCCATTCCATTTTTTTTATAGCTCTAACTTACTAGGAAATTATTTTGTTGAACATACATTTTCACCAATATCCTAGAGTTCTTATGCCCAATTTCTATTCAGAATCCCTCTACTACTTTTCATGCATCTGATCTATCTCTTCGTGTATGACCTTTACCTTCCCTACACAAATCCCTACTCCATTATAAGTTGATCTCATACATACATACCTGATGACACTAATTTGCACTATGGCAATTACTTAAGCCTTTTTGTTATGTTAATACTTTTAGCACAGCATTTAAATTTACACTGTTAAATGGAATGTCATGTATGAAACAGGCAAGTGGTCGAGATATTTAGAGCCCTACAGATTATAATAGTCTATCCCTCCCCACCCAACCTCAGGCCTAGGGGCCACAAACTTCTGTTATTTATTTTTTTATTAAAAAAAAAAAACTTGTTTTTACATGCAACTGGGAAATAAGATATAGAGGCACTGGGCTATAGAAATCTATCTTGCCCTACAAGAAAGTAAGGGGGAAAGGGATGGAGTGGGGAGTGGGGTGTGTGTAATATTAACATGTCATATGTATGTATATACACATATATACATACATTGACAGATATTATTTATATACCTTGGATACCAAACCCTTACCAGATAAACTTGATACAAAGATTTTTTTTCCTGTTTGACTATTTCCCTACCTATCCTACATGCATTAGTTTTGTTTGGGCAGAAGCTTTTAGTTTCATGCAATCAAAGTTATCTATTTTCTGTTTCTTAATTACCCCCTTTTCTTCTTTGGTTAAGAAAACATCTCCTAATGAAAGCTGTGAGAGTTATAGATCTGTTTCTCTTCTATTTTTATTAGTATGATCATTGATATTAAGGTTGTGTTTCCATTGAGAATGTATTGTAGAACATGGAATAAGGTTCTGTTCTAAGCTTATAGACTGCTTTTAAGTATTCCCAGAAGATTTTATCAAGTGAGGAGTTTTTTCCCCAAGTAATTTATATTTTCCACTTTATTACATACTGCACTATTAAGTTCCATTTTTCTGATTCTTTCTTGTCTGATCCATTATCTATCTCTCTATTTAAAAAAAAAATTGGAGGCAATCAGCGTTAAGCATCTTGCCCAGGATCACGTAAGTGTCTGAGGCCATATTTGAACCCTGGTCCTCCTGACTTGAGGGCTGGTGCTCTATCCACTGAACCAACTAGCTGCCCCTATTTTTTACCCTATACCAGATGGTTTTGTCAACTGGTGCTTTATAATATAAAGCTAACATAATTATAAAGTGCTATTCTACCTTCATTTCTATTTCTTTTCATCATTTCCCCTGATAATCTAGATCTTTTTTGTTTCCAAGTAAATTTTGTTACTATTTTATCAAATTCTATAAAGTATCTTCAGTAATTTGATTGGCATTGCATTGAAATTTACATTAACTTTGGGAGTATTGTCATTTTATTACATTGGCATGGCCTAGCCATGAACACCAAACATTACTAAGGCTATCTAAGTTGCCCTTTATTTTTCCATACAAATCTTTCATTTGCTTTGATAGGTCCCCAGACATTTCCTGAATTTCCTAGTTATTTGGAATGGGATTTTCCATTCTAGGGGTAGTTTATCTCCTCTTTAACTATTTTTTATTCATCAAATTTCTTTATCTTGTTTTGTTGCTATTGCTAGGATTTCTAGAACTATATCATGCATTACATAAACATGTGGTTGTATGTATGCATACACATGTATAAAAACATACACACTTATCTGTTTATATCTATATCTACATACATTTCCACCTATATGTCAATATATATATTTATCTTTCTGTCTGGAGAGTGAGAGTGAGCAGCACTGACTAAATGCTATATTTATGGGGAAAAATTCTAGTGTTACTCATTATATATAATGCTTGCTTCGGGCTTTAGAAAGATGCTCCTTATACTACAAAAAGGGGAGTGTCTTTTCAAGTCTATACTTCATACAGTTTTTAGCATAAAAGAATACTCTATTTTATTTTCCCTGGATTAAATATTAGGAGTATATTAGTCATGTAAAATGGTTCTGGTAGAGTACTTTGTTTTCTTGTCTTTTGAAAATAATTTGTGAAGTATTAGTACTAATTTCTCTTCAAAAGTTTGATAGAATTGCCCTATGACTCCATCAGGACCAGGAGTTTTTTCTTTGGTGGTTTCTTACAGCAAGATCTATTTTCTTTTATGATATTGGATTACTTAATATCTTTGTCTGGCTTCGTGATGGTTTTGCTATTTTACATTTTTAAGGTAATGCTAGATTTCTTTTCAGTTCTTAGATCTTATTTTTAACATATAATCTACTCACCTGTAGGTTCTTGGTTCTTCTCTTCTTGAGACTACCAGGGTCATTGTCCCCTTGTTGCTAACCCTCAATTTGGCCCAAACACATCACACATGCCCCTCTACTCTCTAGCTCCCCTCCTCCACTTTCGTGCATTTTCCCATTTTGCAATATAGTACTCCAAGGGGAAGCTAGATGGTTCAGTGGATAGAGCAGTGGCCACTCAGTCAAGAGGACCTGATTTCAAATCCAGCCTCAGACGTGTACTAGTTGAGTGACAGGGCAAGTAACTTAACCTTCTTTGCCTCAGTTTCCTCATCTGTAAAATGAACTGGAGAAGGAAATGGCAAATTACTCCACTATTTTTGCCAAAAACACTCTCAATCGGGTTACCAGAACTGACAAAACTGAACAACAATGTAATCTCACCAAAAAAAAAAACCCACAAAATTCTCCCGTAGGTAAGGTGTTGTCAGGTTCTCTCCATAATGTCTCAGCCCTTGCTGGGACTATTGCCTCCACCTAATTTCAGCCTTCACCCCTGTCTCTTTGTGCACGTGTAAAGAAATTGCTTACTAGTCTTTCTATTATCAGTCTGTTGCTGTTGCTGTTGCATTTGTTCACACCTCCTGCATTTCTGTTGTCTGGGGCATTTGAGAATCAAATAATCTCTTCTGGTATGCTTTTCTTTCTAGTACTGTTTCAGATACCTCTTTATTATTGATCATCCATCTTTTTTATTTATGGTTAAACTCAGATTTTCAGGGTAAGTCCCCTTGTGATGCATCTTGAGCTCCATTGCTATTTAAAACACCGTATCCAGTTCCCTTCCATGTTTTCTGGCGGTTTCAGAACAGGCTTGCCTTCAAATTTTCTTTTGTTTATATTCCTTTGTATCCTGGGTATTTGCAGAATTTCTTATTTCTCAGTGGAACTGGTAAATTTAACCCCTAGGTGTCTTGGAGTTTGCAATCTTGTTTTTGTTGTTGTTGTCATTTTGCTTTTTTTCCTTTCTGGTGACAATTTATGAAATCCTTTGCTTAGTATTTCATTTTCTATGTTCAGAAGTTCTGGACAATTGTCTTGTATCATTTCTCACATTATGATGTTAAGGTTTTTTGTCCTATCGTGTTCTTCTGGGACACCATTGATCCTTAGGTTGTCTCCATGCATCTTGTCTTCTAGAGCAGTATGTTTTACCTGTATAATGAACATTTTTTCTTTCAATGTTACTCTTTGTTCTTCTGGCCATTTCTGTAATATTTGCATTCTGACTCTTTTGTTTTCTCTTTTGTTCCTTTGGCAAGACTTGCCATTGCAGATTTCAATTGTTCTTTCCTGCTCATTTATAAACTAATTTTTTAACTGTGCAGGCCACAAATTCTGCTGCTTATTTCTTATTTCTCTTTTAAACCACTCAGCAACAGTGTATTATGGCTCCATGTTCTCTTCATATTCCATAATGTCTTCTGTCTTAACAAGTATCAGATGATTTTTCTTTGTTTTGTAGTATTTATTCATAGATGCCTGCACTTGTTTAGTAGATCTGGAGCCCATCATTTATTTCTGCTGTTGATGTTTTCCTTGTTGACTTATCTGCTTATATCCCAGGTCTTTGAATTTTTTCTTTCTTCATATCTTTGGTAATTTCAGTCTCCCCTCCCTCACTTTGCCCCATTTCCCCCCATTGTTCACTTTCTGACTTTTTTGACTCCCTCCCCATTGATGGTGCTTTCCTTGGGGTCTGAATCTCAAAGCATCTTAACTTCCTCCCCCTCTGGACAATTCATAGCACATCAGCCTAGGTTTCAGGCCCATATAACTTTTGGGTGGACAGAACCAGTCCCAGCTGGATGCTGAATTCTTTCCCTCTGGTTTAGTGGAGTGCCAAAACTGTACCCTTCCTACACATATACATCCTGTCCAGACATCCTCTCTTCTTTCCTCTGTTCCTTGATTGTCTGGCCCAGAACTGACAATTTAGCAAGCTTCCATGCTGGTGCTACAAGGCTCATTTTTGTATTTTGTGTCTATAAGACTCAGGGGTATGGGTGGAAAGGTGTCTAATATGATATCAAACTTTATATCCATCCTAGACAAGTGTTCTGCCCCCTTCCCTCTGCTCTTGGATTTCCTGCAGAGATCTTTTGCAGTGCAGAACTTTACTTCATGATAATGGTTGTGTGGTTCCAGCAAGCTTCCCTAATTTGGAATGCTATAGAGGTGGGCTGGCTCTCTGTCCTGGGCCAAGAAGACTCCCACAGTCTGGAGCCAGGATCTCTACTACGTGGTAGCTTTGGGGGTGGGGGAGGGGTGCTGAGTGAACTCAGTAGAAGTCAGATCGTTGGTTTGTTTGTTTTACAAGCTTTTGGATTTTCAGTATCCTAAATCATGGAGACAGCTGAAGCTATTTTATCTTTGGGGCATTAATTTTTGTCTTAGAGAGATTTCAGAGGTTGAGGGGATCAGAGGAGATGTCTAATGTTCCATCTTGTTTATCATGTGACCATCACACATAGTCTTCAAGTTATTCTTCCTGCAGTGCTGATGGATAGCTTGAATGACCTGTCTATCTTTCAAAAACTTCTAATGACTTAATGGCACAAAAAATTTCATTTACAACAAAGCTGGATGGGGACTTGAATTTGAATCTGAGCTATTTGCTGCCTATGTGGTCTTGAAAAAAGTACTTAACATCTCTGAGTAAGTTTCTTAATCTGTAAATTAAAGTAGTTTGAATAGTAGTCTCTAAAGTCTACTCTAGCATAATATTTTGTCTTAATAATTGCACAGACCTCCATTTCAAAGAAAATATGAAATTTCAAATTACAAAATTCATTAGAAAATTTTATTAGCTTTTTAGTTCTAATGAACTAAACAAAATAAATTAGTTTTGAATGAACAAGCAAGTTCCATTTTTTAAGTTACATTTGACCTTGGAAAAAAACACTGACTCAGGAGTAGGAGGAACTAGGTTCAAATCTGACTCAGGATGGTTACTACCCGTTTGACCTTGGGCAAAGCATTTAATCTCACTATGCCTTAGATTTCTCCTCTGTAAAATGAGGAAGTTAATTATTCAGATATATTGTAAAATAGGTATAATTGCTTCTGTGAAGCACTTAGCACAGTGCCTGGCATTTAGTAGGAGTTTATTAATTGCTTATTCCTTTTCCTTCCTCTTTTCTCAATCTCATGTAAGCCTCACCACAACTCCAGGAGGTAGGCAGTGCAGATATTCTCTTTATTTTACAGATGAGAAATCTCAAGATATGTCCAATATCTATCTAGTCATTCTTGAACTCAAATCAATGTCTATCTTGTCCTTTCTGAATACATTGCCAACTGCCTGCTGGTTGCCATAACCTGGATGCTTCATTAGCATATCAGAATAAACATATTCACTGTAAATTCATCGTCTTCACCAACAGAGACCTAGCACTACTATCAATTCCTATTGTGGATACAACCAGATTTCAAGGTATCCAAGTGTGAAAACTTCAATCTTTCTCACTCTTCACATCTAGTTGTAGCAAGACTGTCCCCCATATAAAGCATGGCATGTCATGTGTATGGCTCACTGGGAGCCCAAAATAGATACATCTCTATTATCTCATTATCTCACCCTTCTCCCAGGGAGATTTTAATTCCTGCCAGGAGAGGAAGTAGGAGGTCAGGACCATAAATTGGCCATTTTGCTCTCCTCAAAATTTTATATGCATATATGTATTACATATATATGTATATATATAATATGTATATATATACATGCATACACATACATACACATATATACACACATATACATATAAAGTTAGAATTACATTTATCTAATTCCTCAAATATTATTAGTAGTTAGTAATGTAATTTTCAGTTTCAACTTAAATTCCCAATCTTTGTTTCTTAATAGGGAAAGGTGTACCCAAGCTTTACACACAAGACTTGATTTCTTTTCCACCAAATATCATTTCTAGAATGAACACACAGAGCAAATGCTTAAGAAACACATTTATCAGTCTATAGAAAAAAACAGAAATCAGAAATTATACATAATGAGACTATATACCAGACAATATAGATTGAAGAAGCTCTCCCAACAAGAGTGAGGTAACAGCTCAAATGAGAAGGAGAGTCCCAGAGCCCACTGAAAGGGAAATTCCCAAAAGTTTCTGATATAACAAGGTGGAAGTAGGGGCATGATAGAGATCACCAGCTCCTCCCACATTCACTTTTTTCGAAAAGTCTTTTTCTTCCTTTATCTACCTGAAGTAGGGTTGGCATTGTCCATTTTTTCTTTCAAAGATGGAAGCCAGAAGATCCCAAAGAGACTAATGAGACTGAAGAGTTTAAAGAGAAGAGACCAGGTATCAGTCTCTGTCCCTCTATATCTCTATCTCTGTCTCTCTCCATCTCTGTCTGCCTTTGTCTTTCTCTCTGTCTCTGTCTCTGTGTCTCTCTCTCTGTCTTTCCATCTCTCTGTCTCTGTGTCTCTGACTGTCTCTCTCTGTGTGTGTCTGTTTGTCTCTGTTATTCTGTCTCTGCCTGTCTGTCTCTCCCCCAGCCCCAACCCCTCATGCAAGTGTGAATGTGAGACAGTGATCTCCAACAATGAGGACAGAGTGCTGCACCAATGGGCTTTGGGGCTTAAGTTACTCAATTAAGGTTTTCTGGATCCCCTAGCCTCCACACACAAAAAATTATATGGTATTTATTTTGTGTATATGATGTGCATGCTCAATGTCTTCTGATAAAATGTAAAATACTTGAGGACAGGGACAGTTTAATTTTTTTTTGTTTTTTTTATCCCTAGTGCCTGACACAGTACCTGGCACATAGTAGGTACTATGCAATAGAAGGATAAAGCATCTATAGATCTGGGAATCACCTATGAAGAGGTCATTGAGTCTGTTGGAGAAAATGGGATCATCAAGGCAGGTCATAGAGACTTAAAAGAAGGCTCAAAAAAGATCATTGGGAGAAGGGACAGATAAATCACTAAAGGAGACTGAAAAGAAATGAATAGAGGAATAGAAGGAAATCAGAGAGAATATTGTCACATAAGGGAAGAACATTGCCACATCTTTTAAGGGTTGGATAATAGTGTTAAAAGCTTCAGAAACATTAGGGGAGATGAGAAAGGAGAAAGGACTCATTTGATGGTAGAGAGATCATTGTTAACCTTGAAGAGATGACTTGGAGTAGAATTTAGAGGTCAGAAGCTAGTATAGAAAGGCTTGAAAAATGAATTGTTGGTGAGGAAATTGTGGGAGCAGGAACACATTCCTCCTTCTAGGAGTTTCACTTTCTAAACAACGAAAAGCAAGAGTGTTATAGGATGATAATATCATGGGATGGCATGTTCAAGTGAAAGTTTTATAAGAATGAGGAACATGACCATGTCTATAGGCAATTTATAAGCTGAGGGAAGACATTAATGATGAGAAAGTGGGAATGATTAATCTGTGATCTAATGCAGTCCATAGTGAATGATACGTCAAACTACAAGAGACTGACAGATGGGATGGGGGTAGGATCAAGGACACAAGATAGAGGGTTAACCTTTTCAAGCAAAATGTGTACATTACATTTTTTGAGACTAGACTAGGTGGATCCAAGCTAAAGTTATAGAGAGAGTTGGAAGTATGAAGTAGAAGAAGTGGAAAGACACATAATGCATAACCTAAATGGGAGTGGGGGGGGTGTAAAATAGGAAGCAGTCTAGTTATGTCGAAATTGTATCTTGTTCTGATCACCCCATTTTCTATTAAGTATAGTAAATTTGTAAGTAGCCAATATAAAGGGGGCAATAGTAGGAAATGAGATTGCAAAGGGGAACCTGGAAGTCATGTAACTGAAAGGAGCACAATTTACAATTGTATCATATGTTAACCAAAATTCACATCCTGGTAGTATGTCAGTTACAGAACAATAAAAGATTTAGTATGCAACAGTAAGTTATGATTAACTAACATGAAGTCATAGGGGTCCCAGTTAGCATAGTTGTATGTAATAAGTAGTTATGATTAACCAACATGAATTCATAGTGGTCACAGTTAGCACAGTTGTATTTTTAAGCAATATTTGAGTTGAGGAAGAAGAACAAAGAAGGGAAGTAATGAGAGCTGTAGGGATGACTCAAAACTGGAGATTGACTAGGGCCATGCAGGGTAGGGGAATAAGAAGAATACCACCAGCAAGAATACCAAAGGCCTTACCTTTTTGTCTTTTACTTTGCCTGAGCTGTGTGACTGCTCATGGGTCTGAAAAAGATGGAAGCCAACAATTCTATTCCTTTGGAAGAGATGGAAACCCAATGAAAGTGATCACAAAGAGTCAGACATGGCTGAACACCAAAGAAATTATATGACTCAGAGTTTGTTATCTCATCTGATTGGAAGTATGAATCATTGATAAAAATCTTAAATAGCAGAGTGTCAAACATTGATCCCTGGGATACTCCACTAGAGATATTCTTTCAAGATATCTTCGTATGATTAATAATTATTCTTTGGGTCCAGCCATTCACATGGACTTAAGTATAATATCTAGCCCATTTCTCTCCACATTTCCCCTCAGAATAGCATGAGAAACTTGCAGTATTTTCTCCTCGACCTGGGAATTATGAAATTTGTTGACAATATTCCTAGAAGAAGAGGCGATCGGTGGATTCTTTTAATTTCTATTTTACCCTCTGGCTCTAGAATGTCAGGGTGATTTTCTTTGATAATTTCCTGAAAGATGATATCTATGCTCTTTTTTATTGTGGCTTTCAGGTAGTCCAATAATTTTTAAATTATCTCTCCTGGATCTATTTTCCAAGTCAGTGGTTTTTCCAATGAGATATTTCACATTGTCTCCCATGTTTTCATTCCTTTGGTTCTGTTTTATAGTATCTTGATTTCTCATCAAGTCACTAGCTTCTACTTGCTCCAATCTAATTTTTAAGGTGTTATTTTCTTCAGTGGTCTTTTGGACCTCCTTTTCCATTTGGCTAGTTCTGCCTTTGAAGGCATTCTTCTCCTCATTGAATTTTTGGAGCTCTTTTGTCATTTGAATTAGTCTATTTTTTAAGGTGTTGTTTTCTTCAATATTTTTGGTGTCTCCTTTAGCAAGTCATTGACTTGTTTTTCATTATTTTCTTGCTTCAGTCTTATTTCTCTTCCCAATTTTTCCTCTATTTCTCTAACTTGCTTTTCCAAATCCTTTTTTTGAGCTCTTCCCTGGCATGAGACCAATTTATATTTTTCTTGGAGGCTTTGATGTAGGCTCTTTGACTTTGTTGACTTCTTCTGGCTATGTTTTGCTCTTCTTTATCAACAAAAAAGATTCCAAAGTCTGAGTCAGATTCTGAGTCTGTTTTCGCTGCCTGTTCATGTTCCCAGCCAACTACTTGACCCTTGAGCTTTTTGTCAGTGTCCCAAGCTTTAGGGACTGTGCTGCTGTGTTCAGAGCTACTTCTACATTAAATTCTGCCACACCAGCGCTCCTCCTCCCCCAAGTACTGCCAACCTGGACTGTGACCCAGATCCAAGCAGGCTCTGCACTCGACTCTGCTCTGATCTGCTGCTTAATTCCTCCCATGGGGTGGGCCTGGCGTTGGAAGCAACCACAGCTGGAGCTCTGGAAGCAGCCCCAGGGCTGGGGCCAATCACTTACTCCTTTCTGATCTAGCAGTTTTCCACTAACCTTCTCTGTTGTCTTTGGTGGTTGTGGGTTAAGAAGTCTGGTAACTTTCACAGCTCAATGATTCAGGGCCCTACCACCTGCCCAGTCTGGTTGGTCTTAGTGCAGCCTCATGCTGGGCTGTGCTCTGCTCTGCTCCCAGCTCTGTGTGATAGATCCTTCCCAGTGAGCATCCAGGCTGCATCTGGATGCATCCTGGAGCCCTGCTTCCCTCTGCTATTTTGTGGGTTCTGCAGCTCTAGAATTTGTTCAGAGCCATTTTTACAGGTGTTTGGAGAGACCTTGGGGAGAGCTTAAGCAAGTCCCTGCTTTCCAACCTCCATCTTCCATAATTAACTTTTAACATATGATGCTGCCTTTGGGCATCAAAATCCCCCACTCTGAATGGTCTCTGAGCTTTTCCTACTTAGTGCATTTATGCAGTTGTCTTACCATTTCTTGGTCTAATTCTGTGCTCCTCAGGTCACATTCAGTAATGCCCAATTCTCTTGACTGTGACATTAAGTAGGATCTATCTCCTTTGCCTAAGTTGGGTTTCCTTCCAGTCAGTGGATATTGCGTAACTTTATCATCCTTAAGATATAGTTTCCTTAAAAGCAAAGTTTTGAGACAATTAGCTCACATTGCTTGCCTATTATTTTTATTGACATTTTAGCCCCAGGCCAAAAGAGATAAAAATATCCAGTCCTGATGGTAAATACTCCTCAGCACCCATGGCCCAAGATCCTAATCCTAGCCTAAAACAGGCATAAGGATGGGTTAAACTGGCTGAAAATCTTAAGTGAGTGAGATAGGCCTGAACTCAAGTCCAAGGACATAAAAAGCTAATCAAATATCTGGTGGATTACAGAAAATCGGGAAAGCTTTTCTCCCCTTCCCAACCTAGTCCTTGCTTAGGGAGATCTGAAGCAGGGAGAGGGGAAAAGGATCTTCCGGTCATGGAGGCATAAGCCTTGTTGTTCTGTTGCTGTGGCATCCTACTGCTACCTAGGTAAACACCATCCTTCTTCCCACTCCTGCTCATGCCACGATCTTTAGCTGTCATCTATAGCCTGTGATCAATGTTCCAACTCTTTGATAGACTTAACTCTTCTCAGCAAAGCAAGGATCTAAGGCAACTCCAAAGGATTTGTGATGGAAAATGCTGTCCACATCCAGAGAAAGAACTTTGGAGTCTGAATACAGATCATAACATACCATTTGTTCTCTTTATTTTTGTTGTCTCATTTTGTTTCTTCTTTTTTGTGGTTCCTCCCATTGGTTCTAATTATTTTTTATAATATGACTAATGGTAAAAATATGTTTAATGTGCATGTATATGTAGAGCCTATATCAGATTGTATGCTGTCTTGGGGAGAGGGGAGGAGAAGGAGGGGTAGAAAATTTAAAACTCAAAATCTCATGGAAGTGAATTTTCAAAACCAAAAATTAATTAATTTCTAAAAAATATCAGTGTTACAACTTTTTCAGAATAAGCCAGCCAAAGCCAACATGCCTTGTGACCAGTTAACATTTCCAAACAAGAGCTTAGTCATTCCAAACCAGCATGGAAAATAACCTAATTGGGCAATTGAAGAGACTTCTTGAAGGCATGTTGGTTTATCCTTTTCAAATAAACATTCTCAGCCCTAATACAGAGGGGAGTTAGGACAATGAATTTCTTTCACCTTTGGGTGATGAAGTTGGACCTGGAAACAAGAAGACCTAAGTTTAAAACCATCCTCAGACACTAGTTGTATGTCTCTTCCTCTTCTCCCTTCCCCTCCCCTTGCCTCCCCCTCCTCCTCTTCCTCTTCCTCCGCCTCCTTCTTCTCCTTCTCCCTCTCTTTTCCATTTGCCTTCCAACTTCCACACTCCAAGTTGTTCTGTGCCCCTTGGGTCCATGACTATGGCATGGAGATAGTAGCAAGGACTAACTGTACCCTTGACATTGACTTGTAATTTTATATTGATCACTCATCTCTACTTATCCAAATCAAGATTTACTCACAGAAAAGTAATGGTAAGAAAGACCTTAGGTAGTTATGTAGTCCAAACTCTGGACTCTTGGCAAAACAGTTACTAAATAATGCTAGCTTGTGTATGTATATATGTATGCATGTATGCATGTATATATCTCCACAGTCATCTGTTATGAGAAGCAATGTGGTAGAATAGATTAGTTACTGAACTTGGGGTCCATAAATAAAGTGTTCCAATCTCATCTTAGATAGTTTAGGGAAGGAAGGAAATGAGAGAAGAGAATAAACATATATAGTTCCTACTATATGCCAGTCACTGTGCTAAGCCCAGTAGCAGCTAGGTGGCATAGTGAACAGAGCACTGGGCTTGGAATCAGAGAGACTTATCTTTATGAGTTCAAATCCAACCACAGACACTTACTAGCTGTGTGACCCTGGGCAAATCACTGTATCAGCAAGGCAATAATCACAATGTAGATGATAATTGTCAAAATGCCTATGTGGTTCTGTATCACAAAAATATATGAGACTCTCTACATAGAAGGTAGATGAAATAAATCATTTATTCAGACACCAGAGGACCATATCCCACAAGCCATCTACCTAATTCATTACTGCAGCAAAGAATTCAATATACGATACCACAGCAGAGAACAGCTCCATCCCAAAACCATCATCCCCCCTGCTGGGGCCTTCCCACAAACACTCACTGTCACCACAAGTCTGCTCTTTCCCTCAGCTCTAAGGCTAGTAACTGCTCTCTCTCAGCATTTCCTGTGACACATTTTCCTTTTCCTCTCAGCAAGCTCTTCCCACCACATGTGACTTAGGCTTCCTGTGATGTAAACAGGTCACATGGCCTATTAATGGGTGGGAAAGATCTTCAAATATAAATTGCTATTACAATCACTTAACCCTATTTGCCTGAGTTCTTCTTCTGTAAAATGAGCTAGAGAAGGAAATGGCAAACCACTCCAGTATCTTGCCAGGAAAACTCCAAATGGGGGCACAGAGTCAGACATGACTGAAATGATGAAACAACAACAAAGTGCTAAGGGCTCTAAAAAATATTATCTATTTTGATCCTCATAGCAATAACCGTGAAAAGTGGGTCTTATTATCTTCTCCATTTTACAACTGCAGAAACTGAGGCAGACAGAGGTTAAGCGACCAGCACAGAATCATACAACTAGTGTTGGAGACATGATTTGAATTAAGGTCTTCCTGACTCCAAGTCTGGCTCTCTGTCCACTGTGCCACCCAGCTGTCTCTAAGGAGGCATTGTAGTGGAGTAAAAAGAATATGGCATCTGGAGCCAGAGGTCTAACTCAAATTCTGTCTCTGATGCTTATGATCTTGTGACTTTGGACAAATCACTGAAGTTCCCTGGACCTCAGTTTCATCATTTGTAAAATAAATAGTTGAATTAGATAGCCTCTGAAAGCTCTTCCAATCTTACACCTATGGTCCTACACTGTGTGACCCTGGGCAAGTTACTTAAGTTTTCTAAGTCTGTTTCCCTGTCTGTAAAAGGAGATTAATAATGGCACTTAGCTCGAAGGATTTTTGTGAAGAACATGGATAATGAGATGTCTAATATACTTCACAAACTTTAAAGAGATGAATAAATGTCAGTTATTATTCTTATTGAAAGGAGTCATTGCACAGCTAGGCATTTTACCAATACTGGTGAAAGAGATGCTATAGAGTAACTCAGGATTCAGTTCTAATATTTAGCACTCCACACTTTAGGGAATTTCACTAAATCTGGGGTGATGCTTGTCAAGTCCTCTCTTCCAGCACATTTATTGGTTTGCCATAAGTATGGCATAATTGTGCCTTGGCAAAAGTCACAGGCTTTTCTGAATTTACCCAGATGATGGTTTGCTATTTTTGCAAGGAAACCTTGCCATTTTGCCAAAAGGCCAGCTTCCCACAGGGAAATAGGGTTTCATTTGAACCTTCTGTTTTTTCCCCCAACAAATGTACAAAACTTCCTGTGTCCAGGAGATGGGAAAATGATAGAGATATGCAGAAAGTGGGAAGTAGGGAAGTTCATTCAGGCTGAGACCCCACTATCTGAATGCCTATTAGCGTCTCTGGGGTTTTCAAAACCAGGCTGGGTGTCTTGCAAGAACAGGTTGCCAACCCAGTTTTCTTGGGCTGCAAATAGGGCAACAGCTGTCTCTTTATACCAGACTGCGGCTAGGAAGTTGCCAGAGAGGCATTGTTGTGTAGACTTGGACACTGTGATAATAAGCACATCAGAAATGGATCCATGGATGGATAATCTTCAGTGTTTCCTCTTTTGGGAACAGGACAACATGAGGAAATAAAACACAGGCTATTATAAAAGTTTAACAAACTCTTATTACAGTCAAAATTCCTTTTTTGAATTCCAATAGAAATATGAAAACTTTCTTTAGAGGTTTGTAATGTTAACTTGTAACATAAGAGGAAAGAAACAAGAGCATAGAGATTTAGGGTCTAGTCTTGACTTTACCTCCAACTTGCTTTGTGACTTCATGGTAAATTGCTAAACCTCTTGTCTCAGTTTTCCCATCTATGCCATAAATGATTTCATCAAAAAATCTGTCAGGTCCTTTCTGCTTCTAAAATTCTGTGATTCTGTGAATGGCTGCATCCAACTTTGGAAAAATGCAGCCTTCATTTTTCTCTGTTTCCCCGGAACTATAAAGTTTGTAAACTTGTTAATTCATACAATACAACCTACTTAAAGTCAGGATTCAATCATTGAGATGAAAATATAAAATTTTATTAGTGGAATGTTCAATAATAATGGTTTAACTTGGTATTAATTCAGACTTTTTTCCCATTCTTATTTGGATGGAAAATTGTATGCTCAGTGTGGAGAATCTTCTTCCAACAGAGGCATCTGTCTCTTTGGCACACATTCACTCACATTCTCTTTCTCCCTTTGTGTCTCACTCCTAGATCCCTTCTGCAGTTTTACCATTCGTGCCTGTGGATTTTGGGGGTCCCAATCGGTGCCTCCCGTAATTGTCATATTTAATATTTTGGGGTCGAGAGAGGTGTTAGCCAGGGGTCTTACGAGAGATCTCATTGTGCACTTGTGAATCCTGGCTGGAGATTCTAATTCATGATAGGCATGTAAAAAGAGTATTCTTACTTTAAGCCAGTAAAAGTTCCAGGTGGGAAAGGGTCCAAAGTGAAACCTTGCCCATGCTAACATTGTGTTTCTGCCCAAAGTCTGTGCACTCACTGCCTTCAAACCACTTCCTTGCACACTCACTGGGCAAAGGGATAGCCTCATCCTGCATCAACAGCACAGAAGGCTACTTTAAACTGTGTGAATTATCTTCCACTCTATGTCTGCCTATGCCATGAATTTTTGTTATTGTTGAGGGGAGGAATGGAGGAAAGGGAAGGGGAGGTTTTTATTTTCTTCCCACAAACTCGAGGGATGTGCTTTGGAATCAGAATCGGTAAGACGTTGCTTACACAAAATAGAAAGAATACATAAAATAACAACTAACCATTGTTAAGCCTCTTGGGTGCTTTTAAACGAGTTAAACTATGGTATTATTTCTGGACCCCCCCAAAAAAAAGTAATAATATTTTCTGTGTTTTCCTTCCTCGAAGTGTCTTGTTGCTTTAACACATTGCATGTTATAATGTAATCTTTGAGATCGAAACAATACCAGGAGTCCTAATTAAATTAAAAGTAATTACCAGTTGTACAGATACGGCTTCCAATTGAGCAGCAGGAAGTTGATATTTTGTCATCCCTAGTTTATCTCCATGCACTGTGCACGATTCTTTGTACCAGTTATTAATGGCATTTTCTCTCTGGTCATGAAGAGTGTGGGAAATGAGGAAGGAGAAGAGAAGAACAAAAGAAAGAGAGGAATTAGAAGAGGCTGAGATGGAGACAGAGACGGAGCGTATTCTTTCCATTGCTGTTTCTCAACATGGATCCTGGGAAATTTGTCATGCACTGAGGGGTTTATTGCTGTCTCTCACTCACCTATGAAAGAAATATTAGCCCAACCCATGTCTGTAGCATATACTAATTTTTCTTGACTATAAATGGATTCTTTTTCAAAAAAGAATCTAACACTTTAAAGGCTTGAGGTTTAGTTTATGATGTGACACATTTTTCCATTTTCAGAGGGGGGAAAATAGTTCCAGCTCCTAACAGGGACTTTTATTTGAGAGAAGGGATAAAGGCAATCTGTAAAGATATCCTCCTATTCTATTTCTTATCCTGCCTTTCTGCTTGCCATCTTTTCACAACTGGAAACAACTTCTGTCTATGTCCAAAATATACGGTGCAGCTGTTTAACAGCATAGCAGAGGGATGTCCATTTGATTGACCATTATCTTGCTGGCGTATTCCTGCTGCAAACACGAGCTATTATTTGGAAAGCAGTCAAATTAAATTTTCATAACTATAAAACCGCATTTTACCTCAGGGGTACTGCTTGCTGTCTATGTCTTCAGCTTTCTGTGCTTTATATTAAATCTAAACAAATGAATTGTTTACCAACATTAATATTTTAGCATATCATGCCAGTGTCTGCCCTCTCTCCTGACACTTTTTTTTTCCTTTTTTTATTGGGAATATTCCACAATAGGGTTGAAATTTCCCCACGATGGATAGGTTACATTTTACAAGTAGCCTCAGGGGTGTCCTAGTAAATGTTTAACAACCAACTCTCAGGAAATGTAGGATATACTTTTGTTTAATGTGCATTATTGACATATTCTCCAACACTTTTTCTCCATCATCCTTGGTGACGCTGATCTCTTTGCTATTCTAGCACAAGATGCTCTGTCTGGGAATTTTTACTGGTTGTCTCCCATGCATGGAATGCTCCTCATCTCTGCCGGCTGGTTTCTTCACTTTCTTCAAGTCTTAGACAAAATCTCACCTTCCACAGGGAATGTTTCCCGTTCCTTCATAATTTTAGTGCCTTCTCTCTATTATTTCCCATTTATCAGATGGATAGATGGATAGATAGATAGATAGATAGATAGATAGATAGATAGATAGATAGATAGATATAGATAGACAGACAGACAGACAGATAGATAGATAGATAGATATTGTACATTCTTGTTTATATGTTTTCTCCCCCTTTCAGTTGTGAACTCCCCAAGAGCAAAGACTGTCTTTTGCCTTTCTCCGTGTCCTAAATATTTAGCACAGTGCTTTTCACATTTTTGTTATTTATTTGTTCTGTTGTCTGATTCTGTGTTACCCTGTAGATCATACTGTCCATGGTGTTTTCTTGGCAAAGATACTAGAGTGGTTTGCCATTTCCTTCTCCAATGGATTAAGGCAAAAAGAAGTTAAGCGACTTGCCCAGGGCACACAGCTAGTAAGTGTCTGAGGCTGAATTTGAACTCAGGCCTTTCTGATTCCAGACCCAATATTCTATCCACTGAACCATCTAGTTACTTGCAAGACACATAGTAGTTGCTTAATAAATGCTTATTGACTGACTGAATGACTGATTTTTAAAAATCTAGACAGTCAATAAAACAATAAATCAAGCCCTGATTAATATTTTTCTGATTTCTGAGGTGTAAATGCTCATATTAAAATTTTAACAATTTAATCTCACAGTAGATTTGAGTAGAATCTAGCACACCTTTGAGTAGCATTCACCAAAACTGTACAGATAATAATTTTTCAAAGGTATTAGATTTGTTCAATTCAATACAATTTGATTCAATTAAATTCAATAAGCATTTATTGTGCACCAGTCATGTGCTAGGCATTGCTTGTATCTTCAAATAAGAAAAAAAACTGTTACCTGAGAACTAGTATTATTGTCATTGTAACTCATCAAAGGAAAGTTCTTAATGCTTGAAAGTCTCCGAAGCACCTTTTAAGCCCCAATTTTTCATCCTAGAATGCTCTCTCTTCTCTTATTCTGCTCCGCTGGGTCACTACTCTAGCACATCCTTCAATGTACCTTTCTGCAAAAAGTGTTACCATCTCTGCTGTCTATTCATCTCATCCATCATACTGCTAACCCACTCACCCCTCATGTGTATATAAATATGATTGTGCCCCTCCTCTTTTTAATATCATCAGTGGAACAGACATCCTTATGACCTATGAAATAAAATTCACTGTTTTGCCTGACATTCAAGAATCTCTTTAATCTGGTCCTGCCCTACCTTTCCTTTCTCATTCTACTGTCCTCCATGTGTTCTCTGCTCCCAGAAAACTAGACTTCTCTCTGTTTCAAAGTACACAGTGAACTTTCCCATGTCCTTATCTTTGCTCCACACTATTCCCTATGCTTGGAATTTCCTCTTTTCGCTTCATTTCTTACAGATCCTTTGAAGCCCAACTCAGATGTCACTTCATCTATTCAATTACATTTAATTCATATAGCATTTATTAAATACCTACTCTGTGCCAGGCATTCCATAGACTGTGAGGACCCTTTTTCTACTAGAGTCTCAAATAATGCAGTTCCTTATATTTCATTAATATACTTACGATGAATTATTCTGTATTATAGCTCTCTGTACAGTTCTCACTCTCTGTCTCTCTCTGTCTCTGTCTCTGTCTCTCTGTCTCTCTCTGTGTCTGTCTCTCTCTCTCTCTCTCTCTCTCTCTCTCTCTCTCTCTCTCTCTCTCTGTGTGTGTCTGTCTGTCTGTTTCTCTCTCTCTCCAAGATATTGAAAGTTAAGAAGGTCTCCAACGCTGCAGTGGGAATGCCTAGTAATGAACATTTGGGGAAATATTTTTAAAAGTCATGTAAGATGAATAGGCATGAATGGGTTGTAATCTGCATATGGAAGGAAATACCAGATGATGAACACCCAGAACCACTTCAATATTTCAGGCTAGTTCCCTATGTATGGGTTCTAAGCTCCAAAACGACAGCAATTATGTATTATGTAAACTTTGTATCTCCTCTAGTGTCATCAAAAAAAGATTAATAAGCATTTCTGAATTGAATATTAATTCAGTCAAATTGTGTCTTGGCAAAGTTATTCAATCCATTGGTAAAACTATCTGAAAATTAGCTAATTTGTCTATCTGAGTCTGACCATCTATTTAACCTCGGTTTTCTTTCTCATTTAACAATTAGAATTTTTGTATAATACCTATTCTTAATTAGCTAATTGTAAGTCTTACATACCTATGTTATTTGATTATGATTTCGGGAAGGCTACAGGAAACTCTCACTTATCTGTGGGCAGTGGCTGACTTTCTATTATTTTGAGATAGGCTATTTAAATTGTGAGTTAGAGAGAGAAAGAGAAAGAGTTCCAGAAATGTCCAGACAGTTGAAATCTCCCACAAGTACTGTAACATGCTGGCATGTCTCTGTTCCACATTTATGTTGTTTCCTAAAGTCTTTCTCTAATTCTTCCTTCTGGTCAGGAAGCAATAATATATTCACTTTCTTCTCTCCAGGCAGTTGAAATAATGAATCTTTCAATGAATAAAAGTAAATAATTGATATATATATATATGCATATAAATGTATATATTTATATACACATATATTTGCATTTAAAGGTCAGGATCCCTGAATTCAAGAGGCTTTTACTATTAGAAGACAATACATAAAGATGATTTAGAATTGGAATAGGGATAGGAAGTATGGTTTGGAAATGGCTGCAAAGCAGTTGATGGTCTTACGCTTGGCAAGACAAGGCAGGAAGCTGGTGGGTCTGCTGATTTCTTAAAATATACTACAAAGGAGAGTCAGGATTCAAATTTCTCTGTTGCAATCCCATCTGGAAAACTTCACAGTCTACTGGTGACTCAACAAAGGCTACGATGAGTTTGCATCATTTCTTTCTTGTTCCTACCCAGAAGGAGGTTACATTCTAATAGGGGAAGACAACACACAAAAGGGAGATTTTAAAAAAGGGAGAGAGGAATGAAGGTACCCAGTATAGGGGCATGGTAAAACAAAAAGTACAAATATCTGGGAGTGCAGCCTGGAGAGGAATGAAGATAGACCTTAGACCACTGCAAAATACAAGCTCTGTTAATAATAATTTATATTGATATGGCACTTACTCTGGGCCAAGCACTGTGCTAAGCACTTTATAAGTACTATCTCTTTTGATCTGCATAACAATCCTGCAAGGTAGGTGCTTTACAGACAAGGAAACAGACACAGAAGTTGCATGGCTTGCCCAGGGTCACACAGCCAGTAAATGTTTGAGGACTGATTTGCACTCAAGACTTCCTTCCAGGCCTGGCACGCTATTGGAGGGAAAGTCTGCCAGGATAGAGGGTACTTCCAATGTTAGAAGCAGTCCAGGAGTGGAGCGAGCTTCCATGGAGAAGAGGTTTCTATGGCGTGGCGGAGAAAGTGAGTCAGGAATTGGGCTGAGAGAGAAATTACTACTGTATCCTCATGACTTTGAACAGTGTTTGATAAGTAATCAGTGTCCAATAAATGTGTTTTTAAAATCATGGATTCATTTATTCATCCATTCAGGAGAAGAAGAAGAAGAAGAAGGGAAGTTAAAGATTGTAGATATTCACTCCACCTTTGGGGAAAGTACATTTTAAAGGATTAATAGAAAGGAGAAGTAACATCCCAAAGAGCACGACCTTACAGAAATAGTACAAGAGAGATGAAGTCACCAAAAATGAAATCCTGAATATACAAAGTGATTATGAGAAGGAAAAAAATACCATGACATCGTTGATAGAGAAGAGGTATCAGAGTCAAGAAGACATGGGCACATGCCCCCCCACATTGACGCATACTGGCTTTGGAGGGCATCGCCATTCTCTCGGTCACCTAAGCTCACAACCTCAATTTCATCCCAGCTCCCCAGTCATACTCACCCGTGTATTCAATCTACTGCCAAATCTTGTCATTTTTGTCTTCAACATATCTTTCCTATATGTTTCCTTCTTTCTACTCACATAGCTGCCATCCTAGTACTAGTCTTAATCACCTCCCACATGGATTGTTGCAATAGCCTTTTTAAAAAAATAATTTGTTTTCAACTCACAGAACAAAAAGAGCATTTTCATAACACAGTACAATAAAAGCATGATTGGACACGAAACTGCAAATCTACCATGTAGAACTTGCTATTTCTTCCAAATATATAACATGGTTATCACGTAAATTTCCTTTTCCTTTTTTTGTAAATTTCTCCCCTTACTCCCACCCTAGAGATGGCTACCATTAGACACAAATAGTGTATGTGTATGTAAAATTATTCTATGCATACTTCTGTCTATCAGTTCTTTCTCTAGATACAGATAGCATCTTTCTTCGTGTCCTTTATTTTTAATTTGTATTTATAATAGTCAAAATGACAGCTTCTCAAAGTTGTTTTTAAAACAATATTGCTGTTACTGTACACGATATTCTCTTGGTTCTGCTTATTTTTTGTACAAGTCTTTCCATGCCTTCCTAAGGTCATTGAGCTCATTATTTCTTACACCACAGTATTCCATCACAACTATACACCACAACCTTTTCAGCCACTCCCCAATTGATGGGGGTCCCTGCAATTTCCAGTTCTTTGCCACCACAAAGAGAGCTGCTGTAAACATCCCATTCACATTCAGTTATAATTACTATTTGTGAATTTCCCTCTATCTTATCTTTACTCACTATTTTGACTAGTCTCTCCATCTCCCTTTCTTCAGTCCTTTCTCCACTTAGCTGCCAAGCTGATCTTCCTAATTCACAAGCCTAACCATGTCACACTCTCACCTCACTCCCACTCAATAAACTCCAGTGGTTCCCTGTAACCACCAGGATAAAATAGAAAATGCTCTATTTGGCATTTAAGGGGAACTAGGTGTGCAGTGGATGGAGCAACGGGACTGAAATCAAGAAGATTTGTCTTCATAATTTCAAATTTGGCCTTAGAAACTAGCTGCATGACCCTGTGCAAGCCACTTAACCCTGTTTACCTCAGTTTCCTCATCTGTAAAATGAGCTGGAGAGAGAGATGACCAACCACTCCAGTGTCTTTGCCAAGAAAACCCTAAACGGGGTCATGAAGAGTTGGACATGACTGACATGATGGAACAACAACACTTGGCATTTAAACCCTTAATAATTTGACTCCTTCACACTTTTTAAATATTCTTATACTTTACTCCCCTTCACATACTTAATAAGTCAGCTACATTGAACTACTTGCTTTTCCTCACTCATGTCTCTCCATTTCCCAATTCCGTGCATTTTTTACTGCTTGATCTCATGCCTGGAATGACTTTCCTCCTCACCTCTCCTTCTGTCTTCCCTGGTTTCAGCCAAGACTCAACTGAAAACCTACCTTTTGCAAGATGCCTCACCCACTCCCCTAGGCCCTTTCCTCTAAGATTGCCTTCAATTTATATAGTACATATCATGTGTGTACACAGTAATTTAGATATTGTCTCCTCAATCATAGTCTGAGCTCTTTGAGGGAAAGAACCACGTCTTTGCTTTTCTTCATATCCAACACTTAACACAGTGTCTGGTACCTAGTCAGCACTTTGTAAATAATTGTTGGCTAACTATATAATGCTGGGCAAGTCGCTAAACTGCTCAGTGCTTGTGGCAACTCCCTAATACTTTAAGTTGCAGAAAAGTTGGATATCTGCATTGGTAGAAGAAATTTCTGCCCAGGAGTTCTCTAAATCACATCTGGACACACAAAAAGCACCAAGTAGAAACTGTTAAGGAGACCAAAGAGACCAATGCATAAAGATCTCATGGATTAATTTAGAGTATGTATATATATATATATATGCATCTGCATATGCATATATGTTTGTATATAGTGTGTATATATCTGTGAATATTGTGTGCATTTTATTTTTGTGTGTTTGTGTACAAATACAGATATACCACACACATATGTACCATGTATGTACAGACATACATGCATAAGTACATAGATATAAATTTATATGCATGTGTATATATGTATATAAAACCAGTATTTAGTGCATGTCAAGACCATTTAGGATGGAGCCATACTTATGGGAGATGCCAGAGACCTGTTTCTGATAGAAAACATTCTTCATTGGCCTACCATGTGGTTGGGAACATCTTATTTCTGTTGACTGTTTAGACAGAACTATTTGCATCTTTAAATCTACCTGAATGAGGCATAGTCACAGTCCGCTTCTGAAGGAGGCACCCAGGAATTAAAGGTTCATTCACTCACAGAAAGGGCCATTAATTAATCAATAGCGATCATCAAAGGAAATCATATCTATTGTTACATCTTTTATTTTCCTTAGAATCTGGGCTCTCCTTGGGTCTTCCAGGCTGGAAATTATCTATACTGCCTTAAGGGGTTACAATAAAATTCAAGATTTGTTTCCTTATTTTGGATATCCTCGTGTCTTCCATATACCTTAAGAAATCATTACCCAGTGCACTTAAATTTTTGTCACCTTAAAGTGGTCAATAGGATTTATTAAATGTTCTAGGTACTGTACTAAATATGGGTCATACCAAGAAAAGCAAAATCTGTAACTGTTCCTGAGAAGCTCCTAGTCAAATGGGGGCAGACAAGAGTCAAATAGCTATGCACAAAAAAAGATATATACAGGATAAATCAGACATAATTTTGGAAGGAAGAAACTAACGTTAATCAGGACTAAGAAAGGCTTTTTGTAGAAGATAGGATTTTAGCTGAGACATGAGGGAAGCCAGGAGATGGATATGAAGAGGGAGAGAATTATAGCTATGGGACACAGCCAGTGAAATTGCAGTACACAGGTGGGTATCTTAGCCAAAGAAGGCAAGGGTCATTAGATCACAGAGTGAGTATATGAAGGGAATTAAGGTATAAGAAGACTAGGGGTAGGAAAAAGGCAGGTTATGAAGTTTAAAAGGCATTTAAAAGGTTTAAAAGGCAAAGAGAGGATTTTATATTTTATCGTGGAGGTGATAGGGAGATTGTTGAGTAGGGGAATGACATAGTCAAGCTGGTACTTTGGGAACACCACTTTGATAGCTGAATGGATAAGGTATTGCAATAAGGAGGCACTTGAAATAGGCAGACCAACCAGCAAGCTACTGTAATAATCCAATAATCATGCAGTGATGAGGAATTGCACCAGGGTGCTGGCAGGGTCAGAGGAAAAAAGGGACCATAGAAGAGAGATGTTACAAAGATGGAATCAACAGGACTTGGCAACTGATTGGATAGGAGACAAGTGTGAATGAAGAATTGATGACACCTAGTTTGTGAATTTGAGTGAATAGTGGGATGGTGGTACCTTTGACAATAAGAAGGAAGTTGGGAGGACAGGAGGATTTGTGGGTAAGATGGTGAGATCAGTTTTGGATATGTCGAGTTTAATATTTCCAGGGGAATCCAGTTAGAAACGTCCAATAGGCAGTTGTGAGACCCTGGAGGTTAAAGAGAGAGGTACCAGATAAGTAGATCTAAGAATCATCTTCATAACTATGATAATTGAATCCTTTAGCATGGATCTCGTGTGTACTTGATCTAATTCAATCTAACAGCTTTTAAACATTTTTCTTCAGAGTCATTTTCGCCCTCCTCTAGGAGCAGCATTCGCAGGACTGTGGCTCCACAGTCCTTGAGGGTGAAGAGCTTGACAAAAAAAATCCCTGCAGATATTTTCCATCTTTAATCTATTATTATCCTCCCAGTTTCAACTATAAATGTCCTTGGAATGATTTTGCAATGTTAGATCTCTTGCCAACCCTCTTTGAACTGTTTTTTCCCTTTACTGCTTTTTATATTTTATAAGGTAATACTGATCATGATCTTCCATCATCCTGCTCTATAAAATTTTACAAATTGGCAATGAGACCAAAAGCTTTCTGGTCAAAGTAGTTTATAGGCTCTGTTGGTCTCCTTGTAATGGTTATTGATTTGCATTGGTTAAACTTCTGCATGAGGTTGTTATAATCAGTGTCGATGTCCTTTCTGCTATCCATTTATGATTTCTCAGTATCAGTAATTCTTTTAAACAGGTCAGGTTAGACTTGTTTTCTTTACATGCTATGTCTTTTCCTCATATTTTATTCTTTTTCCTAGGTTTGCATTCATTTTGATCTTTACACTAAATCAGTAATCTGACTATATAGACAACTAATTTAGGCATAGCCCTCACATTAATAAGGAGCTGTTTCCTATTAAGAAACAATCATTTTTACTTAGAGTGTTGGTGTGTTAGGTGCTTGTCATGTTCAGCACTTTTAAATTATTTTTCATAATGATGATATTCATGAAGTATAGACATGAGACTTTTATGTAGTTTATAAGTGTTTAGCATGGAATTCCTTGCTACTTACGCATATTTTCCAACATATATTTTTGCCTTCTTCTATGTCCATCTTTGCATTGAAATGTTGAAGGCACAACAAAATAGAAAAGTATATGTTCTTTTAACTTACAAGTTTTTATAAAGTTTTTCATACAATATGTATACCTCCTCATCCTCTGAAACAGATGTTGGAACATAGACCACACTTATTTTCATAATGTGTGAGAAGAAATTATGAGGTCTGTCATAGTCTCTGCCCTCAAGATCTTCTTTTACTGGTAGTAGAATGAAGTGAGGGTGGGAGGATATGTACATTCATGAATAAACATAATGGCAAATGGGGAGTGCTTGAGACAGAAAAGAGATCTTGACAAAGTGCTCTAGAAAAAAATGAGAAGGGATAGAACATTTTTTTTATGTTTAGGAGATCAGGAAAGGCTACCCAGAGAGGCTACTCCTCAAATAAGCTTTGAAAGAATCATTTTGAAAGGAAGATATGAGGAGGGAATTCTTCGAAAGCATAGGGTATGGCCTGCATGAATACATGGAGGTAAGACCCAGCATTTTAAGTTCAGGAAACAGCTAGTAGGATGTTATGGCTAAATTAAAAAATACATAAAGGAGGTAATATGAAAGTACTAAAATGGTAGTATTAGGCAGTTAAAACCTGTGAGATTCCTTGAATGCCAGCAAGGGAAATTTCTCTATTATCCTTGTAGCTACAGGAAGACACTGGAGGCTTCAGAGTGGGGGAGTAGCATAGCCAGACCTCAGCTATTAGATTATTTTGGCAGCCATGTGAAGGATGAGTTGAATAGGGGAGAAACCAAAAGTTGGAAGATCAGTTATATTGCTACCACCATGGCTTTTGTAAGAGATGATAGCAGATTGTAGAGTATGGTGGTCATGTGGATGTAGAAAAGGGAATGAAGATGTTATCAAGGTGAAATATATATGGAATGTATAAAATGTATGTATATAATAATGTATATACATGTATAAAATATAAGTATATATGATATGATATATTGTTTTATGTGATATATTTAATATTGCGTATTATATGTACATGAAGATTTTATATATATAAAATGGCATATATTTATGTGTTTATATGTATAATATATGTAAAATATGAGATATGTTATGAAGGTAGAATCAACAGGATGTGACATGTTAGATAAGGAGAGTAAAGGAGATGGAAGATTTATAGATGAATCTTAGTGACTGGGATGATGGTGTTATCATCAATAGAAATAGAGAAGTTTGCAAAAGAGAAATGTTTAAGAGAGATGATTAATTTACTTTTGGGCGCATGGATCTTGAAATTCTAGGAGAACGTATAGAAGAATATTCCAGCAGGCAATTGTAGAGGCTAATCTGGAGAGATTGGAACTAGATATATAAATTGAGAAGTAATTTGGCTGAATAGTGAACCCATAAGAATTGGATGAGGTCACCGATGGAGTCAGAAGGCAGTATAGTAAAGAAAAGAGAGCGCATGTAAGAGAATTGTGGGACGCTCATGCCTAGGAGCTAGGAATAGGGTGATGGGCCATCTAAAGAAACTACAAGGGGGCCGGAGTCAAGATGGTGGCTGGAAAGGAGGGACTAACTTGAGCTCCCTGCCAAGTCCCTCCAAAAACCTATAAAAAGATGGCTCTGAACTAATTCTAGAACTGCAGAACCCACAAAGTGGCAGAGGGAAGCAGAGCTCCAGCCCAGGACAGCCTGGATAGTCTCTGGGTATGGTCTATCCCGCATAGAGCTGGGAGTGGAGGGGAGTGGAGCTGAGCAGAGCAGAGCCTAGTGTGGGCGGCAGGGACCAACCAGACCAGGAGCCGGGTGGAGCGTGCCCTAGCGCCCTGAATCAGTGAGCTGTTGCAGTTACCAGACTTCTCAACCCACAAACACCAAAGACAACAGAGTGAGTTAGCGGGAAAAGCTGCTGGAGACAGGGAGTTTGCTGTTCGGCCACCACCCCGGGGGCAATGGAGGTAGGGCAGCTACAGAACTACAGCTTCAGTTGCTTCTGGCCCCAGGCCCACTTGGTGGGAGGAATTAAGTGGTGGATCACAGCAGGAGTGCAAAGCCTGCTGAAGATCTAAGTCCAGTCCAGGTTGGGGGTTCTTGGGGAAGGAGGAGTGCTGGTGTGGCAGTGCATCTGCCCAAGCTTGGAACATAGAACTCTTTAGTCTACAAGCAGTCATACCCTACTGAAAAACTCAAGGGTCAAGTAAGTTGGCTGGAAACATGGCCAGGCAGTGAAAATGCACCCAGATTCAGTCTCACACTCTGGAATCCTTCTCTGGTGATAAAGAAGACCAAAACATACACTAAGAAGAAGTCAACAAAGTCATAGAGCCTACAACAAAAACCTCTAAGAAAAACATGAACTGGTCTCAGGCCATGGAAGAACTCAAAAAAGATTTGGAAAAGCAAGTTAGAGAAGTAGAGGAAAAATTGGGACGAGAAATGAGAAGGAT
>CM053622.1:123632728-123663632 GCA_028646595.1 Phalanger gymnotis | reverse complement strand
ATATTCCCTCCAACTACCCTAATACTGAGAAAGGTCTCATGAGTTATAAATATCATCTTTCCATGTAGAAATATAAACAGTTCAACTTTAATAAGTCCCTTATGATTTCTCTTTCCTGTTTACCTTTTCATGCTTCTCTTGATTCTTGTATTTGAAAGCAAAATTTTCTGCTTTCCCTCAAGAATGCTTGAAAGTCCTCTATTTCACTGAATGGCAATTTTTCCCCTTGAAGTATTATACTCAGTTTTTCTGGATAGGCAATTCTTGGTTTTATTCCTAGTTCCTTTTACCTCTGGAATATCATATTCCAAGCCCTCTGATCCCTCAATATAAAAGCTGCTAAAGCTTGTGTTATACTGATTGTGTTTCCACAATACTTGAATTGTATCTTTTTAGCTGCTCCCAATATTTTCTCCTTGACTTGGGAACTCTGAAACCTGGCTACAATATTCCTAAGAGTTTTTATTTTGGGATCTCTTTCAGGAGGTGATTGGTGGATTCTTTCAATGTATATTTTGCCCTCTAGTTCTAGAATATCAGGGCAGTTTTCCTTGATAATTTCTTGAAAGATGATGCCTAGGCTTTTTTTTTTTTTGATCATGGCTTTCAGGGAGCCCAGTAATTTTTAGATTATGTCTCCTGGATCTTTTTTCCTGGTCAGTGGTTTTTTCCAACAAAGTATTTCACATTGTCTTCTATTTTTTTCATTCTTTAGGTTTTATTTTTATAATTTCTTGATTTCTCATAGAGTCATTAGCTTCTATTTGCTCCATTCTAATTTTTAAGGAATTATTTTCTTCAGTGAGCTTTTGGGACTCTTTTTTCCATTTGGCGAATTCTGCTTTCTAAGTCAGTCTTCTCCTCATTGGTTTTTTGGACTTCTTTTACCATTTGGCTTAGTTTATTTTTGAGGTGTTATTTTCTTCAATGTTTTTTAGGTCTCCTTTAGCAAGCTGTTGATTCATTTTTCATGATTTTTTGCATAATTCTCACTTCTCTTCCCAATTTTTCCTCTCCTCTTTCTTGATTTTCAAAATCCTTTTTGAGCTCTTCCATGAACTACAATCAATTCATATTTTCCTTGGAGGCTTTGGATGTAGGAGTTTTGACTTTGTTGTCTTCTGATTATATGTTTTGTTCTTCCTTGTCACCAAAGTAAGATTCTATAGTCTGATTTTTTCCACTGTTTTCTCATTTTCCCAGTGTTATGGTAATTAAGGAGGGATTTTTTTAAGCTGTTTTCTCTTTTGGAATGCTGAGGTAATCAAGTACCCTTGATGAGTCTTGCCTTTCAAATGTAATGGCAAGGAAAGTGAACTTTTCATTGTCTTTGTTTTGGAGTGGTTCTCAGCAATAAGGAATCTTTGATTGAATCAAGAGTCTTTGACCTGCTTAAGAAACAAGAAAATCTAGTTCACATAGGTTTTTAGTTGCATGGTTGTGATACCCTTCGACCCTGAAGAAGAATATATAAACTCAGAGGTTAGCATTTTGCCTTTTGGGCCCCATTCTTTGACAGAGTGTTGGTGATAAGACTCTGGGTAAACCATTGAAGCAGCCACCCACCCCCCAGCTTTAAAAAACCCAGAAGTTGGTGCTTTTCTGGTAACTATGTACTGTGATTTGGTTAGACAGAAATGCTGACCTATTTATATTGTCTCTGTTTGTGATTTCTGTTTATATTTGCTCTGAAGTTCAGGGTGCTGGCTTTTCCCCCTGAACTAAGTGAATGGTATATGTATGTTTATTAAAGTAAGACTGTTAACCCCTTAAAGTTGCTTTCCTTAAAAAATCAGATCAAAGAACCTGTGCTGGTAACCCTTCTGTGTGCTGGTGTTGTTGGTCTTACATAGCCACAGTAGTGGCAAGCAGCATTGCTGTTACACCCAGCCAATTACTTGACTTTTTAGCTCTTTATTAAGGTAGGTCTCTGCTTCCAGAGTGGAGAGTGCTCTGTCCCAAGCTTCGGGGGTTTTGTATAGCTGTTTTCAGAGATATTTCTAGATATCTGTAAATTTTCAGTTCTTCCAAGTTTGTGTTATGAAAAGAGAGGTGTTTACTCATCTCTTGGTCTGTGCTCTGGTCTGTGAGTGACCACAAGCACTCTTTTCTGCCTTGGAACTGTGAGGAGGATTCCCTCTCCACTGCCATAAGCTCCACCACACAAGCACTTCTCTTTGCCCCAGGACTACCCACCCAGCATTGTGATCCAGATCCAAGTACCAGCAAAGCAAGAGAATCTTGCCTCAGCACCTGTAAAGAGATCCCTGCAATCTCTGTCTGATCAGCCATTCAATCCCCTCACTGTCTTTGGGCCAAGTGCTCCAGAAACAGCTACTGCCACTGCCCTAGGGCTAAGGCCGGACCTTGTTCCTTTCTCACTCAGGTCCAACAGAACTTTCCTACTGACCTGTCTTTGGCATTTTTGGGTTGAGAAGTCTAGAAACTGCCACAGATGCCAATGATTCAGTCCACTGAGGCTTCAGCCAGTCTGTGCTGGCATGGCCCATGCTAGACTGTGCTCTTCTCTCGGAGTGGTGCAACAGACCTTTCCTGTTAACCTTCCACATTGTCTTCAGCTGAAAATTTGTTTCATTCTGTCATTTTGTGGGTTCTGTTGCTCTAGAATTTGTTTAGAGTCTTTTTACAGGTATTTGGAGAGGTTTGGGGGAGAACTCAAACAAGTCCCTGCTTTTACTCCACTGTCTTGGCTCTGCCCAGTGATTTTATTTACTTTTTTCTTTTTTTAAATTTTTTTTAATTAAGATTTTTTATTTTTAGTTTACAGCACTCAGTTCTACATGATTTGGGGTTCTAAATTTTCTTCCCCTCCCTCCCACCCTCCCTCCCCAAGATGGCATGGAATCCAATATATCTTCTACACATAACTTCACATTAAACTTATTTTCACAATAGTCAAGTTGTAAAGAAGAATTATGACCAATGGAATGAATTATGAGAAAGAAGAAATGAAGCCAAAAAAAATACAAAAACAAAAGAAAAAGCAAACAATTTGCCGCAATCTCCATTCAGACTCCATAGTTCTTTCTCTGGACATAGATAGCTCTCTCCATCATGAGTCCCTTGGAGTTGTCTTTGTACCTTGTATTGCTGAGAAGAGCCAAGTGTATCAGGGTTAGTCATCACAGAATCAGTATATCTGTGGTTGTGTATAATGTCCTGCTGGTTCTGCTCCGCTCACTCAGCATTATATCATGTAGGTTTTTCCAGATTATGAAGTCTGTGTTTTCCCCATTTCTTATAGCACAATAGTATTCCATTACATTCATATATCACAACTTGTTCAGCCATTCTCAAATTGATGGTCATTCCCTTGATTTCCAACTCTTTGCTTCCACAAAGAGAGCCACTATAAATATTTTTGTACATATGGGTCCTTTTCCCATTTGTGTGATCTCCTTGAGATATAGCCCTAGAAGTATTATTGCTGGGTCAAAGGGTATGAACATTTTTGTAGCCCTTTGGGCATAGTTCCAAATTGCTTTCCAGAATGGCTGGATCAGGTCTCAACTCCACCAGCAATGTAACAGTGCTCCAATTTTCCCACGTCCTCTCCAGCATTTATGATTTTCCTGTTTTGTCATTTTAGCCAATCTGACAGGAGAGATGTGGTACCTAAGAGTTGTTTGATTTGCATTTCTCTAATCAGTAGTGATTTTGAGCATTTTTTCATATGTTCATATCTTTAATTCTTCCTTTGAAAACTGCCTGTTCATATCCATTGACCATTTCTCAAATGGAGAACAACCCATATTCTTATAAATTTGACTCAGTTCCCTGTAAATTTTGGACATGAGGCCTTTATCAGAGACACTAGTTGTAAAGATTTTCTCCCAATTTTTTGATTCCCTCCTAATCTTTGTTGCATTGGCTTTGTTTATACAAAACTTTATAATTTAACATAATCAAAATTATCCATTTTGCATTTTATAATGCTCTCTATCTCTTTTTGTGTCCTGAATTCTTTCCTTTCCCATAAATCTGCAAGGTGAACTATTCATTGCTCTCCCAAATTGCTTATAGTATTAACCTTTATTCCTAAATCATGAACCCATTTTGAATTTATTTTGGTATATGGTGTAAGATATTGGTCTATGCCCAGTTTCTGCCTTACCATTTTCCAATTTTCCCAGCAGTTTTTGTGAAATAGTGAATTCTTAGCCCAGAAACTGGATTCTTTGGGTTTATCAAAGAGTAGATTGCTATAGTCGTTGACTACTGCATCTTGTGTACCTAACTTATTCCCTGATCCACCACTCTGTTTCTTAGCCAGTACCAAGTAGTTTTGATGACTGCTGCCTTATAGTATAGTTTAATATCTGGTATGGCTGGGCCTATTTACTTTTTTCTTATGCTATGTTTGTTGACTGACTGACTTCTATGGCACTGAATAAGTTAATTTAAGTAGAATTTTCACTTTTTGTTAGGTTGCTTTCCCTGCTTCAAGTATTGAATGGCCTGGCACCTCCCTAAAATGGACACCCCACGATTAACTCATAAACTGGAGAAGTTGGCTAGTATCATGGAGAAATATTCTAGAATAGGAAGGGCATGTGGATTGATTTGTATCTCAGGGTAAGGAAGACTCAGGAACTGAGGGAAATTCCAGGATGAAGTAGCAGCTTGAGCATGGTGGCAAAGTATGGAAAGTTAGAAAAAGGCAGGAAGGGAATAGTTTGGATGAAATATTTGATCATTACAGTAGAGACATTCACCCCCATCCTTTCCTACTTCATCTGTAGTAGCCAGAATCTTTTTTCCTAATGTCATCAGCATATTTTTTGTCTTTTTCTTCGTTCTCCTACTTTCCTTGAACATAATGGAGCATTCACATTGACTGAAGAAAAAGTAGTGATTTCATGAAGCAGTAAGAGAATATTTACCAAGAGAGTTCTGGCATTTTTAATAGGGCTCCATTTCCAGAAGGCAATTCTGTGTTCTTTCGGGTATCTGCAGCAAGATAAGCAATTTAAAATGCATGCCTCCATTCTCTTATATGTTGTGGTACCACATTTTGAGTAGCAATATGAAAGGAGGTGATGAATACGGATAGTCAATGGGAAATAGACTCTGAGCCTTTAGTTAGCCATCGCATTAGGCAATCTTGGGGAATGATGAGACAATCACTTTTAGTGGTAGACATTGTACGAAGCCCTTCTTGGGCTCTTCCTGCAGACATTTGAGTTCTAGCATGGGGAGGGCAAGGAAAAGTAGGAGGAAAAGAAGTCCTCTCATATCTCTCTGTCTCTGTCTCTCTGTGTTTCTCTCTCATTCTCTCTCTCTCTCTCTCTCTCTCTCTCTCTCTCTCTCTCTCTCTCTCTCTCTGTTCCCCCCCCCCTCTCTTTCTGTCTCCTCTCTCTCTTTTTGTTCTCTCTCTCTCCACTCCCTCTCTCTCCCCCTGCTGCTCCACTTCTGGTTCAGTAAAATCACCTGATGGAGTCATAAATAGAAAACTATTTCTATGACAAAGATCTAGTGTTTTTATTTGACGATGAGTTCCATACAAGTCAAGAGCATGGCATGATGACATGACATTCAATAGGCTAGCACAAATTTAGGTTTCATCTAGAGGTACAGTGCCAAGAGCAAGAGAAGTGGGTTATAGTCTCTTTGTACTCTTCCTTATCAGTATACCTTTGATACTACATGTTGTTCAAAAGCCACATATCTTGGAAAGATTATTGATAAAGTCAGTACCCCCATAGGACTCTGGCTAGGAATGCTGATAGAATTGAGAACAAGCCATAGAGGCATTGATCAATGGAATTGGGAGTGTCTAATCAGAAGATGAGAGTTAAGGAGGACATTACTGACATGAAGTTGTTAAAGTGTCATTAAGTTGAAAGTTTGGGATTGTTCTGCTCAACCCTTGAATATGGAACTAGGAGCAAGGTTTAGAAGTAACAAAAGGATAGATGCAGTTCAATAAAAGGAAAAGCCTTCTAAAAATTAGAGCTAATTGAATGCAGGAAACTCAGGATACCTCACAAGACAGTGAGTTCCCCATCATTGGAAGGTCTCAAGTAGTGACTGGATTACTACTGTCAGTGGTGTTGTACGGAGGATTTCTTTTGAATTACAATATTGGCTTGATGGTCTTTAAGCTTCCTTCAACCTCTGAGATTCTGTCATTCTCTTATTCATCAAAACGAAGATACCACCTTCACCAAAAGAGACCATCTTCCTGACATGCCTTGTCATTCTGTGTGATTCTTATTTATGTTTTCCTATAAATCCTTAGTAGAAAATCTGTGGGCAAGGACATCCTTTTATTCCTTGAGTAACTCAAGTTTGTCAGAATAACACTTGGACTAACTGTTGCCTCTTTTTCTCATTTCCTGACCAGCCCACCTCTTCTTCAAGTTATGCATATACTCAATAACTATTAGCCTAAATCACCTATGGGAGCATAATAGAGGCATTGCACCTGAACCATGTATTTTTCAATAACCCTTTGGATCATTTGAAATTCAACAGACATTTAATAAGTATCTACTATGTTCAAGTTATGATCCTCAGCACTAAGTATAAAAAACTAAAAAAATGAAACCCAGGTCCTCAAGGAACTTACATTCTATTGAGAGGAAACAATATGTTCACCGATGAGTAAGTGTATATAATATAAAATAATGCAAACTAGTTTAAAGAGGGAGAAGGCCATAACAAGTGGGAAAGTAGGTAATCTGAAAAGGTCTCATGTAAGATATGGCATTTGAGCTGTATGTTGAAGGAAGGTAGAGATTCCAAGGGAAGAAGGTAAATAAGGAGATCTTCCAGACCTAGAAGATCCACTGAGTTGAAGGATAGAGACTGGGCATAAGGAATAGATAGCAGCTGTGTTTGACTAGAATGAAGAGTGGGTGAAAGGGAGTAGTATGGTTTTACATCAGAATGGTAAATGGTAGTCAGTCTAGGGAAAGTTTTAAATGTCTGGATGATGATTTCATATTTTGTCCTACAAGTAATAGAGAACCATTTAAAATTTTTTGAGGTAGGGAGTGGGGAAGATGATATTGTTATATCTGAGCTTTAGAAATTACAAATTGGTAGATACATGCCAGATAACTTTGAGAGGAGAGAGAAAGAAAGAAGGGGAATATTGCCCAATGAAAAAGATATTGCAATAATGTGGGGGAGAGCTGAGGCTAGCTCAAACAGAGACAGTAGATAGAAGGGAATGGATTGTGGCAGTAGATTTGGATATAGGATCAAGGTTGTGAACCTGTATGATTGGAAGCATCATGATGCCCTGAATGGAAATAGAGAAGTTTGGAGGAGGAATGGTTTTGAGGAGAAATATGATCGACTTCATTTTGGACCTGCTGAGTTTAAGATTCTAAGGACATCTAAATTAAGATGTCTGGCAGGCAGTTTGGTGATGTGGCGAGGGCTGCTATCTGCATCTTCAGGGAGTATACTCACTCTAATAAAGTCATGAGTCTTTGAAGTGCCATTTTGTATATTCTGAGGTCTGCCTACAAAAGTATGTGGGGCTCAGAAGTTTGAACACATCTGCCAGAGTACGGAGGCAGTTGAAAAAAAATCTGATAATTATTATTCAATCATCTTCATTTTTCTTTGATCATTACTTTTATTATTACTAATTATTATTAGTATTATAGCTGAATCCCAATATCAACTTTGTTGAGGGTGTTTTCATGTAGCTACTATGCCCACTATACTGGAATTATGTGGATGAAAAATAAAATGAAGTGAAATATTCTCTAGTTTCTAACTGGTTACTTGGCTCTTCTCAGCCCCTAGCTTCAAGGATTTTTCAAAATATATTTTTCTGCACCACAGCTCAGAGTTGCTAAATCCAGAAATTGAAACATTCTGAGAACCAAATCATTCCAGGGTGAATCAAAACTCTTGGAACATTGCCCTAGGATTTCAAAGATAGTGTTTAATAGTGAAAAAAATGTTCAAGATTTTTAAGGAAATCCCAATTATGGAAGGCTGCACCATTCATATCCATGATATAGGGAGAGACTACATCAGACAGACACCTTTGCCTACAGAAAGACTATAAAGTTGTACTCCCCCTATTCCACTTGTCACAAATACCTGATAGCAACCTTGCCATCATTTGGTCTAAATGGTACAATGGATAGCTGATGGGAAGCCTGAAGTCCTTTCTCCATCTTAAAGATAGACAAGAATTAGACTCTATATTTTACTTAGCAGAATCACAGAATCTCAGGGTTAGAAGAGACCACATGGGCCATTTAGTCCAATTTTTGTGTGAAGGTGTCCAATGAGAAGGAACCCACCACCACTCTGAGCTCTTGGGTCACCATTCCACTCTTGGACTGCTGTAATTCTTAGGAAGACTTTTTCTGATATTATGCCTAAATGAGTCTCTGCAAATCCAATCATTGTTCCTAGTTCTGCACTCTGAGACCAAAGCAAAATAAAAATAAACTCTCTTTATTGTTACAGTTTTAAATATTTGAAGATAGCCATTACCTCATCCAAGTCTTCTCTTCTCCAGGATAAAATGTCGCCTTCCTTCAACCAACTTACCTATGGCACAGATTCAAAGCCCTTCATCATGCTGGCTGCAGTCATCTGGATGCTTTTCAGTTTATGAATGTCTTTCTGAATATCTGGTATCCAGAACTGAATATAATATTTCAGAAGCATATGGTCAGATCAGGACACCTCTTTCATCACACTCAACAACTCTGGGGGAAGGAAAATATATTTCTTGAAACACTATTCACCCAGGTTTTCTTCTCTCTGTTTGCTATATTCTCACTTTTTGTATGGGGTTTCCTCTCCCCCTCGATTTATACACAAATGATGTCCAACAAGTCTATCTATCATGTACCAATTGTTAAAAGTTATATCTCAAGTTTTGAATGTCACTTCAGACTGTTGACATATATAGATAATGAAGTTCATTAAGACCCCCTAGATCTAATGGGCTAGCATACCTCCATCTCCTATTTGCGAAGTTGATTTCTTTAACCCAAGGGTAAGATTTATATATATACATATATATATATATATATATATATATATATACCTATTGAATATTATCTCATTAGACATGGCCAATATTCTAGCCAATATAGACTTTTTGAATCTCTTGCCTGCTATATCAATTATCCCTCCCAGCTTTCTCTCATGTGAAAATCTTATAAGCATGCAATGTGTATTCTTATCCAAGTGATTTATAACAAAGTAAAACAACTTAAGAACAAGCATATTCCTGTGTCAATTCAAAAGAGAATTCCTTCCAAGCTGAAATTGAAATACTAATGACTATTCACGGAGTTCAATCATTAAAAATGGGTTCAAATCTGTATCTTTTGGTCATGTCTACATGAATAGTGTGAAATTCTGGTAAGATCTAGACAAACTCTATACTATTCCCCTGATCTAGCAAATCTGTGAACACAGATGAAATTATTTTGGAATAATCCATTTGTGATGAAGCCACGTTGGGTCTTTACAATCATCATTTCCTTCTCTAGGTTTTTCATAAACAACCTCTTTCCTACCAGAGTCCAGATTTTGTCAGGAATTGAAATCAATTTCAACAGCCTGTAGTTTATATTTTATCCTCTTTCCCTCCTTTTTTTGGGATTGTGGTAAAAATCAGGCCATTTTCTTTATTTTCCCCTCTCCGTGCCTTCATTCTCTTACTCTCTCCTGTCCTTAGAGGTCACTGATAGTGATTCAGCAACCATATCAGTCAAGTTTCCCAGTACTAGAGGACATCATTCATTTGGGTTAGGTAACTTAGAGGGCAGCTAGCTGATCTGTTATTATTGCTTTTCTTACCTGGGGGATCAGTTCCCTATTAAGCCATTTTTGTTCTGCCTTTTCTAGTCTGAAGATCATTCTTGTTGGCAGAGGTAACAGAAACATTCGATGGACTGAGCAGCTCTGACTTTTCTTTGTCATTAGTTATCATTGTCTCATGAACATTTCTTTGTTCATTCTGTTTTCCCTAAATTACCTTTAAAAACCAAACCTCTTACTCATCCCTTAGCAGTAAGTGCCAGTGATACAAACAAGAGTACTTGTGTCTCTCCTTTATTGAAATCTGAGCAGTGGTGAGACACTGCTTTGGCTTGGAGTTCCTTTCATGGATTAGCGATTAAGATAAAATACAACCAGAATGCTTAGTAGCTTGGGAGAGAAGAGGATTGTGGGAAAGTAGGATTTAAAGATGGAAGAAACCATTTATACTATCTAATTCAACCCCTTTTTGACGTAGAAGGAAACTGAGCCTCAGAGAGGTAGTTAGTTGTCTTCGCCCACATGCATTAATGAAGTAGAGTTGGGATTCAAACTCTCTAAAACCAGTTTTCATTCCTTTGAGAACTACCCCAGACGCAACTAAAATTTTTAAATCATTATTTAAAATGATCATTCTTAAATACGTATTATTTTAAGGAGTAGAATAATTAAAAGTGGGAATAAGAGTAAAATAACAAATAAGAGGAAAGTTAACCAGAAAAAAAGATATCAGGTAAAATTTTTGACACCTGGAAATATGCCCCAGCCTCTCCCCTCGTTTCTTCCATAGGTCATATCCAGCCCATTCCTTCTTGATCTAGTCAGAGCCGTTCCAAAAATACTACTACTATCAAAAATAACAATAGCCATAATTGCTAGGATTTATACATTTTAAGGTTTGCAGAGTACTTTACAGATGTCACCTCATCTTATCCTCTCAACAAACTTGTAATGCAGGTGCTATTATCATCCCCATTTTTCATATGAAGAAACCGACACAGAGAAAGTTTAAGTGACTCACTCAGTATTTTCTAGCTAGTATCTCAAGCGGGATTCGAACTCAAATCTTCCTGACACTGTCTGGCACTCTATTATATCACATGGCTACCAATAATACTTATTGCTCTCTGCTGGCCTATAATAATCTCTCCTTTCTCTAACCTTTAATTATACTGCTTCCCACATTTGGGCATTTCATCGTGCATCCCCTACTTTCTATTGCTCTTGCCTTATTTTATGGGCATGCAAGATTGCAACCTCCTTGAAGAGGGGAAACATGCATCACCCTTCTTGTGTGGGGTGATCCTAGTGTAGTAGAAGGGACACTAGTGCAGCAGACAAAAAAAAAAAAACTAGTCCTCCGGTGCTGGTTTTGCTAGCTTGGATTTCAAACAAGTCAAACCATCTCTAGGTCATATTGCTGCTTTTAAACCTATCAAATAAGGATAATAACACTCATCCTGCTTACCTCGCAGAGCTATTTTGAGTCTCAAAGAAAAATATTTTGAAATTTGTTGTTTTATACAAAGTAAAGGCTGAACTATATTGTATCTCTGACAAAACCACTCCTCTAGTCCAAGGCACATAAAGAGAGAATTAGTGAACACCTATGGAATTGAATTTTGAGAACCAGGAGATATGGTTGGTCAATATTAGTGAGGTACAAGAAAAGGCTCGATGCCGATGCAAATACTTTGAAAAACTTTCATGTCTTTCTCCATCAGATTGCAAAGTCCTTGAAAAGAGGCACAGAGCCTCAAGCTTTCTTTAAAATTCCCTCCAGGGTTCACATTAAGAACTCTGCACACAGTCAGCACTCAACAAAGGTTCACCTGACTTACCTCTTCATTAGCTTCTCTTTAGTTTTCTAAAGTAAACATTATTTCACCAAGCAGACATCCGTGACTTATCTCCTTCTCTTCCCCTTTGCAGGCATTCAGAATTTGTTCTTGGAGAGTTTCACATGAGCAACAGGTGTGCCTACAATTGGATCACTGAAATGGGGTGTCATTGAAGAGACAGGAAAGATTTCTCTGTGACAGATGTTTTCAAGCTGTGTTTCATGTGGTACAGTGGAAAGGGTACTAGATTTGGAATCAGGGATGTGGGTTTGAATCCTAACTTTATACTTACTTCCCATGTGACCATTGGTCTGTCATTCAATATCTTTGGCACTTCTCGTCCTCATGGGTAATGTGAGAGAATTGAATTATATGATCTCTAGGGCTCCTTCCAGCTCTAATTTTGTGATCTTTAGGGAATACTTTGCAAGTAGTTTTAGGTATTTTAGGGAGTCTAGCAGATTGGACCAAACTACCTCTAGGCTGAGGTTATAGGAGATGATAATCTGTGCCAATCCCTGTCCTTTATGTGTTGTTATGGTTTCCTAGGAGTCAGCTCCAGGGGAAGATTGATTTCTCATCAGGGAAAGCAGACTCTCAGTTTTCACATTCATTGGTTCATCACTCTCCATTTGGCTTTCCAAATAAACTTGCTAGTGGAAGTAGTGTTAACAAGGAATTATAAGTCATAGGACCATAGATTTAGAGCTGGAAAGGACCTTAAAGGCTACTGAGTTCAGTACCCTCATTTTGCAAATAAAGGAACTGAGGTTAAGTGACTTGCCTAGGATCACACAGTTAGTGAGGCAGGATTTGAACTGAGCACTGCATCATATAGCTGCTAGCCTTGACTCCAGCCTAGAACTTTACCAAAGCTCAGTTTTCAAATATGAATCAAGTAAGTAATAGGTTTATTCCCACTCAGAAAAGGGAACACTAAGCATAAAAGAATAATAGTTGCAGAATGATTAGAACAAAATACAGTAATTTATCCTTACTACTAAAATCAATTTGGATTTTTATAGTCAAGCTTCATGAGTACATAAAGAGTTTTTGCAATACCGCTAATTAGCTACCTTTCTAGGGGTCCCTCTCAATGCCAACCCTTCCCTCGGCTCCGGCCTACTTCTATAGCTTCTGCTTCAACCAAAATTATTTCAGTAGATGCTGCTACTTCTCATCAAGACTTGGAGGCCTTCCAGGACTTTTTAGTGTTCACAAGGTTGATGATAAAGGAAGGTACCACTGAAGAATGACAAAGGGCAGCCCAATTAACTGAGTCCATACTCCACATGGGGAGATCCCACCACTATTATGTTGGAGTAGAGAAGAGCTGTTCTCCCCAACCTCTGTCTAAACTGACATCTTGTCACCTGGGAAACTGCAGGCAAAGAGAGCCACCATCCAGAATTCTTTTCTTGTATCAGACATATCATTCTGCCCTCTTCCTGCTGTCAAAGGGTGGGAAGGACAACCAAAGGATTACTCAAGAGTTTTACAACATTCCAAAGACCCAAAAACATCCTTTCAATGCTGGCCAATTGTATGGCCAGCATAACCTAGAAGTTTTTCATAGCCAAAGCCCAAGTAATATCATCTTGTCCTTGGAGTCTTTAGTGGTTTTTGGAAGAACTCTGAGTGCCCGTTCCATGGGATGGCCTTGATTCACCCTCACTACATGTAGTTACTGACCTTTTTCACAAGATTGCATGAAGGTGTAGTTTCAATCCAGGTTCTTGCTTTCCTTCCACCACCAAATTATGCTCTCTTCTTCACCATTTGGCAATACATTTATGGCAAGGTGCCAAAAAGACCTATATCAGAAAGCAAATAGTCAATCAATCATTAAACATTTATTAATCATCTATTATGTATCAAACACTGTATTAAGTTCTGTGGACGAAAAGAGGCAAAAGACAGCCCTCAATTTCAAAGATCTTATGAAATCTGATGGGAGAGACAGCATGTAAACAAATATTTGCAAAGCAAGCTCCACACAAGATAAATATGATGTAATTAGAAAAGGGTAGGCATTAGAATTAATAGGGGTTGAGAAAGGCTCATAGTAAAAGATGGAATTTTAGTTGGGACTAAAAGGAAGTCAGAGACATCAGTAGGCATAAAGGAGGAGGGAGAACACAATGCAAATGTTGTCACTTAGATTTAGAAAAAAGCATTTGGCTTGATTTACCTTGATCTAGATAAGAATCAACATAAAATGACAAGAGAAATCCTCTTGTAATTTTCTCAGATTTTTTATCTTTAAATAGTTCAATGATCTCTGATTTTTTTGGTCTGGGTCTTCCCCTTTATGAGCGCAGATCACAACCCTATTACAAATAAGTAGGCGGTCTCTGAGCATTACTCTGGCCAGATAAGTCATTACACTGGGGTCTGGGGATAAGCTTCTCTGTACTTATCTATGGTGATGAACAATTCATCACAGGGCCCATCTCAAAGTCTTCCTGTCCTTCCATATACTGTGCTTCATTGGCATGGCTTACAAGATTTCAAGGTCACCTACTTGACTTTCACCTACAAGGTCACTTTTCCTCTATAGGTTGATTATCATTTTTCTGAAAGATCACTTGATATGGAGTCAGAAGTCTTGGGTTTAAATCCTGATGATTCTACTTACTACAAAGTAGCCAGAGAATTACAGGGAGATATCTAGAGATCACTTGGCAAAGAAAAATAAGGTAGATGATCATTTCTAATTAGAGAATTGATTTCTGCTTCTGGAACAGCTTCTGTTTGTCTTAAAGGGAGACAGCAATATACTAATTCAGTCAGTCATCAAGAATTTATTAAGAGCCTACTATATGCCAGGCATTTTGCTGAGCAATTTATAAGTATTGTCTCATTTGATCCTCAAAATAACTCTGGAAAGTAGGCGCTATTATTATCCCCATTTTACAGTTGAGAAAATTGAGACAAACGGAGCTTAATTGACTTACCCTGAGTCACACATCTAATAAGTTAGTCTAAAGCTAGATTTGAAGTCAGGTCTTCCTGACTCCAGTACTGCAATCTATCCATTGTACCACCTAACTAAGAAAGTGGCTGATCAGTAAAAGGCACATAAGATAGGAAAACCCACTGTAATTAAACTGAGTCTTATCTGACTGAGCCCCTAAATTAGTGAAAAGGTATGGCAAACCAGGAAACCAGGAAAGTTAACCTACAGTGCTATCAAAAAGAAAATAAAAGAGTAAAAATCTCTTTTCAAGCAAGCTTCCATGGCAAGGAGTATTTTCTCCCAAAAGCCTGCAGAAAGAATTTGTGGCTGCCTACATACGAAGAACTTATTGGACTCCATCCTGTAGAAAAAAAGTTTAGAAGGATGGAATAATGATAACAATAGGTTCTATTTATATGACATGTTGCATATGCTTTCTCATCTAAACTTTGTGATATAGATACTATACATAATTATCCTCACTTTTCTTTTTTCTAAATTAGTTGTGTTTCGAAAAAAGAAACAGAACAAAACAGAAAAAGAAAACTATGAAAAAAATAGAGGAAGTGAAAATGGTATGCTTCAGTCTGCATTCAGAGTCTATCAGTCTTTCTCTGGATGTGGATAACATTTTCTATCATGAGTCATTTGGAATTGTCTTGAATCATTGTGTTACTGAGAAGAGTCACTTGTACTTGCTCATCACACAATTTTGCTATTACTATGTATGCTGTTCTCCTGGTTCTGTTCACTTCATTTTGCATCATTTCATGTAAGTCTGTCCAGGTTTTTCTGAAATCCGCCTGCCTGTCATTTCTTACAGCAAGATAGTATTTCATTACATTCACATACCATAACTTATTTAGCCATTCTCCAATTGGTGGACGTCCCCTCAGTTTGCCAAATCTTTGCCACCACAAAAGAGCTGCTATAAATATTTTTGTACATGTAGGTCCTTTTTACTTTTTTTGTGATCTATTTGTGAAACAGCTAGTGGTGGTATTGTTGGAACAAAGGGTATCACAGTTTGATAACCCTTTGGGCATAGGTCTAAATCGCTCTACAGAATGGTTGGAGTTATCTTCATTTTCAAGTGAAGAAACCGAAACTTGCCCATGGTCACACAATTTGTAAGCTTTTAGAGGTAGGATTTGAACCCTCTATTTCTCTATATATTGTGTCACAAAAAAATAAAGAGAAAATAGTATGCTTTGATCTGCATTCTCTAGAGCATCAGGGAGAATTTATTTTCTCTAGAATCAGGGAGAATTAATTTTCCTTCTAAAATGGGGAAAAAGTGGTTCAAAGAGCAAGCAAAGAAGAAAATGTATACTAAGGACAAGAAACAGAATCATGTGGTATCATGAGATAGAAAGGAGGAAAATGTGGCATAGAGAAGTAAAAGAAGAGCTATCAATATGTCTAGTTAAATGAGTATTACAAAGCTTTTCCTATAGAAAAGGTACTGAACTGACCAAGGAGGAGTTTCCCAAGTATCTAAGAAGAGGAGTTAGATTTCTAGACCACAAATTAAAATTTAGGATTTTGGAGTACACCTATTGAGGGCTAGTAGAGTTATAGTTACCTGGTGGATTGCTAATCTAATAAAGAGGGCTTTAAAGTAAAAAAGAATAGGAGGAAGAAAACTGTCTTCATATAGCTGCTAAACTAAACACCATAATTAGTATAGTACAAAGAGAACAGAAGAACAAAGGACCAGTAACTCACAGGAAGTAAATTACAAGAAAAAAAAGATAGCAAGAAAGTTCCAGAACTTCAAATGTCCATATAACAATGTACAAAGTAGCGGTAATAAAGTGATCGAGAAACCCTAGCGAAGAGGCAAATTTAATCTCATACCTATCAGTGAGCCTTGGGAAAATGGAATTTATGACTGGAATATTGTTCTCTGGAATTCAAATGCTTTATTCAAATGAAAGGATTGGTAAAATAGCATAAAGCAATAATGTTTGTGTGAGGAATGAAGGAACCCAAGGAGGAAACATGACAGAAATCATTTGATGAAGATTAATGGCAGAGGAAAATTGGTAATTCATGAAAGTATACTTTGGGCCACGTGGAGAAGCCTAGAAAATCAAGGAGAAATTCAGAACACTGATGACAAATCTTTCCTAGAAGAATGACCCTCTTTTTCCTCCTCTTTCTCTTTGTTCCTCTTTTCTTCTTTTTCCTCTTCCTCCTCTTCTTCCTCACTCTCTCTTTTTCTCTATATCTCTCTCTATCTCTCTGTGTTGAAAGCAGAGCATTTGTAAATTTTTTAACTTTCCTTTATAATAATTTCATCTCTCAATGGTAACTGCTATGGAAGTCTGGGTACTGAAGTAGAAATGACAGGAAACTTGGGGATAATTGACCATTACATCATGATATTGGCAATAGAGAAAGGGAGGAAATAAGAGGATAGTCTGAAGTGAACTACAGATTTGGGTCAGTATTTTGAAGGACTCAGAGAAAGCATAGATAGGCTTTAATGGACTAATATTCTACAGGAAAAAAGAGACAAAGACAGGGAAGTTCTCAAGAATCAAATCATGAACCCACATAGAAATGATTCCTTTGAATAAAGAAAGAGTCAGCTGCCTATAAAGATCAACATGGATGTACAAGGAACTCTTTCATTCTGGGAGCACGCACATGTGTGCATCTGTGCATATACAGGGCAAGTAGGTAAATAGTGTTGAAAAGCTTGAAAAAGTTGAATTCAAATCTATTCTCAGACATTTTCTACCTGTGTGACCCTGGGCAAGTCATTTAATCCCATTTGCTTCAGTTTACTCATCTGTAAAATGAGCTGGGGAAGGAAACTCTGGTATCTTTGCCAAGAAAACCCCACCTCAAGTCACAAAGAGTTGGACGTCACTGAAAAAAATAACTGAAAATATACAAAATAAATATAAAAAGGATGAAATAGTAGTTAAATACAATGAGTTTAGAAAAAGAGAGTATAAGCAGTTGAGAGGGTATCAGGAAAATTTTCCCCATAGAAGATGGTTCTTGGACTGTATTGTAAAAGAAGAAAGAGTCTCTATGAGGCAGAGATAAAGAGAGGGTATATATGAGCTGCCATTGCAAGGAGGAGGCATGAAGTGTTCTGGGAGAAACAGCAAGGCCAGTTTGGCTGAGTCATGGGGTGCAGGAAGGATGGTAATATGTATATAATGAAAGTAGAAATATGGGATAAAGCCAAGTTGTAAAGGACTCAAAGTAGAAAAGAGGAGTTTATATTTGATACTAAAGGGTACTAGAGAAGCCCTGGAGTTAACTGAGTAGAAGAGTGACATGGCCATATCTGCCCGTAAGAAAATCACTTTGGTAACAGTGTGGAGCATAAACTGCAGGAGGAGAATTTGAGGCAGGAAAACCAATTAAGAAGGCCAATAGTTTTCAGTGTTCTTCTAATGACCCCAAGATCCTGCATGGAAACAAATACCTATCATTAACAAACAAATTCTTTGTTATATTTTTTCTTTAATTTTTAATTTTTACTTTTTGATTACATTTAATTTTTTTCAAAGAAGAAAAATTGATTTTATCTCCCTCCCACCTTTTAAAAACTCCAAAGGACTCATGATGGAAAGAGCTATCTACATCTAGGAAAAGAACTACGGAGTCTGAATGCAGATTGAGGCAAACTATTTGCTTTCTTTTTCTTTTTTCTTTTCTCTATTTTTTTGGTTTTGTTTCTTCTTTCTCATGATTCATTACACTGATCATATTTCTTCTTTACAACTTGACTATTGTGTAAATAAGTTTAATACGAAGGTATATGTAGAAGATATATCAGATTGCATGCTGTCTTGGAGGGGAAAAGGAAGGGGAGGGAGGGGAAGAAAATCTGGAACCCAAAACATGTGGAACTGAGTGTTGTAAACTAAAAATAAAAAATCTTAATTTAAAAAAAGATGAAAACCCTTGTGACAAATATGCCTTGTCAATCAAAGGAAATTTCTGTATTGACCATTTCTCCCAAATGTGTTTCTGTCTGCTTTTTGAACCATCACCTTTCTGTAAGGTATCAGTTTTCATTAGAGGTCCTCTGGAATTACAGTTAGTCATTGCATGGATCAGAGTTCTTAAGTCTTTTCAGTGTTATTAGTGCATAAACTATTCTCATTTTGCTCACTATACACTAGTTTACACTATACATTAGTTTACATATTTTCCCAGATTTCTTTGAAATTCTCCTTTTTATGATTTCTCACGGTGTATTACTATTTTCTTACATTCATATACCATCATTCGTTCAGTTGTTTCCCAATTGATTGACACTCTCTCAATTTCCAGTTCTTTTCCTCCATAAAAATAACTGTTATAAACATTTTTATACATAAGGGTCCTTTCCTTCCATCTTTTATCTCTTAGGGCCATTTGTGTTTTTGAGGTATAAATCATAGGATATCATGATCTTCAAAGAATTAAAATTGAAAGTCTCTATGGGAAATGGAGAAGTCCATGGTGCACCATTAGGTTTCAACAATTTATCTTCAAGAATTGCACAAAAGAATAAGGATTGGGCCAGTCATATGTGGTGTCTATGGAATGTCTAGAGAACTACAAGTTTTCCAGCACTATCAGTGAATCCACTCTGGACTATTTGTTCAGAACCTCGTTCAAGGTTCTATGAATAATTTTTAATACAAAGGCTTGTCACTTCAGGAAAGTGAGAAACCTTGTTCCACAATAAAGTTGGCACTGTTGTTGGTAGGCAGTAGAGGGTGCTGTGAGTGTTCTGTCTCTGGTGTTTTCTTCATGGAAAAGAAAATGATTTGGTGGGATGGTTTGGTTGAACTTAACAAAAACAACTCTGAATTGTGTCCTTGTGTTTTGAACTTACATTTTACAAGTAGCAACAGGTAGTTTTCTTTTGAGACATTTCTGTATTTTTTAAAATTATATTTAAAACATTATTCTTCTTTAGCTTCAGAGGACATAAGTAGAAACCATGGAAAAAAGCTACAGAAAGACAGATTTTAGCTTAGTATAAGAAAACATTTAATAATTTAAAAACATTTAATAATTTAAAATCTAAAATTTATATAGCACCTTAAGATTTACAAAGGCATTTTATAAATGCTATCTTATTTTATCCTCACAACATGCCTGGGAGGTAAGTGTCTCTGTTATTTCCAACCTATAGATGAAGAAACTGAGGCAGACAGAGTTAAGTGACTACCCCGATTTATACAGGTAACAAGTGCTTGAGAGTCTAACTTCCTAAGAAGGTTGGAATGGGCTACTTTGAGAGGTGGTGTGTTTTCCCTCCCGAAGGTCTTCGAGCACAGTCTAAATAAACCCCCATTGGATATGACGAGGCTGATAGGTTGCGTCGAGGATCGAGTACTGAACTCGAATTCAACCCTGTTTTATAAGATTTGTAATTTGTAATTTAGACACCAGCTGAGTAATCCTGGGGAATCTCTTCTTAATCTTAATCTTAATCTCTTTTACTATTAGTACATATACATATGTACAACATATGTACAACAGCATAACAACACTTACCTCACAGGGCCACAGTGAAAATCACACAAGACAATACTTGTGAAGCCCATTGCAAACCTTAAAGCACTAAATAAACGTTAGTTATTGTTTTGTTTTGTTGGGGATTCTTTTTCTGTATGAATTGGACCAAATCATTTCACTATATTGCTTCTGCTTTCTTGAATTTCATCATCTCCAGAAAAAAATTTCATCATCTCCAGAAATTCATTATTCTGCAAGATGAAATCGTCTTTGACACTCACACTTCCTAAGTACCCCTTGCCCCGGGGTCCCTTTCCTCCCTCTAGTTAGAATGGGGGTGGACATTGGGAAGCTCCTCCCTGATCTTCCACCACTGAAGGAGGGAACCCAAAAATTTTTCTTTATTTCCCAACCAGTTGCTTTCCTGAATTTCATCATCTCCAGAAATTCATCATTCTGCAAAATGAAATTAATTGTGAAATTTCAAATCTCCTCAGATAATTTTCCATCCTGTCTGCATAATTTCATCAATCCCCAGTGAGGATAACCTTCTCCCTTCCTCTTTTCAGCCTCATTTCATGTGTTGTCTCTGAGATGAAATTGTTAGCTCCTTGAAGGCAGGCACTGTCTTAAGCCTTTCTTCATATCCACAGTACTTAGCATAGTGCCTAGCACATAGTAGGCTCTTAATAAATGTTTATTGACTATTGATTATCTTTTGGCTGACCCTGAAAATGGCTCAGAAAATGAGGCGAAAGCTTCAAGACACCATAAAATGAATTGAGTGTAAACTGTGAGTGAAATGACACTGTTTTTTATGTTATTTATTTTCCCAGATAAGAATGTTACTGGTTTAGAACATCACTGCAGATACCCTTCCTCTGCACAATGGCTTATCTTAGTAGCTTTGAGTAGTACCAGGAGTTTCCATGACCAATATTGACTTAGATGGCAAAAGATGAGATAACATCCTCCAATCTTATTTAGAGGGTGATGAGTGTTTAGTGGGTGCCTATGAGGAGACTGTTATTTCTGTCCCTGGCTCTTCTCTGCTTATATGATAAGTGGGGTTGACTTCTGATATTTCAGAGTAACACTTTTACCCTTGGTCTAGGCTTTCTGTTTCCCAGATTTTTTTAAAAAGAAATTAACTTTTAATTAAATTGCAGCTATGCTTAGAGATTTCCTAGCTGAGAAAGTTAGCTTCCTCTCACAATAGGCTCTAGGATAAGAGCCTGGAATCTATGGATTTTAGACTAGAGACTTGTTTCCCAATGCATGTAATTTAACCTTCCCCTTAAAGAACACGACAAAAAATGCTTCTTAGTTTATGACTGAAATATGGAAAGTATTCATGGCAAGATGAAGGAACTTGCTATTTTATGTTTCCTCTGATGTAAATAACACATTTGGAAGAATTGAAACAGGCTTTTTTTTTTGCTTAATTTTCCAGGACAGTATCAAGATTGTTTCCCCATAGCAGAAACAAATGATCAGTAATTCTTCCGTGCCTCTGTGAGTAGGAGGCTGACCAAGACCAGAACAATCTATCCTTGTTCCCCTCCAGATGCCAAGTAACCTCCTGGAGAGATAGGTACATTAAGATGTGAGAAAGTTTTTCTCTCTTAAATGGGGCCTATTTTCAAAGATAACATTTCGAAGAAAATTTAAATGTCAAAAGGTAAAAATTAAAAGGCACCTATCAACATATAAATAACAACAAATAGCTTCCTTAAATACAACACTAGATTCATTCTGGGTCCTTGGTTCTGTTCACAAACTGTGTGAACTGTGGTTATTGTGCACATTCCCAATGATAGAAAAAGCTAACTGATGTTTCATCTGAGTGCACCTATTGTTGAGGATTGTCAGAAATGAAGAGCTAGGAGATAGGAATTTCTGTGTATTTCACATTAAAATTTGCACATATGCCCAACTAAAGAAAATTAAGTAGTTTTCGTGTTTCCAAATATTCCCATGCTAATATTCATCTCTTTAAAAATAATAATAATGAACTCTTCAAGAATTAGCTGAAAAATCAGATCTTTTCAGACTACTTTTTTGCGGATGGCTTTCTTTTTTTCTCTGTCTTCCCATATTATACTGAATCATCATCAGTTCTGTAAACTGACAAGAGGTACTACTTTGGTGGAAGTTTGGTTTATTATGTCTGGAATAAAGAGAATAGATGCCACGTTCAGGGAACAGATCACAAGTTTGGTTCGCATTACTTGTGGTGGTAAATTTCAGACAGACTTCTACTAGTAATCCGCCTGTGTTAAAAGCAGAGTAGCTCTTTCTTGATTAGCATGGTGAAGATTTTCTCCTTCATAAAGGTAGAGGAACTATTCAGTCCATCTATCTATCAATCAAGCAGTATGTGTTAAGTATCTATTACATTCCATGCTCTTGTGTCTAGTGATACAAGTAAAAGAATGGAACAATCCCTATTTCCAAGGAGATGGCATTCTCTTGTGACAGACAGGCAGTACATATGATAACATAAATATAAAAATACAAAGTGGACGTATGCAGGTATACACCAAGTAGTTAAACTCTAGGTAGTTTGAGAACATCACTAGAATTTAGGGGATCAGAAAAATATTCATGCAAAAGATGATATTTGACCTGAGTCTTAAAGGAAGGGAAATCATATTCTGGATTTCTCACCAATAGGGAAGAACTGGTTACTGGAATGGACACAATGTGAAATGGCAGAAAGTCAGCCCTCCATCTTAAAATCTGTGAATGAGGAAGAGAAGAGAGCCAGAAAAAGTCTGACCTGCACACTAGATCTTGTGAATACAGATTTCAAAAGGTACAAAGGAATGGTAGGCAGGATCCCACAGAGTATTGAAATTATTTATTTCAGAAGAATTAAGCCTGGGAGGGACAGAAACCTCTCAAGAATGAATTTTGAAGTTACACAGAAAAAGAATTCCCACAATGATGAAAAATTGGAGTTGTCTCAAGAGATAAATGAGGACGTGCAGGGAGCCCTCCAACTTAGACTTTTAAAAGACATGTTTAAAAGATGGAAGTGAGGACAAGTAACAGAGGATGAACACAAACCTATGGCCTGGTCTTGCATATGTCATGTCAGGAGTGCCAAAGTTTAGAATGAGCTGAAGCTGTGGGGAAAGGCATGAAAAGCAATTCAATCCAATTCCACAAGCATGTATTAAGCATTGATTACATGCTAGCCACTATGCTGGGCACTTAAAGACAAAAATGAGAAAAGTCCCTGCCCTCAATGAGCTTATATTCTACTAGAGAGAAACAACACGCACACAAAGAAGTAAATATAAAGCGTGTTAAAAGTAAATACAAAGTAACTTCAGGAGGACAAGGAGAGTATTTTCACCTGGGACGATAAGGAAAAGCTTTGCATAGGAGATAATAGATTGCATGTATATAACCCTTTAAGTTTAGCAAATATTATCTCACATAACAACCATGGGAGGTAGTCTTTATTCGTATTTTATAGATAAGGAAACTGAAAGTGACAGAGGTTAAAGTGATTTGGCTGGGGTCATATAGCCAATGTGTCTGAATTAAGATTTGAAGACAGGTTTATGATTACTCCAGGTCCAATACTCTATCCATTGTACCACCTAGATGCCTCTATTAGCTATATGGCATTTGAACTGAGCCATCGTCAAATCTAGCAATTCCAAGAGTTTGAGTTGAGAAGGGGGCTTATTTCAGAGAGCAGTCTGGTTATGTGCATTTAGGAACTATAGGCAAAGAAATGATAATTTAATGCATATGAGCTAACAAAATCACTGAAAGAGTATAGGGAGAGTAGTACCCAGGAGAGAACCGTGGGACTTAGCTATACACAAGAGACAGAACAAGGTTGATGATCGAAAGTAGGGGTGGAAAACGAAGAGAGAGCAATATCCTGAAAACTCAGGAAGAAAAGATTATCCAGTGGCATACAGCCAGTGTCTGAGGTCGCATCTGAACTCCTGTCTTCCTGCCTTCAGATCCAGCCTGCCAGGCACTGTACCACCTAGCTGAGGCAAGACTGGTAGTTCTCTGATAGTAGAAGTTATACCTCACAATACAGCCTAAGGTGTTCTTCACTTTCTTTGGCTGCCACATAACACTGATGATTTGTGTTGAGTTTGCTATCCACTAAGCATTACCACATTTTCCTCAGAAGAACAGCTCTCTAGCCAGGCCCCCACTACCTTGTACGTATGTTTCCAGGGATGTCCACATAAATGATGGGTTTGATGCACACATTGCTAGAGCAAGCTCAGCATTTGGGAGACTCTGGGAGAGAGTGTGGTAAAGAAGAGGTATTGGGCTGCCTACCAAACCCAAGGTCTACAGAGCCACTGTGCCGACTTCATTGCTGTATGCTAGTGAGATGTGGACAGTATACCAGCACCGTGCCAAGAAATTAAACCACTTCCATGTGAATTGTCTTAGGAAGATTCTGAAAGTCACTTGGAAAGACTCTGAGGTCCTCTCTCAAACTGAACTGCCATGCGTTCAAACTCTACTATAGAAAGCACAGCTCTACTGGGCTAGCCACATACCCCAAAGCCAAGTTTATGTTTACCTAAAAAATTAATTTACAAAGAACTAGCAGAAGGTATGCACTCCCACAGAGATCAGAAGCAACAACACAAGGACACTCTCAAGGTGTGTCTGAAGAACTTTAGTATTGATTGGAAGACATGGAAGATACCGGCACAGGTCTACCCAGCATGTTGTGCCTGCATCAGAGAAGGCTCCATGAGCAAGGCAAAATCGAAGTAGTACAAAGGAAACATGAGACATGCAAATCTAGAGACATCTCCATCCCAAATGTTTAAAAGGATCATTTGTGCCCCACCTATGGTACAGCTTTCTGAGCTTATATTGGAATCATCAGCCACAATTTGACACACTGTACCTTCACCCCAACATTATGATGTCTTTACTCTTCTTCGACTATGAGAAACATATGTACTTGATATTTTCGAAGCTGAGGGTAAGAATTTGCATTTATGCCAAATAAATTATATCTTATTAAAGTCAGCTCAAAGTTCAACTCCTTTGGGATCTTGACTTTTTCTTCCATTGTTATCTAAGAATTGGAAGGACCTCTGAAGTCAGATCATCTAATCTTACCCAAACAAAAAACCTCCATGAAACAGAACTAACAAGTAGTTGTCCCACCTTCAATCAAACATCTCTAGCAAAATCTCTATTAGTAATTCTAATTTTTTTTCATAAATAAAAGCTTTCTTACACCTTTTGTTCAGTGGACCCTTGTGCGTCTGCTTTTTAACCATTGCCTCAGGAGAAGTGTGTTGGAATTTCTTCTTTAAGCTTTTCTTGTATTTTGTTGTTTATGCTAATTAAAGCATGTACAAAGGAGTTTCACATATGTTTACAAAACAAACCCTTACTATACTTTTGTAATTACAAAGTCTGCCACTAAATTAGCATTTCATGTGTTTGTGTTTCAATTATTAACTGTGGCAGCATATAACTAAAGCTGAAAACATGTCATTTCTATGATAATAAGTGAACACAATTAGCAGCATATCTTTCTACAGGCACAAGAAAAAAAAATATTTTCATTTGCATTCTGTCTCCTTGTATTATTTAACTGCATTTAGGCCAAGTCATGTCATTCCTCTGTGCTACCTTTCTTCAATCTAGAAGAACTCTGTCTTCTTTTATAAGTACTATTATGATGTCTAAATAAACAGGATTGCAGGAGAGGAGGATGGGCATTTGGGCGCTTGATTCCCTTGTCTGGATATTTTGTATGTACTCTCCCATAATTTCCAACTTTTCCACCTTTTCCCCATTTTAATAAACATTTTATAACTTTACAAATAACTGAAAAACACTAGCCTTCTCCATAGGAGAGAATGGACTCTATTCAGGGATATCATGTGACTTAAATGAGAAAATGAAGGGATATAAAGTGCTTTACAAGACTTAAAGCACTACATAAACGTCAATTTGTTATTGTTGTTTAGTCTTTTTTCAATCATGTAAGATTCTTTGTGACCCCATTTGGAGTTTTCTTGGCAAAGACATTGGAGTGGCTTAGCTTGACATTTTCTTCTCCCGCCCATTTTGCAGATGAAGAAACTGAGGTTAAATGACTTGCCCAGAGTCACATAGCTGGGAAGTGTTTGAGGCAAGATTTGAACTCAGTCCTGCTGACTCCAGGCCTGGCACTCTATGCACAGCATCACCTATCCGCCATTATTGTTGTTGTTGTTGTTGTGGATATTGATTATTCTTCTTCTATAGTCACTAGGACTGCAGCCTAGCGATGACTTCATTCCCTGGGCGTTTCATTTCATGCCTGCTGAGATCAAGCAATGTTTATAGAGCAGTATAGGCATATGCTGGTAAATGTTTAACAAACAGGCTCACTAGAAGAGAAATGTTAAAAAAAGATGCACCCACACTTTTATGTTTAATCTGCATTATTAACTTTTTCTTTGGGGGAGGGGGGCAAGGCAATTGTGGTTAAGTGACTTGCCCAAGGTCACACAGCTAGTACATGTGTCAAGTATCTGAGGCCGGATTTGAACTCAGGTCCTCCTGACTCCAGGGCCAGTGCTCTACTCACTGTGCTGCCTAGATGCCCCTTAACTTTTTCTTAAATCTAGAAGAAAACAATAAACCAACCCCTCATTTGTAATGATTGCTGATTTTTGAGGTATAAATAATCACACCAAAAATTTAACAATCACCTAGCAAGTGGGTTAGAGCTCTCTCCAGCACACTGTTATTCTTTGCCTGACAAGTTTAAGTAGGCAAGTGGCTATTTTTGATACTACTCAGTCAATCTGAGTTAATTAAGCATCTACTATGTGCCAAGCACCTACTATGTAATAAGCACTGAGGATACAAAGAAAGGCAAAAGATAGTCTCTGCCTTTAAGGTGCTCACAATTCAACGAGGAAAGACAACATTCAGTGTACATGCTATGGCTTAAATAAGCTAGCTAGCTAGCTAGCTAGCTAGCTAGCTAGCTAGCTAGATAGATAGATAGATAGATAGATAGATAGATAGATAGATAGATAGAGATGGATAAATAGGAAGACACTGGAAGTCAGAGTGACTGGGAAGTGATTGTAGAAAATGGGATATAAATTGGGATGTGAAAAAAGTCAGAGAAACCAAGAGACAGAGATGAGGAGGGGGAACCTTCTATACATGGGGGACAGCCAGTGAAAATGTCCAGAGCTTGGAGCTGTAGTATCTTGTGCTAGGAAAAGTAAGGAGGCCGTTGTCACTAGGCCAAAGAGTATGGGGAAGTGTTTAAAGTGTAGGAAGATTGGAAAGGTGTGTGGGATAGGGAAGGTCATGAAACACTGTACATCAAAGAGAGTGTTTTATACTTGATGCTAGAGGTGATAAGGAACCACTGGAGTTCTTTTGAATAGGGACTGTCATAGTCAGACTTGCTCTTCAGAAAAATCTCTTTGATAGCTATGAGGCAGAGAGACAAAAATGATAAAAATCTCTTTGATATCACTTTGAGGCAGCTAGCTGGTGCAGTGGTTAGAGCTCTGGGTCTAAAGTCAGGAATATCAGAGTTGAAATCTGTCCCCAGACACTTCCTAGTTGTATAAGCCTGGGCAAGTCACTTAACCCTGTTTGCCTCAGTTTCCTCATCTGTAAAATGAGCTGGAGAAACAGCAGACCCCTTGTAATATCAATTAAGTTGGGGCTTTTTTACTGTTTTATAATGATGAATTAATTAAGTCTCTTTGATTGAGCCTTACTAGGTGCTAATCCCCAGGCCCAAACCCCTAATTACTAGGTGCTAAGCCTATGTGGGTGTGAAGCTGTCAGGGTCCTAAGGGGAGTTGCTAAGACCAGAGCCAATAGTAGGAGCCTAAGTTCTGGTTACTCAGATGACATTTGATTATGGCTAAATCATGTATAAAAACAGAGAGAAGAGCTATTTGCTTGGGGCTCTGAGCCACAGGAGGAGTGATACATGACTCTGGGCAGCCGTTGTTATGAGCTCCCCAGCTCCTGAACTCAGATGTTGATGGTTCCTTGGTAACTATGAATTGTATTTGGTCTGTTTATAATGTATGTTCATAATTTGTTTGTATTTGCTCTGAAGTTCAGGGTTCTAGCTTTTTCCCCTAAACTAAGTAAATGATATTTGTATGTTGGTTTGAAATAAAATTGTTAACCCCCTAATGCTACTTTCCTTAGTAAAGCAGATCAAAATAACATGTGCTGGCAGCATCTTTTTGTTGGGCTTGTGTTGGTCTTTCACCCCACAACAGCTGCTAGCCGAATTGTTACAACACCACTCCAGTATCTTTACCAAGAAAACCCCATATGGGGTCACCAAGAGTCAGACACAACTAGAATGACTGAACAACAATACATCAAAGGGTTGTTTTGAGAATGAAATGAGATAATATTTATAAAGTGCTTAGCACAGTGCCTGGCACTTAATAGGTGATATATAAAGGCTTATTACATTTCATTGCAAAATAGGGAGAGATTTTAGCAGGGAGAACAATCAACTGGCTATTGCAATAATCCAGATGCAAGTTGATGAGAGTGGTATCAATGTCAGAGAGAGAAGGGAGAGAGAATTTGAGAGATGATGTAAAGATTCAATCAACAGGCTTTGGTATGTGAGTGCTGAGATAAAATGAGAAGTTGAGGATGACACCTAGATTTAAAGCCTAGGGAACCGGGAAGATAGTAGTGTCCTCAGCAGCAACAGTGAAGTTTGGAAGAAGAGAGAATTTTGGGGGAAAGTTCTGTCTTAGACATGTTGAGTTTAAGATATCTATCTATCATCTATGTATCTATCGATCATCTATCTATCTATCCATCTATTTATCTATCTATAGGTATAGATATCTGTCTATATATCTATATATCCGCACATATATGTGTATATATATATGTATGTATGTATGTATGTATACACACACATCTATATGGCATATAGTTTGAGATATCTAGTAGGCAGTTAGAGATACAAGACTAAAGGTCAGCAGAGAGGTTAGGGCTGGATAAGTAAATTTGAGGATCATTAGCATAGAAACAATGATTTAATCCCTGATAGCTGAAGAGATCACCAAGTTAAATAGTATATATAGAGAAGAGATGATCCCCAGTACAGAGACCTATGGAATGCCCATATTTAGTAGGTGTGATCTGGACAAAGATCATGAAAAGGGGAATGAGAAATTTTCAGGTAGGTAGGAGGAGAACCAGGAGAGAGCAACATACCTAAAAACCCACAAAACTCTAGTCCGTGTGTTCTATCATCGGACATTGTATGCATACACATATCAACTCCATTAGAATCACACATAGCATTAAATTCTTTGAGGTTCTGAGCTTGTGATCAGAAAGATCAGGGTTCAAATCCTGCTTCTGAGAATAGCTGTGTGATTCTGGGCAAATCACTTAACCTCACTATGCTTCAGAAAAATGCTTAGAACTTTTTCTATTTATATTCTTATTCAAGTCATTTATAGGCTGAAATTTGTCTTGTAAAAGATAACTCCTTATGCTGCAGAAATTACTGCTCTTCGATGCAAGGATAATTCATGATTCCAGAGAACTGAAGATGGCATGCTCTCTGTGTTATGCCTACCAGAGAGATGATGGACTTAAAAAGAAAAATGATATAAATTTTGGGCATGTCCATTGCAGTAATTATTTTTGTTGTATATCATTTATTTATGAGTTTATTTTTATTTTTTACTGTTCAATTGAAGGGGAAAATAGAAAGAAGAAATAAGTAATTGTAGCCAAAAAAATTTTTAAATAAAGTATAAGGAAAAGGTATTACTTGTTCTTCATATGTCTAGAATCACATGCTTTATCTCCATTACTAGATGGTAGGCTGCAAGAAGTCAGGTATTTTGTCTTAGAATTATAGGATTGGGGGGCGGAGCCAAGATGGCAGTGGAAAGCAGGGACTAGCGTGAGCTCCCTGCCAAGTCCCTCCAAAAACCTATAAAAAATGGCTCTGAACCAATTCTAGATCTGCAGGACCCACAAAATAGCAGAGGGAAGCAGGACTCCAGCCCAGGACAGCCTGGATGGCTGCTGGGTGAGGTCTATCATGCAAGGAGCTGGGAGCCTAGCGGGGCAGAGCCCAGTGTGGGCTGCGCAAACCAACCAGACCAGGAGCCAGTCAGTGCAGGCCCTAGTGCCCTGAATCAGTGAGCTGTGGCAGTTGCCAGACTTCTCAACCCACAAACACCAAAGACAACAGAGAAGAACTGCAGAACCCACTAAATAGCAGAGGGAAGCATGGCTCTAGCCCAGGACAGCCTGGATGGTCTCTGGGTAAGGTCTATTGCACACAGAGCTGGGAGCAGAGCAGAGCAGAGCCTAGCGTGGGCGGCAGCAGGACCAACCAGACCAGGGGCCAGGCACAGTGGGCCATAGCACCCTGAATCACTGAGCTGTGGCAGTTACCAGACTTCTCAACCCACAAACACCAAAGACAACAGAGAAGGTCAGTGGGAAAAGCTGCTGGGGACAGGGTGATAGAGTTCACAGTTCAGCCACCACCCTGGGGGCAGCAGAGGTGGGGCAGCTACAGAACTACAGCTGCAGTTGTTTCCAGCCCCAGGCCTACCTGGTGGGAGGAATTAAGTGGTGGATCAGAGCAGGAGTGCAGAGCCTGCTGAAGCACTGAGTCCAGTCCTGGTTGGGGGTTCTTGGGGAAGGAGGAGTGCTGGTGTGGCAGAGCTGGCTGTAATAGCTCTGAAAACAACAGCGCATCCCCTCAAGCTTGGAACAAAGTGCTCTTTACCCTACAAGCAGTCATTCCCCACTGAAAAACTCAAGGGTCAAGTAAGTTGGCTGGGAACAT
>CM053622.1:123616398-123632228 GCA_028646595.1 Phalanger gymnotis | reverse complement strand
CTGGTCTCAGGCCATGGAAGAACTCAAAAAGGATTTAGAAAAGCAAGTTAGAGAAGTAGAGGAAAAATTGGGAAGAGAAATGAGAAGGATGAGAGAAAACCATGAAAAACAAGTCAATGTCTTGCTAAAGGAGACCCCAAAAAATACTGAAAAATATACTGAAGAAAATAACACCTTAAAAAATAGACTAACTCAAATGGTAAAAGAGCTCCAAAAAGCCAATGAGTAGAAGAATGCCTTGAAAGGCAAAATTACCCAAATGGAAAAGGAGGTCCAAAAGACCACTGAAGAAAATACACCTTAAGAATTAGATTGGAGCAAGTGGAAGCTAGTGACTTGATGAGAAATCAAGATATTATAAAACAGAACCAAAGGAATGAAAAAGCGGAATACAATGTCAAATGTCTCATTAGAAAAACCACTGACCTGGAAAATAGATCCAGGAGAAATAATTTAAAAATTATTGGACTACCTGAAAGCCATGATCAAGAAAAGATCCTAGATATCATCCTTCAAGAAATTATCAAGGAGAACTGCCCTAATATTCTAGATCCACAGGGAAAAATAGAAATTGAGAGAATCCACAGAAAATCATATGTGGCTTTAATAACAACTGAACAAATTTAGGTGGGATGCAATTCCTTAATAAAAGCTGATTCGTGATGTGAAAAAAAGAATTATAGGATTGTATAGTTAGAAGAGATCTCAGAGGTCTTTACAAAATCCCAACCCAGGGGCAGCTAGGTGGTGCAGTGAATAGCACATTGGCCCCAGAATCAGGAGGACCTGAGTTCAAATCTGACCTCAGACACTTGACACTGATTAGCTGTGTGACCTTGGGCAAGTCACTTAACCATGATTGCCTTGCCTCCACCTCCAAAAAAATCCCAAATCATTAAGATCTTATCATTATTTATACCTTTGTATACTACCCTCCCCAAAACACCTTGCAGATAGTAGGCACTTGATAAATGTTTAATGAATGAAAGAATGATTCAAAATAACTTTTCAGAATATGGCATTCTCAGTGTGCTTCCTTGTGACCCAAGAATGCAATAAAAACAAATAAACACAGTTTAAACAGATCAAAGAATTCACTAGATTTTGTAAAGTAAATAAATAAAATTACATGGGCTATTATTAGAAATGGTTTAAATAACAGAAATTATGTATTTCAATTAGTCAGACAAATATTCCATTCTGAATACCTGGATTTAACATCTGTTATTAGGACAAGTTACCAGATTATTCCACTTTACTATGACTTCCATGGTGGGTTGGAAAAGGGGAGATGTATTTGAGATTATTTCATAGCAAAGGAACTATAGCTATAGCTAAAATCTCTATCAAGAAAGAGCTCTATGAGAAATGGGAATGATACGGACTGCATAACAACCTGGAAAAATCTTCACGATATAATGCTGAGTGAGTAGAGCAGAACCAGGAGAACATTATACACATCCACAGTTATAGAGATTCTGTGACGACTAACCCTGATAGACTTTGCTCCTCTCAGCAACACAAGGTGCAAAGACAACTCCAAAGGACTCACGATAGAGAATGCTATCTACATCCAGAGAAAGAACTATGAAGTATGAATGCAGATTGAGGCACACTGTATGCTCTCCTTTTCTTCCCTTTTTTCCTCTCTTTTGTTTTTGGGGGTTTTTTGGTTCTGTTTCTTCTTTCTCCTGATTCATTCCATCGGTCATAATTCTTCTTCACAACTTGACTCGTGTGTAAATAAGTTCAATGAGAAGTTAAACGTAGAAGAAATATCAGATTCCATGCCATTTGGGGTGGGAGAGGGGGAAGGGGGGGAAGAAAATCTGCAACTCAAAATTATGTAGAACCGAGTGTTGTAAACTAAAAATAAAAAAAATGAAAAAAAAAGAAAACTCTTTGGCATTCAGTGGTGCTTGAGCTAGATTTGTCTCTGCCCTTGGGTCCTGTGACATAGTTCCTTCCTTGATGGCTCTACCTTTCAAACTTTTCATCCAGTTCCACTCCACTTGTTTCTCCTTCCCTCTCATCTCTCCTTCACCAACCTAATTTTCAATACCATGAGTACATTGTAGGAATATATACTTGTTCTACTCAATTGCCTTAATAGCTGTTGGATTGGACAGACCATGTACTGTTTTGCTGGTGCGGTAGATAACTGGACCTGAAATCAGGAAGACCTGAGTTCAAATTTGACCTTAGATATTTACTAGTTATGTGACCCTAAGAAAATCTCCCAGTCTCTGTCAGCCTCAGTTTCCTCATCTAAAAAATGGGGTAATAGCATCTACCTCAGAGAGTTGTTATAAGGATAAAATGAGATATTTATAAAGTGCTTTGCAAACAGTATAGCACTAAATAATTAGCATTATTTTGATTATTGGTATTAATTGCTATAACCCCTGAAAGGATTTAATTTTTTAAATAAACTTTGAATTCCTTTTATAAACTTATAAACCCTTGATTCCCACCTCCTTCCCTATTCCATCCTTGCCTATTTTGCTCTTTGTAGGAGTTGAAGTCCTGCAGCCTGATGAAAAAATAATGGTGATAAAATGTATCATCTAGACCTTCCATCTGCCATCACCTTAGAAGATAGTATGATACAGAAGAAACATCACTGTCTCTATAGTTAGAGGATATAGGATCGAATCCTCTGCCTCCGACACTTACTGTTATCTTGGGCAAAACACTTCCTCCTGGATCTCCATTTTTCACATCTATTTTGGCCTAAAAATAAGAGGTGGGACCAGATGATTTCTAAAGTTTCTTCCATCTCTATATTTTATGATTCTTTCTCAATAGCTTTAGCTGTGCTAAACTATCTCTCTGTCTGACTCTCTATATCCATTGTTCTGACATCAACTCCATCGCAATTCCTGCCCCCTTATTTCTTTGCAACTTCCTTCTCAGATCTTCTCTCATACTAATTTAAGAGAAAGGAGGAGGAGGAGGAAGAGGACGAGGAGGAGGAAGAGGTGAAGGAGGAGGAGGAGGGGAAAGAAATGGTATCTGCCCTCTCAAGGTCCTTAAATAGTCTCAAAAGTGGAACCACAGCCTCCTGTTGGCGATATTGTTGTTGAATGTATTGTTCACTCGTGACAGCTATTACATCTTCTTGCATGGCTCCCCACCTCCACCATCACAAATCTTTCACTCCATCGTGTGTTGTGAAACCAGGAGAGTTGCCATACACTTACCAGTGACCTCAAGGGCTATCTTTTCCAAACCCTATCCAGATCATGAACCATATCTACAATGGGTCAAAGAGCCTTAGCTTGTGTACTTTCATTGGTGCAAAACTCACTATTTCAAGCAGCATCCTATTCCATTTCCAAAGAGCTCTAATTGTTAAGAAGTTTTTTTATTCCTTATATTGAGCCAAAATCTACCTCCCTGTAACTTTTACCCCTTGGTCCTAGTTCAGACCTTTGGGGCCAAGCAGAAAAAAAATCTAATCCTTCTTCCATATGATGACACTTCAAATATTTGAAGACTGTAATCCTGTTCTGCTTTGCCTCCTGCCAAGTCTTCTCTTCTCCAGGCTAAACATTCCCATTCCTTTCAACTGATCCTTTTTAGTATATCAGGCATATCAGTTCAACCACATTTTGCCCATCTTCAGTTCCATCCTGGGGTTTAAATTCCTGAACACAATCCAATTTCATCCCTTACTATTCCAAGTCAGAAAAAACATCTTCTCTCTTCCAAGAATAGCTTTTAAATGAATATAATTTTTCCATTCTTTGTTTTCTATACATAAAATCTCATTTGAACTACTCATTTATAGTATATCAGTTTTAGCATGCTTCCCCACCAATTGATTCTAAGATCCTTGATGCGAAGACCTATCCTGACCCAAATTAAATGGTCTTCAGAGACTTTACCTTTGCCTGGTCTTATAAATTAAGTAGGATGTATAAGATGGCTATAAAACAGTCTTTCCTAATGCCATATAATCAGGTATTACGCCTAGTGATAAAAAGATAGTAGGGCAGTACAGGAACTGAAGATGCTCTATTCCATTTACCATTCTTATAATTTTACAGGGTCAGAGTTGGAATTGACTTCAGAGACCATCTTGTCCAGCTCACCATGTTTGAACAGGAATCTTTCTACAACATACCTGAATACTGGCTAGCCAACATTTCTTCAAAGACCTCTAGTGAGGAGAAAACCACACTCTCAAGAGGCAGTCTATTTTTCTTCTGATTAATTATAATTGTTAATAAGTTTTCTTTACATTTAGTCAAAATTTGCTTCCTCAATTTTTATACATCATTCCTTGTTCTGCCATCAAGAGTCTGTAGAACAACTGTCACTCTTCCTCCCCTCAGTTCTTTCTTCTCCAGGCTAAATATCACCAGTTTCTTCAAATCATTTTCATGTGTTGAGGCCCCAGGGGTACAGAAAGAAAAAAAAATAGGTCCTGCCCTCAAAGAGTTTGGAATAAGCCAAATTGGGGAGGTAGCATATATGTATATGCATACAAACACATATACACACATATATATGTATATAATGTATTCACATGTATAAGAGCATGCAAAATGCAAGATGATTATGGGATACACTAGAAGCTGGAGAAATCAGCAAAATCCTTAGGCAGAAGGTGATTCTTGAGCCAGACCTTGAAAGGAATTAGGGATTCTAAGAGACAGAGATGAGGAAGGCACATGCTCCAAGCATGGTGGAAAGCCAATGCAAGGTCATGGAAGGAAGGGATGGAGTGCTCTATGTGAAGAAAATAGGAAAAATGCCAGTCTGGTCAGGCTGTGGTATCTGGAGAGCACATGAAAATGCACTAAGGTTGAGAAAGGTAGGTTAGAGCCTGCTTGTAAAGGGCATTGAATGTCAATAGCTTTCCTAAATATGGCACCTCAACTTAAAGGCAGTACTCTTCATTTGTATTTGCTCTGAAGTTCAGGGTGTTGACTTTTTCCGCTGAACTAAGTGAATGTGTGTATTTAATTGTATATATATATAAACACATATATGTGTGTATGCATATACATATATACATAAATATACATATATGTATAATTATATGTATGTACATATGTATGTTTAATTAAAGTGAGATTGTAAAACCCTTAAAGTTGCTTTCCTTAGAAAAGCAGATCAAAGAACTTGTGCCCTCTTGTGTGCACGTAACAGCAAGTAACATTGTTGTTATACCCACTCTGCTATACTCCTGGACTTCATCATCACGCCCTCTCACTGGGTACCCTCTCCTTTTTCACTTCTAGAAGTCAGAGACTGTGTTTTGCCTCTCTTTATATCCCCAGCTCTTAGCACAGTGCCTGGCATATAGGAAGCACTTAATAAATGTTTATTGACTAATTAATTTGTATATTCATTAGGTCAGAAGACAGTGGTACTATCACCTTCCTAATCCAAGGCACAAGTATCTCTTGATGCAGACAAGGATCAGATTCTTCTTTTCTGTTTGGCTTTTTGGCTTTCTGGCTAGTTGTAGTTTTAGCTTTTTGTTTTTGTGACAGGTGGGGTATGGTAGAGGGAAATTTGTCTTTATGGAACAACTTTGATTTTGTGACTGGAAGATGCTCATCAATACCAGCAACCATAGACGAAGTCAGCATAGGCATTGCTATTTTGGGTAAGACTGAAATACATTTTCTTATCTGGTGATTTTGGAGAGCTGTTTTTAATATTGGTAGTCTAGGTAAAGTTATAAGCCCATAAGACAAAGGTTCACCTTCCTTGTTCCATGAATGAGTGTAGATATACTCCTGACTCCATTTTGTAAATTTTGCCCTATGTAATTAATGGATGGTAACTCCTTCTTCCTTGGCTTCCAGAAATATATTTGTATATATGTACATAAATATATATACATATATTTAAATCACGAGAGTATTATTTTCTCTTCCACAAAATGAAGTTGTACACAATCATGTCTGCTGTCTATTTCAGCACTAATTTCTATGATTCTATGTCTGAGGCATAGAATAGTGTGCAAATCAAAGCTGGCATTTCATCTTTTGGAAAAACTTTTCGATGAAGAAGTTAATCAAACTATATGAACTTACAAAATCTTCCATTGAAGCCAAGCACAGTTCTATAATGAAGCTTCTATCACCTGGCACAATGCTTGGCATGTAGTAGGTGTTTAATAAAACCTTGTTGATTGATTTGCTCTCATTCTGCAGAAGGCCTTTTCTGGTCCTCTCCTAGCTCTCCCTCCTCCCAAGTACCTTCCCTCTGAGACTACTTTCCATTTATTCTGTAGCACGTATATACTTTTTTTGCATATGCTATTTCCTCCATTAGAATGTGAGCTTCTTGAGGCCAGGGACTGTAGTGTTTTTTTCCCTTTCTTCATATCCAATCTTTATATCCTACTTATCTTTGTATCACTTAGCACAGTGCCTGGCACATAGTAATCATTTAATAAATGCCCGTTGACTGACTGACTGAAGACAAGCTGTCTTCATTCCTGGCATGCTAACCATTCTTCAGGACTCAGCTTGGATGCCTCTTACATGCAGCTTTCCATTGTTAAAGAAATGCATACAGAGCTTTTCCAAGAAGACATTTTCTATAAGATAAGGGATCAGTAATCTATCCAGATGCTTTAATCAAGGGAATAAATCTATATTTGTAACTATACCCCACAGAGCTTCTTTGCATGTTTGTGACTTTGTGTTCAATGTTAGGTTGCCTGATGGGAGGGCACCATTTCCCTCATTTGGGTTAGTTATTTATGTAGAGTTCTGTGATAACACAGCCCCGGCCCCAGTCATTCCACATTCCACCAATAATCCCAGCAAGAGGAACAAACGACTTTTTGTTCAATGTGTATTCACTCATGGCTAACTAATGCAGCAGCTTTCTTCTAGGACTCCCTACCTCCAAAATGATCTATTATTTTAATACATAATTAATAACTCTTTTAATAGTGCTGTCTTCAGAAGCCAGGATAGTCTTCATAGATTCAGGACTGTAAGGGTCCTTGTAACTTGTCCCTTTAACTAAATTGTGAAATCCCTTTATAAAATGTGATCATACAGCCTGTTTAGAGAACTCAGTACCTCAGTTGACCATGATGCAAATACAGGCAGCAGGGAGTAAATGAAAAAAAAAATCTGAATTGTAAAGGGACTGCAACTTTCTTCCTTCTCACCTTTCTATTTATGAGCCAAGAATATTGAATACAGTGGGGGAGAGGGGAAAAAAAGCTTTATTTTCGGAACTCTAAGACTTTATAAGCTCCTTCCTGTGTTATGTGTGTCCATCTTTGTATATGATTTTCTATAGATTGTAAGGCCCTTTAGGCCAGGGCCTGAATTCAAACTTGTGCTTAATATGGGCATTTATTTATTCAATTCTTAAAACTGCACCCTTGAATAAGCTGCCGGAGAGCTAAGGAGATCAGGCATCCCATTTTTTTGAGGGATTATCTTATTTTTTTAGCACTTTTGATGGGTGTCCTAAAAAATCCTTAGAGTGTGGCAATTTCTTCTCCTTTTCCATTTGCAAATATGCTTACCCTAGTGTAGTAGGCTTGTCATTCCTGAGTTCAGGCACAGGTACTGTAGCCAGTCCTTCGTCAACAGTATAATTAATCCTAGGCCCACACAAACTATCTAGATTTCTATATTCTTCTTCTAATAAAGACAGGCAGGCCTAAAGAACAGAGAAACACAAAGTTAGTCAGAGAGAAGCCTTCCATTATTTCAATTATCCTTCCTGGTCTAATTGCTATGGATTTTATAAAAGAACACATATGTACTATTCTATATATAAGACATCAACAATGTTAGAAGTCATTGAGCCTAAGTGGTGCAGTGGATAGAATGCTAGGCCTGGAGTCAGGAAGACACAAAATAAATCCTGCCTCAAACATTTACTAGCTGTATGACCATGGGCAAGTCACTCAACTTTTGCTTGCCTCATTTTGCTCAGATACCAGATGAGGACAATAATATCACAACTTTCAGAGTTGTTGTAATGATTAAATGAAATACTATTTGTAAAGCATTCAGTACAGTGCCTGGAACATAATAAGCCTTTAATAAATGCTTTTAAAAAGGAAATGCTAGAATCAAGATGACTGAATTCTCTTCCCAACTTTTTATTAGTTGTAGACCTTGAACAAGTGATTTAACTCATAGTTTCCACTCCCTACCTCGAAAAGAAAGAGATTAGATTCTAAAGTCACTTCTAGTTGTACAATTTTATGTAAAAAATACTAATTCTGAGACCTAGAAAACAGATATATCTTCATATGTCAGGAGTTGGAGAGGGATGCTTTTGAGTTTTTATATAGGGTCTCAGAACCAAGAGTTCTTTGCACAGACTATAAGAACAAATTTAGAACTCTATGTCAAAATGACAGATAGATTAGATATACAAAGAGTCAGTATTTCTGAAGAGACAGGAGAACAAAGCCAAAACGCCTTAGCTTTGGCAGTGTAACCAGGACTTCCATTCCGGTGAAAAAATTTAAAAGGCACCTACACCAGTATCCCAGGGTGTATTTCTCTAACCCTGAGGTTGCCGTAGTCTCGTCCCTTCAGCAACTTTGTACCCTGATCATGTCCCAGGAAGCACTTCCTCCCTCACTTCAGCTCCACACTTGACCTAGGTACAATAAATGACTGGTTTTGGTTCTGATGGAGAGAAATAGAATGGAGGAGGGGATGATATTTGAACATACTTGTTAAAGTTATCAGTGAAACAAACAGACAAGGTTGCCTCCAAATCTCAGGTCACTGAATAAACCAAGACTGAACCTAAGCTGAATGAAATTTTTCCTTCAGATCAGAATTACAGTTGCTATAGATTAAAAGCATAGAGAAAGGCAAAGAGCAGAAAGCTTCAGAAGCCCTGGGAACTCTTAGTTACTTTGTATAGAATTTCCTCTTCCCAGATCCCTCAGCTCACCTAGCTTCTTGGCAGCAATTAACATAGGTAAAGTCTTTCAAAGTGACTTCCGAAGCTCTCTTTTTTCCTTCTGAAGCCTGTTGCTTTTTTCCCCCCTGAAGGCTTTGACTGCTGACATAGAGGTCTTCTAGACCTGACTCTCCCTAATTCAGATGCTGTTTGAGGGGGCCCCTTATCACTTAACCAGTTAAACAGACTGTCCCCATTCCCCCTTCAGACTCCTCCATATTACTCTGAATACTTTGGCCTCGATTTGTTTTCAGGAAGATGATCTATCATCACCAGACTCTTTGATAAATAATTTTTCTTACCCTATGGAGATCTCCTTTCCTGAAACTTTTTTTTGCTTTCATTTTTAAGAATTAACACACCTTTTAACTAATCTGATTGTAGTAGAGTTATTTGGTACATGGGGCTGCAAAAGATCACTTTATATTAATGATGCAAAAATATTCATATTTCTGACAAGACAAGCACTACATAAATTCAAGAGGTTATAAACATGATTTTCTGAAAATGAAATTGATTATTCCCTAAGAAGGTGATAGCTATGAAGGGCTTAAAAATAAAATGTCAATTTACGATGTTATGTTTTAGTGAATCATTTTGTTTTGCTCTTAATGGGTAAGGAAATAGTGCCATGTTACACATTTAGGTGTGTAGTTTAGCTATCTCACCACCTAAATAGACATTTTTAAAGCAATAATCTAAAACTTGTCAACTTGGAGTAAAGCTGATATAAAAAGTTTGTGACAGGGACCCTAAATGTTTTATCACCTGTCAGAAATTTCAATGATAATAAAAAGTAACATCCTTTAAATTAATTAGACATGATTAGGACTTCAAGCCCAGAGGCCACTTCATTATGCAGAAATTATAATAGTTAGCTATTTAAATTACCATTAAATTGATTCTTATGTTAATTGATATCTCACTTATAACCCTGGATTTTAATTTCTGTAGGGTCTCAGGAAATAATATTAAGGTAAAAATGAAATGTTACATCAGAAAATGATTTCTTGAGAAGAAAATGTACTGAAAAATTGATTTAGGTTTGTTTGCTCCTAACTAGAATTTTTGTATTAGAGTAGTGAAATAGAATGGGGTCAATTCTTTTCATATGTTTGTGCTCCTCCTACCCCTCCCTACCCAAGTGGGCATTGTTTCTTATCTTCTGCTATCTGACACTAGAAATGGAGTTTAATTTAATAATCTGTTTCATCATCTCTTGTCTCATGTTTTGGAGGATGCATGTAGGAGATTTATTATTTTATTATTTTATTATTTTTATTATTTGATATAAGAGACTTTTAAAAAGATAGTGATGTATGTTTCAGGGAAGGACAGAGACCATGAAGGATAATAACCCAGAGACCTCATATGCTTAGCTCTGTGTCCAAAAAAGTTCAATAAATGAAAATGACTATAAGCTTAAAGGAAATTTTTAATATTTAAATGTCACTTGTGGGGAATTTGGAGTCAAGGGCTCTGTCAGGTCACATTTTGCAAATTAAGCTTCACTGAGATAAATATAAGTTATTCTTTTTGACTATATCTAGATCACTCTTAGTGTGCAGTTGGAAAGTGTGCAAAATGTTTAAAAATATTTTGTTAATTGTATTTCAGTGTAGCTGACTTCCTTTATAATCCTATGTATTTTATGTACTTAAGAACGTCATTCTGAGAAGAACCATAGACTCCACCAGATTGCCAGAGGAGTCCATGACACAAAAGAAAATTAAGAACCCCAGATCTAGAAACAATGAATGATCTTTTTCAAAATAAATAAATAAGCAAAAGCAATTTTGTATAAAATGGCAAAAGCAATGGTCTCCTGTCCTTTCTTCTATTTTCAACAGTATCCTGCTATATATATGTACATGTGGTACTATGATTTCATCATGGTAGAAAATTCTTTCTGAAGTCTTCTTTCTCTATTCAGATCAGCCAGTCATCTGTAAGTATAATCTTAGAGAATTGCCTGGGGGCACTGAAAATTTATGTGACTTCAGTGACTCACCCATAGAGAGATGACTAACATGTAAAGCAGCACTTAGACCCAGGTCTTCTGGACTTCAAGGCCATCTTGACTCTGTCAAGAGCTGTGCTAGTAAATATTTAAGAACTAGCTATCCAAAGGAAAAAAAGAAAGAACAGTAGATATACTTTTAAGCATAATCTACTTTATTAAAGTTTTCTCCATCATTTTCTTAAGTATATACAATCAACAGATCAAAGAATCCAAGGCCTGAATTGTAGAGTTTACCGACTTCTGAGGTATAAATGCTACGACTGAAAATTTAACAACTGGCTCTCAGGTTGGTTGGAGCTGGCTAGTTGTGGCACATAGCTAATTCTAAACTACTACACTAAATTACTTCATATCCTATTTATTTTAAATCTATATATGTAAATCTTGGCTTCTCCCTAAGGTCTTTGAGAAGAACTAACATATGTAATCAATAGCATATAAACATTGTCATCTCAAGACACTGATCACTCAATAATGGTCTTTTCTGTTCTGCCATAGTTCCTCAGACTGATTTTGTGGTCACTTAAGGATTTTCCCAAGGATATCTTGTTTCCTTATTTTCTCTTGATTGCTTATGATATACACACAACAAATCAGAGTTATAGAAGCATACAATGTCAGAAATAAAAGTGTCCTGGACGTTCACACAGAATGGATTAATTAGTAAAAAATTTCTTAAGAGACTACTGTGTGCAGAAAACTGTTATTTGCAGAAGTAGGCAAATCGACTAACATTTATTAAGCTAGGCACTGTGCTAAATGCTGGAGATACAAAGAAAGGCGAAAAAAGTCCCTATTCCCAAGAAGCTCAAAGTCTAATGGGGGAAACAAAATGCAAACAACAATGTACAAACAAAATGTGTACAGGATGAATTGGGGGTAGTTCCATAGGGGAGACACAGATTAATTAAAGAGGACAAGGAAAGGCTCCTTGCAGGTGAGACTTTAACTGACACTTAAAGCCTGGGGGTGGAAAACAGGAGAGAAATGGAATGTTGAGTGTCAGATTCCAGGAAAAGCAAAGAGACCCCTTGATAGCAGTGTATGTGAAGGGGAGTAAGGTGAAAGAAGGGCAGTAGAAAAGGGCCAGTTTATGGAGGACTTTCAAATCCAAACAGAGGATTTCATACAAGATACAATGTCCTCTCAAAGTTGGTAATCTAGTAGAGGATGAGGATACAAAATGAGAACTCAACACATGACGGTATATAACAAGTGGATTAATCACAAAACAGAGAACTATCTGATGGCCGGATGGGAAGGTTATTATTCACCATAGGGGTCAGAAAAGACTTCCTGGAGGAGGAAATATTTGCCAGTAATACTAAGCTACTACGTAGCTTGAATGACCATTTACCAAGAATATTATAGAGATGCATCCTCACCATCCATTAACCTTTCTATTTTAATTCTTGACACTCTAATTCACATCCAATAAGATTTTAAAACAATTTACTTACGTTATCTAATTACAGCCTTTCTGTCAGCTAGGTACTATAGATATTATTATCTTTGCTCTATAGATGAGGAAACAGAGAATTATAGGGTATAAGGAAGCTAGAAAGCTGTCAGAGCCAATCCAGGGCCAAAACCAGACATCCATCCACTATGCCACACTCCTTTAATGACTGAAAGAAAGACATTACAAACTAAGGAAATATTATCAGTAAAAGCACAGTGGTGTGAGAGCATAGTTTGTTTTTAGGAGGCAGAAATTTTTCCAATTTGTCTGAAAGAAAGAATAAATGGAAGGGGGTGATAAAGTGTAGATTAGAAAGGCAGGTAAAGGTGTTGTATTTTAATGGAGGACAAAGAATTTAAGCTTTAGTCAGTAGCCCAGGGAGGTACCAAAGTAGGCTACTGAATTTTTTTTTTTGAGCAGGACAGTGACATGACCAGACCTCCATAGAATAATGGTGATTCTAGCAGTGATAGGAACGCACTGCAGAGAGGAGAGAGGGGGAAGACAATAAGGACTGGCAAGTGGGAGCAATGAAAGTATGAACTAGTGTGGTATCAATGGGAAGAGAGAGGAGGCAATAGATGAGAAAGATGTACCTCCAAAAGATTCCTGACGATTGGTCACCCAGTCTTTACTTAAAGACCTCCAGTGATAGGAAGCTCACTGCCTTCTGAGGCAATGCATTTCATGTTGAGAAGCTCTAATCATTATCTAGAACAGTCCTAATAGAAGAAAAGAAAATGTACTTTGAATGAAGCTTTGCAATAGGAATGACCTTTTTGTCAGACCATGCATTCTGATTTGGGGTTTAGAAAACTTCATTGAGGAATAGGAATAACATTTTATATTGCAAGATGTGGCAGCTATCATGTAAGTAATTTTACAAGTAATTCTCCTCTCTCTCTATTACTGGCCATATTTATAATGTTCCTGTCTTGATGTCAAAAATCCTTATGTCCAATAATAATGATATATAGATACAGTATTTTAGGATTTGCTAAGTACTTTATATATATATATTAACTCATTTGATAAATTTTTTAAATTGTGACATGCTTTGCATGGAAATAATATAAACAGATAGGCAAAATTGTTTTGTAGAACAAGTGACCCATTAAAAGTCACACGATACTTTAATAAATGAAAAAAAAAGAAAAGAGCTAAACTCAGACCACACCAAATAACAGTTCTTATATAGATATAAGTGCATAGCTAATCTATACATATAAATCTCTCTCTATATTTTATGTATATATATGCATGTAAATATGTATATATGTATGTGTGTATATGCATATACAGTATAATAATGTAGATGTGTTTATGTATATATGGATACACATACATATATCCATATGTTTCAAAACTGTCAGAAAATTATTTCAAGGAAATGAATGGTGTGTTCCCTATAATTAGTAGGTTTTTGGGGGTGGGGGAGGAAGAGGAAATTGGAGTTAAATGACTTGCCAGCATCAAATAGCTAGTAGGCATCTGAGGCCAGATTTTAACTCAGGCCCTCCTAACTCCACTGCTATATAACCACTGTGCCAACTAGCTACCCTTTGTTAAGTGTTCTTTAAGCAAAGGTTGGGATGGATATTATTTAATGATGCGGTAGAGGGGATATTTGTTCATGCATATATTGGACTAGATGGCCAGCAAGGGTCCTTTCAACCTTAGATTCCTCTGAAGTGTTGATGATGTTGAAGTTTCCGCATTTGGCTCAATCCATATGAAATGTATTTTAAAATATTTTGAAGTGTTTGTGGCCAGCGATGCGGATAGAGAGCCAGCCTAGCCATAAGGAAGACCTGGGTTCAAATCTCACCGACTCAACCTGGTTGTTTGACTCTGGGTTCAATGTTCCAGGCAACTCTCTAAGGCCATAAGTTGCAAAATGCTTGTCCGTGCGCCCTAGCAGAGAAAGTATTATTTCTGAAATTTCTCTATGTTGATGAAATCACAGGCCTAGTTTCCATCTAACCTCCCACCATAAGAAAATTCAATCCCACTCAATAAACATTTATAAAGTACTTACTCAGTGTCAGACTCTGTGATAAATATTACGAATAATCCCTGCGAATACCATGACAAAAATGAAAAGAGTCCTAGCCTTAAAATATCACGGGAGGGAAATAACATGTATGCAGAAAAGTAAAATTTATACATGGTAAATATAAAGTAGTTTTGGTACAGAACGAAGAACACTAAAAACTGGAGGCCTGTAAGGAAAGATCTTCTGTAAGAGGTGGCACTTGAGCCTCGAAGGGTTTCGAGATTACAAGAGGTGAAGATGAGGAGGGTGAGTATTTCAGGCATGGTGGGATACTTAACTTCACTGAGCCTGATTATCCTCATCTCGTACCATAAGGAGTTGGACGAGATGAATTCTAAGGTCCCTACTAGGTCCTGCTGTCTATGAGTAATTCATTCTTCCATTCTTTTACTGAAGAAACCTCTATTAATCAGCTAAATCGTTTGAAGTGATATGCTATTTGCCAGAGGCAGGTCAAAGAAAAATCAGACAGTTCTTGCTCTTAAGGGTTTTCTATTCTAGAATATTAGTCCATAAATATGTCTCTGATCTAGTTGGTGTAGGCACTTCCTTCACAGATGCAGAAAGCCACCCATCTCCAGTTTCTTTTCCTGCGCAATTCTTTCTATAGAGATTCTAGACAATGTGTTGTAGGTCTTTTTCTAGTCCTTTAAATATGTCATGGATAACAATTTCAAAACTGTTAGTGTCCACTCGTTGTCTGTCTTCTCATTACAGATTTTCCCAGTCATACATGTCCTTTATAGTATACGAGTTCTATAGAGAGACATTTTGGTATAGAAAACAGAATGCTAGGGGGGCGGAGCCAAGATGGCGACTGGAAAGCAGTAACTGGCGTGAGCTCCCCACCAAGTCCCTCCAAAAACCTGTGAAAAAACGGCTCTGAACCAATTCTAGAACTGCAGAACCCACAAAGGGGCAGAGGGAAGCAGGGCTCCAGCCCAGGTCAGCCTGGATGGTCTCGGGGTAAGGTCTGTCCCGAACAGAACTCCCAGCCCCCAGCCGAGGGGAGCGGAGCTGAGCCGAGCAGAGCCCAGTGCGCGAGGCGGCGCGGGGCGGCACGGCGCAGCAGACCGCGGACCCACGAGACCTGGAGTGGAGCGGAGGGTGCCCTAGCATGCAGAATTACTGAGCTGTGGCATGTACCAGACCTCACAACCCACAAACAGCAAAAGGTTAGTGGGGAAAGCAGCGGGACGGGATCGGAGTTTGCGGTTCGACTTCCACCTCTGAGGCAACGGAGGCAAGGCAGCTTTAGAAATTCAGCTGCAGTTGCTTCTGGCCCCAGGCCCACCTGGTGGGAGGAACTAAGTGGCGGATCAGAGCAGGAGTGCAGAAACTGCTGAAGATTCAAGCCCTTCTGGGTA
>CM053622.1:123581953-123615898 GCA_028646595.1 Phalanger gymnotis | reverse complement strand
GGGGGGGGGTGGAAATGGGGAGAAAATCTGTAATTCAAACGCATGTGAAAATCAATGCTGATAACTAAACATATTAAAAATAAATTTAAAAAAAAATTAAAAAAAAAAAGAAAACAGAATGCTAGGCCTGGAGTTAGGAACAACAATGTTCAAATCCTGCCTCTGATACTTTCTGACCCTGGGCAAATTATGGAACCTTCTTCAGCCTCAGTTTATTTTTTTCCATCTGTAAATGGAGATAAAGGACAGTGGAGATAAAGGACAATGGTACAACAGATAAAATGCTAGGCTTGGAGTCAGGAAGGCTCATTTTACTGAGTTCAAATCTGGCCTTAGACATTTATTAACTGTGGGACCTTGGGCAAGTTAATTAGCTATGTTTGCCTCAGTTTCCTTATCTGCAAAATGAGCTACAAAATGAAATGCAAACCACTCCAGCATATTTGCCAAGAAAACCCCAAATGCAGTCTCAAAAAGCAGGATGTGACTGAAAAACTACTGAAAGCCAACAACGAAATGGAAATCACAGTAACAACATAAGTGCATCTCTTTCTAAAAACGAAATCACTATCTAAACTTAAGCTATTAATATAACATGTATTTTAAGCATGTAACTCCCCTATAGGAAATCAACCACTTAATTAGGTAATCCATTGACAGCAAGATAAGTGTTTGTCTCCCAAGGAAGAGAAGATCTAATTCAAACAATATTTATCAGTTTATATTACTTTATGAAAGATATGTTTCTTGCCTATTTCCTGCTGTTGAGTTCAGGCACAATGCAATCTGCATCTCAGAAGGTTCCTACATTGATGAGATCCCAGTAAAATTGATGTTTGAAATGAGTGCAAAACACCTGTATAGCAAATGTTAGCAGATCAAAGCCTTTTTTCCCTATTGTCTTACATTACAGAATTGGAATATGCTCCTCTGCTATAAATTTTTAGCATTACAACGTAAAATGGTAATCTTTCTGTTTTTACTTCAGATGTAGCCCTTCTAGCATTTAAAGTAAAAACATTTTGGCAAAATTTTGATATGCCCGAAATATCACAAAATGGACATGTTAGGTTGGATTAATTTTGTAAGGCCACAAAATAAGAGGTCTATTATTCCTTAATTGAACAGGACACAATAGGACTTAAATATTAATCATTTCAGCTTAGATTTAGAGCTGGAAGGAAGCCTAGAAGTCATAGAGTCAAACTTCCTCAGTTCAAATATGGGGAAAATGAGGCACAGATTGGCTAAATGCCTTGCCCGGGGTCACACTGCTAACTGACCATCTGAGGAGGCATTTGAACACAGGCCCAAATCTCTATCCACCATTAAGTGTTGACCATTTTTCATAGCTGCCTCCTCCCCAACACCCCTGCCCATACTCGATAGCTGAATAAAATGCACGCCTCTTCAGCTCTGCAGATCCTGTCTCCCAGCACACTGGGGAAGTTGCTGGCTTTTGGAAATGAACAGATTGATCTGGGCTGGAGGGAAGAGGAGAAACTCGGCCGAGACAACAATTTGGAAAACAGCAACAAAATAAAGAGCGACTCACATATGAACACACATCCAGAATGAAATGAAATCATAAGGAAGACTGTTTATAGGATGCACAGTGAGGGGGCAGGGAGGACCCTGATAGCTGTGTCCAAGTGAATCCTGGAGCTACGGTTCCTCAATTTATTATTCCTCAGGAGCAATGTTATTCTCGATAACTTTTCTGTTTTAAAGGGAGTACGTGCAAATTCTGGTATATATGGTGCGGAGTAGGGTGCTAAAAAAAGACAATGTGCCTTCTAGGTTTTCATGACATAATGGAGGAGGCATGGGCATGTAAACACATAATCAGAAGTGAGAAAAAATCAGAGCCCACTGGTTTTTAAGATACTAACATGCCATTGCGTTCTTCTATTTATGTGTAACCCCACATCAACACCTTCCTATGGCTTCTCTCAAGATTGCTTGCCCTTGTCTTGAGTCTGAAAAGAGGCAACTGGGTCATTGTGAAGGTATGGATGCCTAAGTCTTCCAGGCTTCCTATCGACTGAGGTCCGGGTACATAATCAAGAAGAAGGAAAAAAAGGAAGATCCAACAACAGCAACAAAAAGCGACACTAGACTGGTGTACTTGGGCACTGATTCTGCAGTCGTTACTCAGCCAATACTTCCTCTTTGATGGGAGCAAGGATGGTTAAGATTCGGTCCAGAGAGAGGCCATATTTAGCAGAGGTCTGTAGCATCGCTTAATGAAGCAAGCAGACGGTGGAGGGAGCAGCAAAGGTTTTCATTTTATTTTTTTGAGTTGTTGTTTGTGTTTCTTGCCTTTGGCAAATATTCCAGTGGTAATAATAGTAATTCCATTTCTTTAAGAGGAAATCATTATTATCATGGTTTTGCATTAGTTTGTATTAGCGTTTACAGATGACAGTTTCCTGCCTGCCAGTGTTAGTGCTCCCATAAACACAGAAGCAGTAGCAGCAGCGGCACCACAGAGAGATCTCAATAGTTGCTGCTCAGTGATACTGCCTCTGGCTGGCTAGAAGCGAGGCCCTCTCAGGGGAAATCACTGATATTACTATTTTAATTTGCAAACCACATTTCTCTGGGTGTTGATGAGTTTTCACAGAATAGAGTCAAATCAGATCCAAACCTAACAAGCTGATAAAACTAAGGGAAGCTGGAGGAAGTTGTTTGGTGGTTGTTGTGTTTTCGTTTGTTTGTTTCTGTAGCCTTTTACACAAAAACTTCACTATTAGAGGACAAGTCTGTCAGGCCGCAGGTTCCCCACCCTTGGCTAGGCAGTGTCTTGTGAGGATAAAGTTATGGATGAGTAAACCCCACTTTGGTCAATCCCTAAATTTAATCTGATGCTTCCTACAAATTAAACAAGAGATATAACTGTAGCTAGAAAAAAGAACATTTTTAGCACACAAGAAATAAGGGGGCAGCTTGGGCAATAGAAAGACACTTGTCCCACACTTGTCTCACATTCAGCTCTTGCCTCTGAAAAACACTGACTTGTGATCCTGGGTAAGTCACTTAACTATGTTAACTCCCTAAGACCATCAAGTAGGAGAATATGTGCTGATCTGAATTACCAGGCAGAGCTCTCACTGGGAGCTCCCTACATGGAGGAAATCATAGATTTGATAAAAAGAACCAAACAAACACAAAAAATACATATAACCCAAGAATATTTTTCAAGGTTAAAGAGTTTATTAAGTGGGGACTTAAACATGCTGGGAAACTAAAACATGGAAATGATTTGTCTTAATAGTATGCAATCTATGTATAGGTTTGTATTGAACCGGTCAATGAATAAACACTTATTAAAGTACCTACTACGTGCCAAGCACTGTGCCAAGTACTTGTATTTGCAGATCTGTTAAGCTTTAAAAGCTTAAAATGGCCCAAAGACTTTTGGGACATGGCATGCATGTTTGTGTGTGTGAGAGTGTACATGTATTTGTGTAAAAAAATATGTATCTATAGGAAAGTCATACATTAATGCCTCTTCATGGCATGGAAGTTGCTTAGACATCTCAAAAGTTATGAGGTTGGAATACAGGTTGTTGCAAACTCTACTTCCACTATAGGCCTGGTGGTGGAATATATGTCTTTCATCCAAGGACCAGTGAATAGACTCATATAGTCAAGGATTGGCTACCAGTTGATAATTTGCTGGAGGGCCACAGTGGGGGGAAGGATGAAATAATTTGTTAAATGATCTACTAAGCAATAATGGAATCATAGATTTAGAGCTGGAAGGGATCTTAGAAGCCTTCTAGTCCTATTCCCTCATTTTCCAGATAAGTAAACTGAGGCCTAGAGAGATGAAATGATTTCTGCAAAGTCACACAAGCCTGGAAAGATTTTGATCTCCCTTGATAGAGGAAGTACCTACACAATTGAAATCTTAGATCCTTAAGGTATTAAAGTAAATACAAAAATATATATATATAAATGTAAAAATATAGTTGTATAAATATCATTATGTATATACTGGAATGCATATAGATTTGATATAAATATATGTATGTATGTATGTATATATGTATATATTATAAAAGACTCCAAAGCCAATGAAACCATAATATGAAGTATGTATTCACATTCATCAGAATAGGAAACATCTCAAGAGACTTTTAAGACCATCTGTTCAAATTTTACATTGAATAATCTTTTGAACACAGTACAGTAGGAAAATATTTTTAACTCAGGAAGAAAAGGGCTAAATAGTAGAGATGATATACAAAAATGAAAATCTCCTTAACTAAAGCTTAGAGTTGAAAGCTTTGGGCTTATACTGTACTCATTATTTATTTATGACTTAACTGAGCTGAAAATAAATAAAATAAATGAATGAATACACATAATGGTAATGAATATGCCTCTTAATTATCATGGACCACTAGGTGCCACTCATATCAACGATGAATTTATAAAAGTGGATACACAAGTGGAAGTAAGTAGTAAGCACCTATTGTGTACATATTCATTCTAGGGGGAAGGGACAGAGAAGTGGTTGCATTTCTTTGCCTCTGTTCACACACACAAAATGCCAGCTGCCTTTCCTAATGAGGGTGATTTTCTTGCTTTCTTGCTTCCTCTTTGTGAAACAGATTGTGTTTTCCCCATGTGATAACCTTTTCCCCAGGTACCTGTAGAAGGCTTATTTGCCTGTAAGGTAAGGTTAGTTCCACCTTTCCTTCTGTTCTCAGGGAGACGCTCTGGTGCCAAGAGAAGAGTGGAAAGGCTCATCCCGGAGCGCTTTGTTTCTCATTTTCGCCCCGGCACAGGTCCAGGGAAAGAGAATATTCTGGTAATTTCTCCTAGGAGTCTTATTCCAACAATTGTGTTGTTATCATATAGGAACTTTCGTTCCTTTTTGTTTATTTGCTTTTATTCCAGGAGTAAAGGGCTCTTTCCTAATCAGTAAACTATGACACTTAAGTTAGTCCCAGGAACTCCCTTTGTATATTCCCAAATTATGGGCTTTCTCATTTGTCTCTGCATGTTCTGATCAGCTAATATTATGATAGACAGATGGATGGCAAGACAGACACAGTGGGACAGAGACAGAGACAGAGAGATAAAGACACAGGCACAGAAAGAGACAGAAAGACAGACAGAGAGAGACAGAGACAGAGAATGAGACAGAGACAGAGAGAAACAGAGAGAGAGAGAGACAGGGAGACAGAGAGACAGAGACAGACAGAGACAAAGAGAGAGAGAGAAACAGAAAGAGAGAGAGAGACAGAGACAGAGATGGAAAGAGACAGAGAGGGAGAGAAAGAGAGAAGGGGAAGAGAGAGAGAGAGAGACAGAGACAGAGAGGGAGAGAAAGAAAAACAGAGAGAGACAGAGACAGAGAGACAGAGAGGGAGAGAAAGAGACAGACAAACAGAGAGAGAGAGAGGCAGAGGCAGAGACAGAGGCAGAGACAGAGAGAGACAGAGAGAGAGAGAGAGGAGAGAGAGGGGAGAGAGAGAGAGAGAGAGAGAGAGAGAGAGAGAGAGAGAGAGAGAGAGAGAGAGAGAGAGAGATCACTTGCCAGGCACTGTACTACACACTGGTAATACAAATATAAGCAAAAAGAAAGACAGTCCGTGACCTCAAGGAGCTTACATTCTAGTGTTCTATCATTTGACTTTCACAACACCCCTGTGTGGTGTTCCATATCTCCTTGCCTTGTAACAACACTGATAAAATATTATAATTCTTTTCTTTAAAAAAGCAAATGTATTTGCTTTCATGGGATGCTTAGGATCATTATAAGAGCTTTATTTTTTGCCAGAAGCCATCCATCTCTCTGGACCTAGCTCACTGCCTTGCAATGCCTAGTCTGATAGACATACTGATGGATACATCCTACAGTAGGGGTTCTTAACCTTTTTTTGGCATTGTAGACTTATCTGGCAATCTGACAAATCCTATGGACCTCTTCTCAGAATAATGCATAAAATTTCATAATAATGCATAAAATTGTGATGGATCTACCATATTTGATGGAGAAAATCATTTGTTAAAATTGTTTTTGTAAATCCTTTCTATTTTTCTTTTGTTTGCAGTCTTTCTTCATCTTTGAATGCCCTTAGGATGACTTCACTTTATTGAATATATTCCAAACTTCTTTTAAACTGATTTTGCCCAGCATCACTTCTTGAAATTTATGAGATGATATTGCTCATAATCACATACTATCACTTTTCATATGATTTTACAGGAGAGTTTATACCCTAGCCAGGTGTTTTTTGCCTCTAGCAGACATATTTCTATTTGTCAAGTAAGTCAGATGCTTGATAACTAAGGTGCTTTTTGGGGTTTTTTATTCCTTATTGTGGCAATTATATTACATTTAGTTATTTAGTTAAACTTCTGGATAAAATTATTATAGTAGGTATTGATGTTGTTTCTTTTCCATTTTTAATTTCTTATTGAAATAATTCAGGGTTATATAATTTTATTTTATGCAATATTTTTGTCATCGTTTTTCATTCTTGTTTTTTGTTTGTTTCTACAAATTGGCTATAACAAGAAACAAAAATCCCTGCAATATCCTGATTCATTTCCTCTTTTTAGATTTAGCTCAGTGGCCCAGCCTGTGAAGATCTTTTTTCACTCCTGACATCTCTCTATTATCTAATCCAGTGGCCTTTTTTCTATGTCTAGTTTCTTTTACCTTTCTGTGATTTTTAATCCTTTCAGACACTCCTTCCTTCTTGATATACTCTTCCCGTGGTTTCAATGAGATTCTATTCTAATAGTTCTCTTTCAACCTATCTTGCTTCTCTGTCGCTGTCATCTTTGTTGTTTCCTGTTCTTCTTCAAATATGTCCCTCAACATTTTGTTTTGCATATGCTTTCCTTCTACTCTATACTCTCTCACTTGGCGAGCTCACTTACTCCCAAGGTTCTGTTATATATATATTATTTCCAAATCTATAGCTTTACTCCAGACTCTGCAAAGCTTCATTCTAGTGTTTCCAACTGGCTCCCTGTATCTTTGCTTATGTGTCCACCAGGATTTGGTGTTTCCAAAGCAACACTTCTTGGAGAGGATTCTGGGAAGATGGCAGATTAGGTCAGAAAACTTCTGGCTTTCCAAATTCCTTTGAAAGAATAAGACAGAACATTACCTCAGAGGGAATGTAGAGCAGTGGAAATAAACAAAAGTTAGGGTTAAATAGTTGTTCTTCCAAGACAACTTGAGAAGACCCCAGGACCTCCAGGAGGGGAGGAGGTTCAGCCTGAATGAGGAGCAAATACCTCCAGGATGACTCTGCAGAATCAACAAACTACAAACCCTGGGGCAGCTAGGTTAGGAGGCAGCCCTCATCTTAAAAAACTGTTATCTCTCCTGTAGTGAGGGGGTCTGATGGCTTAGTAGGAGAAGATTGAAGGACCTTCCACTGTTGAGGGGATGCCAAGCACATCTTGACCAGAGGCATCCCAGGCTGTGGCTGCAGAGAGAAGGAGCTAGCACACATCTGGTGAGTGCAGCAGCAGTAGGTGCTGCCTGTGGGCACTTCCAGGAGAGCAGAGTCCCTGGTTTCAGTTCCAGGGCAGAGAGGACAGTTGTAGTTTGGAGTCACCTGAGGGATTGCAGGGAGCGAGATCTTTTGAAGGACGGTGTGGCTAGGGGCTCTAGCCATTTCTTAGGAATGAAGAGAAGAGCCCAAGATTGAGCCCTGGGATAGATCTCAGAAAATAACAGTAAGAAAGACCTGAGATTTGGGGCTAAAATAATGAGAGATACACCCAAAGATAAACTAAGGATCAGGAGTAGAATTTATTATGTAAAAAAAAAGCAGACAAAGTTAAAGCTAAAATAGATTTAATCAAAAGAGAAAAATAAGGAAACTATACTATGTGTCAGCAATATTATTTAATATTGTTTTATCCTATTTAAAATAACTAGACTGTATAAAATACCTGAGAATATACCTGCTGAAACAGACAGGAACTATATGAACATAAACATAAAACATTTTTTATACAAATAAAGTCAGATCTAAATAATTGAAGTAATATTTATTGTTCATGGGTAGGTAAAGCCAATATAATAAAAAGTGACAATTTCACCTAACTAATCTATTTATTCAATGCCATCCCAATTAAATTACTAAAAAATTTCTTACTGAGATAGAAAAATATGTTCTTCATATGGAAGAACAAAAGGTCAGAGACTTCAAAGAAACAAGAGAAAAAAGATGTAAAGCGAGCAGATTCAGCAGTATCAGACCTTAAACTATGTTATAAGGTGAGAGAATTGTTGAAATATAACATGGATAATTTTAATTATTTTAAATTAACATTTTCTTGTATAAATAAAACCTATATAGCCAAGAATAGAAGGAACACAGACAATGGGGGGGGGGTGCTTTCATAGACAATATCTCAGATAAGATGTGCTTGGGTAGGAATATTGTTGTGGTATAGATGACAAACTGGTTGATTTTAAAAAGCATAGGAAGGCATGGAAATATGAAGAAGATGCTATGCACCTTCAGAGAAACAGATGACAACTGGAAATAGGCATATTATGTTCATATGTATGTATATATACATATATATGAGTGTATATGTGTAAATACATGTATATTTATAGATATTTATCTATGTATATGTGAGTGTTCACTCTTAATTGTAACCTTCTTTAGGGTGGGGGTGGGGAAGGAGGGGGAAAATAAAGTAAAAAGTACACAGCAGAGAACAAAAGAAAACCTGAAAAGAAGCAAAGAAAAGCTGGGCAGCTTTGAAAACAATATGTAATGTTTATTACATAGGTCAGTGCTGTCCAAAATACAGCCCACGGGCCCCATGTGGTCCACAGTAAGCTTTTATGCCGCCCACTTGTGGGTTTTAATTTTCACTAGCGAAAGAATAAAATAATAATTTGCATGGAAGGCTTGGAAGAATGGAAGATGTTTTAATTCCATCACTAATAAATAATCTTATCGATGTTAATTTTCTTTGGTGTTTTTAAGCATTATTACGGAGGGAATATATTTCATGGAATTTTCAATCGATCTGTGGGATGCGTTCCATCTAGTCAGTATGCACCTACCTGTATACTGGTGTGTTGTTGCTTTGTGGTTTTGTGTTTGCTTTTGTGCTTCATGCCTTCGCCTGTCATATTGATGCTGCACGTTCCCCCACTTTCTATTAGTGTACTGTATTTTTTATTCTGGCTGAGGCCCTCGAATAATAATGTGACCCTAAGATAACCTAAGGTTGGACAGCCCTGATATAGGTTTTCTTGAAATGGAAACTTATTGTTTTATATTGAATCCTCTCTCATGTTCTGCTGTGTACATGACAATGGTATTTTTTTTCTTTTCTCATTTTGTATTTGTTTAAAATAAATAATACATTTACAAAAACAAAACAAAACAACACCCTTTTATCCCAAACCTCCTCCTAAATTCCTTGCTCCTATTTATTTCTATTTCTTACCATCCTCTTAGTCACTTAGGCTTGTGTTCTCAGCATCCTATTTCAATTTTCCTTCTCTCACCACTCACGTTGTTCGTCCTTAAACCCTATCTATTCTCTTTTGAAAATACTTTTAGCATCCATTCCTTCCTTCCTTCTCTCTCTGCAATGATGCTAGTTCATGCCCTCATTGCCTCTCACTTAGGTAATTATAATGCCCTTCTGCCTGATTTTCCTTCTTCCAGATTATCTTTTATCTAGTTTTACCTTTAGATTGTGAACTACTTAAGGGCAGGAAGTGTCCTTTTTTTTCTGAACTCTATGCTCAGCTCTTAGCAGTGCCTGTAGGCACTTACTAAGTGTTTATTAGATTGAATTTATTAGAACTAGTCCATCCTTCACACTGCAGTTGGACTAATCTTCTTAAAACTCTGATCTCATTATGTCAGTCTTCTACTCAGAACTCTACCAAATAAAGTATGCACTACTGAAAAATGGCATTCCAGGTCCTCCACAATCTACCTCTAACTTTTCAGTCTCATGGTACACTAACTCTTCTTCGCTCACTCTCAGGTTCTCATTCTCAACCTATCCTTTCCTTTCTTAATGCTTTCAGTCTGTTCCTTTCTTTAAGGTCCAAGTTAGTGGCCCTCTTCTTTATAAATTCTTTCCTAATGACCTTTTCCCAGATTCCTTTCTCCCCCTTCCCACTCATTGTAATCCTTCTTGATTTCCTTTCCCTCATAACTGTGATGATTAAAAAATTCTGAGAGACATAGTTTCTGTGTAATTTAGTCATGTTATTAATAAGGCAAGCATATTTATCAATAAAAGGGTGGTTGTTGGCCATCTCTCTTAGGTGAAAGACCCGCAATGGTGTTGGGCTTACAGTTTATATGTCCTTCAAAGAGTAGGTGTTCCTGGGGGATGAAAATCAACTGATCGGTCAATAAGAGAATGACTAGTCTAATGACAGGTGGGCTATATTAAAACAAGAGTCTTTGGGGTACGTGATTTGCATCACCAAAATCTTGACTTAAGGAGACATTAATTTCCGTGTCTGACAAAAGGGAGTATCAACACTTCCCAGACCTGAACAATCACAATGAGTAGGAATGCACCCATTAGCCTAAAATTAGGATTTCTTTTACTTTCCGATTAGATCTTGGTCTGAGTAAATCCCTTAAAATTTCCCACATTTGGTTGTTTTTTTGGAAAAGAGGAAAAACCTTGCTCCTAATACAATAATAGTTATTAAATACAAGAGAGAAATAATCAATTTCTCACATAACATTTTGCCATAGAGCTCTTAGAAGCACTGGATGCCTCATTCTTAGTATTATAGATGCCTGTGCACATATTGCAAATGATACTATGAGCTCCTTAAGAATTGGGTCTGCATTGCATCTATCTTTGAATCATCAGAGTACCGCATTTAGTTATAGGAGTCATGGTTTAAAACTGATACTGATAAGCTCTAGAACGTCCAGAAGAGAGTACACAGGGTTTTTGTGAAGGGCCTTGAGGACGTGTCATAGGAGGATTTGTTGCAACAGCTGGATGTATTTAGCCTGGAGAAGAGAAGACTCAGAAGGCACACAATAACTGCCTTCAAGTATGTGAAGACCTGTCACATGGAAGAAGATTCAATTTGTGCTATATGACCCCAGAGGGGAGAAACAGAAGCAATGGGTAGAAATTGCAAAGCAGCAAATTTTGACTTGATGTCAGGAAAAGCTTCCTAGCAATTAGAGCTGACTACAAGTAAAATGGACTATCTAGAGAGATCGTGACTTCCCCCAAGGGAGGTCTTCAGTGGAGGCTGGACAACCACTTGTCAGCTACATTAGAGTAGAGATTCCTTTTGTGCATAGGTTGTGCCAGAAGGCCTCTGAGATCCCTTCCAAATCTCAAATTCAGCGATTATTTGACTCTCTAGTGTCTATGACAATGTCTTTCCCATTTTAAGTGTTCGATTAAGGTTTGTTGAAATGAAATATTCTTTTTGAATACTTTTTAAAAGATATATTTCTTCAGAGGCTCCATGAAGTGATAAACAAGCATTCATTATGTGCCAACTATGTCCCAGGCTCTATGCTAGGTGCTGGAGATAGAAAGGAAGGCAAGGAACTTACAATCTATTGGTGAAGACAACATGCAAACAACCAGATACAAACACAAAAAGATAGAGGGAGGAGGGCAGAGAATAAACATTTATTATTATTATTAATTATTATTATTGTTATATATTGTTATATATTATCTACTATGAGCCAGTGCTAAGCACTCCGCAAATATTATCTCTTTGGATCCTGACGACAAGGCTGTGAGGTAGCCTATGACTATAGACCATCTATATAAGACTCTTGTCTCTACTGACCACCCCGTTACTGTGTCTATTAATAGATCATAAACTCAGATATGGAAGGCACATTTGAAGTTATCTAGCTCAACTCCCTCATTTTACAGAGAAGGCCAAAGCCTACAGAGGTGACTTGACTTGTCACCCAGGTAGTAAGGGGCAGATCCAGGATTTGCACTTGAACCCTTAGAGTCCAAATCCCAAACTCTAATGAGCTGCATTATCACATAGGATGATTTCAGAAATGAATTTTTAGTTTGGAGAACAAAAAACCCTTTTACTTTTAAGGGCAGCCTTAAGATAGTTACTTCCTCAGTATGAACTGGACTCAGGAGTCAAGGAGAAACACAGAATCTTAGATCTAGAGCTGGAAACAACCTCAGAAGTCTTCTCTTCCAGGCCCCTCATTTTACAGATGAGAGAACTGAGGCCTAAAGAAGTTAAGTAATTCACACAGACTCACACAAATTGCACGTGTCAGAATTGGGACTTGAAGTCAAAAGTTTCTGATTTGGAGGCCTGCACTATCTCCTGTCCCACATGGTCTCTTGATTATGGTTTATGAACAACTATATGTTTCACGTTCTGAGTGATCCTTAACTTGATTTTTCATGTTTCCTGAAGTATTATTTTCATTTCTATTTCTAAATTATTTCTATATTTCTGTGACAGCATTGTGTCCCTTGACTACCATCGCTTCATTAATTCATACAGATGGCTAGAGCTCCCACTGTAAATTTTGTCGTTTGGCAAATACATAAATGTCATGATGTGGTATTGTAAAGCATGACATATGTGGAGTCTGGAAAGATCTGGTCTTGAGCCAGGCTTCTAACACTAACTAGCTGTGTGATCCTACAAAAGTCACAACCTCTCTGAGACTTACATTCCTCCACAATGCAACAGGGATAAAAGCATAGCCCCTACTTTGCAGGGTGGTTTTGAGGATCAAATGAGATAGTAATTGTAAAGTATTTATAAAACTCAAAGTACTGCATAAATTTCAGCTGTTATTAAAACCAGATGTGTAGATGATGTGTAGACTGCATTATATACAATGTGTGTGTGTGTGTGTGTGTGTGTGTGTGTATGGATCACTTAATCTCTCTAAGTCTACCTTAGTTGTGTGTGTCTATGTATGTATGTGTATATGTATTCATATCTATAGCTATTTAGTGGCTCCCTGAGTAAAGATTTGAATTATTAACCCCACAGTCATATCCATAGGCATTATTGTGACACTCCTTCTTTCTGGTTATTTATCACCACTGCACTGAATACGCTATCACCTACACAGCACTTATATGACCACCTAGCACCTAGGCATTAAAGCTTTTACATGGTGGTATCAAGTCGCAGTATCACAAGAGCTGAAGCTAGAAGAGACCTTCAAGATCATCCCATTCAATAAAATTCAATTCAATAAACATTTATTAAGCACCCTCCATGTTCCAGGCAGGTAACATTTCTTGTTCAGTGCTATACAGGTCAAGATGACAAGGCTCTGATTGGAACCCAGTTCCTCCACTTCTGAATCCAGTGTTCTTTTCTCTATATTTTGTTCTATTTTTGGCAAAACAGAATGTTTTAAATGTAGAGAGGCAGCATAGGATTGTAGAAAGAGCATTGGGTTTGGAGGAAGGAGCCCTGAATTTCGGCTCTGCCTTTTAATATCCATGCGACCATGGACAAACATTTTAACCTTTCTGAGCTTCGGTTTATACAACTATAAAACAGGAACCATAATACAAGATTTACCTCACTTCATAACATTGTTTTAAGAAAAATCTTTGTAAATTATAAATCATGAACTATTATTACTACTCATTTTAAAGGATCTGAGGGTTTTTGCTACTATTATGACAAAATATTATTATTATTACCCATACTTGAAAGGATTTGAGGGGTCTATAAATTTAGTTTACATAATTTACTACTTGAGAGCAAGTGCTATGTTACTCTTTTTAAAATAATGATTGGGAAGGGGCTTAATTAATGCTGCTTGATGAGTAAGTAAGTGATTGTGTTTTAAGAAAGGGAGTATAGTAGATTAAAAAAGTGACTGAGCATGGAGTCAGGATGACCTCAAGTTTAAATCCCATCTCTGAAACTTATCAACTGTGTAACTGTGGGAAAGTGCCTTGACCTCTCTGGTTCGCAGTTTCTTCATCTGGATAGAATGAAGAGATTCAGGCCTATAGTACCCACTTCCCAGAGTTTTCTTAAGACTTATATGAGATAATGTTTGGAAAGTACCTTTAAAACTTTAAAGATGCTCTATAAATATGAATTATGACTCAATAATGCCACCTTTAATTTCTGACAAAGTTACCCTCAATGCCAGAACATAAAATCAGTCACAGGACTGTAGGATAATGGATTTAGCTAGGAGGGAGTCAGAGGATGTCTTGTTCAACCACTTCTTATAGATGGGAAAACTGAGGCCGGGGGACTTTAAGTGAGTCTCCCAAGGTCATGCAAGTAGTGGGCAAAATGATGAATTGGAAGTTAAAATTATATTTTCACTTTCAAGCCCAAGTCCCTAATTTTTATGTCTATAAAGAGTAAAAAAAAAATTTCAAAGACTTTGGACTTTTTTTCATCCTTTAACTGAATCCAAGATAAAAATTGTGAGCTTTTGCTTAGGGTCAAACTTAAGGGAGTTTGATTTAAATAATGGTTGAAGTTAAACTGCATCTGTCAGGGAGTGCTACATTTTTGGCAGTTGGAGGCCACCTTTATCCAGTCTAATGATGAAGGTTTGACTTAGTTTGATTTTTCCTTCTTAGGAAAATGAATGGTGCATCTTTCTTTAATTGTGATCCTCGCCAACCATTTGGCCCAGTAATGGTATGCAAATTGAACTCTTTAAAAATTAATGCTAACATTTATTAAATAATGCATCATACAATAAGTTAATTTGAAATTCCAAGTTGAACTCCCTGTCTGCTCATGAGAAAGTGTTTTTTTGTGCCATCTTCATAAAGCATCTTTATAGTCTTTCTAAATACCTTGAATGTTTTTTCTGTGTTTTGCAAAGTTATCACTATGGAGACTGTTCAGAAGGATAGAGTCTTTATGCTGTGCAATTTTTGACTTGTATAATCTCTCAATTTTTGATTTAATATCACAGCTCTGACTTTCTAAACTTGAAAGGGGCCATGCCCATTCTTCTAAAACAAAACAAAACAACACAAAATCTTATTAAGCTCTATCTCTATAGATGAACATTAAAAAGTAGACTTTCTTGCCTGTTTCTTCTGTCAGTGCATCATATCAGATTCCTGAAAACATGTTCCATGAGAGCTCACTCATAAGACCCCTGTAGACCCTCCCTCATAACAGAGCCATAATTAAGAACACTCAAATTAGGAGCAAATTTCTTTCAGCTGAAGTAGGAGGCAGCCACTCTGTAAGCAATTGTGTTAGAAGAGGAGTTGGCCTGAGCTCTTCCCTTCTCCCTCAACCTCCACCTTCCCATGATACCTCACCTTTACCCTCTCCTAGACCCCACCTTCCTATCCAACACCCTTGGGGGCCCAAGACAATAGAAGACCCAAGAGACATGGGAACTATGAGAATGAAGCACACCTTGCTAAGAAATGAAGCCCAATGGGCTCCCATGTCAATGCCTGGCCTTTTCACTCACCTTAATACTGACATCATCACAATTCATTTATAAAATTGGTATTAGAATTTCAAGAAGGTTTTAATATAACCTGACCAGAACTGGTTTTCCTAGACATGTGCCTTTCATCTGAGCAAACTTTGTCTATCTTATTTAAATATACCTTCAAAGGATTTAAAAAAAAATTAATTATCTGCTGGCTTATTAGCATGAAGGAATTTCTTTTAAAGAAAAATATTTTTCTTACCACTATAGATGTTTGGAAATAACAGAATGTAAAGTTCCTAAGATGTTGGAACTGAAAGGGATCTTACACATTATCTAATTATCTAGTCCAATTCCCTTATTTCATAGTTTAGGAAACAAAGGTTCAGAGAGTTTAAGCAATTTGTCCAAGGTTACACAGGTAGTAAGCGACAAAGCCAGAATTTGAACCCAGGTCTGCTAACCTCTTCTACTGTATCCTGTCTTCTTTATAATCATCACCATCTTTCCTTACACTAGATTGTAAACTCAATAAGGCCAGAGACTGTGTGTTATTTAAACTTTTAATTCCTCCAGCAACTAGCACAATAGTCATTTGAGCTGGAATGAGAATACAGAATAAAGAAGAGAAAGAGAGAGAGACAGACAGACAGAGAGACAGAGATAGACAGAGAAAGAGACAGAGACAGACAGGGAGAGACAAAGGAGAGAGTGTGAGAGAGAAAGAGAGAAAAAGAGGGAGGGAGAAAGTAAGAGAAAGAAGGAGGGAGACAGAGAGAGTACTTATTAAGTGATTACCATATGCCAGGCCCTGTGTTAAATGCTGGGGGAACAAAAAAATGTAAAAAATCATGCCTTCGAAGAGTTTATATTTTAATTAAAGAATATAGTTCATAAAGAGAAGCTGGAAAGCTGTAACTAGAGAGTCCATTGAATATATTCTGGAGCAGCCTGGAAGGACCCAGAGAAAGACAAGGCAAAAGGTCCTGCCTCAGAGTTGGGGGCCTAAAAGATAGAGTCCAAATATCCAGTGAGGAAGAAGGGAAGATGATGACAGTTTGACTAGAGGGCACATGGTATGGAGAGAAAAGGAAATTTTTTTGAAGGATATACTTTATGAGAGGGGAATTGAGTACTTTTCTTTCCTCTTTAACCATGGATGAGGCAGAACAGGAGAACCCTTAAGGTCCTTCCCAGCTCTATGATTCTTTTATCACCATCATCATTATCTAAATCATTAAAATACTTATATTAAATGAAAGCAAAAAAAAAATCATTTGGGGCAACTTGTAGTTGTTCTTAAGTGCTTGGTACTTAGCAAGTACTTAATAAATGCTTTTCCAATGCCATCCATCTCCAGAAAAAGAACTGATGGAATTTGAATGCAGATGGAAGCATACTTTTTCTTTACTTCATTTTTCTTGCATTTTTTTCCTTTTGGTCTGTTTTCTTTCACAACATGACTAATGTGGAAATATGTTTTGCATAACTGCACATGTATAACATATCAAATTGCTTGCCTTCTCAATGAGGGGAAGAGGGGAGAAAGAAAAAGAGAATTTGGAGCTCAACATTAAAAAAGAATGTTAAAAAATGTTTTTACATGCAATTAGGAAAAATATTAAATCATTAAAATGCTTTTTCATTTATTATTTACTATAAACATAATTGCAAATGGTGCTATAAATTGCTAAGGCTAACATTTCTTATATAGTGTAATACTATTATTATTATTAAAATAAGGTATCACAAGAAATACTGTTATAGGGCTTTTTAAAAAAAGAAACAATATAATTTAGAGATAAGGAAGAATGATCTAGCAACTGGATTATAAATTTGACCTTTTCCTTTGGTGGCTCTCCTCAGTGATCTACATTTTTTGGGGATCTCTTAGAAGATAATTGGCAGTGCTTCTGATTACACTGATGCAATCCTTAAGCTTCTTGAGAGCAGGTACCATATCTCATACTTTCTCTGCCATTCCCCCAATGTTGATCCACTTCTACAGATATGTGTTTAATAAATATTTGCTGAGTGAATAAAACTTTGGGCATTTTTCCCATTTTTTGGTTTCAATTGCTTCCCATCAGTGCTGCTGGTGATTCTAGAGTCATCATTAGCAATTTTCTATTTGTTGTTCGAACCTTTTAATTACTTGCTAATTATCATAGGGAAAAAATTAAATTTATCTCTGTGATCTCAACTTCATTTCTTTCTGATGCAGACAGATGGTCCTTTCTAGTCAGTCTAAGAACAGTGTCACATTCTTATTCGTATATGTCTGGTCATTCTCACTTCCCCTTGACGAAATACATTCCAATGTCTTAATTCTACCCTGGTCCCTCTCCTCATGGCACAGAGATGTCTCTGGATTCACAAAGGCTATGCCAAATGAACACAAGCTCTGTCAGGACCTAAGAAGCTGAAAAAGCCTCAAGAAGTGGCCTGGCAATGGAATTGAAGCCTAGTTTAGTGATGGGAGGTTCATAACCAGAAAACTGTCTACTAGGAAATGATTTTTTTCCACAATAACTGATTAGGCAGTTGACAGAAACATGAAAAAGTTGTGATCTACAGCAGGAGAGAGATTATCATAAAGGAAGGAATACCTCAGGCAATGGATAGTTCTAAGTGTCTTCATTCCTCACCAGGCTGAACTCCCAACTCTTCTGGACTTTTTTTTACAATGCCCAAGAAATCCCTTCATCCTTCCTTTCCACACCCCCCCCCACACCATCTCTCTGTCTCTCTCTCTGTCTGTGTATGTGTGTGTGTGTGTCTCTCTCTGTCTCTCTCTCTCTGTCTCTCTCTCTCTGTGTGTTTCTCTCTCTCTGCCTTTGTCTCTCTGTCTATCTTTCTCTCTCTCTGAGTCTTTCTCTCTCTCTCTCTCTCTCTCTCTCTCTCTCTCTCTCTCTCTCTCTCTCTCGCCCCCTTTTTTCTTTCCTCTCCTTTTCTCATCATGCAACCATCTAGCTACATGACCCTGGGTAGATCAAGTTTAATAAAATACAAAGCATAAGGGTCATAGGATTGTAAAGAGGCACCTAGGTGGTATGAGGGATAGAGGAATTCTGATTCAGTCACTTACTAATTTTATGACCCCAGGAAAGTCACTTCACCTCCGGCAGCCTCAGTTTCATCATCTGTAAAATGGATATAGTAGTTGTGCAATTGGGTTATTGTGAGGATCAAATGACCTAATATATATAATGAGCTTTATAAATATTAAATTGTTATATACATGTTAGCTATTACTATTATCTATCATATAGTTATATCTAGAGAGAATTCGAAAAACCATCTAGTCTGATTTCTCTTGAGGTTGCACTCCTGACTCCCCTAGCTTTCTCTATAGTGCCACAGAAATCTTCATCTCCCTCCCTCTCCCTCCCTCAGCTTTTTAAAATATGTTTTCTTTCCTATTTAGAATGCAAGCTGATTGAAGCTAGGAATTATCTTTTTTTGCTTGTAATTGTATTTTTGCTGCTTACCATGATATGTGTTGACTTGGCCTCATGACATCTATATAAGCATTTAAACAAAATATAAGAACTGGTTCCAAAAAATGTGCTGAATAACAGACTCATTAAAAAATCTCCTGTGTATAAGATTGTTTTCTGTAGAGTAACTTTCTAGCTTGAATATTAACTTCTCTACAACCTCTGGCAATCACGTTGACCCATAGTGATCTCTCTCTTTCCTAAAGTCTTATTTTATTTTGTTCCCTCTGTTTGGCGATTGCTATTTTTTAATTACCACTAATCTATGATTTTTCGTATTGTTATTTATCATTTTTTTCTATGCACTTTCTCTGCTAATAGTTTGTAAATTCTTTGAATAACGAGCAACAGCTTTTGTCTAGAAAAGGAGCTGGAAGCTGTAGTAAACTATATGCTCAATATGGGTCACCAGCATGATATGGCCCCTAAAAAATTTGTGAGACCTTGGGATCTATTGAGAGAAGTGGCTTCTAGGGACAGAAAATCATAGATCCTCTGTATTTGGCCCAGGTTAGAATAGATCTGGAGTATTTTATTGAGTTCTAGGTACCATATTTTAAATAGAGTTATTACAAAATACAGAATGTCTAGAAGTAGGCAACCAGAATGGTGAAGCATTTTGAGGTTATATCCAATGAGGATCAGTTGAATGAACTGGTGATGTTTCTTCCAGGAGAAGAGAACACTCAAGGGTACACGATATCTGCCTTCAAGTGTCTGAAAGTCTATCATAGAGAAGGGGGATTAGTCTTGATGTGTGTGGTACTAGAGGGCAGAACCAAGAATAATGGGTGAAAGATATAAAGAGGCCTATATTGGCTTTATCTTAGGAAAACCTTCCTAACAATTAGATATAAATGGTATAGGCTATCTTCAGAGGTAGTAACTTCCTCCTTGCTAGTCTTCAATCAGATGCTAGTTGCCTACTTGTCTGGCATGTTACAACCAGATGGTCCTTCCATTAATTTTTTGACTACACAACTGCTGAGTTCACTTCCAATTCAGTTTGGGATGTGATTTTTTTTACACCTCTTTCAATTCATGTCATGTAGCATAATACCTTGTTACTTAGTAGGTGCTTTAATTTTAGGTAGGAATGATGCTGGTAGAATCCATGCTGTCGGGGCCAAATTTGTCTCTTCCCAAATCCTGCCAACTGCAAGATTTCCTGTAATGCTGCAGGGAACATGATCTTTTAAAATAAAAGAAAGGGCCCATTTTGAACCCGGCTCTCTTTGAATTCATTTTCTTAACCTTGGCGATTTTAGAGAAATAATTCTAAAAATTCTCTTTGTGGCTTGAATCTAGCTCCCAAGTTGTTTTTTTTTACTATTACCTATTCAGAAAGAGGCTGAAAAAATGAGTTAACTGAATATGGGGTCAATTAGTTTCAACTTCCCCCATAGAAGTGCATTTCTAGTTTCATAAAACTATTGGTAAGATGGCTATGACTATTCAGTGATTAGCCTTGTTACATTGCACTTCGAGCCCCATTTTCCAGTTATTAATCCACATAATATCCTTTGCATAGACCTTTGATTTACATCATGGTGTTCTGAGATGGAGTTTGACTGCAGCAATTTTTTTTCTTAAGAATACAATATTTACCAGTTATGAGTATAACCAGAGGTTTTGTTTTTGTTTCTAAAGCAGTTGTTTTGCTTTAAAGTTACACAAAAAAAAGATATCTTTCCTATTTATATGACTAAAATATGAGGTATGATTATAGGCTAATGGAATTTTTAGAACTGAAAGCATCTTATAGATCAGGCCTGCACAACCTGTGGCCCCCAGACCTTTTACAGCATGCCAAAGGATTTTGGGCAGCCCGTGAAAAATGTAGAGAAAAACATTCTTTGTATGTAGAGGAGATCCTTTGGCGGGTTGCAGGTTGTGCAGCCCTGTTATAGATTGTATAACTGATGAGTTCTTAACATTTTTGGGGTTATCATTGATCCCTTTGACAGCCTGGTGAAGCATATGGACCCATACCCCAAAGTAATTTTTTAAATTATAATTTAAGGAAATGCTAAGTTTTTGTCACATGACAATCAAAATAAAGTTGCAATATTTTCCCATTCAAGTTTGCAGACACCCTGGAATCCTTGGACCCTAGGTTCAAAACTCAAGATCCAGTTAAACATCCCTACATTTTACAAACAAAAATGTTCAATAACTCTCTCTCTCTCTCTCTCTTTCTCTCTCTCTCTCTTTCTGTCTCTCTCTCTCTCTCTCTCTCTCTCTCTCTATATATATATATATATATATATATATATACATAAGTATATATATACATGCATATGTATATATATATATACATATATATGTATATATATTCTCATGATTAGGCACCAGGATAAGTATTATTTCTTTTCAAAATTCATAATCAGAGATTCACACTGTATCACAGAAAGGAACATTTTAACAGACTTTACTTGGTGAGGGGGAAGACAGAGGCAACAGTTTCCTATTTGTTTTTTACCATATCAAGGGCAAAATCAGTGCCCAATATTTGGTAAATACCAATTGAATCATGCAGGGTAATACAATGCATTGTTATAATCAAATAAAAATGGAAAATTTCAGACATGAAGAACCATATTAATAAGCATAGTGCATGTTAATATTAGCATCTAAATACTGTAGATTATAAAAAACATAATGCAAAGCAATGTTTGCTGAAGGCACATTGCCTGAATTTTTATGTCGACAGCAAGAAGAATTTTACCACGCAAATACCATCCTAACTGGACCATCATCTAAGTCAACTTAAAAAAAAGTGTAAGATAAGAATGGGATGCTTTGCTTGCACCATTTAGTCTTTAGCTTCATTTTGTCAGAGGTTTTACTCTGCTTCCCATACCATATGCTGCTCAGTATCCTTATGAAAAGCTATAAAACATATTTGATTTAAAGGGCCAGGAAGTGATAATACCCAATGCCCTGGCTGTAAAACCGTTTACATGGATTTTTATAGACTTTTACAGGGAAACGAGAGGTTGTTTACTAGGGAAGTTCAGGTATTTTGTTGGAATGACTCTCCTTGGTGTCAGGAATGTGTCAAAGCTCCTATGCTGTTAATTTATTTCTGCTTAACTCTCTACTGCAAGGGGAAAGTCATCTTGATTGAATTAATGAAAGTATTGTCTCATTTTCCGGTAATAGCCTTATCCCTAAAATCCACATGAATGATTGACAAAGTAGAGGTTGCACAACTTAACACCATAAGAAGTTGTCTTATCAAAGAAATGCAATCTAATAATTAATAACACACCCTATGCCTGTTATTTACATGGTTGAGAGTCAAACACATTGTTAAAGGTACCTTTAAACTTGATTATTTTTTAATATGCCAACAGATTGATTCGTGGCCTTATGAATATGGGCTTTCCCTTCTAAGATACAAATCAAAACTTACTTATACCTGCCCAAGCTATCCAACTTTCATTCATATCCCCACATAAATTTGCTACCCCTACATGTTTGTGCCTTCCTCATGATCTCTTGGCATTGTCTGAGTACAGGTATAGAAGTCCTAGGCTATTCATCTCTTGTCCCTGCCTCTTCTTACATAGCCAGTCCACCTTTTTTCCCTAGTCATATATTTCTCTGATGACATCATAATGATTCATTTTTCCTTAATAAGTAAACATCTCCCTTTCGTGTGCAACTTAGTATATTATATTAAAGGGTAATATGGCCTAAATGACTTCATCTTAGAATTTGAATGAAACCAGCTGCTGTGGCCCTGAAGGCCTCTTTGATATAGAATGCATATATCAATGGGTGAGAATTGAGATTTTGTTTTGTTTTGTTTTGTTTTTTTATAGAATTTAATTTGGGTAATTCTGTTTCTCGTCTTCCATAGTACACCTGCAGAGTAAGCAGTCTTACAGAAACATATATAGAAAGCACTTGCTTTTCTCTTTTAGTAGACTAGGTCCTCCTTAATAAGAAAAATGTGAACGCTTTAAATTGTCTGATTTCATGGCTCTTTGGTCTTTTTTAAGAAAACCACCTTTCCCTTTACCAAAAATGTGTCTTTCATGAACAGTCAAACTTCCTTGTTTAGTCTCAGTTATTTTCCTTATGCTCACTGTTTATCAGGGAGAAGATCCAAATCCCCATCTTTCCCTCATGGTTTTGCTTCTTCTGCTACCATGAGTCAAGTCTCCTTGTGCTAGAAAGGGCTGATGGAGTACCGTCGCACACTTCATGACGTAGAGGTAAAATAAGTCATTCTTTGTGTTTCACTGGGCTCTGTTAGAATACTAGGCCGGCACTAAAGGGAAGACAGAGCATTAAAAAATGCACGACTAAATGGCAGGGATCAGTGGATAAAGCACTAGACCTTGAGGCAGGAATAATAATGCCAATAATAGCAGCTAATCTTTATACAACATTTACTATATGCCAGACATTGTGTGAAGAACTTTACAATTAGTATCTCATTTGGCCCTCACAACAACCATGGGAGGTAGATGTGGTTATTATCTCCATTTTACAGATGGGGAAAATGAGGCAAATCGCAGTTAAATGACTTGCCAGGGTCACATGACTTGCCAGGATCACATGACTAGTAAGTGTTTGAGGCCGTATTTGTCTCAAGCCTAGTCTTCCCTGATTCTAGGACACCACTCTATCCCTTGTGCCACCTGGCTCCATGCACCAACTGGAGTTCAAACTTGACTTGAGATACTTACTAGCTGTGTAACTCTAGGAAAATCACTTAACATCTGTTTGCCTCAGTCCCCTCATTTATAAAATAAGGACAATAAAAACACCTACCTTCCAAGGTTCTTGTGATGATCAAGTGAGAAAATACTTGGAAAGGACTTTGCATTCATTCCAGTGCTCACTTAATGTTAGCTGTGGCTATTCAAGACATTACTTGCTTCCTGCTTTCTGTCTAGGAACCTTTCCTAATAAGTTATTGATGAGAATATTTGCTTCCTATTATCATGGGTACCAAGTTTCCAAGCACAAAATTTAAATTGCCAGCCTTGGATTGACTAATACCGAATGGGGTGAACTGATCCATGCCATTGCATCTAGTAAATTATAACCTGGCCCTCCAGAGGTACCTTGTGGTAGAGGTACATACCATCCGCTTCTGGAATAGATGGCCTCTGAGGTCCATTTCAACTCTGTGATGACAGAGACTTTTTCTTGCCCACATCAGTATTTCTCCGAATGCCTAGAGCTATGATTTCATCAGTGTATGGAACTCTCTTTATAGAAATATCCACAAGTGCAAATCAGGAACTCAACTTCTTTGTTGCTTCATCTTAGAGATTTGTCTGGAGTAATATTTGTATAAGAGGCAACACTTGAACCTAATGTCAAGTCTGGATTTCCATCCACTTTACTCTGCTGTGACTCCATTTCTTTATATATAGTACATATTTAATCAATGCTATGGGTAATTTTTATTTTGTTTTGGTGAATGAATGAAGAAAAAAGTGATTTTTTTTCTGGTGGTTAACTCCAAGAGATAAAAAGATATAGGGTAAATTGTCATGGGTTGTTTGTCTAGATTGTCTAGATCATTTTTATTCTAATTAAATGAATCATTGAAGGGGGGTGGAATTGTAGGATGATGCAATGCATAAGAAGCTGAATTTGTAGTGATTTGTTATAATCAGTTTAAATCCCTGGCCTGGCCCAAATCCCAACCCTGCCATTTGCCACCTCTGTGGCTGTGGGTGAGTCATTTATAAAGCCCCTCTGAACTAGCCCTCAACTTGTACTTGTGAATTAGGTCCCCTGGGGAATGGCTGCCCCAGGTTCTAGGTCCTGTGGAGTCAACAACATAAAGTACTTATCCTAAGCCGCCACTGGTTTGTTTACCTTGACTCTAGTTAACTAGAGACCACAGTTACTTCAAACCAAAGGTGTCTGCTGAAATGGTACAGTAAATTAAGTAGTTAATTAAACATATATCATATGAACCTGGGGAACATTCTACCACAAATATATACTGCATCAATAGGACACACATAGAGGTCATAAGTAGAGTGGGGCACACATACCAAGAACCCATTTAGCCAAACCATTTGTGAAATGGGGAGATGCTTACCCTTACAGGTTTGCATGATGACTAATGTTCTTGCGTTGTTCCTGTTAACTTTGTGTTTACAAACCCTGCTAGATATTTCATATGTACTTGGTTGCATTCTCCACTGTCTCCAGCTTCAGTCTTAGGTGAAATCCTGACCTAGGATACTGCCATGCCATTTCATAAAGAATCAAAACCCATACCCAACAACTAGTAAGAATCTCAGATCTTAGGCCTCCTAAGCTGCAGGCACTGGACTCTCAATGCTTCTCACCAACTTGACTTCACATTTGGAGTCCCCCTACTAGATGTTATCTTGAGTTTTCATTGCAAAATGTTATCACCCCACCCCCAAGAGTGGGGTAAGAAATCCCCTCCTCCCTCTTGCTGTGCTCTCCCAGAAGCAAAAGGTAAAGACCAAATTCTTTCGTCAGAGCTATCTATTGCTTTTTAAAAGCCACTGAGGGAATATCTAATCCTCAGCCAATCACCTTCAACCAACAGCCACAGCCTTGTAATGTTATCAATTTGTTCATACTTTGTTGTCAGGTTGTTTAGGTAAACCATTTACACCCTAGGAAAACTCCTTAAAACCTCCTTACCACACTTAACTATTCTGAGTCTTTTTTTTCCTCACCTATAAGATGAAGAATTTGGAGTAGATGATATTTAAAGTACCTTGTAGCTCTAAATCTCTGGTTTTATTTTCCTATGCTGCTTTCCATGATTAAAATAACTAAACATTGCCTCTTTGCAGCCCTGCCCCATTTCCATTGCAGTTTCAATGTGTAATATAGAAATATTAATTCATTGATGCTATTAGATCAGCCTCACAGTGCTCAGCACCAGCGTTCAGGGAGTGAAAATAGCCATTGAATAACTTAGTATGATAACTCTTTCACTGTGCATGAACAGTAATCATTTGATTATTTATGCCTCCTAACACAGAACTTAATCCACTGATCTTTACCGGCATCTATGTGGTAATTAATCTATAAAACACAGCAAGTTTAAGTGCCTGGGATCTCCAAGAAGGTGTAATTATTTTGCATTCCTTAGCTACAGTGTGATTATTTGGGGATGGCTGAACTGCCAGTTGCTCTGAGGCTGCGTCTGCAGAGCACCCTGAAATCCTCGATGAAGTTCATTTTGTCTTTCTGAATTTTCTCCTGCCTGTCAAGTTGCCTGGACATTGCATTTGAAAAGGTTTTTTTTTTTTAATTTTCTGAGAGATGGGCAAAGCCTTTGGTAATATGTTTAAGGGTCATTATAAGTTTGGTTTGATATTGATCCTCACAGAGGGAAAAATTTGAGGTCTGTTGGCTTTTGGCAGAAAGTTGGCTTGTCCCTGTCACTGCGTATTGTTTATTGCTTTGTAAAATCCAGTTCATACTAGGTTTGTTTACCCTGACTGCTACCCTAGATCCTCCTGGTAACAGCGCTCTTCTGTAATGAGCATCACTATTGTCACTGAGAGTAATGTAGGGGCAACCCACGTTCTGGTCCCCAGTGGTTTTTAACATGTTGATGGGGAGCCAGGTGTCTCCTTCCCAACCAAAATTTATAGGATTTGAAAGCAGAAAAGCATCGCTGATCACAGTGCCTCACATTAAGCAGTATCAGAAGGAAGAGCTAAACCTAAACAGAAATTAAAGGTTTCAGAGCCATTTTATTAACATGAAATATCCATCCCTTCATGTGATTCAATTAAAAAAACATCAATAAAAATCTAATTTCAAAAGTCACAAATGGAGTATCCCCATCTCGCGCATGCCACAGATAGGAAACCGCTCAGCCACCTCCAACTCATCGCCAGCTTTAATAAGTATTCAGAAATTATACTGAGACTTCAAAAGAAATTGTAAGGAATTGTTAGCAGGTTTATTAATGTTTTATGTTTTATTAAAAGTTGGGGTGTACATTTCACAATGAGCAACATCAAAAATCAGACTTTCTGCCTGTAATTCTGCTTTCCTCCTGTCTTTCTGCCTTTGGGATTCACTCCTCTCCTTTCATCGGCTGCCATTTGCAGCAGCATGCAGTAATTTCATGGCTCATTGCTAGCGCTGAAAACCTTTGAAACCACAAATGCTAACCTACCTGGCCTGCAGCCATTTAGGAAGAGATTAATTTAGCAAACAGAAGCAAAACACTTTCTACTTCTAGCCTGTGCATAATTTCACTTCTATCTATATTTATTTTACAGTGAGCAGCGTAATGACAATTTCAGTAATTGCAACTCTATAAAAATTTGCCTACCTACCTTATCTCCCTATCACAAGACTGTGAGTCAGTCAGATTGGGGGTGGGGGGGGGGACATCTAGTGCAATGGCTCAGGTTACCTTCCAAAAATATAGACCTTGTGTAAAAACTTAAGCGAAGCCTGACCCTGTTTGTGCTCTTATCTGTTGGACAACCGAGTCTCTCTGATGTTTCGATTGGGGCACATGTGTGCTTCTTTAATTCTCTGTGATGGATGGGGGCCCTGTCCACACAAAACAGGCACTTGGAAGGCTGAAGGTGCCAGCCCATTCCTGCTGACTTTATGTCGAAATGGCTGTTAGGGTGCTGTCGAGCAATCTGAACAGCATAGAAAGGCCATCTGGGGCAAATTTCAGCGATTGGGCTTGGAAAGATGTCAAGGTCTAAATTAGCCTGCAAACTGTTAGCAAAAAATAAAAAGTTTTATTGTTTTCCCTCTCCCTTTAGAACTGCAATATTGAAACAAACACCAATTTTACCTGCTGTCTATGGGCCAGTGTCCTTTCCCTGAAGGGATTTTTTTGGGTCGTTCTTGGTTGTTGTTGTCTGTGTCTTTTATTCATTCGTGGAGGCCTAAAGAAAAATTGCTCGGCAGAAAATGAACCTAGGGAGAAATAATGATTCCAGCCCAATACTATTTAAGAATTAAGAGAAACTGTAATGAAAGTTGACATCATCTAATAGATCAGACAAAATCATTTAAGTAATTCAACCAATAAGAGTCATTCGACAAATAAAATCCTGGAAGGCATTCGGCCTGAAGCTGCTTCTGTCAATCATGGTTGGGCTAGCTATGCAGTTGGGAGATTGGAGGGAGAAGATTCACATAGAGATGCTAAGAATTAAGACAAGAGTTTTATCTACCGAGGTGACTCCTCTCTCAGGTTGGTAGACAGGGTAGTTCTTCCTTTTAAGGAAACATGTTTTGTGTTCTGAGTCAAAATTTAGTAATCTGAATAAGGCTGATTGGATATTGGAGGCTTCAATTTTAGTTCTCTTCAGGGTTGCATTTCTGCAGAAAGAACAGTATTTGGGTGTCATTGAATGACCTTGTCATACATGGCGGTTATATCAATCACTAGAAAAAGGATTGGATAGCAGGATTATGCAGTAGTCCTGTTCACCACCATGGGTTCTAAGAACAAATGATTTGAGTGGAACTGGATGGTTTAGTGAAAAAGAGAAGCCAAAGCTATGCATAAGGTATTTCTGTTTGGATGCTATGTCTTTTTCAATTTTATATGTTACTTGTTCCGAAACAATTGCAACTGAACATAATTCTTTACTTGCTTTGCACAGATTTGAATACTTTGTACCCTATAAAGGAAAGTCTGTGACATTAAACTTGTTTATGCACTGTTTTTATATTAGCTGATTCATCTAAGCATACAGATACACAGACGGCAGTGGGATGACTGGCCAACCCACACAGATGTACCCCTCCAATCTGGCATCCCCTAACATTCATAAAATATGTCAACACAGCCTGGATTTTTTCCACGGTTTATGTTATACTATTGGTGTTCATACCACACTGGCAAAATATTTCATGTTGAAATTTGTCCCCGGTTGTAAAAAAGAAAAAGTGAATTCCCTCTACATTTTTAGGCCATTTGTAACAGTATTTGGGCAATATCCTCACAAAATAACATGCGCTCAAATCAACAGAAACAGAACATGAAATCATATTCATGGATCTGGATTTTCTATTATAAATGACTGTTCTTTCCTTCTATAATTGACAAAAACTACATTGTTTGAATGGTCCTCTTCTTTAACAGTTATGCTTTTCCCCCTAATATTACCCAAAGAACCATAGCAAAATCTCCTAATATGAGTTGTGGTCAAGGTTGTAGATAGTCTACTAGAATAATTATGCAGGAGAGGAAGATATTTTAGCAAATGATGACACCAGGAGCATGTGATTGTTTTGGAGGAAAATAATTCAATAAATATCTGGCTGAGCTATTCCCTCTGGGAGAAAAATAATGGCTAGCCAGTCCAAGATCCTTAGGTCTCAGGAGGCCCCAAGAAGAAGGATAACTAGGAATTCTTATATCTGGAAGAAATTCATTTTTTCCCTTAGGGATCTTGAGAGAGCACAGCCTACTCAGTGTACCCCCCATACACACCCACACTGCATAGCCCAAATCCCTCAATCCTCTAGTTCCCAGGAGGAGGTAAAATTTTGACATAGGCTGTGGGAGGGGGGCATTGTGTCAATAGGATTTAGATGACACTGAATTTTAAGGGGATTCTGGAGTTATTGAATGACTACAACCAAGATGGAGTGATGTAATCAGGGAGCATCTCTAGTGGGCTGTCATTAAGGCTCTGTGCTTGGTGGCCATGTTCATTTCTGCATTTTTATCAGTGACTGGGATAAGTGGATTGATAGCATGACCATCAAATTTGCAGATTATATAAAGTTGAGAGAGATTGCTAATGGGTTGAATGACAGCAGTAAGATCCCAAAATATCTGAGTAGGCATAATAATGGGCCAAATCTTATAAGATGAAATTTTATAAAGTCTCAATATCCTAGAATCACAGAATTTCAAAGTTGGAAGAGATCCCAGAGGCTATCTTATTAAACCCATAACTGAAAAAGAATCTCTTCTACAGCATACCTGACAAAAGGGCAACCAAGACTTTGTTTAGAATGTTTCCTTGAACGGTAATCCCACTTTGGGATAGGAAAGTGTTCCTTAAATCAATCTAAATTTGCTTCTTTGCTATATCCCCCTATTGCTCCCAGTTCTGTGCAATAGGTTCAGACAGATCAAGTCTTATTTCTCTTCCATGGATCAGCCCTTCAGATACCTGATGAGAGCTAGGTCTCTCTTCAGCCTTTTCTTTTCCTGGCTGAGCAACCCCAGTCCCAACAACCAATTCACATACAGTATGACCTTGAGATCCATTACCGTTTCGGTTACTTAATCGTAATGCCCCCCAAAGAGCACAATATTTTAGATGTGTTCTAATCAGAGAAAATTATGGCAGTACTTTCTTATTTGTAGGAGTTAACCCCTCACTTAATGTAGTTCTTGATCATAGTTTTGCTGCCATATCATATTATGAAATTTAAGAGACAAATAAAAATTCTAACACATGACTTTAAAAGATCACTTGCTCAAGTACAAAATTGGGAAGACACGGTTACAGTCCCCAACGTGGAAGAGACTGCCTTCAGGAGGCTGTACATTCTCTACCACTGAATGTCTTCAATGAACAGATGGATGATCATTCTTTAATATTTTAGAGGTGATAACCTACTCAAATATAGGTTGTATTAGATGTCCTCTGAGGTCTATTTAAACTCTAAGATGCTGTGACTCTTATCTTTGGTCTCTTTCTCCCTCTATCTTTTTGTCTATCTGTGTGTATCTGTCTGTCTGTCTCTGTCTCTGTATCTTTCTCTCTATTTCTGTCTTTGTCTCTCCAAATAATATTCAGCCTCTATAATCCTACAAATACCTTCCTTTAAAACTTCAACTGCTTGCATTTTCTGACTTCATTCTTTCTGTCAGTGGCGTAATTCAGTCGCCCAAATTTGAAAATCTGATACTGCCTTTGATTCTTACCACCCTCTCATCTCTCGTATTTCAACAGATTTGTGATCTCATCAATGTGGGTAATACTTTAATCAGTGCAAATCACAACTAATCTACATCTTCTCATCCTTTTTACATATTTTCCCATAGATTCTCCACATGGTATTTTACCAATGTGCTGGAAATTCTACTGTAGGTCTTTCATATATTGTGTATACCGGTGCAGCTGCATACCTCTTCCCAGCTGTCATTATTTACTCCATTAGTGACTAACCTCATTTTCTGATCATTTCATGAATGATGCTCCTTAGACTAATTCTTGCACGTAGGTAATCATAAGCAACATTGTTAGTCAGCTTCTCTTATACAACATGAATCTCTTTCTGACTTCTTTCAAGTCTGACCTAAAACCATACCTTTTTCAAGAAACCTTTCTAAATCTCCCTTAATACTATTGCCTTCCTTCTAAGATTAGTTCCTTCCCATCCCACCACCCCATCCCTCTCTCTCCCCCCTCTTTCTCTCTCTCACACACACACATACATATGAGATGTGCAATATGTATGCTTGTATGTGTGTATGCGTGCACAATGTTGTTTCCCTCATTAAACGGTGAGTCCCTTGAGTACAGGAACTGTTTTTTTACTTTTCTTCATATCGCTGGCCATTTAGCACAGTGGCTTAATAAATGTTTATTGACTCAATGACTAACTTTAAGTTATAATTTTTGGGACATAACTTTGAATCTTCATAAATTATGTCATTCTAAGATTGATAATCATATAGTAACAACAAAAAATATTCTTGCTAAGTGGACTTTTGTGCTGAGGACCAGGTTGGGATAACTAAAAACACCGTATGACTTTACCAACGCAGTTCAGCCTAGTTTCTTCCTCCTATTCAATCCTAGGCTCAACTCATTGTTTATCCAAAATGTCTATTTGGGATTGGGGGTAGGAAAGGAGGTCTGCATCATTTTAGAAAGCTACACCTGAAGACACTCCCTGAACCAATGCACATTATATTTTTAGAACAGAGATTCCTAACCTGAGGGTCAGTGGATAGATTTCAGGGGGTCCAAATGGAGAAAAAATATATCTTCATTTTTGCTAACCTCTAATAGTGAGTTAGCATTTCTTTACATTCAATTTATGGATTTAAAAGCATTTGTGAATTTAAAAGGGCACATAGAGCTTACCAGACAGACAAAAGGGTTTATTACACACAATAGATTACATAGTAGGATCAAAATGAGACTTGAGGCCCAGTCTTCCATCTTCTACATTCTTTAATGCCTATGTACTGGTGCATCAGTTCAGTAAATTGACCTTCTAGTTACATAATTAATTTTCTTCCATATAGTCATTCCTATGTGAATTGTTTGGCTGGTCTCTTCTGAGTAATCATGAATTCAATTGAAGATATCTTCAATGCTATGAATTTTGAAGCAATCAGAACAATTTAATTCAAAACAGATACATCCAAAAGACCTCATCATCTATGGTCAATCTCTCTTCCATTTGGCCTGTGCTCATAACATCCTCTATCACTGTGGTGAACATCTTTGGCAAGAATATATCTGCCTGTTTTATGCCTCACTTGACATTGATAATTAGAGGCTTGTTGAACAGTTTTCTGTGGTTACACTTATCAAAGAATCATATAAATTTTATATGCACATGAGCAACTCCTTGTTTAAGGAGATGCATTAAACCTGCATTTTGTTCAACCAGTTTTATCATTTGGAGGAGTTTGTGTATTTTATAGTGAGCAAAAATTATACACAACAGGATCTTGTATTCTTTGGAACTTTCAGGCAAGTATGTGAGTGTAAAGATCTATAATCTGTAGAAATAATTTTGAAAGGTTGTATTTGGGATCAAAGGGTCATATTATATTCACTTAACAAATACATGGTTCCAAATTGATTTTGAGAATGATTGGAACAATTGCCAGCTCCACTAAAGTGTCCTCATATTTGGCTTCCCATTGCCCCCCTCCCCAAACATTAACTATTTCCAGCTTTTGTCATCTTAGCCAATTTGCTAGATTTGAAGTAAAACCTCCAAATTGTTTTAATTTTTATTTATCATGTGGGCAGAGCCAAGATGGCGGCTGGAAAGCAGGGACTTGCATGAGCTCCCCCCCCGCCCAGGTACCTCCAAAAACCTATGAAAAAATGACTCTAAACAAATTCTAGAGCTGCAGAACCCATGAAATAACAGAGAGAAGCAGGGCTCCAGCACACGAAAGCCTGGATGGTCACAGGGAAGGCTCTAACGCACAGAGCTAGGAGCAGAGCAGAGCCCAGCATGGGCTGCGCCAGGACCAACCAGACCAAGAGCTGCGCAAAACAAGCCCTAGCACCCTGAATCAGTGAGCTGTGGCAGTTACCAGACTTCTCAACCCGCAAACACCAAAGACAGCAGAGAAGGTTAGTGGGAAAAGCTTCTGGGACAGAGTGAAAAGAGTTCACAGTTTTGCCACAGCCCTGCAGCTCTGAGGACCGAACTACAGTTGCAGTTGCTTCCGGCCTGAGGCCCACCTGGTGGGAGGAATTAAGTGGCGGATCAGAGCAGGAGTGCAGAGCCTGTTTAAGATCTGAGTCGCTATCCAGGTTGGTGGTTCTTGGGGGAGGAGAAGTGCTGATGTGGCAGAGATTGCTGTGTAGAAATAGCTCTGAAAACAACAGTGCAGCCCCTCAAGCTAAGGACAAAGTACTCTCTACTCTACAAGAAGGCATATCCCAACAAAAAACTTAGGGGTCAAGTAGTTGGCTGGGAACATGGCCAAGCAGCGAAAACAGACTCAGATTTAGACTCAGACTTTGGAATCTTTCTTTGGTGACAAAGAAGACCAAAACATACAGTCAGAAGAAGTCAACAAAGTCAAAGAACCTACATCAAAATCCTCCAAGAAAAATACAAACTGGTCTCAGGCCATTAAAAAGCTCAAAAGGATTTGGAAAAGCAAGCTAGAGAAGTAGAGGAAAAATTGGGAAGAAAAAAGAGAGTGATGCGAGAAAACCATAAAAAACAAGTCAATGACTTGCTAAAGGAGACCCAAAAAATACTGAAGAAAACAACACCTTAAAAAATAGACTAACTCAAATGGCAAAACAGCTCCAAAAAGCCAATGAGGAGAAGAATGCTTTGAA
>CM053622.1:123559943-123581453 GCA_028646595.1 Phalanger gymnotis | reverse complement strand
TACCCAGCAAAACTGAGTGTCATGCTCCAAGGCAAAATATGGATTTTCAATAAAATAGAGGACTTTCAAGCTTTCTCAGTGCAAAGACCAGAGCTGAACAGAAAATTTGACTTTCAAACACAAGAATCAAGAGAAGCATGAAAAAGTTCCTTGCTGAAGGTTTGGTAAGAGAAGTCAAATACGTCCATCACTGAAATGGGAGGATGAATATTTCAGCACTTTTCATGGTGTTCACTGACGGACATCACTGAGAGCAAGACACCTTCTTTTGGTGGGAGAATGCTTCAGTACTTCAATGGATCTGGGATGTCACTGATGTAGAGATGCCTAGTACTGGGGCATATTGCAACCCCTCCACACCTTTTCATTCTGTATAATTTTAGTTTGTATTTCTCTAATGCCTAACAGAGGATGTATTGACCTTGGTGGGTGCTCTCTCTTAATTCTTTTCACATTCTATGTTTCAATTGTGGCACTTATGCTATTAATCTCTATTCTCTAACTACATGGCCAGCCCCTCTCCAATGTTCAGATCATATATCTCTTACCTAGATAACATCTTTTGTGCTACTTCTTCCAACCAAGGATTGTTAGTAGCAGCTGCTTACATTCAACATCCATCTCCCTTTTGCCTTTTGTGTTACCTATCATTTTGATTTCTTTTTGAGATTATGTCCCATGCATTGTAACTGGAAAGCACCACTGATAGAACATTAGGGCTACAAAGATGGGTTTGTGTATCAGTTTGTAGCTCAGGATCATTGAAAGTGGTGCACAATTTCTCCAATGGAATATAGCTATTCTTTCCCTCCTTTTAAATTATGGATAAAGCTCATTGTGTGTCGGCAGTGCTTACCTGATATGTTTTAGATGGTTTCAAACTGATTGCTAAAAAGGTAGGGAAATCACATAAATAAATACAGTAGTTTTTACAAATATAGACTTTGTTGGTTGCAATATATAGATGAAATTCTAGTTGAATCTCAATTTTGCTAGTTAAAGTTCATGCTTTTTTTTAAGAACTTTATTTAACCATGCTCAATCAGCCTGGAGCTGAGATCTCAGGACTAAATTCCAAGGAGATCAGTATTCCCATGGGACGAAACCATTGATTCAGAATATCCTTGAAAAATTGTCTATATTTGCTTTAATAGAAGAAAAGTTGCTTTAAAAGTAAGGGAAATTTTTGTTCACCAGTAAGTTTTACTCATTCCCTGCTCTCTAAGTCAAGTTTTTATGAGCGCTCAACCACATGATTCTTTGTACTGACTATTCAGTTACTACTAATTACTGTGCCTAGTCTTAAACAAAAGGATAGAAAAACCCATCACCAGCATCTCTGTAAAGCACATTTCTGTTAGAAAGAGCTTGTTAACTATGGAAATGTTTTTTAAATGTTAGGTAAGTAACATTGCAAAATCTGTGTGATTTGTTAATCATGATTCCAGAGGCCTGGTGATGTACTATGGTATATACCTCCTGACTGAGAGGTTATGGATTCAAGATGCAGAATAAAACATATTTATACACACAAAAAATGTATTTATCATGTTATTGGTAATTTGTAGCATTTTATATGGTTGTTAACTGTCTGCCAGATTTCTTTTGATAAATATTCGTATTCTTAGACTATGACTCTATTGGTGTCTTATACGTTTATCTCAGTTGCTCTTGAATTATATATTTGCATTAATTTCCTAGTTTTCTTTATCTTTTTGCTCTGTACTACCCAGCTTGATAATATCATAAGCTGCTTTGGGTTCAATTATTATCTTTGTGCTGCTAATTCTCAAATAGATTTATGCTTCCCTAGCTGCTTTCCTTAGTTCCAGTGCTTTATCATAAATTGCCATTTGAACATATCAAATTTGATTTCCGATGGACATTCCAACCACAACAGGTGCAAAACAGAAGTGATTATCTTTCCCCCAAACCATCCACCATCATCGCCTTCCCAACTTCTCTACTATTGTTAAGGGTACCATCATCCTCTTAGTCACCCTAGCCCACAACTTTGATGTCCTCCATGGCCCAATCCATTGCTATTTCCCTCTTCACAGCAGCTCTCTTATATGCCCCCTTGTTCGACTCTAGCCACAACCCTACTTTAGTCTCCTATCATTTCCTGCCTGACTGTAGGCTCTGTGCTCCAATTCATCCACTATTTAGGTGCCAGAGTCATTTTTTGAAAGTACATGTCTGACCATGTTGCATTCTGTTCAGTGAACTCCAGTGGCTACAATTATATCTAAGACCAAATATAAACTCCTTTGTTTGGCATTTCAAGTTCTCAATACCCTGGCCCCTTCCTTTCTTTCCACTTTTCTTATTCTCTATTCTTTTCCATGCAAACTATGTCATGCTAGCATATTTACTACTCAAGCACAATGCTTTATCACTAGTCTCTGTGCCTTCTCAGTACCTGTTCCCCATACCTGGATACTACCTTCTTATGTCTGTTCATTTTGAACCAGATTCAACTTAAACCTCATCTGCTTTAGGAGGTCTTTCCTGGTCCTCCCAAATGTTAATTCATTCCCTCTCAAAGCTCTTTGGATCTACCCTGTGTGTATGCACATACATACATGCAAACATGAATCTATATATCTCTACATATTTACATATCTCTGTATAGAAACAAACTTATATAGAAAAGGACTAGGAAAGATCAAGAGAATATGAAACATTGAGAGAAAAGAGAGAGACAGCAAGAAAAAGAGAAAAAGCAACAGACAGAGACAGATAGAAGAGAGAGAGAGAGAGAGAGAGAGAGAGAGAGAGAGAGAGAGAGAGAGAATCTGCAATGCTTGCTCATTAAGGACAATGACTAGGTTTTCACCTCTCTTTGTGTCCCCAGAGTTTAGCTTACCTGGAACAAATGAAGCTCTTAATTGTCACTTATTGACATCTGAATGATGAGAGTAATAATTTTACTATCTAATTCATATATGTAAGTACTATTTAATTGACAATTTGGGGAAAAAGTTGCATTTTAAAATGTAAAACACTATAATGATGCATTATAATTTCTTAAAATAATAAGACATCTTGACTTAACCTGACTTTACTTGTGTCAGGGTTCTAGGCCCATAATTTCCTAAGTTTAGGGATTCTTCTCTAATGATGAGCAATGGTGCTTCCATCTGTAGCCTAAAAGTTGTCTGGGGGCACTGAGAGGTAAAATGAGTTGCCCAGGGTCACATAGACAATATGTAGGACAGGTAGGCCTTCTGAACTGCGACACCAATCAGCTCTTTATCCCCACTGTTTGCTGCTTCTCCAATTTCTTTCTTACTTTGAGTTGCATTTGAATTTGGCACTAAAGTAAAAAGAAATATGTCTGTTTTGACTGGACCAAAATATACCTTTCTCCACTTAAAATGATTCAAAGGTCAGGGTCAGGTATGCCATAAAATTTCCCTTTTGTCTTGTCTTTTGCATCGGTTACTAAGGTGTGTATGTTGTCGATGTTTGCACAGGTATTCTCAACCAACTGGAGAAGATGATCTTCAAGTCCAATAAGAAATTCAGTGAGTTCTTTAAGGGCTTAAGGGTTTTGGTCAAAACCGTGGCTGTGGAGGAAGTCATCCTTGTTCTTATTTACCTTTCCAGAAACTAAAATAGGCATCTCCTTTCTCATTAGTTGTACTCAGGGAATGCACCACTATAGCAGAGCCCTGGAAAATGCAGACTGTCACTACCTGAAATGGCTCCACTGGCTTCTGCCATTAGGCTTGTCTGTAAGCTCCTCAAACAACTGCTTCTGAAGTTGGTCTAATAACATTGATTTTCTCTGCAAAAAATATCCCGCTGAGTGCAGTTACCCAGAGAAGGAAAACCGAGATTGACTATACTTATGGCCCAAACTCCTACTCTTTCCCCATATTAGGTGGGCAGAATAGATACTAAAGTGGTCTGCTCAGTTACAATTACAATTGCCAATTCTCGCTCTGTCTTGTCCAAATGCTAGATGACCTCCTCGTTATTGCCTGCTCTTGATTTGTGGTGGATGGCCTGTTATACTGAATTATGTTCCTGTCTCCAGGGGAGAATATGTCCCTTAATCTATAAAACAGGGCCCCGAGCTTTACAGACACATTGAAAGGATATGGGTGCTTCTGAATAATATTTCTTTTAAGCATTTCAATAGTAAATTGTAGTGGCAGTTTGTTTCTAATTACTGAGTGTTTAAATCTATCTGTCTTTTTCTAAATATTGATGTTGATTGCCTAGAAAAATTGGTAGTTTAATTTTTTTCTAACTCAAGACTATGTATGTATATATGTATAACTTATTTATATATGTATACATACACATACACTTGTATATACATACAACACACATATATACAAATATATGTATGTACATGTGTTTGCATATGATAAATACAAATTAATACATATGTAATATATACCAACAGAAACCAGAGTAAAAATGTTCTTTTGTTTCACAATATGATCATTAAACAATGGTAAAAGCGATTAAGGCAAGCCTGTCTTTGACAGACAGAAAACCATATGGCCAGTTTCAGGCAGAAGGACATTGTTAAGACCAAGTTATAAACTTCTGAAAAACAGGAATTATAATGGAATCGCTGATACAACCTTAAGTCTAACGGTGTGAACGGTGCTGCTATTATTTACTATGGTAACATAATAAAAGACAGCACTGTTTGGGCCATTATCCTTACTGCTCTCTTTTCAGTATAAATCATTATATTTATTATCTGTCTTCTTGTATAGAGGGTCATGAGAAAGGCCAATCGAAAGCTGAAGAAACCTACTTTTCTAAAAGAAATTGGACCTATTTCTAATTCTTTTTCTTTATCAAATACAAGAGAACAGAGACATTTTTGTGGAAAAAATTGTTCATGTAAGATTAAAGTGCAGATTATTGGTGAGAAAATGACATTCACTTCTAGACATCTTGTCGATCCCTGGGAGATATTGCCAGTTTCCCTCTGATATTTTTACCTTTCTTCCTTGGAGGATTTGTTTCCTGGAAGGTTTTGAACAGTAGATGCTGAAGCTTTTATTCGGTATTGGGGGACATGTGTTATTATTTATTTATTGGTGACTGAAGTTATGATCTTAGTGAAATAACTCCTTTTGAGTGAATTTTATTAAAACTCAGAAATGTCTCTTACCTTGTTTTCCAACTCCTTTTCCTTTTCTTCTTGTATATTAGGCCTTTTAAAAGTGACTTGGTGTTCTTTTTTGAATAGATATTTAGCAATGTTAGCTGAAACATTTAGTCATAGATATTTTCTAATGACTCTAGAAACCATACATTGTTGATTGGGGAGTGTTTTTACTTTTAAATTTACCATCACATGCAACAACCCTTCTCCCCCATTCTCCATATTGAATATTTTTGGACAATGTGTATTTATATAATAATAGAAGTTTCCATTTGTAATAAGCTGGAGTGCAATTATCCCATAGAATGGGATCTGGTAAAGTGGTTGTTCAGCTAAAATACACTAGGAGAATTATGGAATGGATAAGGTAAGCATGAGAATTGTGGAAGGAGACCTTTTGCCTGTTTTTACCTGGCAAGGAAAATGAAGAATTGCCTCCAAAATTATGTCAGGTCATTTCTACAGATTGAATTTTGCCCCAGTATGGATTATTTAAAACCCAAATTCAGCCTAAACATGGTATATAAGCAAAAAGTTGAAGATTTATTGGGAAAGGCAATGTGATATAATTAGGAGTAACGGGACCTAAATATGGCACTTGAATAAGGACAAATCTCTTAAAATCTCTGAACTTTGGCTTTATTTGCAAAATTGGAATGATGAGAGTAATAATTTTACTATCTAATTCATATATGTAAGTACTATTTAATTGACAATTTGGGGGAAAAGTTACATTTTAAAATGTAAAACACTATAATGATGCATTATAATTTCTTAAAATAATAATAATTTAATTCAATATGGCAAATGTGCATTCAATACCCATTAGATGGCAGATACTGTGACAGGTTCTGAGAATACAAAGTCAAAACCAAAATCATTTTGCTTTTATCCATTCCACTGAAGAGATATAGGAGCAGTGTGCTATGATGAAATGAATTCTGAATTCAGTCATAGGACTTTGGTTTGTTTCCCAGCTTGGCCACTTACTTGTTATCTATGTGACTAGGCAAGGCACTTAAATTCTCTGGGCCTCATCTTTCTCAACTGTAAAATGATAGAGTTGGAACGGATAAACTCTAAGTTCTGGACCAGCTCTAACTCCGTGATCCTATGATCTCATGACATAGACATAGATAAGTATAATACAAAATAATTTGAGGGAGAGATCACTAGCAACAGGGGAAATCAGGGAAGGTGCCATAGAGGAAGAAACAGCACCTGAACTGAGCCTTCACTCTAGGCATGGGAACAATCCATCCATATTCATAGTCATGGGAAATGGAATATCAAGTTTGGAGAATAGCTCATGGTTGAGTTTGGCTGGAATGCAGTTTGTGATGAAGAGCAGTATGAAATCAGTCTGAAATGGTAAGTGACACCCAAACTGTAGTGGTTTGTTAATACTAATATGGATTTTCCTTAGAAGCAATGGGAGTTTGGAGGAGTACTTTGGCATAGACCTGTGCCTTAGGAAGATAATTTTGGCAGCTGTGTGGAGAATGGATTGAAATGGAAAAATACTGGAAGGAGACCTTGTCTCTCTTCCCTTGCAGCCCACTTTTTGTATTGGCAAATTGATCTCAGAACTTTGGTTTTGTGGAAGGGTCCAAACCAGCTATCTTTCATTCTCTGGACTTCATCACATTACTCATCTGTCTTCTTCTTCTATCCCAATAGCCCCCTTCTCCCACTGGGTGAGTTCTTCCCAGATCCTTCATTTTGAGGAAGTGTCCAAACCAGTTCATTCTCCGGATTTCACCACTATCATTCCCTCTCTATACTTCTTTTCATCTTTATTTTATGTTTTCTTCTCTTATTTAAGTATAAGCTACTTGAGAGCAGGGACTATCTCTTTTTGTTTGTATTTGTTTGACCAGCACGTGGTTTAATAAATGCTGACTAGTAGTCTTGACCTAAAGGAACAAAGCCTAAATATGAATGATGGTGATGTGAGGAAAGAAAAAAGAGGCAGTTGCAAGTCATATGGTGGATAAGGAAAATATAGACAATGAATTGAATATGGGTGATAATGGAATATGGAGAGATAATTACTTTTAAGTAGCAAACACGGGTGACTGAGAGGATGGATGGTGGTACCCTCAAGAGAAGGGAATTTTGGAAAGGGGGTTAGGTTTTTGGAGGGGAGAAGATTACTAGTTCTTTTTGTATCTGAATTTAGGAAGCACCAGAGGAGAAAGCAGTCTGGAGAGATTAATTCTCAAGAGCATCTCTTGCTTAGTGGAAATCAGGAATAGGAGGTAAGAGAGAGAATGTGGTGAGACTTAAATATTAGCTTATATTTTATCCTATAAGCAATAGGAGCTTTCAGTGGTGTTTTCATATAGTCATTTCTGTGCCTTAGGAAAATGATTTTGGCAGCTGTGTGGAAATTGAATTGAAAAGGGTAGGAGGCTGGAAGGAAACCAATGAAAGTATGCTTATAATAGTCCAGGTGAAACAATGCTACATCAACACAGTGCATTGCTCTGTTAAGTATTATACTTTTACTGACCCACAGCAACTTCCAAGATATTCCATTTTGGGGTGGGATGAGGGGAGGAGGAATACCAGTATATCGGGTGATTTACCTGTAGTCACTCAGCTAGTATGTTTAAGAGGCAGGCCTTAAACTCAGGTTCATCTTTATTATATAATGCAGGATTTACTGATTCCAAGGCCAACTTCCTATTCACCTAGCCACATTGCCTTTTACCATTCCTATATATTCAATAAATGTCCTTTCTTTATAAAACTGCCTTATGTTTGTACTAAGATTTAGAATTTCCAAGGCCTTTCTGAAAACATTACTCTATCTCCTTTGATACTCAAATATTCTATGAATCTATAAAAAGAAAAACTTAGACTAGATGATCTGGTAGGCCCCTTCTGTCAATTCATTTCAAAGTAATTTAGGAAGCATTAATCAAAGACCTACTATATGTCTGGTATTGTACTGAGGGACACAAAAGTAAAACAAAATTGTCTCAGTTCTGAAGCAGCTTTGTTGTTCTGTCATTTTCAATTGTGTCTCATTCTTCGTGACCCCATTTGGGGTTTTCTTGACAAACATACTGGAGTGGTTTGCCATTTCCTTCTCCAGCTCATTTTACAAGTGAAGAAACTGAGGCAAACAGGGTTAAGTGACTTGCCAAAAGTCATACAGCTAGTGAGTGTCTGAGGCCAGATTTGAACTCAGGAAGATGAGTCTTCCTGACTCCAGGTCCAGCACTCTGTGCACAATGGTGCCACCTAGCAGCTACCTGTGAAGAGCCTACTTTCTGTTTAATGTAGTTACACAGATAAGTATATAAGATACATAATCAGTCAAAAAACAGGCAGTTCAGTGTCTATTAGGCCAATTAAGTATGAATTACTAATGTTGAAATGTGTGTCTTGTCTAGGGATGTGGAGCAGTCTAAAACTTCCAAAGTAATTTTGCTAAAGACAAATTCTAACCATGTCACTCCTTGCTCGGTTAGTTCCTGTGGTTCTCTCAATGTTCTCTCTTCACTCTTTAGCTTTAAGGGTAAAATATAAACTGTCTGGCATAAGTGTTTGGCACACAAAGCACACTATAGCCTGACTCCAACCTACTATACCATCTTTATTATGCTGCTGACCTTCACGGACTTTCAGATCGAGGCAAACTGGTTTTCTTATTCTTCCTCACACATGAAATTCCATCTCCCATCTTCATGCCTTTGTATAGGCTGTCCCCATGCCCTAAATGTTCTCCCTCCTCTAACAAACTCTAGATTTCTTTTTTATTGTGTCCTGGGCCACCTCTAATCATCCTAATCGATACCTGGCCACTGGATCCAGATGGCACTGTAGGAGAAAGTGAGGCTGGTGACTTTGCACAGCCCTCCCTCCTACAAATTAAAGTCAACTCCAAGCAGTGTCATCATCAATCTAACATCATGGTCCTCTTCAAGAATGAAACAAGATTCCTTTAAAGCTCAGCTCAAGTGCCAACTTCCACATGGAGATTTTCTCAATACTCCCCTCCAGTTATCACCACATTTCCCTTAAAATATTAGTTCATACTTACTTTCTAGTTGTTTTGTACATACTTATATACAGGGTGTCCATAAAGTCCATGTGCAATTTAAAATAGTTGTAATGTTATATATGCACAAGGACTTGAATGTAAGTACCTATGTGACAGAGGATGTTTCACTTTTGTGTTTCTTTCCCCAGGAGCAAGACACATGCCCTGGTACAGATGAAGGTAATAAAGACTGGATTTATGTTGTGTTAATCAGTGTATAATGGACAAAATCCAAAAGGCATCTTTGAGTCTGTTGTGGCTTTATCCTTGAGAAATATCTCATATTTTTCTTGGGCCAACTTCCTGCAGGTCTAAGTCACATAATGAGATTTTTCCCACTAAAAGTTTTGTCTTGTATCCTTTGTTGAAATGGAACTCCAACAGCCAATCCAGGTGTATAACAGATTGCCACTTAAACATTTTGATTTCATTCCTACCTGTTCATCTGTGGTCGATAAAGGTTATGGCCAATTGACAGTGGCTTTCAGAGGAAGTGGACACTGATTTAAAAGTCCAGCTTATACCTGAGCCCCTCAATTTCTCCTAGAAATGGCTACCAGAAGGAAAGTTTAGCTCTGCAGATGTTTCCGTATAAAGAGCAACACCAAGATTATCCTACTCTTACGCGAACTGGATCAACAGTATATTCTGCTTTCCTGAGGCAAGATGTAATTTGTTTAAAAATGTTTTGGAACCATAATGAGTCAATATTAATGCTGACGACACAATGTCATTATCATTTTGACAACTTTGCTTAATTCAGTAAATATTTCCTGGCATGGTAAACATTGGCCACTGTACCTGTGGTTAATACAAATTGGCAGATTGATTGACAATGGAGTATGTTTAGAGATCCAGGGCTCTTGGATTTTCTAGATCATAGTTTACCGATAACTAGAAGAAAGCTGTGACTTAACTGCCAATAGTTAAGTCAATTATAAAAATGTTTCTTAATGAAATGATGTTTCCTCCATTAAAAAAATGGTGCTCACTTATAGCAAGTTAGCTAATCGATATCTGGCAGAGTGAAAGAGAGAAAGTGGGAGAGGCTACTGACCAAAAAAAAGGTTTTATGATTCTATATAAATTTTAAAGATGTTTGTTTATTATGAAGGAAAGCCTTGAATATTAGGGCCAAGTAATTGTGATTTTATTTTTTTATCCCATCTATTGCTATCTAAAAGTGGGTCAATTCTACTAAAGGACAGATGGGAAATGTTCATTCACAGACAATGGAACCAAATTATTGTTTACAATTTCTTAGTAATATTAGTCTTAATGTTTGGATAGCAGGGATATTTTTATGCATCCTTTCATTGATGCTGTTCATGGTTAAGCATCTTTTTAAAGCCTTTTTGTATAGAGAGAATCTTGAGATTGAGAAGAATGGGCTAGTATTTGACTTGGATGGCTTATTAGTACTCAAATCAAGTATCAACATTTTTATTTCAATAATCTGTCATCTCCCTTGGAATTACTCCTGTTCTTGCTTTATTTATTTCTTTGTTTGGATTTTTTAAAAAAAAATACGTAGCTAGATAATTTTGATATTTTAATTCTATGTGCTTATTTCCAAAACTGTGATGCCAAGATTAGGGTCCGTTGACTGGTATTTTTCAAGTACCAACCCCACAGTTAATTAAAGTCCATTGCAATCACAGGCAAGTATAAAAATGATATATTTCAGTTGCATTTTATCTGCATATTCTTGGGCCCATCTGCTAAGTTATTGTCTTAATTTAATTTCACAAAGGCACATAAACATGATTTCAAACAAGGCAAACAGTATAACGGATCTGATTAGGGGATTACTGCTTTGAAGAATACAAATGTTCATCATATATCTGTTTTCATAAAACAATATTTTATTTAATATCTTTTCACTTCATATATTAATATCATAATAGTAAGAAGGGAAATGTGAATTCGAAAAATTCTACTCTGTGCAGGGACAATATGGATCATTGGAAACTGGGCAATGGAAAGGGAGTTATCGCTTCATTGAAAAGCAAATTTTTAAAAGAGAAAGATACACAATATTGCTATTATTACTGGTACAAATAACACTATATTAATACACTGGCAATATTTATAATACCTCATAAGATTTATTAGTGTTGTTTTATTAATCCTAAGAAAATAGGTAGGTATCATTTAGGGAGAACAAAACAAGGAGAAAGAATTGCACACCTTGAGATTTAAAGGTAGCAAACTCTTGGTTGAAAGTCAACAAGGGGGAGTAGAAGCAGGGACCGTATTGAACTCTCCCCATCCCCCAAAGCCCTCGAAATACCTGTAAAAGATGACCTTAAATAAATTCTAGAGCAGCAGAAGCCACAAAATGACAGAGTGAAGCAGATTTCTAGCCCAACACAATCTGGAAGGCCGAACAGGAAGGATCTATCGCACCAGGCTCGGCAGAGCGGTGCAGTACACCATGGGCCTCACAGGCACCAACTGAACTGGAGCAGGCCTCAGGGCACTGAATCACTGGCAGCTGCAGAGGTTTCAAGACTTAACCCACAAATGCCAAAGAGAGCTTTGAAGATCAACAGGAAACCTCTCACCTGGCTGAGAGGGGAGTGTAGTCTGGCCCTAGCCTCAGCCCCAGGGCCGCAGCAGCTAGTGCCACAGTTGCAGCTGCTTCTGGACCTTTTGGCCTATAGACAGTGGGAGAATCAAGCAGTAGTCCTTGGTGTTGGTCCTGGGGTGAGGAGGACCACTGGTATGGTGGAGCTTGTGGTGGCTGTAGAGAGGGAACCCTCCTTACAATTCCAATGCAGAAAGGAGTGCTTGTGGCTGCTCACAGACCAGAGCACAGGCCAGGAGAGGAGTGGACATCTGCCCTTTGATCTTACCGCTTTGGAGGAACTGAAAATTTACAGGTGCCTAGAAATATGTCTGAAGACAGGTGCACAAACCCCTAAAACTTGGGGCAGTACATCCTCCACTTAACAAAGACCTCAGGGGTCAAGTAACTGGCTAGGAATATGAGCAAATGGGGTGGGGGGGGGGGAATAAGACTATAGAAGGTTATTTTCTTGGTGAAAAGGTATTTTCTTATGTCCTTAGTGACAAGGAGGAAGATCAAGGCATGCAGCCAGAGAAAGACAAAAAAGTCAAGGCTCCTACATCCAAAGCCTCCAAGAAAAAATATGAAATGGTCTCAGGGCATAGAAGAACTCAAAAAGGATTTTGAAAATCAAGTAAGAGAAGTAGAGGAAAAATTGGGAAGAGAATTGAGAGCAACGCAAGAAAATCATGAAAAACGAGTCAACAGCTTGCTGAAGGATACCCCCAAAAATGCTAAAGAAAATAACACCTTTAAAAATAGACTAACCCAAAATGCAAAAGACATACAAAAAGCCAGTGAGGAGAAGAATGTCTCACAAAGCAGAATTGGCCAAATAGAAAAGGAGGTCCAAAAACTCACTGAAGAAAGTAATTACTTAAAAATTAGAATGGAGCAAATGGAAGCTAATGACTTTATGAGAAATCAAGAAATTCTAAAACAAAACCAAAAGAATGAAAAAATAGAAGACGATGTGAAATATCTCATTGGAAAAAGAACTGACTTGAGAAATAGATCCAGGAGAGATAATCTAAAAATTATTGGACTACCTGAAAACCATGATCAAAAAAAGAGCCTACACATCATCTCTCAAGAAATTTTCAAGGAAAACTTCTCTGATATTCTAGAACCAGAGGGTAAAATTGAAATGGAAAGAATCCACCAATTACCTCCTGAAAGAGTTCCCAAAAGAAAAATTTCTAGGAATATTGTAGCCAAATTCCAGAGTTCCCAGGTCAAGGAGAAAATATTACAAGCAGTCAGAAAGAAACAATTCCAGTACTGTAGAAAAGCAATCAGGATAATACAAGATTTAGCAGCTTCTACATTAAAAGATTGAAGGACTTGGAATATGATATGCCAGAGGTCAAAAGAGATAGGATTGAAACCAAGAATCACCTACCCAGCAAAACTGAGTATAACATTTCAACAGAAAAAAAATTGAATTTCAATGAAATAGAGGACTTCCAAGCATTCTTGTTGAAAAGACGAGAGCTGAATAGAAAATCTGATTTTCAAATACAAGAATCAAGAGAAACATGAAGAGGTAAACAGGAAAGAGAAGCCATAAAGGACTTATTAAAGTTGAACCATCTACATTCCTACATGGAAAGGTGATATTTGTAACACAAGAGACCTTTCTCAGTACTAGGGTAGTTAGAGGAATATATATATATATATATATATATATATATGTGTGTGTGTGTGTGTGTGTGTGTGTGTGTGTGTGTGTGTGTATGTGTGTATGTATATGGATACATATGTGTGTGTATATAGACAGAGGGCACAGGGTAAGCTGAATATGAAGGGATAATACCTAAAAAATAAAATTAGGTGTTGCGAGGAATGTACTGGGAGAAAGAGAAAGGGAGAGATAGAATGTAGTAAATCATCTCCCATAAAAGAGGCAAGAAAGAGCTTTTACAAAGGAGGGGAAGAGGAAGAAGGTGAGAGGGAATAAGTGAGCTTTACTCTCATTGGATCATATTTAAGGAGGCAATAATATACACACTCGATTGGTTATGGAAATCTGTCTTACCCTACAGGAAAGCAGGAGGGAAGGGGATAAAAGAGGAGAGGTAATAAAAGGGACGACAGATTGGGGAAAGGGGTAATCAGAAGCAAACACTTTTGTGGATGGATAGGTCAAAGGAGAGAACAGAATAAATGGAGAGTGGGACAGGATAGAGGGAAATGTAGTTAGTTTTTCACAAAGTGACTGTTATGGAAGTGTTTTACATGACTACATATGTATAACTTATATCTAATTGCTTGCCTTCTCAATGAGGTGGGTGGAGAGGGAGGAAAGGAGAGAATGTGGAACTCAAGGCTTTAAAAATGAACGTTAAAAATTGTTTTTACATGCAACTGGGAAATAAGATCACAGACAATGGGGTATGGAAATCTATCTTGGCCTACAGGAAAATAGAAGGGAAGGGGATAAGAGAAGGTGGTGGGGTGAGGTAATAGAAGGGATGGCAGATTGAAGGAAGGGGGAATCAAAATACACACAGTCCTGGGGTGGGAGAAGGGGAGAGATGGAGAAATAAATTGGATTTCAGAATCTTGTGGAAGTGAATGTTTAAAACTGAAAATAAATAAATTTATTTAAAAAAAGAAATTAGAAAGTCAACAAGGCCTGGTAATTTGAATGCTAGGCTTAGAGTCAAGAATATCTGAATTCAAATTCTCCTCTTTGTGTGATTTTAGGCAAATCACTTAACATCTCAGAACCTTCATCAATGAAGACTATAAACTACAAATTAATTTTGACCTCCAAATACAGGGAGTTTCCTTTTATGGAAGCAACTTTTTGAAAATCACAGAGAGAGTTGGTGACTGGCATGTAGTGTGGATCTGGTTCTTCCCTTTCCCCCAGGGAAGCTTTAGTAGGAGCTGGAGATAGGGACAAACCAAATTGAGTCATTCACAGGTTCATGAATGAAATTCCAATCGAATTCCAATTCCAATGAATCGAAATCCTAGGTCAGTGGACCTGAGGATGTGGTCAGTCAGTCTGGACCATCTACAAGGAGTAGGATAGAAAAGAGGGAGGAGGGTACAAGTCAATGTTTTCTATAAGGAGAGATATAGAAAAAATAGCTGATGGAGAGCCTTATATATTCCCTACCTGGGAGAGTTTAGGAATATCTTAAGTGTAACATAATCCTGATTTAATTCTAGTGATCTCTATGAGATCAGAAAAGATTAGAAAAGGTTAAACCAAAGAAATGTGAGTCATCTGAAATTCTAATGGTCTGACTGGTGTTAGTGTGTTTGTGTGTGTGAGAGTCGTTAAAGACTTGGTAATAGTTATTATCTTTACTCTGATTTAGGGAATTCCCCAACAACCTGTCAGTACTTAGTATAGTTCTTTGGGTTGAAATTTCTGTGAGAGTTAACTTTTGCATTTCATTCACTATTCTCATACCTCCCAGGAACACCTTTGTAAGATCCCTGCATGGTTCCCAACAGCCATACCTCACCATGAAAGACAGAGAGGAAATGTACAGATGCTTGTGAAACCATGCACTCAATAGGACTCCTAGGAAGTTGAACAAAATGGAGCATGACCTAGAAATAGGTTTGATTCTGGAAATCTGACTCTCTCCATCATGATTCAGCATTTCACAGTTGCATACACAGCAGACTTACACCAGGGTAAGGGTCAGCGTGATACATAAGAAATTCCTGGGGGGGATTTTTTTTTCATTTTCAGTTATTGCCCAAGTTGCTTTATGTAAATATCCACAGTTAGAAATCAGCAAGCCCTAAGCATTATGATGTTTATTTCAAGTACTTTCCTTGATAATTCAGGACTATATCTTGTAATTACATAGATTTTTTGAGATTAAAAAAAATTCTCATTAAAAAGACTCATTTAGTGAAAGTCGTTTCTTTTGTATCTTTGACTATGCATTCACATTCTTCACTACTTGCTCCTTTTATCAGTGTTGTTATCCCTGTGTTTGATAGTAGAACTTACAAAAAGAAAACTCTTCTGGCTTGTTTGTTTGGTCCAGATTTCAGATGTCATTGGCATAGAGAAATCCCACAAAGGAAACTCCTTCCACCAGTGCAGATTGGCACCTGTTCTGCAAGTTACAGTCTTGTAGTCTCCTGGGCACTGAGAACCTAAGTGGCCTACCCAAGGCCATAGAACCAGTGAGTGTCAGAGACAGCACTTGAACCCAGATTTCCTGACTTCAGCATTAGCTCTTTATTTTCTATGGGACTTTGTCTCTTCTGGTTACTTCTATAAACTGAATAATTAATAAATGTGTGGTGCATTTGTAAATCTCATATTTTCTAATATATCTTTGATAAAGTAAGGTTGTTTATGAAATTTTCCTCATTCTCATCCCTCTCAACCGTAATGTCACTCAATCCTTCTGCTGCACCCTCTGGAATGCTTGTTTCATAGGTAAAAAAAAAATCTTTTCACCTTAAATATTTTCCTCTCCAACTCCTTCCATCTTCTATCTCTTACTGAAACCTGGCTTCCCCTAATGACACAGACTTCCCAGCCACCCTTCCCAGGACTGGCTGTACCTTCACTCATTCTCCTCAGCTCGCTGTTCCCCATGACGACTTCCAGATTTTCCTCTTCCTCCAACACTCAGTAACCTTTCCTCCCTTGAGGTTCATGCTATTCATATCTACCACCCATTCAAAGTCCTAGTAGCTGCTATCTGCAGACTCCCAGGTTACTCCCCTTCTTTCCTCAATGAATTAAATACCTAGCTCACAGTTTTTCTCACCTACCTAACTCCTCTCATCATACTGGGTGAGTTCAAAATTCATATTGATTCTCCCTCAAATTCCCTAACCACTCAGATCTTCAACCTACTCACCTCCCATGAGCTACTCCTCCAACCTACAGCAGCCACACACAAAAAAAGATCCTGCCTTTGATCGTTTCATCACCCAAAAATGTATCACCTCTATGTTCAAGATTTTTGAAATCCCTTTATCTAATCATAATATGTTGCCTCTTTACCTCTCTCCCTACCTTCCCTTGCAAAACTCTACTATCCATTTACACAGTGACTTCCAATCTCTTGACCTCTCAATTCTCTCCCAGGCCATTTCCCTTCTCTTCTCCCTATTCTTGCTGAACCAATTCACCTCTACACTATTCTCTTCTCTTAAATACCTAGACCCATTTTCATAGTGCTGATTATATTCAGCCAAGCCCCAGCCTTGTATAATTTCTACCATTCAATGCCTTTGTTCCCACACATATGCTACAGAATGAAGGTGGAGAAAAATTCTGACTGGGTCCACTACAAATTTGTGTTACAGAACCACAACTGCTGCTACACAATCCTTCTATACCTCCCTTATCAACTCACTATCCCCCTCTCCACAGTCACCCTTCCAAACTTTTTTCAGCCCTCCTCAAATCTCCTATATCTTCCTCTCCCCCTATCCCACCCTCAGCTGAGACCTTTGCCTCACATTTTACAGAAAAAAAGAAGCCATTTGCCATGAGCTCCCCTCTTCTTCCTTCTTCCTCATATCTTTCACTCAGATGTCTTCTCCTCCTTCACTCCTGTCTCACATGATGAAGTGGCCTTACCTCTTACCAAGGCTAACCCCTCTACTTGTTCAAGTCATCTTGTTCTATCTTGTTTCCTCCAATAGATTGCCCTTTCTGTCATCCCCACTCTTTCCTTTATTTTCAATCTGTCCCTGTCTACTGGCACATTTCTTAAAGTCCTAAGCATGCCTATGTCACTCGATCCTTCAATCTCTTCTATTGTCCTATATATCTTTATAGCTAAATTCCTCAAAAAGAACATCTACAATAGGTGCCTCCACTTTCCCTCTTTTCACTCTCTTCTTAACCTTTTATGATCTTGCTTCTCATCATTTCACTGAAATTGCTCTCTCCAAAGTTACAAATGATCTTTCCGTTGCCAAATACAATGGCCTTTTTTTTTCTCTTTGACCTCTCTGCAGCCTTTGACACTGCTGATCACTCTTTTTTTATACTTTCTTCTCTCTAGGTTTTTGGGGCACCATTTGCTCCTGGTTCTCCTTCTATCTGACCGATCTTTGTCTCCTTTGCTGGCTCCTCTTCCAGATCATTCCCTCTAACTGTAGGTGTCCCTCAGGATTCTGTCCTGGGTCTTCATCTTTCTCTTTACTACTTTACTTGGTAATCTCATCACCAACTTGGATTTAATTACCATCTCTAAACTGATGATGCTCAAATTGATCTATCCTGCTCCAGACTCTCTTCTGACTGCCAATCTTGTATTTCCAAACGCCTTTTAGACATTTTGAACTGTATATCCAGTGGAAATCTTAAGCTCAATATGTCCAAAACAGAACTCATTATCCTTCCCCCTAAAGTGTCCCACCTCCTACCTTCCTAATTTACTATAGAAAGCAATAACATCATTCCATTTCTTCAGGCTCACAAAAGAGCAGTTATCCTGGATTCCTCACCATTTTTTGTGCCCCATAGCCAATCCGTGGCCAAGGATTATTGATTTCACCTTTGCATCATCTCTTGAATACTCTCCCCTCTCTCCTTGGACACTGCTACCACTTTAGTACAGGCCTTCATCACTTCACACATGGATTATTGCAATAGCATACTGGTGGGTTTGCTGCCTCAAGTCTCTCCCCACTCCATTTCATCCTCCATTCTATGCTAAAGTGATTTTCCTAAAGTGCATGTCCAATCATGTCACCTCCCTACTCCATAAACTTTAGGTCACTTCTTATTATGTTCAGGAGCAAATACAAAATGCTTTGTTTGGCATTAAAAACCCTTCATATCTAATTCCCTTCCTACTTTTCTAGTCTTCTCAGACCTTACCCACCAACATTTACTCTTTGATCCAGTGACACTGGCCTTCTGACTGTTCTATGAACAAGATACTCCATCTCTCTGTTCAGGGCATTTCTGTCTCTCCACAATTTCCTGGCATACTCCCCCCCCTCCTCCTCACTGACTACTGACCTCCTTAGCTTCCTTTAAGTCCCAGTTAAAATCTCACCTTCTGTAGGAATCCTTTCCTTAAACCTTTTTAATTCCATTGCCTTCCCTTTATTAATTATCTTCTATTTATCCTGTACACAGCTTGCTTTTTATATATTTGTTTACATGTCCCTAACACCTTCTCATTAGACTATAAACTCTTTGAAGACAGGATTTTTGCCTCTTTTTGTGTCACCAGCTCTTAGCACAGTGCTGGCACATATTGCTGTTTTTGTTGGGTCATTTCACTCTTGTCCAACTCTTCCTGACCTCATTTGGGGTTTTCTTGGCAAAGATACTAGAGTGGTTTACCATTTCCTTCTCCAGCTTGTTTTACAGATGAGGGACTAAAGATCCCCATGATTTACCCAGGGTCACACAGCCAGTAAGTGACTGAAGCCAGATTTAAACACAAGTCTTCCTGACTTCAAGCCTGGTGCTTTCCAACATAGCTGCCCACTGGTATATAGTAGGCATTTAACAAATGTTTATTGATTGAGGTCATTGATTATCAGTATACAAAAGCCAAAACTAGAACCAAGTTAACTTTTTTTTCTTTGCAATTTATTCACGTAAGAAAGAGGTCAATTACAAGAAACATGCAGATGTTACAGACTCTGAGTAAAAATAGTCCCTTGAAGGTTATTTGATGAGGATTTAGACCAATCTCTTCTACCCTCTCTGTTTACAAGTGAATGCTATGGTGACGGCTTATACTTATGTAGTGTATCTCAGTTATAAAGTATTTTGGAGGGGGAGGGGGAAGAGGTGTGTATGCAGTCCTGTGATTTCAATAATTTGTAGAATTCTTGCTATGGAAAACTACTTAGCAATTAATTCATAGTCAGAGAGTTGTCTGGGTCACTGAAGGGATATGACTTGCCTTTGATGTCACAGTTTATTATATCGAAGGCAGAACTCAAACTCAACTCTTTTTAATACCAAGTCTGGTTCTCCATCCACTCAGCCAAATAGCTTTCCATATAGTATTCAATGATGTTATGCAGCACAGTGGATACAGTACTGCACTTGGAGTCAGGAAGACCTGAGTTCCAATCCCACCTCAGGTATTCATTACCTGTGTTCTCTGCCTCAGTTTCCTCATCTATATGGGGATGATTATAATACCCACTTCACAGGATTGTTGTGGTGATCTGTGAGTTAATATACATAAAATACTCGGCAAACCTTAAAGTGTTATCTAAATGTTAGTTGTTATTATTATTGTCTCATTTTCACTTCATAACAGTATTGTAAGGAGTTTGTGCAAATATTCTCTTCATTTTACAGAAGAAGAAGCAGAGGTTGAGGGAAATTAAGGTCATCCTGTTAGGAAGTGATAAAAGGGTGATTCAAATCCAAGTCTTTGGACTCAAGTTACTATACTATGGCATCTGGTACTCAGAATGCTGATCCTTGACCATCAGATGAAGATTCAATTCTACACAATATTGTATTAATTCTTTTGAAAAATATTTGCATTAATAAGTCAAAAAATGAAATTTTGTCTTTAACCTTCAATTTGGTAGCAAATAAAAGTCACTGGGAACTTCTGTTTACTACCTGTTCCAATTAATTGGGGATTTTCAACTGATGAGAAAGAAATGTCACACACCTATGAAGTATGGCTGATCTCTCTGATTACAGGGATTCCCAGAAACCTTAACTATTCCCCGTGTGTAGCGTTAATGTGATTAAAGATCTTCTAAAGGCCCCATTCAATAAGACCTTTACTTACACCCCTTACTTACTAGGTGCAAGGCCCCAGGCCCACACCCTTTTGCTAGTTAGGTCATAAGAAGTATGAAATCCTCAGGGCCCTAAAGAGAGGTGCTAAGACCAGAGCCAATTGCATGTGTGCTAAGTTCTAGCCAAGCTAATGGGCATGAATTTAGCCAATCAGAGACCAGAGTTCTAGCCAATCATATGTTGGCTAGGACTGTATATAAAGAGAACCCAGAACTGAGAGCAGCAGAAGTGAGAAGCAAGTATCAAGAAGACATGGCAGCAGACATTGAGAGACAGCCAGTAGCAAGAGAGACTGCAGAGCGTAGAGTAGAGAATCCAGGAGACCGCAAGGACTCTGAAAACTGCAAGGGCTTTCAGAACTGCAGGGGGGGCGGAGCCAAGATGGCAGCCGGGAAGCAGTGACTGGCATGAGCTCCCCACCAAGTCCCTCCAAAAACCCATAAAAAATGGCTCTGAACCAATTCTAGAGCTGCAGAACCCACAAAGTGGCAGAGGGAAGCAGGGCTCCAGCCCAGGACAGCCTGGATGGTCTCTGGGTAAGGTCTGTCCCACACGGAGCTCCCAGCTGCCAGCTGAGGGGAGCGGAGCTGAGCCCAGCACGCACAGCTGGAACAGACCAGACGCGAACCTACCAGACCAGGAGATGAGCGGAGAGTGCCCTGGCATCCTGAATTACTGAGCTGTGGCATCCACCAGACCTCTCAACCCACAAAGAGCAAAGACATCAGAGAAGGTTAGTGGGAAAAGCTGCGTGACTGAGTTTGTGGTTCAGCCACTGCCCCTGGGGCAGTGGAGGTGGGGCAGCTTTAGAACTAAGGCTGCAGTTGCTTCTGGCCCCAGGCCCAACTGGTGGGAGGAATTAAGTGGCTGATCAGAGCAGGAGTGAAGAGCCTGCTGAAGATTTAAGCCCAGTCCGGGTAGGGGGTTCTTGGGGAAGGAGGAGTGCTGGTGAGGCAGCGCATCCGCCCAAGCATGGAACATAGTACTCTTTAGTCTATAAG
>CM053622.1:123531543-123559443 GCA_028646595.1 Phalanger gymnotis | reverse complement strand
TACCCAGCAAAACTGAGTATCATGCTCCAAGGCAAAATATGGATTTTCAATAAAATAGAGGACTTTCAAGCTTTCTCAGTGAAAAGACCAGAGCTGAATAGAAAATTTGACTTTCAAACACAAGAATCAAGAGAAGCATGAAAAGGTAATCAAGAAAAAGAACAAGAAAAAGAAATTGCAAGGGACTTACTAAAGTTGACCTGTTTTGTTTACATTCCTACAGGGAAAGATGATGTGTATGATTCATGAGACCTCAATATTTGGGTAGCTAAAGGGAACATGCATGTGTGTATATGTATGTGTATATGTGTATATTTTATGGAGGTGTATGTGTATATGTATATGTTTATGTGTGTGTATGTATATACATACATATATGTGTGTATGTATATATATATGCATATATATATATATATATACAGAGAGAGAGTGGGCATAGGATGAGCTGAAGATGAATAAGGGATGAGAGAGGAATATATTGAGAGGAGATAGGAAGAGATAGAATGGGGTACATTATCTCGCATAAAAGTGGCAAGAAAAAGCAGTTCTGTAGGAAGAGAAGAGAAGGCAGGTGAAGGGGAATGAGTGAATGTTGCCCTCATCAGATGTGACCTGAAGAGTGAATACCATACATACTCAGTTGTGTATCTCACCCCACAGGAAAGGAGGAAGAAGATAAAAAAGGGGGGATGATGGAAGGGAGGGCAGATGGGGATGAAGATAATAAAAAACAAACACTTTCGAAAAGAGACAGGATCAAGGGAGAAAATTCAATAAAGGGGGATAGGTTAGGAAGAAGCAAAATATAGTTAGTCTTTTACAACATGAGTATTGTGGAAGGGTTATACATAATGATACGCATGTTGCCCATGTTGAATTGCTTGACTTCTTAGGGAGGGTGGATGGGAAGGGAAGAGGGGAGAGAATTTGGAACTCAAGGTTTTAAAAAAATAGATGTTCAAAAGTAAAAAAAAAAAAGAATGTTACAATGCTGGGAGTTTCCAAGTGCTAATGAAATCACAGAACCTTCAAGTACTGGTATAGTAAATCATTTAGTGTTGGCGTGATTTGAAACTGTTAAAGGGTGTGAGATTAGTTTTTCATTAAGATGAGAGGGTTTTTGCTGGAAAGATTTACATGAACCAATGCAGAGTGATGTGAGCAGAACCAGAAGAACAGTGTACGCAGTAACAGCAATATTGTACAACAAATAGTTGTGAATGACTTAGCTATTCTCAGTGATACAATGATCTAAGACAATTCCAAAGGATTCATGATGAAAATTGCTATCTGTCTCCAGAGAAAGAACTGATAGCATCTGAATACAGACTAAAGCATACTAAAAAAAAAAAAAAGAACTGCAGGAGAGGATGTAGGCAAGCAGACAGAGGATTTGTGAGTGATTGTTTATGGTTAGGCCCTAGCAGAGGGGAAGCTTACAGGATGACTTGGTTCCTTGCTATAATGCTGCGTTATAATTTCCTTGTTGCTACATTAAGGTGGGCTTACTGGTTTTGGAATATAATTACTGCTATATGAAATTGGAATCATGGGTCTTGGGACTGGATGCTCTGGTGTCTAAATAAATGTTATACTTCCTCTGCCTTCTACCTAGAGAGTTTTTCATACTTAGTGATTCTGAACCGTATAGGCATGTTTGTGGTCATCCTCAAGTTCATGAATCTTCCCTTACTGATACTCTGTGAAATATAGACCATTAACACTCAGTATGAGGATGAATGAAAGAATTTATACAAAATGTAACCATTTGCCAATCAAGTTTGGTTCTGGAATTATTACAATCAAAAGTGGGTTAAAAGTAAAGTCATTCTAGATTTAAAAAAAGAAACACTACTTTTCACCACAAGTTTGCAGTGGTTTAAGATGTGCATAGACTTGTTCACAAAAATGCACGCAATGAAAGTGTGTTTGAAAGCAGTAGCAGTATGTTTACTGTTACAAAAAAAATACAGTTCTTAATCCTCTTATTGGAACCTAATTGTAAAAACATTGATCTTTTGATGGCAACTCTGAATCTTCTTTCTTCCCACCCCCACCCAAAAAGCATAGAACTAAGTAAGTCTGAGATTTGCATAATCCTTAATCATTTTTGCAGGTAACTGTTACAGGTACCCATTTTAGGGGAGATCATCCAATTCTATGAGAACATCCAGTCTGATGAGAGAAATGCTATTGAAATTCCACACATTATGTATAAACTGCACAATGGCATCATAATTCATCAGAAATACATTTAAAAAATCATTTGGCTCTCCCTCTAGCCAGAGGCTTTGAAAGGTAACATCATTCAGCATCATTAGAATAGACGAAAGGAGAACAAATCCCTGCCAGTGGTGCTTATGGACCTTTGGAAACCCTTGCCCAATCCCCCAAAGTACTTGAGGGATAAGTTACCTTCTCCATTTGGAAGCATTGCTGGTGGCAGTGAGATGTACCTGTGCTATCCCTTTTCTGTCATTAAGGAAGTCAGTTTTGTTATCTCGGGAGCCTACATCTTTCTTTAGAACCTGCAAACCATGTGTTCTAAGAGTCCGGCATCTTCCAAGTTTGATATTGTCCAGCCATCTGGACAAATGGATGTCTCTAACTATATGATCTCAGTCAGTAATTTAATTTGCTTTACTGCACTTACGTATAATACACGCTACCTACCTAATATATGAAGATATTACAATGATTGTTGAAATGGCACTCAGCCTTCTTAAACTCCTTGTGAGTGAGACTCAAAGTTACATAAAAATACATCATTTGGTGATTTTTAAATGCATTGATACTTCTGGAGCTTGGCAATCTGACCACTCCATTCCCTCCAAGGATGCAGAGCGCAAAGTATTCATGCCTGCCCAACCTATATGAGTTTTGGTCATGTCTTTCTGTAAATATTCCAAAGATCCACCCCAAATTACACTCAATTCTTTGGCACTGCATGGATATCAATGAAATAAATGGACTATTGGCTTTCTAATCTTTGTTCTTGCTATACAACCAGCAAAGTGACATATAAATTCTTTTTAAAAGTTTATCGTGTGATCAACTGTGAATGACTTGGCCCTTCTCAGCAATACAATAATCTAAGATAATTCTGAAGGACTTGTGATGAAAAAATACTATCTCCAGAAAAAGAACTGATGGAGTCTGAATGCAAATCAAAGCATTTTTTTAACTTCATTTCTTGTTTTGTTTTTGTCTATCTTTTCTTTCACAACATGACTGATAAAGAAATACATTTTGCATGACTACATATGTATAACATATCAAATTGCTTGCCTTCTCAATGAGAGGAGACAGGAGAGAGGGAGAGAGAGAATCTGGAACTCAAAATTTTAAAAAATGAATGCTAAAAAGTATTTTCACATGTAATTAGAAAAATAAAATATTAAATAAAAAAGAGGAAAAAATAAAAAAGTTTGTCATGGTAACCCATGTGTTTTTTTAAAATTTTAAATATATTTAATAACTATAAAATTAAATTAAATATATTTAATAATTACTATTAATTTAAACATAACTTACCAGTATTTCAAAATATTCATATTTGTTCTGAGGAAGCTACAATAGAAAGGCTGATAATTAACAATAATAATATTAACAGCATGAGTGATAGTATAAATCATTACTTAGATTAGTGGCATCATAAATAGAAATGGGCACCACTGAACCATATGTAGGAATCTCTGCAGGCCACATATTGACTTAGAAAACCACATATTAATATTATCTATGTTCTATTATATTTTTATTCATTTTGTTAAATATTTCCCAGTTACATTTTCATCTGGTTAGGGCAACAGAGTGTTGCCAGTCACAATTCAGCCAGTGGGCTCTGTGTTTGACACAGGTAACACTTTGGGTCTAACAAAGGACTATCACCTCATCTGATCTTCACAACACAGTGAGATAGGTGCTATCATTGTCCCTGTTTAACAGATGAGGAAAATGAGGCTTAGAGATAAAGCAAAATTCCTGCTTAGGTTCTACTGACTCCCAATCCAGCACTATATTCGCTAAACTAAGGCGTGTGCAAATGACTTGCTAAGCATTTCACATCAAGTTAAGTGTCAGTATGAAACCTTCCATCTGATATCTTCTTACTAAAAGATAAATAGTTCTTTTTTGCATAATGCCATGCTAACTTTTAGAATTGGTATTTCAGAAATATCCAGCATAATTTGATGAAATACCTTATTCCTGGTTGTCTTTCCAAATTCTTCTTTATTTATCTCTTAGGCAATAGTTATTGTGGTAAAGTATATCTCCATCCTCTTACCTGTTCAAAGGCGTCTATATGTATGTGCGCATTTATTTGTTTGAGCCTGACAATTATACAAGAATCTAACAGTATATGCCCAACTATTTTCCTTATGGCCTAAAGGTGCCTTTCATGCCCTTCTATTTTGCATCTTCCCTTTACCCTGAACCAATCCAGAGGTTCATTCAGTGAAATAAAATTGCATTACAATTATTTCTACTTAGAGAAATATGACAGCTAGAATTTTTATGTTAATTAATCTTTGGTTTTTTTATTATTGTGTGACTGCCGACCGTAAATTTCTTTGCAATCCAGCTTTAGTGCACTCTATAAATTATTTTAGTTTATTCCAGCTCTTCACTTGATTTGCAAATCGTTAACTTTGCACAGATCCTCCCATTTTCCCTCAGACCTAGTCAGCACTGTCAGTGCTCCTGGGAGCGTGTGAAGTATATCCAAGAATCATCGTGGTCACTAGGATCAACCATGACCCCCTGAGCCCATGGTCCAATGATATCTTTTCACCAGGCGAGATTTTCTGAACATAAATGAGCAAGCATTAAACATGAAAAACATTAATATCTGAACACAGGGCCATTTTCTGAGGATAAAACCTAAATGGACAAGAAGGTCACTGCTATTCTTTTTGCATATCCCAGAGCCAAATGGGGAAGTTACTGCTTCCTCACCTGCATACCCAGTTAAACACCATCTGTTTCCTGTTTTAACGCGATATCTGGCATAGTTTTTCCAAAACCTTTCACATCAGTAAGCACAATCCTAATAGACAGTTAATATAAATTAAAAATCATGGTTTCACTAAAACTGAGTTCTAGTATTTTTTTTTCATTTTCTGAAATAGGTAACACTACACTGGCTGCTCCTAGCCCACTCCAGTAGCATGAAATGCTCCCAGATTAATACAAGTTATTTAGAATATATTTTCTCCATGCTGATATTTAGGCTCTGGTTGGTAGGCAGTGCAAAAGCACATCATTCTAACTGGAAAATTGAAATAAAATTTGGAGCAAGAGACTGTTTCCCACATCATCTTGCTAATGATCTTTAATAGGAATCATAGATTTAGTGCTAGAAAAGACTTTAGAGGTCATATAGTACAACCACCCAATTTTACACATGGAGAAATAGAGGCCTAGAGTGGTTAAGTGACTTGCCCAAGGTCATAGTGAAGTTAGTGTCAGTGATGGGGTTTGAACTTAGATCTTCTGACATTCAAAACAGTGTTCTTTAAATTGTACTAGACGGCTTATTTAGTTTGTATTTGAAATCTAATTTTAATGAGACTTGGGCCCATTTGAACATTTCATTTCTACTTTCTATTCTAACTTTCTGGGTGCTGATGGGAGTCCTGTCACATAGAACGATTGAAAGAAAAACTCTTGTGTAATTTGTGCCTCAGACTCCCAAGGAAGTTTAAATGTCAATTCTGATTTCCTTTAGGAAATAGCCCCAAGTTCCATAAATGAAAAATAAGGGAGTCACTTTGGAGGATGCTGTATCCTTCAGAATTGTGTATCCTTTATGCAAGAAAAAATACATGCTACAGATATCATTTACCCTCATTGGCCAAAATAAGAGGCTAATTGACCGAACGTAAATGAGAGAGAATTAGCCATTGGCTAGAAAGATTTAAAGATGGAGAGGACGTCAGGGTCATAACAATAATAACTAACATTTAAATAGACTTTTAACAAATTACCTCATGTGTTCCTCACAGCAACCCTGTGCGATACCCCATGACAGGCATTTCTTGTCCTCATTTGACAGATGAGAAAAATTGAGGATGAGAGACTTTAAGTGATTTGTCCACAGTCACACAGTTAAGGTTTTAAGTTTCTCTGACTCCACAACTGGGACTCTTCATTATGCCCCATGATACCCAATCTAGTCCAACTCTCTTATTTTACATATGAGGAAACCAAAGCTCAGAGATGTTGTTATTGAATTCCAGAATCTCAGAGTCAGAAGAGGTCTAAGAGGTCATCTACTTCAGAGCACATAGTAAACACTTATTAAATGCTAGTTGACTCTCTGGCTAACACAAGAGTCAGCATTTGTACCCAGGCCTTCTTATTCCAAATACATCGTTCTTTCTATCCTTGGTGCACCGAGTTCTTATAACTCTTGCTCACATAGTGTTCCTTTCCAGGGGAGTAGTGGCCATTGGCACCCAACTATTCAAATAACTTGTTTCTGGCTTTCCTTCCTTTATAGACTCGGCTATTTAAATATTCTAATTGGATTTCTTTTTTAGCATCTTATTCTAAGAAATACCTGTACCTTAAGAGTATAATTTTATTTGCTCCTGAACCAATCATTCTAGTGTTTCAGAAATCAAATTGTTTATCAGGGCTGAAACCTGATAATAATTGAAGAGAGGAAACAATCAAGGCATCAGAATGTCCAAGATGTGGTAGAAGGAAATGTTAACTACAATAGACCGGCAGAAGAGGATTGAAAGGTGATGGAAAAAGGAAGAAAGTTTTCAGTCAACTTTCTAGTAAAAAGAGTACTTCAGACCCTTAAAAGTGTGTGATTTAGACTATAACTTGAGGTGATTCTTAGCTATCAGAATGCAGATTATCTCCTTCAGGGATTTCCTGCAGCAAAGTTTTAATTCCAGGCTATATTTTCCTTCCCTGCTCCTCAGCTTGGTTCTGGGCAGCCTCCCCTCCTTTCCTCCTTTTCCATCAGTCAATGTGTGCTCAGGGAATGGAAACTAATTTTAATATGCACCTAAGTGAAGCATCATTGGGAAGGTAAATCAGCTGAAAAAAAAAGCCCACAAACAATCCACAAAAAATATGATGTCTATGAAGCTAAATGGGAAAGAAGTTTGGATTATCCATGTTACTATTACCTTCCATTGGTGTAAATAATCTAGTCTTGATCATATATTTATTTCTAAAATAATAAAAGCTATGCTATCTTACATGGGTATAGCACTTTTTAACGTGAAAGTGAAATGAATACACTACACTTTCACCATTTGCTGCATTCCTCAGCACATTCACCTTGGGCAGGACTGGCAATCTTATTCCTGTTCTACAAACAAGTAAAGAGGAGACACACACACACACACACACGGGGATGGGGGGGAGAAAGCGAGAGAGAGAGCGAGAGAGAGACAGAGACAGAGAGAGACAGAGACAGAGAGAGAGAGAGAGACAGAGAGAGAGAGACAGAGACAGAGAGAGACAGAGAGAGACAGAGAGACAGAGACAGAGAGAGGCAGAGAGAGAGAGACAGAGAGAGAAATAGAGAGAGAGCCTTCAGTGACTTTCCTAAAGTGATATAGCAATGACAAAGAAAGAACAAGAACCCAGATCTATACTCTAAAGTCATAGCTCCTTCCATTGAAACATTTATCTCCTATGTTTTATCAGTCAAATGTCCAAATCGTTGCTTCACTCCTACACTGCACTCCATAAACATTTTGGAGGTCTAACAATGTGCAAGGCCCTGTATTTGGGGCTGTTCAGTGCTCCACTATGGGCTATGGAGTACTACCAGTAACCTCAGCTCCACTAACCATTCAATTTAGGTATAAATAATCTACTCTTTTCACCAAAACATCACATACCTCTTCACCATATCTATGCCTCCAAATTAAAAGACAAAACCACTATAAGGCACCTAGGTGCCACAGGGGATAGAGTGGCAGGTCTGGAGTCAAGAGGCTTCATCTTTCTGAGTTCAAATCTGGCCTCAGACATTTATTAGCTGTGTGACCTTGGGCAAGTCACTTAACCCTGCTTGCCTCAGTTTCCTCATCTGTAAAATGAGCTGGAGAGAGAAATGGCAAACCACTCCAGTATCTTTGCCAAGAAAACCCCCAATGGAGTCACAGAGTTAGATATGACTAAAATATGACCAAACACTATTAACAATTATAATACAGCTTGAATTATGGTATTGGTAAAGACACCTCTTTCCTACTTTTTTTCATTATTTCACTTTAGATATTTGATATTTTGTTCTCAAGATTATTTTTATTATTATTTTATCTAGATATATAAGATAAGACATTGGAAGTCTGATTGACATGATCGTTCATTATTTCTATGCTTTCTAGTGTTTTTAATAGGTTTCGTGACTAGATTCCTTCCTTCCTTCCTTCTTTACTTCCTTCATTCCTTCCTTCCTTCTTTCCTTCCCCCAATTCACTCGGAAGCTCAAGAATAGGTCCCTGCCCAGGCTCCACTTAATGGCTGCCTTTTGGGCCCTCCTGGCTTAGAGCGAATATCAATGGTAACTGTTTCTCCTTGGAACAGCAACCCTGAGGGTCTTCCACTCCCAGCTTGACTTTTTTTCTTTGTTTTTTTTTCTCATTAAAGAGACTATGTCTTGACTCACTTCCTAAAGAGTCCTATTCATTGAATGAGCATTATCTCACTCTGAGTGAGTACATGAAAAGGCCTGAGTCTAAAAGGGCCAGGGTCTCCCGTTGCATCCTGGGCCATCTCCAGTCATCCTGATGAATATCTGGTCACTGGACCCAGATGGCTCTGGAGGAGAAAGTGAGGCTGGTGACCTCGCAAAGCCCTCCCTCACTCAAATCAAACTCAACTGCAAGTCATGTCATCATTTCCCTGATGTCATGGTCCTCTTCGAAAACAAAGGACAAACACGACCTGTATTTTATCGAATTATTTTGATAAAATATCATCTAGCTTTTGTTTGAAGAGCCATTGAGAGGGAACTTATTACATACCAAGGCAACTCATTTCTTTTAGGTAAAGCACTATTGCTATAACTATTACTTATATTGTGCTTAAATTTACTTTTATGTAACTTCATCCATTGCTCTTTCTTTTGTCCCCTGAGGACAAGTAGGATGAATCTGATCTTGGCCACCCTTCAAACACTAGAAGATAGCTATAGTATCCTTCCTTGGTTTTCACTAAGCCAAATACCCCTAGGTCTTTTAATTAATTCTCATACAACATGGCCTCAAAGCCCATCACCATTTTACTTGGCCTTTTCTGTGCTCTATATGGCTAATTAATATCCTTCCAAAATGTGGTACATAAGTTAATAAAACATTTCATATATGCTGTGACTTGGGGCACAGTATGGTAAAACGATTATTTCCTTATTTCTGGGACACAATGCTTCTCATAATTTAGCCCGTCATTGCATTTGCTTTCTGAACTATCCTATCATACAATTAATTCAGCATGCAGTTCAATAAAAGGTCTAGATCTCATTTTCAGAGAAACCTATGTCTAGCACCCTCATCTTATACTTGGAAATTTCTTTTTTATGTTGGGGGCACCTAACAAATACTAAAAAAACAAGTTTTCAGTACAGAAAGTTGAAAAGAGACTTCGTATGGAACTACGAATCTGCATCGTATTGAACTTGCGCACATACACACACACAGTAAATTCAACATGTTACTTCGAAAGCTATTCTGATTGTCTTTGTCTTTATGAACTTCCGATTTTCTGTGATTTTCTTTTCAGTGCTTTAATGATCTTTTCTTTTTCTTCTTTTGGCAACACTATAACTCCCCCCTTACATCCTGTTCTGCCCCATTGGAAAAGAAAAGAAAAATAACACTTGCAACCAAAGGTATAGTTACCCAAAATATGTGTTCACAGTGGCAATGTCTGAAAATGCAAGCCTCATTTTGTATAATGAGTCTATAACTTCTGTTGAGGAGGTGACGGGCTTGCTTCATCATTAGTGCTCCAGAGTTTGGTTTATTATTTTATTGATCAAAGTTCTTTTAAGTCGTTCAAACTTACTTTCTTTATAATGCTGTTGATGTAAAAATTGTTTTCCTTGTTCTACTCACTTCTCTCTACCTCAGTTCATAGAAACCTTCCCAGTTTCTTTGAATCTTTCTTATTACAATGTCTTACAGTAAAATAATATTCTATTAAATTTATATAGCATACTTTGTTCAGCCATTCCCCATGATGGGCACTCTCTCAGTTTATATTTCTTGGATAAGATAAAAAGACATGCTATAGTTTGTTTGGTTTCGTTTTTATGTATTTCTCTTTTTTTTCTTTCCTTGACCTCTGAGCATTTTTTCAAATGGCTGTTGATAGCTTAGATTTCTTCTTTTAGTAACTGTCTCTTCATACCCTTAATCAGTTATCTATTGGAAAATAGCTATGAGTTTTATGCATTTTAATCAGCTCCTTATAGACCTTGGATATCAGGCCTTTATCAGAAAACTTGCTACAAAGATCTCCCTCTCTTTTTCCTTCTCCAGAGAACTGTTTCCCCTTTGATTTTAGCTGCCTTGTTTTTGCTTGTTTAAAAGCTTTTCAATCTTATGTAATCAGAATTATTCATTTTTATCTTCTGTGACCCTTTCTATCCCATATTTAATTAAGGACTCTGCTATCTATAGTTGCAAAAGTTGTTCCTTTCCTTTCTCCATTCATTCATTCATTCAAGTATTCAAGTATTTATTTGTTTGTTTGTTTATGATGTGACTTTTTATATCTATATCATGTATCTATTTGGAGCCTATCTTGGTATATAGTGTGAAATGTTGGTCTGAATGTAGTTCTAAACCTAATTTCTGCCAAATTGCTTTATTGTTTTCCTAGCAGTTTTCATTAGTGAGTCTTTATCCTAATGGTTGAGGCCATCAGGTTTATTGAACATTAAGCTGCTATGTATACTTGAAGTTGATGTTTTAAATCTGAATGTAAAATTTTTCCTTTGTTCTATTAAATTTCATCTTACCAGATTTGGACAAATGCTCTTGCTTGTCACAAATTTTTAATCCTAACCGGTGACTCATTTCCTGTTCAGTAAATTTCAAGTATTTTTGCCTAGCATTCCTGGTCCTTCACAATATGGTGCAAATCTACCTTTTATAATTTATTTCATACTCTTACATGACATGCATTGTACATTATAGTCAAACTGGAGAGTACTTTCCCTCCTGAAGTTTCCCTGAATTTTCATTCATTCTTGCATTTACCCATGCTTTCCCCCCCTTGCCTACAATGTTCTTACTCTTCACCTTTTGATTTTCTACCTAACCTTTACTTCCTTCATTGTGCCTTTCCCAAATCTATAATATATCCCTTCTCAAGAAACATTATTTTGCTCTTTTCTAAAGGGCTTATAGTGGAATAGATTGCACTATAATTATCTATGTATGAGACATCTCCCTCAAGCGGGATACAGGGTCCACAAAAACAAAGACAGATCTACTAGAACCTTGTATATTTTCTAGCACCTAACACTGTGTTCTGTACACAGCAGCTGTTTAATAAATGTTTTTTGTATTAAATTGAGACAATCACAGTCAGGAGATAATCTACCTCAACATTTAAACTGAAATCTCTTTTCACAGTTCTTTTGAATAAGGGTTGAATATTTGCTTTACCAGTGTCCATACTTGAGGAACAATATTGGGCTGGAACTACAGCATTGTAAGTGATTTTACAGGTTATGAAATGCAGGATTTCCCCATCAGTAAAATGAAAGGGTTGGCTTCAATACTCTCTAGCACACCCTTCAGCTCCAACATTTTAGAATTCTACAATATTTGGAAATGAAAATGCCCCATGCTGATTGGTCATATACTCTAGGTCCATGAAACGGTCACATTTATAATGGGTGTTTGAATGTTTTGCCCATTTGGTCTGATTTTCTCATCATTTGTTAAAAAGAAAATGAAGTCTCATACACTAACATGTCATCATGGAGCCTGAAGATGTCTCTTTTTTCTTAGAGGCTGGAGCAGGGATAATTTGTCCAATTTGGATTCTTTTTCTTTTCAGCCACTTTGATGGTTAGAGGAGGAGTGGGTAAAACTCCACAAGGGCAGATGTAGGTGGAATTTGAATTTAACTGGTGGTTTTATTGATGAGACTGAGCAAGGTGAGTTACTACATTGTAACTCATCCATCAGGCCTTCCTTACTCGCTAGGACTGTTGTTAATATGAATTTGTCAATCAACTGAAATCTGTTAGAATCACATGAGCCATGATCAGGTGTTTCCATCTGAATTTTTCTATATTCATTTCCTTTAAAAGGAAGGAAAATAATACCATTTTATCAGGACCTTTATTGATTGTAATGTATCTGTAGGAGATTAGCTGTGATATGTCTACAGATTTATAGTCATCATTCGGTAAATAATAGCAATGTTCATTTAGGTTGCCTCTTTCATCCAAGAAGCTTCATATCCTATACGTTCCTCTAGATAGTTCCCAAGAAGAGAATTGTGAGTCTTTTCTGAATAGTAAGAATACTGGCCTTAGAGACAATGATTTGGCTTCAACTTCTACTTCAGACTTATACTAGCTATGTTAACCCTATGTATTAAGTTGGTAGGTTAAGATGATGTCCTATGATGGGGCAGCTAGGTGGCACAGTGAGTAGAGCACTGGCCCTGGAGTCAGGAGGACCTGAGTTCCTTTTTGACCTCAGACACTTGACACACTAGTTGTGTGACCTTGGACAAGTCACTTAACCCCCATTGCCCTGCCTTCCCCCTTCCAAAAAAAAGATGATACCCCACAAGAAGAGGTCATAAAATCTCAGGATCCTAGGCCTTACTCTGGTTTGGGGGAGCTACACTTACAACTGTAAGACCTGAGTCTCCACCAGTGTCCTCATCATTTAAACAAATCAGCAAAGATGATATGATTACTTCTTTTAAAAATTAGATTTTTATTAATATCCTTTGTTTTTACCTCCTGCATATCCTTCCAGAGAGTCATCTCTTAATAAATACTAAACAAAAAGAAAAAAAATCAGCAAAATTGACAAATACATATAAGAATTCTGACCTTGTTGGCCAGGTATGGGGAACCTGCAGTCTTGAGGCCACATGTGGCCCTCTGGGTCCTCAAGTGCAGCTCTTTGACTGAATCCAACTGTTGTTTTATAAAGTTTGGATTCAGTCAAAGGGCTACACTCGAGAACCTAAAGGGCCACATGTGCCCTCGAGGCTGCAGGCTCTCCACCTCTGTTACAAGTGATATTCAATATAAATGGACCCTCTACCTTTGATAAGGTGTGAGAAAAAGTGTCTTATAATATCTTCTTTGGGGCCAAGCTTATTCTTTATAATTCAAAACTTTCTTGTATTATTTTATACGGTGGTTCTTTCTATTTGCATCACTGTAATAACTCTGTGTGGGGGTGGGGGTGTGGGTGGGAGGTGAGGGGTGATTTATCTGGCTCTGCTCATTACACTTTCCATCAGTTCATGTAAGTCTTTCCATACTTTTCTGTATTCACCATGTTCATCATTTCTTACAACACAATAATATTCTATTACATTCCTGTACCATGTTTATTTAATGGTTACTTAACCATTCCCTAAATGTTGAACATCTACCTTGTCCAGTCTTTTGATACCTCAATGTAGTCTTGCTGTAAACATCTATTTTTTTAATATGGAAACTTTCTTTGAGGTAATAATTCCCTTGGAGTTTATACTTGAGAATATAATCTATGAGTCAAATATTATGGCCATTTTGGCCACGTTAGTCCCTTAAACTCTCTCATCAGTTTCCTTATCTGCAAAATGCAAATTAATAATAGCAACTACCTCACAGGGTTGTTGTGAAGATTGAGTAAGATGACTTACATAAAGAGCTTTCCAAACCTTGAAAGCCTTAGAGAAATGTTAGTTATTATTGTCGCTGTTATTATTATTATTGTTATTACTGTCATTAGTCCAACACCATAATGAGCATACTAATTCATAACTCCACCAAAAGTGCCTTAATGTGTCTCTCTTTCCATAACCTCTCTAACATTGAAATTCCCGTTTTTTTCTCATCTTTGCCGATTTATTAGGTGTGAGGTACTGTATCAGGGTTATTTTGATTTACATTTCTCCTATTACTAATTTGGAGCATTTTGTATGCTTATTAATAATTTGTAATTCTTTTTAATAACTGAAGCACTTTTAACATTACATATTTCTGTTAGTTGTCTATATTTCCTGGATAACCAACTATTATCAAAAATATTTGATATAGAGATTTACCCCAGTTGACTGTTTTCATCCTTATCCTATATAAATTAATTTTGTTTGTGTAAATTTTTTTGATTTCTTGTAATCAAATATATATATGTACATATATATTTGGCATTGCCTCAGTTTCTTGTTCAAGAAAAGATTTATATCATATTTATAACTGTGAAATTTATATAATCTTTTTCTCTTTTAGTATTTTAAAATACTTATCTTTGATATCCATACTGTGTGCTCATTTTGAATTCATTGTGGAATATGGCGTAGATGTTGGTCCAATTTCTGCCATTCTGATTTCTGGTGTTTCTAGGAGTTCTTATCAAATTAGAAGTTTTTTCCTAAATAATTTATGTTTTCTGGTTTATCAAACAATCTATTATCAGTCAGTCAACAAGCATTTATTAAGCACCTACTGTATACTAAGCATTATTGAGTTCTATTATTCCTGATTCTACCTTTTCTAGTCTGTTCCGTTGATCTACTTCTCCATTTTTAACCAAAGCTAAATCATTTTGAGGACTTCTGCTATGCAATATAATTTTAGAAGCATAAGTGTTATTCCCTTTTCATTTCTACATTTTTTTAGTATTATTTCTCTTGATATTTTAGATCTTTGTTCCTTCAGTGAATTTCATTACCATGTTATCCAGCTTTGTAAAGTATCCCTTTGGTTTGATTGGTGTAGTATTAAATATGTAATAGTAGTATTATCATTTTATTAAACGGGCCTAATCCAGTCATAAGCATTCCATATTACTCCAGCTATTTAAGTTATTCTTTGTTTCTTTAAGGATAATTGTATAATTGTATTTCTACAAATATCAAGTGTATTTTGTTATATTGACTCAAATATTTTATGCATTTTTAGTTATTTTGAATGGGATACCATTTAATCTTAAACATAAAGTGTTTACTAATGGAAAGAGCATAAGCAAAAATAATCATAATGTGACAGTACCTTTCTCCCATCAATGTACACAATGTCTCTGGGGGAGGAGATTGGGAACAAATTTTTATAAACCTATCGGGAATGCCTATGAGTAGGGAAATCCATGTGCCATGGGCAACTCACAAATCTGGCCTATAAACCCAACAGTAGCCTTAGAGAACAGTCTGTATTGCTTTTAAATGCTGCCACTTTTCTTCTTGACCTCTTGCTCTTCTGGGCAGAGCCTCTTCTAGTCTGGCTGTTACTTTCAGTCTACTGAAGCAGAGTTAAGATCTTTCAATGAAAGAAGAGACTCTAAGTTTTGAGTCTGAAGAGCAATTCAGGCCTTTTCCCTTAGCTAAGCTCAAAGGCAGTATTAGCTTTCTCAGAAAAACAAACAAACAAGACAAAGAAACAAACAATAGTTCCTCATGTCTGCAATCTGCAGAGCTATTCAAATCAGTTCACTGGGTTCTAAGGAGTTTCCTCCTCTCAAGGTGTAAGTAGTAGTAAAGAGCAGGGCAGCCTAGACTTTATTTTTCCTCTTCCAGATCTTTAAATTAACAAAGTATTCTTTCTTTGGACAGCTACGGGGTACAGTGGATAGAATGTGGGCCTGGAGTTAGGAAGACTCATCTTCCTGAGTTCAAATCTGGCCTTAGACACTTACTAGAGTGGTGACCCTGGGCAAGTCACTTAACCTCATATGCCTCACTTCCTCATCTGTCAAATGAGCTGGAGAAGGAAATGCCAAACCTCTTAGTATCTTTGTCCAGAAGACCCCAGATAGGGTCACGAACACTTGGCTGAACCACAATGACATTCTTTCCTCCAATTGGCACCCTCAAACAGAGATTTCCTCCAATCGGAGAAGGGCCCAACTGCAATGCCAGTTTCTTGGGCTCATCTGGTTGTGGCTAGGCTCAGATCTCTTCTCTGTTCTAAACTGCTCAGTTTCTGCTGTCTCAACTCTGATTTCCTTTCCTTCTTGCATTTGACTTCTCTCTTTAATTGCTGGTTGCTTGAAGTTACTCACCATTATACTAGGGTGAAAAAAACAAAAAATTGTATTTCTATTAGACCCACAACAGAGGAAGTGTGTAATTTTCCCCAGAGTTACCCCCAAAACTCTACTCATCAGAGTTTCCCAGTTATCACCCTCAAAGTCCACACAACAGTCAAGGCAATGAGTTGCTGATGAATGGGGAGTGGAGAAGGGAGAATATATTCTGGTTATCTTTGCCTTCAGTTAGTCCTTTTTACCTAAGGCTGCTTTCTCTCATTTTCTCTCAGTACTTTCCTCTAAGTAACAGATTTTCCCCAGATCCTCTCAGAATACTGTGTCCAAATACTGTGGGGTTTTAGTTTTTCGTATAAATTTTCTTTTGCCACCCCCACCACCATCAACAGATAGAAATTTCCACATAAGAAAGGGCCACCTTACACAATATGCAAACCAGAATAATTTAAGGCCTGGACTTAAGACTTGCTTCTGATACTTATTACTTCTAACCTTGGACAAGTCACTTAACCTTACTGAGCCTCACTTTCTTCAACTGTAAAATGAAGAGGAAAATCTAGATGACCTCTAAGATTTCTCCCAGCTTTAATCCTTGGTTTTATGAATTATTCATGGTTTCTTAACCTGGTTTTCATGCATTTCTTTTAAAAAATATTTTGATGATCAGCATTCTTGGTTTCTTTTGTAATCATAGATTTTATTTTATGCATTTAAAAACAATATTTTGAAAAAAGAGTCCATAGCCTTCACCAGACAACTTCAAACAAACAACTCAAGCATCTTAGTTATAATGGGATAGACTATAATCATAATTCCAAAGGTTTGGGAATCTTCTGGCTTTTATAGGCTGCCTGTAGCCAGCCTCAGAGGATAGATAAAAGGAGCTGATGTCCTCATCATGTCAATCAGTAGCAGCTGCTTACTTCTTTTCTCAAAGTTAATGAACTGCTGTCTCCCTGATTGTGAGAACACGAGCAGATTAAATAGTCTCTGAATTCTCAGTATCCATCCATATTATTCCTATGACCATCTTCTCCAGCTTTAACCTCTTGCCTGATCCATTGGTTTGAACCAAGTTGGCAACTGGATTACCTCCCATCTGATCCCTATCGATCTCACCAGATCCTGCCTTGATAAAACATGATTCTGCCCTGTCTTGTTTCTTTGTTGATGTGACTACTGTCCCAGGGAGTTGCAGAATTGCAGGCCATAGATTTGGAGCTGGAATGGAGCAAGCTTTATTTTATTTCAACTGCTGTAATTTAGAGATGAGGAGACAGATACACCAGAGGCATTACAAGACTTACTCAATTTCACAGAGTTACTAAGTGTCAGAGAGGAGGTTTGAAGCCAGATCCTCATTCTAAATCCAGCTCTGGTTCCAACAAAGCATACTGACCACCTATCTCCACCCCCAGCCCCACACCCAAACTCACCCCCACTCCTCCAAAAAAAAAAAGTTAGAAAGAGCTACTGAGAAAGGAATGGCTGTAGGAAAGTCTCTATCTGAGAAGAGTATGCAATTATTATTTCACATATCCCAGTCTTAGGATTCTGTCTGTTTCATTAAAAAGGCATACTGGTATGGTGAATTTTCAATCTGTTCTTTCACTCCCAGAAACATCTATGTTTCAGTTATGAATAAAATAACATTTGTTTTCTCTACACTGGGGAAAGTAGAACAAGCCAATGAATGTGGTTTCTGTCGATTTTTTAAATTTTTTGTTTTTTTCTTTAGAACTTAACAAACACCATATAAAAAGAACGTAGAATGCGGGGTACGGGAGGGGGGCAAGGATTGTACAGAAAGCTTTGGATCTCTCTTATGTACAGCTTGCTTTTCTAAGTCTATAACCACATCATCCCATAAATTTCAAAGCTGTCCTGCTTGTTCAGGATTCCCTTGGGCCTAGCTTCTGCTCTTTTCTGTGCATTAAAAACAAAGACAAACAAAAAAACCCCAGCAAATCTGGAATATCAAAGCCACCTTTCGACAATCTAACCTTTGAACGTAACACCATTTGGCAGGGCCTACCAAAAGATGGAAGAAATGCTACCTATCTCCAGTGTCTATCACAACACCTATAAATGAAAAGTTTCAGAGCAAAATTGGGCAAGTAAGGATCCCATTCAGAAGTCAGTGAAGTGGTAAACAGGCTGGAGAGACCCTGCAGTCAGAGGCAGTGAAAGATAGAGGTTTAACAAGTGGCACAGTATATTACAATGCATTTTAACTCCATTCATTTGGCTTTAGTCTTGTTTTGATGAAACTTGGCATTCTAGCAGGTGCAAAACAAAATTCCAAACATAAAGCATGAGACAGCTGAGCAGAGGAGGCCAGAGGGAGGGGACAGTGGCTTTTGACCCTACAGAGTTAGCTGATATAGGATAGTATCATGGAGAGAGTATTGATTTTAGAGTCAAAGCATCTGAGCTTAAATGCAGGCTCTGCTCCTCACTAACTGTGTGACCTTAGGCAAGTCAATTAACCTTTCTGATTCCTAGCTCTCTCATCTACAAAAAAATGGGGTGGAGGAAAGGGTAGAGAAGATGATCTCTAAGGTCTCTTCTAGTACTATCTATTATTCCACAACAGACTATTTGTCCCAAAGGGTATTCTACATTGGCAAGCCTAAATCACAGTAGGTTACTTATACGACTTATCACCATTAGAATTATTTTGTTTTGGACACACACTTTTATTGGTGTGTGGGGAATGCCGTGGTACAGAAACTCCTATCAAAGCAAATCTGTTAACTCTTTTGTAGAATTATTCTTAGTTTCCTGAGTCACTGAGAACTTTAAGTGACTTGCCCATACACAGTATAAGACACAGATAGCATTTGTCCATGTCAGAACTTGAACTTGTCACCCCAACTAATCATTTCATTATCCGTTACACCAGACTGTCTCTCATAGTAATAAATAATGTGACATAATCCATAGAATCTCAGAGTTGAGGAGCTTCAGAGGCTGCCTATTCCAAATCATACCTAAAAATAAATCTGTTCCACAGCATCAGTGGTCCTCTGACCCTTGCTTGAAGACATCCTTTGAGAGAAACCTACTCCATGTGTGGGGAGCTCATTCAATTTTCGAATAACTGATTATTAGGAAGTTTTTTTTCTTACATGTTGCTGAAATTGTGTGCTTTGCTACATCCACCCATTTTTCCTAGTTCTGCCAGAATGAATCTGATCCCTCTTTCACACGAAAGTCCATCAAATACTTGAAGGCAGAGAGTATGTCTCCATGAGCCCTCTTCTTCTCTCTAGTCTAAGCATTTCAACTTATCAATGATTCTTATATGGCAGATTATCAAGGCCTTTCATCACCTCCTCTAGGTGCTCACTACTTTATCACTTCCTTTCTAAACTGTGGAACTATATCCCAGATGTGGTCTGAACAGAGCAAACTACAATAGGACTGACTGCTTCCTAGACACGTATGCTATGTGCCTTCAGAAACGAAGATGACCATCTAACCATTCTGGAGAGCAATTTGGAACTATGCTCAAAGGACTACAAAACTGTGCATACCCTTTGGTCCAGCAGTACCACTACTAGGTCTGTATCCCAAAGAGATCACAAGGAAAAAGGACCCACGTGTACAAAAATATTTATAGCAGCTCTTTTTGTGGTGGCAAAGTATTAGAAATTGAAGGAACGCCCAGAAATTGGGGAATGGCTGAACAAGTTGTGGTATATGAATGTAAAGGAATACTATTGTGCTATAAGTAATGATAAGCAGGCAGGTTTCAGAAAAACCAGGAAAGATTTACATGAACTGATGCTGAGTGAAGCGAGCAGAACCAGAACACTGTACACACTAGCAGTAACATTGTGTGATGACCAACGTTGATAGACTTAGCTCTTCTCAGCCATACAATGACCTAAGACAATTCCAAAAGACTCGTGATGGAAAATGCTATCCACATCCAGAGAAAGAACTGTGGAGTCTGAATACAGATCAAAGCATACTATTTTCACTTTTTTTGTTTTTTTTCTTTCTTGTAGTTTTCCTTTTTGTTCTGATTCTTCTTTCACAATATGACTAAAGTGGAAATGTAATTAATATGATTGTACATGTGTATCCTACATCAGATTGCTTGCTGTCTTGGGGAAGGGAGAGAGGGAGGGAAAAAAATTAGAACTCAAAATCCTGTAAAAGTGAATGCTGAAAACTAAAATTAAATAAATATGTATATATATAGGAGAAAAATGAAGATGATCTGCCATCAGACATCGCTAAGAAATGCCTTCAGTATTTCTAGGTTTTTTTTCTTTTGCTATGTTAGCAATTTTTAAAATTCTGAGGTTTAATTATTACGTTGATTCTAGCCTTTTTCGGGGGGGAAGCTTTAGTAGAACACATTCATAAAACTCCTACTGTATACGGTATAGTAGATAGAAAGCTAAAGCTGGAATTGGGGGAAAAAATTGGTTCAGGGGCAGCTAGGTGGCGCAGTGAGTAGAACACCGATCCTGGAGTCGGGAGGACCTGAGTTCAAATCCAACCTCAGACACTTGACATACTTACTAGCTGTGTGACCTTGGGCAAGTCACTTAACCGCAATTGCCCTGCCTTCCCCCCTGCCAAAAAAAAAAAATTGGTTCAAATCCCACTTCCAACACCACTTACTGTATGACTCTAGGCAAGTCTCTTAAGCTATGAACCTCAGTTTCCTAATTTAGAAAATGAAGATAATGATATCTGTAGTGTCTTTTGTTGTTGTTGTTGTTGTGAGGATCAAATTCAATAATGCTCATAAACATTTTGCAAACCTTAATTTGTTACATATGCTTCAATTTTTGTTATGACTCTGATGCCTCATCTTACATAGAAGTGATCAATCAATCAAAAAGCATTTATTAAGTTCTTACTATGTAGACAGCTGTTTGTAGTAGAACTACTGGATTCAAGCATTGCCTATGATACATGTTGGCTGTATTACCCTAATTAACACCCTAGTCAACTCTGTAAGGCTATACATTAAGTGCCAGCCTGCATTGATAGGGGGATTTTGCTCACATGAGAACCTCTTACACAATTGAAATAATAGAAGAAATGGTAGGGAGCCTTTGGAGCTTGTGGACTAGAGGTAGAACAATTATAAACCTATTGCAATAGCACAGGCAAGGCGTGATTTGGGTCTTATGAGAGTAGCAGCTATATGAATAGAAAGAGGGAGATATAGTCAAGATATTTCAGAGAAAAGAAATGACATTTGACCGCTGATTGGAAATGTGAGTATGGAATCAATAAAAGTAAGGAATCAAGGAACACACGGAGATTGTGAATGTTGTTGGCTGGAGGGAGAGTGGCATCCTTGACAGTAACAGGGAAGTTTCAAAGAAGGATGAATTTGAGGGGAAAGACAATGAGTTATGTTTTAGACATGCCGTGTTTGAGATGCCTCTGGGTGTTTCAGTTCCAAATGCCCAATAGGCTGCTCAAACCCAAGACAGAGAGAGACTAGAAGTAGTCATAGAGATCTGGGAATCTGCACAGCCGTGATAATTGAGCCCATGGGAGCTGATGAGATCGCTAAGTGAGCAGATATAGAAAGAAAAGAGAAAAAAATTCAGCTTAGAGCCTTAGGGGTCACCAGCATTAGTGGGCATTATATGGACAAAAATCTGATGACAGAATCTGAGAAGTAGTCACACTGGTAAGAAGAGAAGTGAAAAAGCATGCTATAAAAGCCTAGAGAAGAGAGAATTTTGGGGAGATCATCAAGAGTGGCAGGTGCTTCATATAGGTCAAGAAAGATGAGGGTTGAGAAAAAGTTGTTAGATTTAGCTAAGAAATCACTGGTGACTTTAGAGAAAGTGGTTTCAATTGGCTCATGAAGTGGGAAGTCAGAATGAAGAATGCTTGGAAGAGATTGAAAGAATAGGAAATGCTAACATATATATGTATATATATATATATATATGTATGTATATATATATACATGATATGAGAATCCATATATATATTGACTCTCTATGGCTATGCAAACTTGAATGCAGGTTCTGGTTAATCCTACTAGGATAGAAAGGCTTCAGATATGTCTCTCAATCAAAAACTGGCCTAGCTAAGTTCTGACAGACACCACTAGCCCAGCCACAGTGATTCGTTTTTCAGTCACAATAGTTCTCAAAGATTGTTTATTAAGCCAAGAGAAATTGTGGTACGCATAAGTGGAGAGAATATACTCTACACAAAATCATGTATGGGTAAAAGGTGTGACTGTAGAGATAAGCAGTTTGTTCTGCCCTCGAGGATATCTTCTTCTAAAAGATAAACATCCCCACTGATAACACATTTGTTATTTTGTAGGGGCATTGTTAATTTTTCCTTGATAGAGGATGAATTTGCTCTATGAAAATTTTTAGGAAGCAGCCCCACCTCAAGTGCCCTCAGAAAACTGGAAGCCCCTCCTTTCAATTCCTGATATAACAAGATTAGGCCTTTGAAGGCTGGCTCTCAACTCTCCTCTACCCCCACCAGCTCTTTCCCACACCCTAGGGAGCCCTCTTTCATCCCCACCTCCTCCAGCCTACCTACTGTCTTTCATATCTGGAGGAGGCCAAGTGAAATCCTGCTTCCTCCAAGTATTCCCTACTTCCCCAGTCTCAGAGCCGGCCAGCTCTGTCCTGTTAGCTGCCTGTTGGGCACTGTCTAGGGGTTTTAACATTCCAGGTTACATTAACCCAGTTGCCCATCTGGTACAGGACCTCATTTCCTAGACTATTATAGTAGCCTTCTGGTAGTTCTCTCTGCCTCAAGAGTTTCTCCATTCCACTTCCTCCATCAGCTCCCAAAGTGATCTTCCTAAGTCACAATTTGACTATGTCTCCTTCTATTCAATAAACTCCAATGTTTCCCTGTTACTTCCTGAATCCAATATTACATGCTGCACTTGGCTTTAAAAGCCCTTCCTTAGCTGTTCCCTCCCTATCTTTCTCATACCTTACTCTGCTTTCATTCACTCTGAGATTCAGCAACATTAGACTCCTTTTCATTTCTCAGACATTATACACCATTTCCTGACTTGCAACATTTCCACAGCCTGTCCTCCATGCCTGAAATGTGCCCCCTCTTTAACTCTACCTCATGGCTTTCCTGGTTTCCTTAAAGTATCGGCTCAAATTCTAATTTCTTTTTTTCTCTTTTAAATAGTATTTTATTTTTTCCAATTATATTTAAAGATAGTTTGCAACATTCATTTTTTAATAAATAGTACTTTATTTTTTCCAACAACATGTAAAGATAGTTTTCAACATTCATTTTTTAAGATTTTGATTTTTCGAAATTTTTCTCCCTCACTCTCTCCCATATGCCCTCCTCAAGATGACAAGCAATCTGATACAGGTTATACATGTGCATTCATGGAAACATATTTCCACATTAGTCATGTTGTGAAAGAATAATGAGAACAAAAGGGAAAAGATACACACACAAAATGTGAAAATAGTGTGCTTTTATCTGCATTCAAACTCCATAGTTCTTTCTCTGGGTGTGGAAAGCATTTTCCATCATGAGTTTTTTGGAATTGTCTTGGATCATTGTATTTTTGAGAAGTGCTAAGTCTATCAAAGTTGGTCATCACACAATGCTTCTGTTACTGTGTACAACGTTCTTCTCCTGGTTCTGCTCACTTCCCTCAGCATCAGTTCATGTAAGTCTTTCAAGGTTTTTCTGAAATCGACTGTTCATCATTACTTATAGCACAATAGTATTCCATTATATTCACATATCGCAACTTGTTTAGCCATTCCCAAATTGATGGGCATTCCTTCAATTTCTAATACTTTGCCACCATAAAAAGAGATGCTATAAATATTTTTGTACATATGGGTCCTTTCCCCTTTTTTATGATCTCTTTAGGATGCAGACCTAGAAATGGAATTGTTGGATCAAAGGATATACACAGTTTTATAGCCCTTTGAGTATAGTTCCAAATTGCTCTCCATAATGGTTAGATCAGTTCACAACTCCACCAACAAGGAAGTAGTGTCCTAATTTTCCTAAATCTTCTCCGATATTTATCATTTTCCTTTTCTGTCATCTTAGCCAATCTGATATGTGTGAGGTGGTAATGCTTTAATTTGCATTTCTCTAATCAATTGTGATTTAGAGCATTTTGTTCATATGACTATAGACAGCTTTTGCCATTTCCTATTCCAATTCATTTTACAGCTGAAGAAACTGAGGTAAACAGGGTAAAGTGACTTGTCCAGGTCACACAGCTAGTAAGTGTCCGAGGCCACTTTGAACTCAGAAAGATGAGTGTTTCTGACTCCAGGCCCAGCATTCTACACACTGAGTCAAACCAAGACCAATTAAAGACCTTAGTTTGAAAAGGCCAAGGTACCCCATTGCATCCTGGGCCATCTCCAGTTGTCTTGATCCATATCTGCCTACTAGACCCAGGTGACTCCTGGGGAGAAAGTGAGGCTATTGACTTTGCACAGCCCTCCCTCTTATATCCAGTTCTCTTGTATGTCATGGTATCACTTCCCTGATGTCATGGTCCTCTTCAAGAATAAAAGTCAAATAGCAGCAAACAGATAGTTTCAATTTTTTATCTGAAAACTGCCTCTTCAGATCCTTTGACCATTTCTCAATTGGGGAATGACTTGTATTCTTATAAATTTGACTTAGTTATCTATATATTTGAGAAATGAGGCCCTTATCAGAAACACTTGCTATAAAAATTGTTTCTAATCTTTTATACTTTTTGGTAGCTTGATTAGTATGGCACTGAATAAATAAATTAATTTAGACAGAATTGTCATTTTTATTATATTACCTCAGCCTACCCATAAGTAATTTATGTTTTTCCAGTTGTTTAGATCTAACTTTCTTTGTGTGAAAAGTGTTTTGTAATTGTGTTCATATGTTTCCTGGGTTTGTCTTGGCAAGTAGGCTCCCAAATATTTTATATAGTCTAGAGTTATTTTTAAATGGAATTTCTCTTTCTATCTCTTGCTGCTGAGCTTTGTCGGTAACATATAGAAATGCTGATGATTTATACAGGTTTATTTTATATACTGTGACTTTGTTAAAGTTGTTCATTATTTCAAGTAATTTTAGTTGATTCTCTAGAATTCTGTAAGTATACTATCATCATCTGCAAAGAGTGATAGCTTTGTTTCCTCATTGCTTATTCTAATTCCTTCAATTTCTTTTTCTTCCCTTATTGCTAAAGCTAAGATTTCTAGTACAATTTTGAATAATAGTGGTGATAATGGGTATCTTTGCTTCACCCCTGATCTTAATAGAAAGGTTTCTAGCTTATCCCCATTACAGATAATGCTTGCTGATGGTTTTAGATAGATACTACTTATAATTTTAAGGAAAGCTCCATTTATTCCTATGCTCGCTAGTGTTTTTAAGAGGCATGGATGCTGTAGTTTCTCAAAAGCTATTTCTGCATCTATTGAGATTATATATATTATATTATATTATATATGTTTATATATAATATATATGATTATATATGATTTCTGTTTGTTTTGTTATTGATATGGTAAATTATGTGAATATTGAGTTAGCTCTGTATTTCCAGGTATAAGTCCTACCTGGTCTTAGAGTATTAACCTGGTGATAAATTACTATAATCTCTTTACTTACATTTTATTTACAATTTTTGCATCAGTATTCATTAGGGAAATTGGTCTATAATTTTCTTTCTCTGCTTTGGCTCTTCCCAGTTTAGGTATCAGCACCATATTTGTGTCATAAAAGGAATTTAGTAGGATTCTGCCTATTTTTCCAAATAGTTTATAGTATTTGAATTAATTGTTCTTTAAATGTTTGTCCTTCATTCACTTGTAAAACTATTTGCCTCTGGAGATTTTTTGCCTCAGTTAGTTCATTAGTAGCTTATTCAATTACTTTTTCTAAAATTGGTTACCTAAGTATTTCCTCTTCTGTTAATCCGGGCAATTTACATTTTTGTAAATATTCATCCATTTCATTTAGCTTCTCAGATTTATTGACATATAGTTGGGGAGAATAGCTCCTAATCTTTGCTTTAATTTCTTCTTCATTGGTGGTGAATTCACCCTTTTCATTTCTGATACTAATAATTTGGTTTTCTTCTCTCTTTTTTTGGAATCAAATTAACCAAAAATTTATCTGTGTTTTTTTTCCACAAAATTAGCTTAGTTTTATTTATTAGTTCAATAGTTTTCTTACTTTCAATTATTTAAATCTCTTTGATCTTCAGAATTTCTAATTTGGTATTTAATCGGGGATTTTTAATTTGTTCTTTTTCTAACTTTTTAAATTTCATGCCCAATTTATTGATCTGCTCTTTCTGTATTTTATTCATGTAAGCATTTAGAGATAAAAAATTTCCCATAAGTACTGCTTTGCCTCCATCCCATAAATTTTGTTGTCTCATTATTGTCATTCTCTTTGATGAAAATATTGATTGTTTCTACGATTTGTTGTTTGACCCACTCATTTTATGGGATTAGATTATTTAGTTGCCATTTAATTTTTAGTCTATCTTACCATGGCCCTTTATTGCACGTAATTTTTATTGCATCATGATCTGAAAAAGATGCGTTAAATATTTCTGCTTTTGTGCATTGGATTGTGAGGTTTTTATACCCTAATATGTGGTTAATTTTTGTGTAGGTGCCATATACTGCTAAGAAAAAGACATATTCCTTTCTCTGCCATTCAATTTTCTCCAGAGGTCTTTCATATTCATCTTTTTCTAAAATTTTATTCACCTCCTTAACATCTTTCTTGTTTATTTTGTGGTTACATTTATCTACTTCTGAGAGGGAGAGGTTGAGGCCCCCTACTAATATGGTTTTGCTGTCCATTTCTTCTTGTAACCCACTTAACTTCTTTAAAAATGTGGATGCTTATGCCACTTGGTGCACATATGTTTAGGACTGATATCACTTCATTGTTTATATTACCTTTTAATAAGGTGTCATTTCGGGGGGCAGAGACAAGATGGCAACTGGAAAGCAGTAACTGACGTGAGTTCCCCACCAAGTCCCTCCAAAAACCTATAAAAAATGGCTTTGAACCAATTCTAGAGCTGCAGAACCCACAAAGTGGCAGAGGGAAGCAGGGCTCCAGCCCAGGACAGCCTAGATGGTCTCAGGGTAAGGTCTGTCCCGCACGGAACTCCCAGCTCCCAGCTGAGGGGAGCGGAGCTGAGCCAAGCAGAGCCCGGTGCGCAGCGGACCGCGGACCAATGAGACCAGGAGTGGAGCGGAGAGTGCCCTAGCATGCTGAATTACTTAGCTGAGGCACGTACCAGACCTCACAACCCACAAACAGCAAAGAAAACAGAGAAGGTTAGTGGGAAAAGCTGCAGGATGAGACGGAGTTTGCTACCAACCCTGGGGCAACGGAGGCGGGGCAGCTTTAGAAATTCAACTACAGTTGCTTCTGGCCCCAGGCCCACCTGGTGGGAGGAATTAAGTGGCTGATCAGAGCAGAAGTACAGAGCCTGCTGAAGATTTAAGCCCAGTCCGGGTAGGGGGTTCTTGGGGAAGGAGGAGTGCTGGTGAGGCAGCACATCTGCCCAAGCGTGGAACATAGAACTCTTTAGTCACACCCCGTTGAAAAACTCAAGGGTTAAGTAAGTTGTCTGGGAACATGGCCAGATGGCGAAAACACACCCAGATTCAGTCTCAGACTCTGGAGTCCTTCTTTGGTGACA
>CM053622.1:123493543-123531043 GCA_028646595.1 Phalanger gymnotis | reverse complement strand
GATTTATCTTGCCCTACAAGAAAGTAAGGGAAAGGGGGATGGGAGGGGAATGGGGGGACGGAGGGGAGGGCAGACTGGGGAACAGGGCAACCAGAGTGTACGCCATCTTGGAGTGGGGGGGTGGAAATGGGGAGAAAATCTGTAATTCAAACGCATGTGAAAATCAATGCTGAAAACTAAACATATTAAAAATAAATTTTAAAAAGTGTAATTAAAAACCTTAAAAAAAAATAAGGTGTCGTTTCCTTCCTTATTTCTTTTAACTAGATCAGTTTTTCCTTTTCCTTATCTGAGATCAGGATTGCTACTGTTGCTTTTTTTTTTTTTTACTTCAGAGGATGCATTATATATTGTGCTCCAGCCTTTTACTTTTACTCTGTATGTGTCTCTCTGCTTCAAATATGTTTCTTGTAAACAACATATTATAGAATTATAGTTTTTAATACACTCTGTTATCTGCTTCCACTTTATGGTGAGTTCATCTCATTCACATTCACCGTTATGATTACTAACTATATATTTCCTTCCTTCCTACTTCCCCCTGTTTATATGTTATATGTTTTCTCTCTCTTTCCTTTTACCCTGGCCCTTCTCACCAATGTTTTGCTTCTGACCATCATTCCCTCCCATACACTCTCTCTTCTATCCGTTTACCCCCCTTTCCTTTCCTCTTCCCCCACCATTTCCTTATAGGGTAAGATAGATTTCTTTACTCAACTGAATGTGTGTGTTATTCCCTCTGAGCCAAGTCTGATGGAAGTAAGGTTCAAACAATGCTCACACCTTCCCTTCTTTCTCTCTAATGTAATAGGTCTTTCATGCCTCTTCGTGTGCTATAATTTACACTATTCTGCCTTGCCCTTTCCCCTTCTCCCAATGCAATCCTTTTCTTATGCTTTAATTTTTTTATCATTACATCAAAACCAACTTATACTTACACCTTCTAAGTATACTCCTTCTAATTGCCCTAATAGAGATAAAGTTCTTAAAAGTTACGAGTATCATCTTCCCTTGTAGGGATGTGTAATAGAAATTTAGATTTTAAGATCTTTCCCACCCATTAATAGGCTATGTGATCTGCTTACGTCACAGGAAGCCTAAGTCACATGTGGTGAGAGGAGCTTGCTGATAGGAAAAGGAAATTGTGTCACAGGAAATGCTGAGAAAGTAGTTGTGACAGAGCTGAGGGAAAGAGCAGATGTGCTGTGGTGTGCTGCAAGTGAGTTTTTGGGAAGGCCCCAACAGGGGGATGGATGGTTTGGGGATGGCAAGGCTCCATGCTGTGATATTGTATTTTAAGTTCCTTGCTGTTATGATAAATTGATCCTACTGGTTGTGGGAGTTGGTTGCTCGGTTATAGGATCTGATTATCTGGTGTCTGAATAAATATTTGACTTCTTCTACCTCCTATATGAAGAGTCCCTCACATTTTGTGATACAGAACTATATAGGCATATTAACAGTTATTGTCAATGTTGTGTTTATTGCCTTGCTGATGCAAGACGTAAATAGTTTAACCTTATTAAATAATATGTTGTGGTTTTTTTTCCTTTCCTGTTTACCTTTTCATGCTTCTTGTGAGTCTTGTATTCAAAGATCAAATTTGTTCAGTTCAGTCTTTTCATTAGGAAAGTTTGAAAGCCCCCTATTTAATTGAATATCTATCTATTCTCCTGAAAGATTATGCTCAGTTTTTCTAGGTAGTTGATTCTTGGTTGTAATCCAAGCTCCTCTGCCTTTTGGAATATCATATTCCAAGTCCTCCAGTCCTTTAATGTAGAAGTTGCTAAGTGCTGTGTAATCCTGACTGTGGCTCCTTGATATTTGAATTGTTTCTTTCTGGCTGCTTGAAATATTTTCTTCTTGACCTGATAGTTCTGGAATTTGACTACCACATTCCTTGGATTTTTCATTTGGGGATCTCTTTCAGGAGGTGATTGATAGATCCTTTCAATGACTATTTTACCTTCTGTTTCTAGGATATCTGGGAAATTTTCCTTGATAATTTCTTAAAAGATGCTGTCCAGACTCTTTTTTTTATCATGGCTTTCAGGCAATCCAATAATTTTTAAATTATCTGTCCTGGATCTATTTTCCAGGTCATTTGTTTTCCCAGTGACATATGTTACATTTTCTTCTATTTTTTTTCATTCTTTTGATTTTCTTTAACTGATTCTTGATGTCTCATAGAGTCATTAGCTTCCACTTGCACAATCCTAATTTTTAAGGAATTATTTTCTTTAGTTAGCTTTGGTAGCTCCATTTCAATTTGGGCAATTCTACTTTTAGAGGAATTGTTTTCTTCAGTGTATTTTTTTCCCATTTGGCCAATTCTATTTTTTAAGGAGTTATTTCCTTCAGTCAGTTTCGTGTTTCCTTTTCCAAGCTGTTTACTCTTTTTTCCTTAATTCTCTTGCATAACTCTCATTTATCTTCCCAATTTTTCTTCTTCCTATCTTGATTTTTAAAATCCTTTTTGAGCTCTTTCGAGATGACTTTTTGGGCTTGGGACCAATTCGTATTCCTCTTCGAGGCTTCATTTTGACATGTTGTCCTCTTTTGACTTGTGTTTTGATCTTTCCTGTCACTACAATAGCTTTCTATAGTCAGGGCTCTTTTTTGGTTTTTGCTCATTTTAAAAATTTGAGCTCTGGTCCTAGGGTAAAGGGGATACTACTCCAAGCTTATTAGTTAGTGTTCTGGTCACTGGCTTTCTGCCCTGGGGCCTCTGTAGCTGGCAGCTTGTCTACTGCTCTAGGATGGCCCAGCCTACTGTGCCTGCTGTGCCTGGGTACCTGGGCTGGCAATTTGCCTGCTGCTCTGGGGCTGGAGTCCTCAAAGCTGGCATGCCCTGCCAACCAAAGGGGCCTTAGCCAATGATCTATACTGTGTCTAAAAGCCTCCCACTGGCTTGCTCGGACACTGCCTGCATTGGGCTCCACTCCCCTTTTACCCAAGTGAGACAAACCTTTTCCTGAAGTCCTTCTAAGTTACACTTGGGCTGGAAAATTGTTTTGTTCCATCTTTTTGTGAATTCTTTTGCTCCAGAATTCTTTTAGAGGCTTGATTTAATGTTGTTTCTGAGGAAAACTGAAGAGAGCTCAGGCAACTTCTTGGCTTCTCTCTGCCATCTTGGTTGTGCCTCCTCAAATTCTAATTTCTCTAAGAAGATTTTCCTGGGCCTTTCTCTTCTATCCTACAACCCAAGACTTCCCTCTGACCTTACCTCCAATTTATTATATATAAATATATATGTATATGAACATATACACATGTATGTGTCTATTTCTCTCTCCGTCTCTCTCTCTCTCTCAATATAGTTTGTGTATTGTATTCTCCAAACTCATTAAAATCTTAGCTCTTTGAGGGCAGTCACTGTCTTTGCCTGTCTTTGAATCAGTAGCACTTGTCCCAGTATATGCACATAGTTAAGCACTTAATAAAATACTTAATAAATACTTGTTTAATGATTCAACCAATTACTGCCACAGCATGATGACTGATTGAGTTTTGACATTTGGAAATAATTGATGACACATAATGTAACTGAGACATTCCTTTTGATTTTTCCTTAAAAGAACAGACACTGGGATTCCCAGCAGCAGAGGCCCAGAGTGGTTCGTGGGCCCAAGCAGGAGTGGTTCCCTGTTCCTCTTGGAGGGGTGATCCTGTTCTACATGAAGAGAAAGAGAAGGCATTGAGACCATCCCGATCCTGAGAGAAAGATAGGAGGAGGAGTCATTCTCACTCTCCATCTGGGAGGAGATCCAGATCCCCAAGAAAATATTGATCTGCTTCTCCTTCCCCTTCCCAACTAAAAGAAAGGAGGGATTATGAGAAGAAAGAAACTAAAGAAACAAAAAGAAAAGAACATGAAATTACTGAAGAAGACTTGGAAAGCAAAACAAGAAGAAAGAGAAATGATGAAATTAATGGGATTTGCTTCTTTTGATACCACAAAAGGGGAAAAAAGTCGATGGTTCTATAAATGCATATGCCATAAATGTGTCTCAGAAGAGGAAGTACAAGCAATATACGAATAGAAAAGGTGGATTCAACAGACCTTTGCATTTTATTGTTTGATGTCTAGATTGTACTGTTGAAGAATGACTACCACGTGGTCACAACAGAGGATAGTGTATTTAATTGTGTATCAAAAACAGGATGTCTCTACTCTCTTCCTGAAGAGCAAGATATTCTTATTTATGAAGCGTCTCAGAATGCTTGCCTTGTCTCAAAGGAATAAAGATTTACTTCTTTCTTTTAGAAAAATCTCATTCAGTAATTTTTCAAACTCATTGCAATTATTTCTATTCCTGTGGAAGTCTTTTGCTTCGTGGTCGCCTTTCCCCGCCCCCACCTCCTGGACTTCTTTTTTTTTTTTTAATAATCTGTTGTTGGATTCAAATTGTCCCAAATAAAATATTTCTTTTTATGGTTCAAATATTTTGATCACTGGAAAATTTGACCAAGAAATATTTAGGCTTCTGATTGCCCAAGAAGTAGGAGAAAGAATACAGTTTGGGATTTTTAAATAGAGTTAAATTTTGGCAAGAACACAACGAAACAGACACTGGAAAGATAATCAAAACTGAGAGACTTGGAGAACACAAGAGCTACAGAAACAATGGACTGAAAGTCTGTACATCTGTGGTGCCCCTCCAGGCAATCACATGGCCCCCAAGAGGAGAGAACTACATAGATTCAGAGGCAGCAGTAGCCAGAGGCAATAGCAGAGCTTTACAGAATCTTAGATCAAGAAGAGAACAAATTGTAGGAAGTGAAGCTGGCAGTTGTGAAATATTAGTAGTTGGACATTTCAGAAAGGGGTGTTTCTGGACAAGAAAAACAATCCTGGTACCTGTTCTTCAACAATGTTAATTTTCTGGACCAAGCAGAAAACCAACAAATATGTATTGAGCATCTACCATGCACCAGGAACCCTGATAAGTGCTGGGGATACAAAGAGAGGCAAAAGACAGTCCCTGACCTCGAGGAACTTAAAATCAAATGGGGGAGACAACATGTCAATGAATATATACAAAGCAAGCTATTTATAGGATAAATAGGAGATAATTAACAGAGTGAAGGCTTCCAGTAAAAGGAATTGGAGTGGAGGGAGCAGCAAAGCCCAGGGCTACAGAGTGGAGGAACAAACATAAACCTTGCCTTCCATAGCTACTGTGAGTTAATGATCTGTGGAGGTCCAGGGCACTGAACTCACTCTTTAGAAAATGTAATTTTTTTTTCCTTAGCAGAGAATTGTCTTAGCACTAAAGTGGGTGCTACAGACTTTTAGAGTGTTGGGACAGGGGAAAGTCCACAGGAGAGGTAATATCTATCTATCTATCTATCTGTCTTGTATGTATGTATACATTTATATATATATGTACGTACATATACACATGTACATACATATATGTATTCATGTGTGTGTGCATGTGTATGTGTGTATACACACATACATATATAGGCTTTTTATGGACTTGGGTACAAGTGTTTTCTGGCCTACTTGACCCTGGATTCCTTGATGTTTCTCGCACAAGACACTTGCTTCTGACTCCAGGCATTTTTGCTGGCTGTCTCCTGTTCCTGGAGCGCTTTCCTTCATCTCTACCTCTTGGTTTCCCTGTTTTTTTTTAAGTCTCAGCAAAAATCCCACCTTTTATAAGAAGCCTTTCCTAATCCCCCTTCATGCTAATGATTTCCCTCTGAGAGTATCCGCAATTTACTTTGTATATAACTTGTTTGAACCTACCAGGTACAATGCTAACCACTTTACAAATATTATCTCATTTGATTCTCACAACAGCTGTTGGAGGTGGGTGCTATTATTCTCCCCAGCTCACAGATGAGAAAATTGAGGCAAACAGAGGTTAAATGACTTGCCCAGGGTCACATAGCTAGTAAATATCTGAGATTACGGTTGAGCTCAGGGCTTCCTGACTCCAGGTCCAGAATCCTATCTGTCATATTACCTAGCTATCCAAGAATTTTTGACTCTAGAAAACTTGACTGTTTTGAATACTATGACCTATATTGTTTCATTCTGTACCACAGTCATGGCATAGGAAAACAGGGCCTTTGGGTTAATAGTTTCGAAGAAAGTTCTTTGCTTTTTTTGCTTAATTTCCGGTCTTTGATTTTGAGGCCCATGATTATGTCAAGCCAAGAAAGTCTCCCACTGGGAGAAGGTGCTAAACCATCTGCATCACAGACATGATGTGTAGGATATGTCAGAATGATTTGTACTCCAGTTTCCCTTTAAATTACATTTTTGCTCTATTTCACTTTGTTGTTATTGTTGTCGTCATTTTAACCAGACCTACAATTTATTTGATGTAGGGAGTTCCCATTAAGAAGACTCCCTCCAACTGAAATAGTAGTGGATAAAGTCTCTTAACCTCTGTCTGCCTCAATTGCCTTATCTGTAAAATGGGGATAATAACAGCACCTACCTCCCAAGATTATTGTGAGAATAAAATGAAATAATATTTGCAAAGCGCTTTACAAAATTTAAAGGATTATATAAATGCATGCTGCAGCTACTATAATTTATGGTCTTACAGAGTTCCTCAGGACACTCAGACGTGATTTAAAAAAGGTTCACTCAGGCAATATGTATCACAGACAAGATTCAAACTCAGGTCTTTCTGCTTCTGAGGTTAGCCCCCTCCCCACTTCACTATGCTGCCTCTCATTCAGAAGCAATTAAATTAGGTTTTTCAAGCTTGGCTTTTGACAGTCGATTCCTTTTTTTCTTTGTAATTTAATGCCCAGTGTCCTGCCATGGGCACAGTGTGTGCTGAAGGCACTTTTGTACTGATGAGGATCTTCCTCTCTAACTAGATTTCATCTCTGCTTTCTGGCTTTCCCAGCATCCTTCTAGTGCCACCTGAAAGCCCATCTTTTATAGAAAACTTTCCTCATTCCCCCATAGTTGTAGCTCCTTCTTTTTGTTCATTATTTCAAATTTCTCTTATCTATAGTTTATTTGTATATAGTGGATTACATGCTATCTCCTCTAATTAAATTGGAAGCAGGGTTGATCTTTTATTTTCCTTTGTATCCCCAGTGCTTAGTACAGTCTCTGCTACATAGTAGGTGCTTTGTTGTTGTTGCTGAGTCCTGGTCCACCTTTTATGACCCCATTTGGGTTTTTTTGTGTCAAAGACACTGGAGTGGTTTGCCATTTCCTTCTCCAGAGGATCCTTTTAGTCGGGCAAACAGATGTTAACTGACTTACTAGGGTTACAACTAGGAAGTGTCTGAATCTGCATGTGAACTCATGTCTTCCTGATTCCAGGTCCAGTGTTCTATCCATTGAATCACCAGCTGCCTCTTCAGTAGGTGTTTGATAAATGTTTATTGACTGAATGACTAGATCATAAACCCCTAGAGGACATGAACCATGTTTCAAACCTCTTTGCTTCTCCATCATCTAACATGAGAACCTACTCCTGTTAAGCACTCAATAAATGTCCTTTTGATGATTATAATGGTGAATTAGTCACAACATTTCTCCCAGTCTCTCTTGTAAAAAACTATCCATACCCATTTACAGAGATATTTGGACAAATGAGATTCAAATCTACAAAACTGGCTATACCAAACAACTTATCTAACTTGGCAGAAATCATGACTATAGGACCAGTGACAGGTCGGCCTAAGTTCAGATGAATGTCGTCAGAAAGTTGCCCACAGGGTGATAACTTTTTATTACGGATGTACAACGACCAACTCCTAAGTCATTTAAGAGGTGCAATTCATATCATTTAAAGTAATGGTCACGTTGTCAAAGTTTCAGATAGTTAAAGAATGTCTTTAAATAAACTACGTCCTCCATTGGATTTCAATTTATTTGTGCAGTAGCCTGATTTAGGATCAGAGCACTACAGAGACAAAAGGCAACTGCGACAAAAATTCAATCCCCACGGCTTCTTTCTCCACCTTCTCCGATGAATGTTCATTCAGCCTTCACATAACTATCTCCAGTAAGGGGGAACCCACAATCTTCCAAAGCAGTTCACGTCGTGTTTGTATGGCTTGTTAGGAAGTTTTTTTCTAATCTCAGGACTAAATCTGACTCGTTATCGTTTCCACCCGTTGATCTTCGTTTTAACCTCTGAAACCAACAAAAACAAGTCTAAACTGGGTGGCAGCACTTGAAATTCTTAAAGAAATCATTATGTTTTCTGTCCACTCACCAAACCTTTTCTTTAGTTCCTTTGCCTGCTGAACCAGGGTACATACTACTCATCCTATTGCTATTTTTCCTTGTTCTAATCATAGTTCTGTGGTGGTGATGGCTTCTGATATTTTGTCCATTGCCACTCCTTGATATCACAAAGGGAGCTACGTGACCGATAATGATTCCTCATTAGAAGCTGCTCAATATAAATACTGGACCTTCTGGATGCAATATTCTCAGAAATGTGACAATCTGGAGTCAGATCATGGCGTGCTTGAATTTCAAGATGAGGAATTCAGTAGGCAACGGGGAGCCACTGGCAGCTTTTGAGCAGAGGAATGACATAATCAAAACAGTGCATTAGGGTGTTTCTTTTTGAGGGGGTGGGGAGAGCAGCTATGGGAAATATGGTTTAGAAAGGGAGTAGATTATAGTCTGTTAAGCTATTTGGAAGGCTATTGAAATAATCAAGATTTGAAATGATCACATCATTCCCCTTCTCACATGACTTTCCAGCCAGACTAACCTATGTACAGTTCCTAGAACTTGACCTTCTATCTTGTTTGTGCATTTGCGCTTCTTGTCCACAGTTACACAAATAATAGTTGTCAAAGCTTGAATTTTTACCCACGTCTCTTGTGACTAAGTCCAATTTTTTTCAACAAGATCATGGCACCTTTCATAAATAGGTACATATGAGATATGTATGGATCTATAGATATATAAGATAAATTATATACCTTTCACACATATATGTGTGTATATATACACATGTGTATATGTGTGTGTGTGTGTGTGTTTCTTTTACCAGTAAATATAAAATATCAACCTGGATTAAAGGGCAAACTTAAGTTTTAGGGGGACAGGATCAACCTGTGCTTAGGAAAAAAGAAGGCTTGGTGGAAGAACACTACTTCACATTCCTTTGATCTGGTTAGGGAAGTTTCCAGCTCCTGAAAGAAGCCAGTGATTGGGATGAACAGTCCTCAACTTAAGAATCAACAACACGCATTCAGCAGTTATTTGCTACCCATTGTTACCAATGCTTTAGAAAGAGCAATTTGATAGCTGAGTGGAGAATAGATTGGAGTGGAAAAGACTTGATGAGGCAGAAAGAATACCCAGAAGTCATTGCAATAGTCTGGTTATGAAATAGTGAGGATCTACACTAAAGTGGTGGCAGTGTAAGAGCAGAGAAAGTGGAATATATGGAAGGAGATCTGAAGGTAGAAAAAATGAGTTGGAAAATGAATATGGGAAGTGAGAGTGAGGAGTCAAAGATGGCATGCAAATTTTGAGCACATCTGACTGGGAGGATGGGTGTTAGCCTCCACATTAATAGGGAGCTTAAGAAGACACGAGGATTTGCAGGGAAAGAACATCAGGTTAGTTTTAGACGTGTTGAATTTCAAGATGTCTATGAAATATCCATTTTGAGATGTCCAATAAGCAGTTGGAGATATAAGACTAGAGGTCTGAAGAGAGATTAGAAATGGACAATCGAATCTGAGAAATGCTTTTATAGAGATAATAATTGAAATCTACAGGTGCAGATGAGATCATTAAGCAAAATCAGAGTTAGCTTAAAGAAAAGAAGGTCAAGTGACAGACCCTTGGGGGACATCCACAGTTAGTACAAAAAGGAGTGGTCACACAGGTAGGAGGACAACCAGGAGAGGGAAGTGTCATGAAGACCTCTAGAAAAGAGAGGATCTACGAGAAGGAAGTGATTGACTTTGACCATTTCTAAGAAATATATCTCCAACAACCACATTCTAGAGAGACTTCAGTTCATTCCTGTCCCAATACCTGCTTCAAGGAGCAAAGGGTACATTAACAGTGACCACTCCAGTTATTCAAGAAATCTGTATGATTTAAGGCAAATGTCTTAACTTCTTTGGAACTCAGTTTCCTCAGCCATAAAATGGGTAGGACTAGGAAGCATTTGTGCTCACTTCAAGCTCAAAAGTCTGTAGTCCTATTAGTCTCTAATCCATTACTAAATAAGGTTTACCTTTATGCACATTATCAGTTCATAGCTCCCTGCCTCAAATCCCCCCTACCCCCATCTATTTGTTGATCCTTACAATTTTTTCAATAGGGAGAAAAGCTTTTCATCCCTATACACACATAAGCACACACGTATGTATGCATGTATGTGTATATGTACACATATGCATATATGTATTTTCTTAAAATTCTAAAAGGAATAGATATGAGACCTGATTTAATTGGTATGAGGAAGGCCCAAATGAGAAAACTCATTATACCAAAGCAAGTTGCCTAGAGCATTGAGAAATTAAGTGAATTGCCCAGGGTCATAGCATATATCAGAGGCAGGAATTAAAATCAGGTCTTCCTGTTTCTATCCACTATACCAGTGGTTTCAAACTCAAATAGAAATAAGATTTACCAAGGCATACATAAGGATTCCCTGTCAAAATCACATATCAACATTAGTTATGTTCTATTGTATTTTTATTTATTTTGTTAAGTATCACCCAGTTTTAATCTGTAAGAATCTGACACCTCTGCACTACCTCTAGTTGCTTATTAAAATTATAAATGAAAGACTGAATACTGATGGATTATTAAAATGAAATTTCTTGTTTTAATAAAAATTACTTAGGAAATTTTAGATTTCACTTAGAATACTATTTTATAGCATCAAATATAGATCCGATCTATTTGCAGGAATATTAACATATTAATGTTTTACCTATTAAAAGTCAGAAATACTTTTTGTATAAGAGTGTTTGATGTGAGCAAGTAAGCACTGTCCTCTTCAAGGTACATTCATTATGAGTTGACTTTTGCCCTGACTACGACTCAAGCAGAGTAGTCTGTATAGCAATACCATAGTTAAAGTGTTGTCCAATAGATAGCCAGCTCTGAAAGTAGATTTTGTTTTTGTTCTTCAGTCCTTTCCAACTCTTTGTGACCCTATTTGGGGTTTTCTTGGCAAAGATACTGGAGTGGTTTGCCATTTCCTTCTCCAGCTCATTTTACAGATGAGGAAACTGAGGCAAATAGGGACAAATGACTGTATTGGTAATCAGGCAGGATTTTTTGCTGTTCTTCTCTTAAGTGCCTTTAGAGAATCTGGCCTTCGTTTGAATGGGGCAGGTAAAGTGGGATCTTTTTTGCCTTGGAGTATTTCTCAGCACTAAGACTGTCAGGAGTCATGTATTGGAAACAATGTATGTGGTACTAGTAGTGATTAACTAACTTTCCCATACCACACACCCTGGTGTTAGTGATTTCCCATGCCCTAAATGCTAAGTTGAGCCTCGAGCCCCCAGAGTCCTGAAAACAGTATATGTACTGGAAGGTTAGTGTTTCACTTTTGAGGGTACCCTCATTGAAAGAGTGACAAGACTCTGGGCAAGCCATTGAAACAGCCCACCCCCACTCCCCTCCTCCCTTTGATAACCCAGATGTTGGTGCTTCTCTGGTAACTATGTATTGCTATGGATAGACTGGTTTGTGTTATTTACTCTGTTTATATAATGTATGTGATTTGTAATTTCTGTTTGTATTTGCCTTGAAATTCAGAAGGCTGATCTTTTCTCCCTGAACTAAGTGAATGATATGTGTATTCTTGATTAAACTAAAATTGTTTATCCCTTAAAGTTGCTTTCCTTAGAAAAACAGATCAAAGAACCTGTGTTGGCAGCCCTCCTGTGTACTCCTATTGTTGGTCTTACATAGCCACAGTAGCTGCTAGCAACATTGATGGGGTACAGTCTCTGGGAACCCCCTTGAACTCTCCTTGAATCTTCCCACTTGATCTGGCCTTCCCCTGAGGCCATAAGCCTTCTGTTATGTTGCTAGGCCCAAATATCTGTTATCCTTAAACTAGCCTAGCCCTGTATTGTCTGTTCTCTCCAGATGGCCTTCAGCTATTTCCCACCCTTAATCTCACTCCTTGAGTGTGACCTTTAGTCACCTCAGTGTAATCAAGATCTTCCTTAGACCTCTCCTCAAGTCCCTCCCTAAACCTTTCCTCCACTCACCCCAGACTACTTGACCACCCTTAGATCCCTCCCACAATAAGCTCCAACTTGCCTCCATGAAAATGCTCAGATTCAATCTAGCTCTGCTCAGATTGTTCTGGCCCCTGGCATTAGCTTTACATATGCTCAGGCTCCCTAAGAGTCTACCCATTATGAGGAATCTTTGAACTTGTCTTTTTCTTCGGCTGAGAAGGCTTGAGTCGAATTCATTCAGCAGGACTTGGCACGTTGTTATTTTGGGGTCTTGAGCACCCCTAAAAACATATGGTTCCTTAAACGTCATCATTTTGGTTAACCTCGTCAACATGGTTGTTACAGTGACTTGCCCAGGGTCATACAGTAAGTGTCTGAGGCCAGATTTGGACTCAGGAAGATGAGTCCTTCTAACTTCAGGCCCAGTATTCTATTCACCATGCCACCTAGATGTACCCCCCGCAAATATAACCAGATTTCATGAGTGTATAGGTCAGTGGCTCCATAGGTAACTTTTCTAAATATGTATCAAGATGTGGTCTCAATTTGTGATGCAAAATCTGCCTTACACTCACTGAATTCCACCCTGGAGTGGACAATCTGCCTCGAGCAAGAATTGGGTACAAGTATAGGCCTTGGGCAGGTTTCAATAAAACACCAACATTTTAAAAAATGAAGCAAGTCTTTCTTCCCTCCCCACCCCCATCCCCATCATCAATACAGATACAGGAAGGAGAAAATAAAGAATATTTTTTTTCCTTTTCTTTCTCTTTTTCTTTTTTTTTCTTTTTTGATCAAGTAGCTATTCACTATGAAGTTTTTAAATTCTCTAGGGATCTACAGGGATGACAACAATTTGCAAGTCATGTTAGATGGAGTTATGAAATTGGAAAAAAAAAATTAGGATTCTCCACTTTCTCAGTGTCTCCCATTCTTGCAAAGTGAAACAGGCGAACCAGTCAGCCACATGGATGGTAGCCTATTTTTTTATACTATATAATGTATCAGCCATTATTAAAGGTAATTCCGAGACATACAATTGAAGACCATGATTTCCTTTTATTCCAAGTTTCTAATTTTATTAGGATTTTATTATGAATGTTTTGATAGTACTAACATATTTTACAGCATACCTCGTTGTTCTTAAGAGATAAGCAAATTTACTGTGACACTGTATTAGCAGGGACCGTGTCCTTGTCAAGGAACAGGAAGATGGGGTAGCACATTCGCAGGGACTGCAGCCACTGTCTCTGACCTGAAAACAGATATATTGAATTTAGTTTGTTGGACATAAGTTAATTATCAAGTTTCATCATATAAATTGTCTTCCAAGAGAAAAGGCTGCATGATGGCTCATTACCGGAGTGCTCCTCACACAAGTTCATCGGAGCCCTGCTCTCCGATGCCAGGAGCCATGGTCTCAGATGGAGACTTTAATTCATGGTGATCCTGCAATGCAGTTCATTTCAGGATCTCTATTGTGGCGTGGCTGAGCATGCATTCTTCTCCCTAATGGGAATGGCTCTGCTCTAAAGGACGTTAAACATAACAAACCACAAGTGGCCTGCTTTATTTTTGATCAACGAATTGTCTCCAGGATGCAGATGGTATAAAAGAGCCTGTAATATTTTTTTTCAGCAAGAAATGATATCAAATGTACAGTTTTGTTTCCAAAAAAAAATTTGCTTTGAATAAAGACAAAATAAATAAACTGAGGCGCTATAGTAGATGACAAAAATGTCAAGGCACCAAAGATCCCAGATCAATTTTTAACAAAAGTGATACCATCACCAGTATAACTTCATAATCAAGTTACTCCGAGGGTGTTTCTGTATTGAAAATGGATTTATATGTAAAATGCTTCAATGCTTTTTTTTCCCTTAAAACCCTGCTAGAAATTTGCAGGTGATGAGAGAAAGCTTCATTCTGATAAAAGAATAGGCCAACCTACTGATTGGAGAAAATTACATGAAGTTTTTTTAATCAAAGTCTCTGTGGTCTGCTGTCTGATTTTCTAGGCCAGATGTCAAATGTTTTTCACTGATGTCGATGTTGAAGTAATCACTAAGCCAATTCCAAGAATGAATAAGTGAGATAGTAATAACATTTCATTTCAGGGTTACATAGACTTTTTCCCCCCTCCCAGACATGAACAAAGTAATAGGACCTCTCTGATTCAATATAATTAAATAAACTGTTGCTTTGAAATTTTTTGATAGAGTTTGTGTGTATGTGTGTGTGTGTGTGTGTGTGTGTGTGTGTGTGTGTATGATCAGACTAAATGTGGACCTATCTCTATTCGTATATATGTGTAGAGAAAGAAATGTCTTGAAATATAGGCACGTATGTAGAAAGACGCCTTCGGCTAAAAGGCAAAAAAAAAAGAAAAAATACATTTAGTAAATTTTCATATTTTTAAACATTTACATTTAATTTAAAATATAATTACATTTTTAGCATTTAATCTACTTTATGCAATTTATCTTCACTGCTACAGTATTAGCCAGGCATTTTGAAAATGCTGGAACTCACTAGAAAAAAAAAGACCTTCTGTTGGTCAAAATGGCAGATAGATGAGTCGCTGGCTTGCCTCACATTGAGCTTTATGAGTCAGCAAGTTATCTGGGCGGGCCTGAGGAATTGGACCAAAATAACATTTTGCTCTTTGATTTAGAATTTAATTGAAGCTGCATGTAAATATATAGTATTGTGCTTTGGCAATTTCCATCCCACTCGCCAACGTACTTTTCCTTTATCTGAAAACAGCCATATTATAGAAGTAGCAGGTTTATTTAGGAAAGTGACAAATAGCTCCTGTGCCCTTCCAGTCTGGCTAAAGACTGTCTGTGCAGGGTCGAGGCAGTTGGTAAGTTGGGTACGTGTTACAGTCTTACAAATAATGTTTGGGTATTTGATTCCACAAACATTTACAAAGGCATATCCTATTTTCTAGGCAGATACAGAGATACAGAGACAAAAATCTAAAAGTCCTTGCCCTGAAGCTGTTGACATTCTACTTGTAGAACACCACAAAGAAAATAACTGCAAAGTATATTCAAAGTATTTTTGGGAGAGCATGCACTAACAACTGGGTGGCTAGAGATCAGGAAAGATATGATGCAGAAACTGGCACCTAAAGTATGAAACGAGATTCTACAGGTCCTAAAGTCTGGACACATAAGCAAAAATGCATATTTTTCAAGAAATGAAATGAATGAAATTTTCAATAACATTTAATTTAATTGGAATATTAACAAATAACATCTTTAATATGATTTCCATCATTTGTGATGCAAATGTTGACGTGCTTTGCAAGATTCACGCGAATTTGATGCAATAACTCCACATTGCTGTTAATTTTCCTATGTGTCCAGACTTTAGGGACAACCCAGTAGAAGATAGTAGTAAGGAGTCAGTGCATTCTAGTTACAAACAATTTAAACCAGAGGTGGGGAACTCGCTGCCTTGAGGCCACATGCGGCCCTCTGGGCCCTCAAGTGGGGCCCTTTGACTTGTTCTGTGAGTCAGTCAAAGGGCCACACTTGGGACCTAGAGGGTCACATGACCTTGAGGCTTCAGGTTTCCCACCCTGAAATAGAGGCATGGAGACAGGAAGGGGAATGTCATGTACAAGGAACAGCCAATAGGCGCATTCAGCTGGAACAGAGAATTCATGAAAGGAAAGCAATATGCTCTACTGAGTCTGCAAAAAGCCTACACGTCAGATGCTTTCATTCCTAGTGTGTGTTCCCCAACTAACTTTCTTATTCACTATATCACAAGTCTAAGAAAATTTGTGTGTACTGAGTACAGAAGGTGTGGTCAGAGCTCATCCACAAAAGTTTCTTTAAAAACAAATCACCACATAACCCTCCCCCCCCCCAAAAAAAAAACCTTAGTCTTTTAGAGCTTAAATTAGTCTTTTAGGCTTTCTCACAGATTTCCATTAGCTCCACTGTTCTGATGTCCTTAGGATTCAGAAGCAGCTTTTAACAGCATAAGTGATTACTACAACACTTCCAAACTTGTCTTTTAATATTAAACGTCATTCTTTGAACACTTTGTTCATAGAATGTTTGTTAAGTCACTACTAATCACATCTTAAGGACATGGGAGGAGAAGACCTTTATGCAAATGAATGCCCTCAAATGATAGCCAAGACTAACCTCTGTGACATATTGTACAAGGTGCCATAGTGATGTTCCCATTTGGTCAACTTAAGGTTTGATTTTGAATGTAGCCATTTTCATTTTGATCTGATTAGCTTAAATATGAGCAAAGCAAACTTATAATTTATTTTTAATATCTGTGTTTATGTACGAGAGACATGGCCTTATGATTTCATCAGTACAAGATACTCTCAGTGTGTAAACTCCCTCTACCACAACTGATCTTGAATTTTTTATCTTAGAGAATGTAACAATCAGATATTTTGTTTCTGGTCACACAGCAAGTAAGCATCAGAGGCGAGGCTTGAGCCTAGACCTTTCTCCTGGCAAGGCTATTCCACTATCCATATGTTCGATATTTGGGGATAGGAGTCAAAACCTATGATTTCATCAGTATAATTCAGACAAGGAATAGAGCAGGAATGGCCAAGGATCTCTCATAAAGGTTTCTATAAAATAGTTAAGTGGCTTGTCCATAGTCACACAGCTAGTACCAGAAGCAAGAACCTGAATCCAAGTCTTTTTGACTTCAAGGCCAGCCCCTTATCTACTATTCTATGATCCTTCTCACTATTATCACCATCATCATTAACGTCATCATTATTATCACAATTGTATGATATTGTCATGTTTCTTTGTATGGTCATTATTTTTTCTCAATTTTCAAAAATGATAATGAAGCATGAAATCCAAATCCAAATTGCTATTATGTAAAACACAATTAATAGGAACGTTTTATCTTAAAAAGACAGCTCTGAGATTTACTCTACAATATCCTGATTAAAGAAACATTTTTTAAAGACATGAAGAATCTATTATTGTCTTTCTTTTCTTCACACCTCCTAAGCACTATCATGCCCAGAAAGGGACAATTCATAAGTCCTTTTCAAGAAAGCCAGAAACCAGAAAAGGTTTGCTTATACCTTCAAATTCTACACATATTTATTTGTAAACCCTAATACCCTATCTAAATGTGGCCTATTTAAATGATTATTATTTAATCTCTAAAAATACAATTTGAATGGATGGTAATGTATGCAAACTCAATCTATCATAAGTTCATTTTAGAAAATATCCGAATCATTATAAAATTCAATGAGAGATAGAAAAGGGTAATGCAGTCCAGAAGCCATCTATAGCACTGCTAACAGTGTATTAGAAACCATTATCATTGCCACATTGCCACGTACTTTTTCAACTTAAAAATAAAATCTATAGACTATGTTGAATGATCTCTCTCTTGCAAGACCATCACCCTACCTCATTGAAATGTTGCGATAAGATATTCAATGGGTATGAATACTCTTTACTTTTCATTGGGCTTTAAGAAAAAAAAAAGCTCGTGTAGTTAACTATATTCATATTTTATGCTGAAGTGGGTTCCATTTCTAATTCCCATGACCAATGATGGATGAAACTCAAAAGGTATGAATTGGTAGCCAATAATTCAGATGCTTATAACTTCTGAAAGAATAGATTGAGAACTCTAATAAAGCCAGATCACAATATTGCAGATTATGCCTAGCTCCAAGAGTGTTTTTTTAAACTCTGTGATATTAGCCTACCCTAGTATTTTGTTAGTTCTAATTCTGATCAAATAAAAGGACTTGAGCAGAAAATCATAAATTAAATAGATAATTTCTAGCCTGACTTTTCAGGGAGGTTAAGAATGAGTATCACATAAGTATCAATTTATTATTCTAAAGAAGCTTAGATATTCAGACAATATGATTCAGCTTCTCCTTCTCACACACAATTTTCATACTTATTTTCAGAAGAATAAATATGAGCAACCCAGGCTATATTATAGCTAAAAGAACATCTTTAGCTCTGTGTCTCTTTAGTAATTTAACAACCTGGGTCTTTTTCAACAAAGTTTGTCTAGAAAAGTAATGGGATTTTGCTCTAAGTATAATTGATATGGAATTGGTTTTAGAACTTCCAGGTTTTTTTATGTGTTTTAGGATAAGTGAAGTCCTTGTGAAAGTTTCAATTCACACAAAAACAAACAAACAAAAGGGTACAAAACAGAATTTCAGGAGAAAAGTCCTTTGAAAAATTAAAAGAGATCACTTTCACTTATGAGGTGACATGTTTAAAAAAGGTTTGGGGGAATAAGCAGGTGGCATATGAGTTTGGCCTTGATTGTGGGTGGGATTTCACTAATGGAAGTTGGGTGACAGCAGGCCATTCTGGATATGAGAACCACATGCACAAAGACATGACAGCATAAGATTAGATGATAAAGATGATGATGATGATGATGATGATGATGATGACGACAATGATCACTAACATTTATAAAGCATCTACTATGTACTAAGCACTATATTAAATGCCTTACAAATGTCTCATTTAATCCTCACAACAACCCTGTGAAATGGATACCATTATTGCGTTCATTTTACAGATGAGGAAGCTAAAGCAAAGAGAAGTTAAATGACTTGCCCAGGGCCATAAAATCGAAATGAAATATGTAATATTGATGCATGTAATACATGAAATATGTAATAATGAAATATGTAAATATGAAATATGTAATATGCTAAGCACAATAGTGTGAGATAAGGGGGGGACAGGTAGGTTGGAAGGCTTTGAATGCCAGGATCAAAATGTTATATTTTATTCAATCAGCAATAGGGAACCATAATTTTTCTTTTGTTTTAAATAGAGAAGTTATAATTAAAGAGTGGTATGCTAAGATTAATATTTAAGCAGTAATACATTTGGAAATATTGACCTAGAATCAGGAAGATTTTAAAGAAATTTAATTGTTGGAAGGAGATAAAATGTTATTTTAATTCTTAGACTGGGGAAATTCAGATTTTGAAATGTTTTCCTAAAGTGTGAATATTATTTTCATTGAAGAAATGTTTATGAAGAACTTAGAATCTTCTAACCTTAAAGCTAGAAATAATTTCAGATTATTTAGTTCAACCTCTTTATTTTTCAGCTGTGAAGTCAGAACTCTAAGAATACATCTAAAATATATGTTAAACACCTGCATCATTGTTCCTTTTATAATAGGAGGGAAGAAAACTGAAGAAACCCGAGAACTGATGGCAGAAATATGTTGTAAAACTAATGAAGTAGAACTGATGACAAAGATTAAGTGAAAATAATACAAAACACTGAAGAAATTTGAAGCAATTAAATTTATACTTAAAATCATATGTCCTTTTGTGTTAAGCTAAACACACTAATCAAACTGAACATTCATGATTTTAAAAAAAAATGCTTTTATGCCAATGTATTTGAACTAGATCCCCTTTACCCTAGAATAAATTAAACATTTTTCAGGCACACATCACATGTGAATTTGTCTTTAAAAATCTGTAATTCAGATATTTAATTTATTTCAACAGATGACATGAAAAAAACAAAGCATATTTATCTCTATGTATTTTTCCATGTTTTTGCAAGTTTATAAGTTAATAATAATAAATACATCATGAGAAATCCTAAACGCATAGAAATATTAACTCCCAATAAAAATCCTTAAAAAAATAAAAGAAAACTCTTTGTACCACCTACCTCACCTGTTCCAAATGTTCTGGCGATAGTGCATCAATTATTGTGGACTGAATTTGAACTTCAGAGTAAAATGATTTACTCAAAATCTCATAAGCTTAGAACAAAAAGGATACTTAGAGATCATGAAGTCTGACTTCCTCCCTGTGCATATGAAGAACCAGAGACCCAGGGAAGTGAATCAATTAACCAGAGGTCACACAAGTAAGTGTCAAGGTCAGAATTTGAAAACTGGTTCCTCGACAACCGATGTTACCACACTCTCTCTGTGATCTGTCCACCTGACTGATTGAAAGACCTATTCTTGTCTCCTAAGAGTTTAGAATTTAAGTCAAAATACATTGAGAGACCAACACATACATGAAAGAGGAAAAGTAAAAATAACTCACATTTATGGAACCTTTAAGATTTATAAAATATTGACAACATATTTAAAACTTGGTTTATATGTATGCGGAAGGAAAATAATTCTTTACCAAACGCACTTGCCAAATTTAAGTTCACTTTAGGGATAGTAAGAAAGTACACCTCATTTTAGAAGAAGGAGCAAGAGTAGTAGCCATCCAGGTCAGAAGAAATTATTGCCTTTTTCTGAACAATCTGGGATGACTTTGTGGAGAACAGAGATTTCAGGAGCCATCTGGATAATGAGGAGCTACAAGGCAGGTGCTCATTTTCCTAAATGGCAGAGGTTGGATGTTCTTCTCTGTTACAGATATGACAATTTTTCTATGTTATTTTTGGTATGCTATTCCCATTGTTCTTGAACCAATTATGTTTAATATTATTCCGTAAAGTCATTTTATTATTTCCCCAGAAAATTTTCAGTGTTGATTTTCCAAGTTTGGTAATTCATGAGAAACTTAATACTAACTCTTATTTAAATCAGGGCTCTATTGTCTAATTAAAAACCACCCGCCTTTATTTTTTTTCTTTTCACAATGAACTATAGTATTTTGTGAAGTCTTTTTTTCTATATTTGTTTCATACTTTAAATTATATATTTGATCCTTTATAATTGTGGCCCTGTTACCTTAGGTTGGCTTAAAAAAATCAAACAAAAAAGAAACCCATCCCTCATTAATCTGCATGACAATATCAATTCATTTGCACTTTTATTTGCTCATTTCCAAGACTGATTTGGAATCTAGTGACTAAAATCTTCGAAATAGCTTGGGTATGAACACTGCTTGCTACAGAATAAACGCCATGCTCAGAATTCATGGCATTGAATGGATAACTCAATCAAATCGACAGGGAGATGAGTTTGTGGCAAAAAACAAGAAGAGGACTTGTCCTATTCTCTCTCCCTCAAAGACTGAGAAGCCATTCAATGAACTAAATCCTCTAGTATTTTCCCACACAATTGCACAGGATGAGAATCTGGGCCATCTCCCGGGAGTGTATTGATTTTTATTTTAGGGACTACTGCATAACTTACCAAACTGATAAGAAAAATCATTAGAGAGTGATACAGAGCGCCCTTTGAGTTCACTGGGGAAAGTTTCATAGATGGAAGATCAGATTTTATGGTCCTTTGCTATTATACTACTCTGATGTGTCTTCCATCAGAGTAGATCTGTGTAACTTATTTTAGCTCCCATGTTGCTAGCCTTGGTGTGATGGATAGTTAGATCTAGGAGTTAATTTTGAGACGTTTTAGTCAACACTTCATTCATCCACATGATTTTTGATTCCTTTGTGCCTCCCCCAGCTCTTTTGCTGGACCCAGATTTCCTGCTCTTCTCCAAAGGAAATCCCTCAGATTTCTCTAATATTGTGTCAAAGGTCCATTTCCCATCTGGATGTTGATTTTTAACCAAAGTGCTAATATTTCATAAGATCATGAATTTTGAACTGAAAGAAACCTTAGGGATAAATGAGTGCAACTGTCTCATTTTATACATGAGGAAATTGAAACCCAGAGAAGTTGCATGACTTGCTCAAAGCCACACAGGTATGGAGTGTGTGAGGCAGGGCTTCAAACTCACAGGTCTTCCTGACTTCGGGTCCAGTATAGTAACCACTATGAGCTCTTATCATTAAAAAAAAGTATGACATAAGACAGTTTTCTTTTTTGAGAAATAACACACATTTTCTTTTAGGAAAATCATTAAAAGCACTTCCTGTTACCTTCAAGTTATGTTAGGCACAAGGAAGCATTTTTTTTAAACAGGCAAAATGTTCGACTTCTAAGATGGAGTTATAATAAGGCTATATTGTGCCATGTGAATATTAAAAATTCATTTGTGGTTTTGCTGTTGGCATATATCTTCTTGTAAAGTATGGGGATAATTATGGTATCCCACAATTTTCACATTGTACTTAGTATCTCTAAATTATGCTGGCTTTATTAATCACGAGTGGCCTCAATACTCTAATAGAGAATAGTAATAAAATATTATAGTGTACTGTTCTAGCCAAAGTAAAAGTTATAATAAAGACAAGTTTTCACCAAAATATTGTTAAATTAAAAAGCAACATGATGCATTGAATGGAAGTCCCATTTGGAGTCAAAATCTTGCCACCGGTACATATTAATCAGGCAACACTCCAAGACCACAGAAAGGATGCAGATGAGCTTCAGATCAGTTATGGTGGCTGTAGGTTCATTTCACTATACCGGGGAAATCACAGGTACATTCCCTTTCCCCAGTGGTGAGTTATTCTCATTATGTCTTGAGAGTACACATTGCTTGATTATTTGTATTTATGTCCTCAGTTCCCGACAGGTTCTGGCACATTGTAGGCATTATATAAATGTTTGTTGTTTCCTTGCTCTTATACTAGATTAGTTACGGTGGTATCTTCCAAAGTAACCTAAAAACTTGCATTGTGAATTGTTATACTGTTTCACAGTGATATGAAGCTTAATCTAAACTAACGCTAATCACTACCTCCTGAAAGAGAGGTGGTAGACTCAAGATGTAGAATGAGAAAAACGTTTCTAAACAGGGTCAATGCAGAAATTTGTTTTGCTTGATTATGCATATTCGTCACATTTTTTTCACTTTTTAGGAAGAGAAAGTAGAAAGGGAACAAAAATAAATGTTTGCTGATTGAAAAAATAAATAAGCAAAACTTAAAAAAATAAATTAATGCTAGTCAGAAGACGACTGAATGTTGGCCTTACTAAAGCCAGAAAACAGTATATTGAAAAAAGAGAACTGTTTGTTACCACTGATGAAAGAAATTGTGGTAGTCTGTAAGGATCCTGCCATTTTCCCTGGTACTATATGTGGTCTGTATTAAGAGTACTCTTTTTGCCATCTATCTAAACATATAGGTAATACAAGATTACATTCATATAGCAGTACACATTTTTTGTCTATACCTGTGATTTCAGGGATTTAGGATGCTCCCGGGTGAAGAATTTGCCAGTATTGATATTCTGCAACTTAGCCTTAGATAGTTTCCTGGGGCATTGAAAAGTTAAGTAGCTTGCCCAGGATTTGTCAGCAGCAGACTTGAACCTGTCGACTTTAGTGCTACCTCTGTTCTATACTAGGCTGTTTCTTATCTTTCATATATTCCTCTTATACCTAATTTCAGTGGATCCTCGCAACACCCTATAAGGTAGGTGCTACTGGTATTGTCCCTATTTTGCTAATTTGGAAGCTGTAGCCCCAGAAGGTTAAATGACTTGCCTGTGATTACAAAACTAAGTGCCATAGGCAGAATTTGTAACGAACTCCCTCCAGACTCAACTATGAGACACTACGGTGTCTCATATAAATACACACATGCATACAAAAGGCTATGTTACTGACTTTAACATAGAATACTCTTTTAAAAAAAGATTCCATTTCCCTTCTATCACAGTTTTATTTTTAGATAGCTTCATGTTGTCCGAGATAACACTTTAAAAATATAAGACCAAGTTGTGTCTCTGAACACAGTCTATATTAGCATACGATACATGGAAAGAAACCCAATGTTTCTGATAATGCTTATTGATTGTTTATAAATTGAGCCCTAAAATCATTGGTATTACAGTTAATAATATAAATGAACTGAGTTAATGAAAATGCCCTGAGATGATATTTAGGAAAAGGACAAAGAGGGATAAACAGGGCCCCAGACAATTTCTGATAACTTTCTGTAAACCAAACATAGAGATGAGAATGGCTCAGGTCCAAAATCATCACAACAGAGACCACACAGATGGGGAGATAAAAGTACCCCGTGTGAGCCCCCTGACAATGAACACCATTTTGTTCGGAATCTCAAGGATTCCCGGGTAAGCCACCTGCAGGCTGATGACATCACAGAAAGAAAGGCCAGTGGCTGATTGCTTGATGGGTGCTCTTTATTATCATATATCAGGTGTCACCTGTGATTTCATGTCTCAAGCAATAAGACAGAATCCATCTGTCATCTCATAGGGAATCTCAGTGAATCTTCTGTTCTTTGGAAAAGGGCTATACTGAGGCAACAGTAATAAGCTGACCTAGCTCCTGAAGAGGAGGCTTGAAATGAAGTATTTTAAAGAAAGTGAACAGCTATCATATTTAAAATATTAGCAAAGGCAGTTTCTTTTGTGAAGTCCTGGAATGCAAAATTTCAGCTACATCAAGACATGAATGATGAAGATACACACATATGGGTGTGTAATTATTTATGTATGGGAGTTTCACTACTGTGCTATTCTGGGTTTCCATGCATAGGACTATTTATAAACGAAATTGTGCTAGTACGATGTCCTTCTGGTAATAAGCCCTCGTAGATGGGGAGAGAAGGAAACAAGTTCTATTAAGCACCTACAGCGTACTAAGTGCTTTACAAATATTATTTCATTTGATGAGATGAGATAGTATTTGTAACCAGAAATGGAAGCCTCTAGTATTTTGAATTTATGAGAAATATACCTAAGGATGTCATGAAGTTCTAATGTCATCTCCCAAATACAAAAACAAAACAAACAAAAAAAAGATCCACTCAAACAACAACACCAAATAATAAAACAACCTTTGAAACAAAAACAAAGCAGGCATAAATATCAATGAAATCTGTTTCTCCCAAAGAAATAATCCCATTTAGAAAAATGGGAAACTATTCTGAAAGCTTGAAACCTTTCCACATGGGTGATGCCATCTTAGGAAGTCTAGGCATTTCCATTACACTAGATTAAAGCATGAACAAAGTAGAGTACTGTGGAATAAGGCTAAAAAGGTGACATAGTGTCAAATTTGAGACCACACTCTGCAGAACAGAGGACTTGAAACTTATCTCAATAAATCAATAAGCATTTATTAAATTTGTGCCAGGTACTGCGGTAATCTTTGGAGAATCAAAGACAAAGGTGGAGTAAACCCTGACCTCAATAAATTAATGAATTAAAAGTATTTATTAAGCACTTGCTATGTTTGGTGTAGGGTATTGAGTATTAAGGATTCAAATGGAAGAGCAAGGTAACTCCTGCTCTCAAAGAGCTCACATTCTAAAAAGATAAACCATATTAATAGGTGTAATTCAAATGGAAAGTCCCCTTGGTCTTTAAGGTACAGAGGCTAGGAAAATGACAATTTAATTATTTGTTCCACTGAAAAAACCATATATGCCGACAAGTTTTGCATTGAACACTTTCTTTTCCAGGTTTTCAAGATCCATGGCTGCTGAGGAAGTAAGATCTGTAACCCTGGCTGAGGTTGTCATCTGGTCACATCTCCACAAGGGCTGTTTTCCTGGATTGAGATGATTTGGAAGTAGGACCTGCGGTTTAGACACTTGCTTGTCCCTGGCATTTAGAGGCAGTCAAGCAGCTCAAGGGATAGCGCATTTGTCCTGGAGTCAGGAATATATGAGTTTAAATCCAGACTCAGAAGTAATTTACTAATTCTGTGACACTGGACAAGAGTTACTTTCTGGTCTGCCTCAGTTTCCTTATCTATAAAATGGGGATAATAACAGTTCCCATTTCCCAAGATTATTGTGAGGATGAAATGAGATAATATTTGCAAGGGGTTTTGTAAGCGTTAAGTGTTAGACAGTAATAATAATAACAATCACGATGTTCCCTTCCACATTGCTATTTTTGCCATAGCAGTTTCAATATATCACAGGTCGGCATAAGAAATTAAATGGGAATTTTGGGGGAGTTTTGCAGAATCTACAGACAATATGTGGAGGTCAGCAGATGACAGAAAAAAAATTAGAAACTCAGAAATGCAAAAAGTACATGTATAGTGTTAGATAATAACAGCATATTTTATCTTTTAATACTGTAATCATTCAGGCTTCTTTAGTATGAAGGGAGAGTCAAAAATTTTTATGCAGATTTTCCAAATGATGGAGGTGCCCCTGCAATGTGGAAGGAATAACTGTATTGTTATTAGGCTAATGTCAGTGGGTTATGGCAGTAATGCTGGAGACATAGGGTGTTTCCTACAAGGGTTGTCCCCGATTGGTAGATACAGAGGTCAGGCAGGAGGTAGAGCTGGTAGTCTGGTGGTCACTACTACTTCCAAGGTTCTTTGGAACAAGGTTCTGAGATATCTCCTTCTGGGTCTAAGGGTGGTAGTGGTTTGACTAACCTGGCACATGCCACCCTGTTTCTCTTGGTACTCCAACCACACTGGTTTGCTTGCCACATAAGTTGCAGTTGGTAGGCAATTGGTAATGGTGGTGATGGCATGCCCTTTCTACATAAGGGTTTCATCCCTCCTCCCACCCCTAACCTGATGATGAATTTAGATATTAGGATAGATGTAAGGCTAGCTGCTTTGGGGTACAAGGCCCTGAGCTAACTCTCTCTGGGTCTGAGGGGAGCTGGTGGAGGCTTGACTTGCGTGACACATGATGATCATGTTACTCCCCCAGCATGCCTTGCTGCTCCTGGTTGACCAACCTAGCAATGGAAGTTTATAGAAATTTTTTGGCGAGCTGGGGATTATAAACCTTTGTGGAGTTTATAATATGGAGAGAAGAGAAAACTTGCATATATGTGGGCATATACAAAATAAATTCAAATTAGATGCAGAATAATTTGAGGGCTAAGGCACTAGTAGCTGAGCAAATTAAGACTTTGTATAGAAGGTGGTAGTTGATCTGAGCAGCCTCGAAAGAAGCTAGAGATTCTAAAAGATGGAGAGGAGGAAGGAGACAATAGGGAGCCTCTTTGTAATGACCAGATCTATGCATAAGAAAGATTAATCCAATAGGAGTATGAATAGTAGAAGATGGAACTAGAAACAAACCAGAAGGAGGGTATGATAGTTTGAACTAGAAGAGAGTACCTGATGTTCATGTCAGTTTTGGAAAAGTAAAGAAATCCATGTGCAAATAGATAAAGAAGATGTGATTGGGTGGGAAGAGAGAAGTCACCCATTTTAAACACGTTTAGTAAAATCCAGGGAGATTCACTTTAGCACACGACAGAAAGGAAGAATGTTAGTGCTATCATGTGAAGGGAGACAAATGAGTCTGTTTTTAGCAAGCAAAAGCCAAGTGTTGAAATGCAACAACAGGATTGACCTAGACAAAACCAATCCAAGTCACGCCCGGGAGTCCTCTCTGTTACTGGGTAAGCTAAGGCATTTGTTATCCAATCAGGCTATGGTATGATGGGTGCAAATTCATTTTTAATAACAACATGTTCAAAAGGAGTAACATTCCTCTGGCTTCTAGGGACTCTTACAGAGTCGGCATTACAATTGATGCATCATTACAATAAGCTGATTCTCTAAGACACATTAAGTCTCTTTTACAGTCAATCACTAGGCAGAGTTGCCAGACCCTGCTTTTTACCCTGATTACATTTGAACTTCTTTCTGACTAGATATGAATATAATCTGAACCTGCTAGAAGACTAGAGGACCCAGGGCAGAAGCAAAAGACCAGCTGAGTGCAAGGGAAAAGCCAAAAGGACAATGTCCCATGCTTAATGAGGGGAAAAAATGTAAAATGTGAAGATTGGGACCAACAAGCACACGAATTTGCCTGAACAAAGCAAAAGATATTTAGAATGAAGCTATTAGCAGGGACAGAGGGGAAAATGATGACTAGTTGTTGTTATGTTTCAGTTTTTTTAAATTTTCTTTGCTGATTACTATCAATACATATATACAAGTACATATGTTACACTAAGGTAATGATTTTTTTCCAATAAACACACCAGACTGTATATGTGCAAATAATTGCTTTACTTAAAAGAAGGTGACTTCATGTTTTTCTTGGTTGCAAGAGAGGGTTAGTTGGGTTGGTGGATGGAGAAGGATGGAAATGATTGTGAATTTAAAGCAAAAAAATGAATAAAATTTATTGTGTGTGGGCATGTGTTTTAATAGTGAGGTAGTATGGTGTAGCAGATAGTGTTCTGGCCTTCGGAGTCATGAATACCTAGGTTCAAGTCCTAGTGTGTGACCCACTTGATCTCTCAGTGGCCTAGCCAATTTTCTATGACCATAAATTGAAGAATAGGTGCTGACCCACATTGGTAAAGGGAGTTTGCTCACCAGTTGCTCTCTGTACTAGTGAAATCACAAGTATAAGGCCTCCATCATCACCCCTCCACAGGCATAGAAAGCATTATGTTTGGGGGCAGAGCCAAGATGGCTGCTTGAAAACAGGGACTAGCTTAAGCTCTCCAGAAAATCCCTCCAAATACCTGTAAAAAATGTCTCTAAAGAAATCCTAGAGCTACGGAACCAATGAAATAACAGAGGGAAACAAGTCTCCAGCCCAAGATGGCCTGGATGGTCGCTGGGAAGGGTCTATCACACTGTGCTGGGTGCAAAGGGCAGCCCAGCATGGGCTGCACCAAGACAGACCAGGCCAGAGTAGACCAGGCACAGCAGGCCTCAGGGCTCTGAATCACTGAGCTGAGGTAGTTACCAAACTTCTCAACCTACAAATGTCAAAGACAATGGAGCAAGTTAGTGGGAAAACTTCTGGATCCGGGTGATGGAAGTGGGCAGTCTGTTCCCAGCCCTGGGGGTGGTGGGCAGCAACAGCAGGAAACTCCAGTGACTACTTCCAGAGCCGCAGGCCCACGCGGTTGGAGGGATCAGGGGCAAATCAGAGTGGGAGTGCAAAGGCGTGGTTCTTTTGCTTTGCCCTCCTTGGATCTGGGTTGCGATACTGGTTGGGGGTTCTCGGGGGAGGAGAAGCGCTGATGTGTCAGAGCTTTGTGGTGGCTTTGGAAAGCGAATCCCCTTGGTGGTTACATGGCAGAGAGGAGTGCCTGCACTAACAGACCAGAGCACAGGCCAGGAGAAGAGCATCATACCACCTCAGAATAGAAGTAGCTCTGAAAGCAGCAGTGCAAAACCCCTGAAGCCTGGGACAAAACACTCTCCTTTTTGGAAGCAGTCATACACTGATCAAAAGCTCAAAAGACAAGTAATTGGCTGGGAAGATGAGCAGGCAACATAAAAGGACTCAGACTATAGAATCATTTTGGTGACAAAGAAAATCAAAACATACATCCACAGCCATTAGAAGTCAACAAAGTCAAAGAACCTACATCAAAAACCTCCAAGAAAAATATGAATTGGTCTCAGGTCTTCCAAAGATTTGGAAGACCAAGTAAGAGAAGTAGAGGAAAAATTGAGAAAAGAAATGAAAGTGATACAAGAAAATCATGAGAAACAAGTCAATGACTTGCTAAAGTCAGAGACCCCAAAAAATACTGAAGAAAATAATACCTTAAAAAATAGACTAACCAAAATGACAAAAGAGCTCCAAAAAGCCAATGAGGAGAAGAATGCCTTAAAAGGCAGAATTAGCCAAATGGAAAAAGAGGTCCGAAAGACCACTGAAGAAAATACTAGCTTAAAAATTAGATTGGAGCAAGTGGAAGCTAGTGACTTGATGAGAAATCGACATATTATAAAACAGAACCAAAAGAATGAAAAAGTGGAAGACAATGTGAAATATCTCATTGGAAAAACCATTGACCTGTAGAATAGATCCAGGACAGATAATTTTAAAATTATTGGACTATCTAAAATCCATGATCAAAAAAAGAGTCTAGACATCATCTTTCAAGAAATTATCAAAGAAAACTGGCCTGATATTCTAGAGCCAGAGGGTAAAATAGAAATTGAAAGAAGCCGCAAATCACCTCTTGAAAACAATCCCAAAAAGAAAACTCCTAGGAATATTGTAGCCAAATTCCAGAGTTCGCAGGTGAAGGAGAAAATATTACAAGCAGCCAGAAAGAAACAATTCCAGTATTGTGGAAACAATCAGGATACCACAAGATCTACATTAAGGGATCAAAGGGCTTGGAATATGATATTCTAGAGGTCAGAGGATTAAAACCAAGAATCACCTATTGGCAAAACTGGGTATAATATGGATTTTCAATAAAATAGAGGACTTTCAAGCATTCTTAAAGACCAGAGCAGTATAGAAAATTTGACTTTCAAATGCAAGAATCAAGAGAAGCATGAAAAGGTAAACAAGAAAGAGAAATCATAAGGGACTTACTAAAGTTGAACTGTTTTGTTTACATTCCTACATGCAAAGATGATATTTATAACTCATGAGACCTTTTTCAGTATTAGGGTAATTGAAGGGCCTTCTGACCTTGACCTCATAAAATACCTAGCATATTTAGAAGAAAATATCAGGTGCCATAAAATTCAGCCTTTTGGGATTCTACCCCTCCCTCCAATTAGTACAACATACATCCTGAAACTACTTTCTTTCTACTTTGTATTTACTTATTTATTCACCTGTTTCATCTGAACAATAGAATATAAACTCCTTGAAGGCAGGGGCTGGTTTTCTATCTTTGTATTCACAGTGGCTTATAGTGTTTTGCATTTGTCAGGCTCTTCATGTTTGTTGAACTGAATTACTGAAAACAATAATAATAACTGACATTTTATATAGCCTTTTTGTTTTAGTTTTTTCTCTTAAAGATTAGCTTTAACCCCCAAATCAGTCCCAGTCCCAGACCAAGCCCTACTTAGTTACTATTGGGGCCCTGATTGTCTCAGAACAAATGTAAATAGCAATTGTTTCTGTTTTGGCCAGAAACCCTGTGGGTCTTCCCCTCCCAGATCTATTTTTTTTTTAAAGAAGCCATTGTCTACTTTATTTCTTACCTAGACTTAATCACCGAATAGAAACGGCCCTCACTCAACTGAGACCTGTTAAAGACCTTCGCTTTGAAAAGGCCAGCATCTCCCATTGCATCCTGAACCATCTCCAGTCATCCTGATCCATATCTGGCCACTGGATCCTGATGGCTCCTGAGGAGACAGTGAGGCTGGTGTCTTTGCACAGCCCTCTGTCACTTAAATCCAATTCACTTGCATATCATGACATCACTTCCTTGAAGTCATGGTCCTCTCTGAGAATTAAAGACAAAAAGTAGCAGCAACAGCCTTTCAAGAGTTGCCAAGTACTTTCCATACAACATCTCTGTAAGGTAGATCTTCAGTGTGTGTTTTATTACTCCTGCTTTACAGAAGCTCTGAAAAATTAAGTTACTTGCACAGAATTATGATAATTAATTAGAATAATTATCTTGTGTTACTACAGAACTTCTTCTGAAGACAATCTTAAAAGAGGAGTCTCAAAAATATTTTGAGCAACAGGGAGATCATTAGAATTAATATGGAAACCCTTATCAAGGTTGCTTTGTAAGGAAAACATTAATTTGGATATATATGTTATAGTGTTTGTTTAGAAAATAATTTTTCATGATACACACTAACACAAAGACACACAGACACACACACATATATATATTTACATGTGTTTAGCATATACAAGCTAAGGATACTGCATGTACTTAAACACATAGCCAAGTGTTTAACACACATTGATAGCATTGAGGACTCAGAGATGAAAGGGACCTTACAGATCATCACAATTGCTGACCTCCAAAAAACCACCTTGGATATACACACAGAATATATCTTATAAATATGAATATTGTTTCCTCTTCAGAAGGTACCTCCTTGAGGGCACTGCATGTTTCACATTTGTCTTTATATTTCCACTACTTAATCACACCATACCTGGCACATAATAGACACATAAAGAATGTTTGTTGATTGATTAATAGTCAAACACCCTCATTTATTTTTTTAAATGACATATAGAGACCTAAAGTTATTTAACCAGAACAGTAAACGAAAGAGTTAAGATTCAAACCCAAGTCTTCTGACTCCAAATTCAGTGTTCTTTAACATTGCCCCAAGAAACTTCCATCAAGGAAAGAAAAAAAATCTTTATCTTTAGATAGTCATTTGTGGGGAGTTTGATTGGTGGAGTGTTGCATTTTTAAGGAGATCTTTGCCTATCTTTTTTTTTTAATTTTCGCAACAGTTACAAGAAATTGGAGATAGCTATCACATTAAATGCTGCCTCAACAAGGAAGTGATATTAGTTAATTTCTCCATCCTATAAAATTGCCTGGTTTAATATTTTAGCAAGGATAAAAATATTTATACTTATCCCAAATTAATTAATTTTCTCATTTAGTATAAAAATTGAACTGAAACTTTAAAAAATTCAGCCATTCACTATTTTTAGAGGACATTAACAATGGCCTATAGCTTTTCCCTAAGTAATATCATTTTATAACAATGGGAGAGAATCTCCCCCCAAACACAATGTCTTAACAGAAAGAATTTGACTGGGGATGCTTATACCATTTTTCAAGTACAATCTTTATATTTTTTAACATTTAGCATAGAGAGGCTAGCTAATTTGCCTTAGGAAAGTAACTCAAACTTTTCTATTTTATGATGTGCCAAATACCTTTATAATTTACTGATACCCCTAGCTTTAGGCTTTCCCCTCCTCCTTCTTCTCACTCCCATATTCCTCAGAAATCTCTTCCATTAAAAAGATTTCAAGGGACAGCTAGATGGCACCTTGAATAGAACACCAGCCCAGGACTCAGGAGGACCTGAGTTTAAATCTGACCTCAGACACTTGACATTTACTAGCTGTGTGACCTTGGGCAAGTCACTTAACCCTGACTGCCTTGCCTCCCCCACCTCTAAAAAAATAAAAACAAAAAAATTCATGACCTGTAAACATCAATATATTTAGTGAACTTTCAGAGAAGAAAGTGATCTTTAAACAAATATCCTTCATAAACCCAGCATTGTGATTGCCTGCCTAAAATGTGTGGCAGTGAGGAGTTGAGGAATAGGAAACAGAACTAAGAAATGTTACAATTTTGCCACCACTTGCATGTAACTCTGACAAGATTTCTAAATTTTTTCTAATTTTTCATTTTATAAAATAGGAAATTTTAAAATATTCAATAGAAAATATTTATTAAGCATCTATTTGTGCAAGTCACACTAAACAATCAGTAGAAGTCAAAGAAACTCTTAAACAATCCAAAAATCTTAAGCTAAAATAGCTTTTGCTTTTTAGCTTTGTATGTACCATCTTTTGCTGGTTTATTCCCTCACACCCTTTAGAAGAATAGTATTTTTACAACAAAATTATGCCATGTCATAGTGTTTTCCTGCATTAAAACAACAGCCTCTGTTGTTGGAAGATAATTATTTAAGGAGAAGATGCTTTGTTTCCAGGGCAGACAAAAATGTGGATTAAAGGAGAATCAAGATCAAAGACAGAGCCGGAAGAGAGCTCCTAGGGCATCTAATCTAGGTCTCTGATTTTGTGGTTAATGGAACTGATGCCAAGAGAAGAGAAAGGACTTGTTCCATATCACATAAGTAATAACTAGTAAAGCTGGGATTAAACCCCACATGCTCTGGCTTCCAATCCATGGTAACACATTGTTTCCTACCCTTCTACTGAGTCAGTGGAAAAAGAGATGTAGTCAATAGTCCCTTGTGTTCCCCTGCCAATGTCCACCTTCCTTAACTTCTTTGTCTTCTGAGGCTCCCTTTCATCACTTATCAAACAAGAATTCAATTCAATTTAACAAGCATCTATCAAGCTACCATCCCATTCTAGACACTGTATTAGTCTTCATATAAACAAAGACAAAAATAATATAGTCTTAGTCCTCAAGGACTTTACGGTCTATCAGAGAGAAAAAAAGAGAGATATAGACATGTATGTATGGATGCACACAAACACCATAGCAATAAATACAAAACAAATGCAAAGTAATCCTAAGGGAGTGTTAACAACCTGGGGGAATGAGAAAAAAAATCATTGTTGGAGGTGGTGCCTGAATTGAACCTTGAAGGGAATTAGGAATCCCAAAAGTCAGAGATATTGAAGGATGGCATTTCAGACATGGGGCTCAGCTTTTACAAAGTTATAGAGGCAGGAGATTGAATGTCATGAATAGAGAACAAGTCCTTCAGTTTGGCTAGAACACAGCATCAATGAGGAGAATTAATGTGAACTCAGTCTGAAAAGAAAGCTTGGAAACTGAGAAGTACTTTAGTGCCCCTCCCCCCCCCACAATTGTAGCATGTCTTAGAAGCAATAGGGAGTCACTGATGCTTAGTAAACAGAGTAGCAACATGTGTTTGGTTCAATGTAGCCAATGGATTAAAGAGAGACGCTGGTTTCAGGGAGTCCAATTTAGGGGCTTTAGCGATAGTCTATGTAAAAGGTGATGAGAGCTTGGACTAGGTTGGCTATACTGTGCGTGTGGGGGGGGGGGTTGCAGAAGATGTTGAGAAGCTAAAATCAACAGGACTTGGACACAGGGAGGGGAGAGGAGAGAGAATGAAGAGTTAAGGATGATTCCAAGGTTGTAAACCTTGGTGACTAGAAGAATGGTTGGGTTCTTGAAAGAAGCAGTTAGGTTAGGAAGAGACATAAGCTGAAGGAAAAAGAAAATGAGTTCTATTAGGGATATACTGAGTTTGAGATGTCTGTGCATCATCTTATAGAAGGTGACCTCAAAACAATGATAATGGCTGGAGATATAGATTTGGTCATCATCTAAATAGAATGTAAGCTCCTTGAGATCGGAGGCTGTTTTAATTTTCTTTTTCTGTCCTTACTGCTGAATACAGTGCTTGACAAGCAGTAAATAAATGCTTGCTGATTGGTTGACCAATAGGAATAATGAGACCACTGAGAGAGAAGGCAGGTAGAAAACAGGACACAAGACAGAATGCTAGGCTATCTCCTCAGTTAAGGGAGGGACAGGGTTAATGATCCTCCAGGTAAGACAGAAATGTGGTGTTGAAATAAGAAGGAAGATAATCAGGTGAAAGCAATGTCTTGAAAGGGCAGGTGGAGACAGGACATGATCTACCATGCTAAATGTTGCAGAAGAGACACAAAGGATAAAGACTTTTTTAAAGGCCATTGGATTTATCAGTTAAAAGACTGTTGGTGACCCGTCCTCTCATCACACAGTTTTTGGGGTTTTTGTTTGTTTCGTTTTGGTGAAGGACAAAACAATACAACGTGTTTTGGAAAAGTAAAAAGTGATATGCATATGTAAGGTAGTATATGATTTTAGAATTCTCCAAGCATATTTTCTGGTTGTTGACTGCTCAGTGGCATTGTAGAGTCCTCCAAGTCCCAAAGAAGTGTTGTATTCAAACTCTGTAGTTAGAGGCAAGGGCACAGGGGAACCAGCATGGGATAGTGGCATAAAGGGAGCCTCAGAAACAGTTTTCAACCAGCTTGCATCAGGGTTCTTTCCAACTCATAGCATCATCAGACTTAAAGCTGGCAATGACTTTAGAGAAAATGAGGAAACTAAAAAATAAATGATAAAACTCTGATTTGCACCCACGTCTTCTGACTCCAAATCTAGTTCTCAGGCTATTTGTTTTGATAGCTGCCTGGTTCTGGTTGCCTTTGCAGCTAACATCTCTTGCTGCCTGGTACCCCTACAAAGCCCCTCCCTGTAGCTTCTGCAACATTGAGATATCTCCAATGGATGACCTTGGACCTGAAATATGTGTGAGTTCTGTTGGATACAAAATTTTGGGAGTTGTCTTTCAAATGAATGACATTTTTATGTTCTCAAAACTAGATTTCAAGTAAAAGAAAGTACTTTTCTTCCTGATTATCAAAATAATACTTTTAATGAATTGAAAACTCAATCTCTGCATGGTTTTGTGTGGTTTTGCTAAGGATAGTTTTAAGATTTCCGCTTGCTTCTGAATCAAGTAAAATGGAAGTGTTTCTGGTGCCTGTTTTATTTAAAAGTGAGATATAATTAATATGTCACAGTAGTATAAAATATTTCTTTAATACAAAGAACTATTTAAAATTATTAAAGCTTTCACCTACTTCTTGCCCCTTGCCCGATTTGTTGGCTAGGGGCAGTTTGTGACTCAAATGATTCCTTTTTTGCCTTCAAAGTAATTTACATGAAGCCAAACATTTTGCTAATAAGGGAAATTTGTTATCATTAAAAAATCAAATGGATTTGCTTCAATTTTTTTACTAACTGAAGACTATTTTCCCTGACCTTTCACCTTTGTCAGTCTTAAAAGTTACTAGATCAATTTTTTGTTAGTATTACTAACAAAATATAATTTTTGTTAGTAACAAAAATTTGTTTACTAACAAAAAATAATTTATCTGAATTCAACATAATTACCTTTGATTTAAGTTCTAGGCATATCTTTAAGGAAGCACTTTAGCAAAAATGTGTATGACCTTATATTCACCAACAAAGCTAAACTTTTTTGCATACAAACTACTAGATTTTTGTAACTAAAGCTTTTAGGAACTTTAATTCATGGAAATATAGGAAATATAGGAACATAAATAGACATAAGACTATGTAGATTCTTAACAAATTATGACTGCCCTGACAGAAATAAGGGAATTTTCTCTATTCCCATTCCCCTCAACTTGCCCTCCCCCCAAAAGATAACTTCTAAATAGGAAAAAAAAATCATGACAAAGAACATTTTGCCTTGCTACTGACAATATTTACAGAAACACAATTTGCTAGATCTTAGATGTCTTGTAAAATGGCAGCTCCTTGAGGGCAGTAATCAGGATATCTTGTTTATTGATTTCAGGCGCTTTTATTTTTGCATTGTTTTATTGTTGTATTCCCTAAAACCTAGCACAGCACCTTACAGATTTGGGTGGTGGGCAGGACCTGTGATTTCACTAGAGTGTGGAAATCTACCTATACCAAGGAAATCATGGGTCCATGCCAAAGACTAAAGACCAAAGATCATGGAATTCTTAATTAGGAATGTTCCTTTTTCATTTACTAAATGTTAATTGTATTCTATTGTATTGGGTTAGATTGGATTGGATTGGAATGGATTAAATTGGATTGAATATGCTATACTATCTTAGTGCTTTTTAAAACAAGGCCTAAGAAATGTGTCTTTATATGCTTTCATATGTATGTATGCTTTGATATGTATGTATACCAAAGGTACTAATCAAAAGTATAGAACTTTTGTCCTGGAGTCTTTAAAAGCTATCAAACTGTCTTCTCATTAGGCAAAGACAGGAAACTTTGGAAAGCCTTAACTTCTTCCTAGAAGCACTATAAGCGTTTGTAAGCATTACAGTATAAGTATAAGGTGTCTATAAGTGTTGAAACAGGGGGAAAATTGAGAAATTTAACTCTTTGGAATCTGGCTTTTCAAATGGATGACTTTGGTCTTTATTCTAGAATTAACATTCATTGTTGATGTTAAATTCACAGAGACAAAAGCAATAAGAAATGTTACTATTTTTTAATCTTGTGGTAAAAATAATCGATGTGTGTTTTGTT
>CM053622.1:123471043-123491043 GCA_028646595.1 Phalanger gymnotis | reverse complement strand
TTAAACGATGTTTTTATTGTATTTTTTTCAATACGTGTCCTATACTGAGGCTTTAGTTTCTGAGAATGTTAATCTAAACACTTATTAAAAGTATTAAATTGGAGTTATTTGCTTTGTTGGCAGAAAATTTTCTAAACAACCAAAACTTTGGGTACTAAGTAATTCCTAATCAGGTTCAGCTCCAATGATACCTCCCATTCTATTAGTAGAAATAATAGGGGATTTCATAGGATTTCTTCTGATAATCTTTCCAAGAGGGACAAATATACACTACCTGTTCATTTTATCAATATTAGTGTTATTGATAATAACAATAGTAACATTTACATAGGACTTTAAGATTTGCAAATCACTTTACATGTTTTATATTGTTTTCAAAAAGGTATCTTTTAACCCGGGAAATCAAAAAGGTTTGCCAAATATCAGCTACCGACTGGTGTTCAATATATTGAGTACATTTAGGAAGCTGAGAAATAGAGAGGCGGAATGACTTGCTTGTTTGAGGTAACACATTGAGACAGGATAGGAGTCCATTGGAAATGATGTCCAGATTGTGCTATTGCCTAAATCTCCTGGTTGGATGGAGCTATGATCCCCTATCTATCATACATTGTGTTCTGGCTACTAGAACTGCTTTCTCTTTATGCATTGTGTTCATGTGTTGATATAGGAATACATACATAGACTATTTTTCTGTGGTCTTCTGTTTACATATTTTATTCAGGTGAAAATATCTCAAGTATATATATACCCTGCACAATGTTACTTCATCTGGAGGGGGAAAAAATCCCATTTTTTCTCCTAGTAATTCTTCTTTTCTTTTTACCCCATCTTCCTCTTCCAACTATCAATATTTTCCTTCCAGAGAACATTTTTCCCTACTTTGCTTTTCATCTCTCTTTTCCAAAACAATGATTTTTTCATATTAACACAGATAATATCATATAAGATCCCACCTGAACATTCGTGTACATCATACACACATTGTACATAGTCTTTATGAAAATGTATTTATATGTCTGGGTATTTGCTAATTTAATATGATGTAATATTATAAAATATAACCATGTATAACTATATAAGTACCTCCCTATACATAGATATGTACATACGAAACAGAAACAATTAGTAAAGAAAAATCTATCAATAGTTATCGGGATCATTTAGAGCATTCTTACTAATGTGCAAACTGCGCCCCACACTGGTTCTCTGACTTGGTGGAACTCTATGAATAAATTACATTTCCAGAGGCTGCCAGCTTTATAATTTCAGCTTACTATACTTTGGAACATTTTTTCTATCCAATGTTGCATAATTTTTTTTTGTCTTTCTTGGGTTTCATTTTCACCTTTCTAACTCTATTGCTGACTGGCAAATTTAACAGGAAAGAAAAAAACACTCCTTGCATGCCCAAGGCCTCCCATGACTTATACTGAGATTTGGTAACATTATTTAGTTGGTGATTAAAGCAGGCAAACCTGCTTTCATTGAATTCAGCTCAAGAAGTGTCATCAGTTCATGTAGGTGTTTGCATCCTAATTTGCAGAATTGTAAAATATCACCTCTAACACGCATAAAAATAGAACATCCAATTTGATTTTTTGAAAACAATAAACAAACTTTCCCAGAGTCTATTTTGCTCCTTGGGAGGCAGAGCTTAAGAATTCATTTTAGCTTGGGAACTCATTTTAATATTACCATGAAAAGTCATATTTTTTTTTTTGCAGACCAAACTTTGAAGTTGAGCTGAGGTTTTGTGAATTTTTAAAAATAGAAAAGAAAGGGAAATTTTCAATAAATGGAATGCTTTCTGGGGGAGTTAAAGATGCCAATCCATCCAGACATCAAAGATTGGTGATTTTGCCAATGTGAGAACAGCCATGGCAAAACCCATTGTCAAATGAAAAGACTCTTTGAAAAGTTTCTTCAAGATGAAATTGACTAAATAGCTCACAGGTGATCATCTGCAGAGCCCTGCTCTAGATTCACTCCTTCCAATATTTATCATATGTGTGTTTGCTTGAATCATGATAAGATGAAGTTTTTGGGACTTAAGGACATTGAGATTGGATGTCCCCTGAGACGTCCATCTGATTTGGACTGTGTTCAGAAGAGAAGGGCCTTGTAGAGGCCAAAAGAGAAAAGGAGGGCAAAAGGAAGGGAGAGTAGAAATGGGCAGCTCGTGTTCCTAGCTCTAATATCCCAGTGCAATTTTTTGTGGACATCCACTCCTTGCCTGCACAGGAGATAGGGCTATAAGTGTATGTTATTTTTTAATTACAAGGGGGTAGAAAAAATCCTGATGATGGGCTGGAAGGTGCCATTGCATTGTTATTTTTTTCTCTCCCTTCGTTTGCTGATTATGTGAGCTGGGCTCCTTTGCTAGCCGATGATAAGCAGAATTTCCATGTTCTCTGCATAATTAATCCATCTCTGCCTCTCTTCATGCCAACTCGCCCGTTATCGCCGGCACATGCCTGAATTGCAAAAGAATCCGCTCTTCAATTGGAACTTATTGATATTCTAAGAAAAAAAAGAGAGAGGGGGGAAAAAAACCGAAAATCCTTAAGTTTAAGCCGCAGATTTTTAAATGGATTAATTTCGCTGCAATCGCAGCCATCTAAGGCGGGAAGGCAGGCAGAGCAAATTGAAAGCATCTCCATGTTTGCAGAATTGGGTCCAGAACGCTGAAATGTACTGGCACTGCTCTCTTTTAAAGTCAGAAAATTACCATTCATTTACATCACATGAAATACTTTTTTATGCTAGAAATATTCAAGAGACGTTCTTTAAATGCCTGCTAATGCTTGATAACATTTCTAACTTTCAACATTTTGCTAGACTTTGATATGACATGATAGGAATGCCTGCCAGTAAAGAATATTATATGTACTAGTCATCTCTCCTTATCACATATTAGATTCTATCATCTTTTTCTTAACCGTCCCAAAGTAGTCTTTAAACAAGGTATTCTGTGTCATTGGCACTGATTTTATATGTTGATGGAGGCCTTAGTTATTCGATTTTAGATGTTAACTACACTTGAGATTTTCTTTTCCTTCAAATACCAAGAGACTTTAAAAATAATAATGATGATTTTTTTTTCAAATTATTAGTTGTTTCCTCCAGCTTCTTTTGTGTTGCAATTAACCCTGATTCTTGGAGCCTGTATGGTTTTTTTTTTCTTAAACATTCATCAACTTGAAGTCCCTTCCATTTTAACTTGTAGTTAGTTTTGTCATTTTTGTGAAATCTCATTTTGCTCAAAGTCCAGCTGCTGAGTCAAGTCCATAAAAAGTGTCGTTTCAAAAGAAGACATAGAAAAGATGGCATCTCATTTTATTTTTGACAGAACAAATAATTCCCCCCGTACCCACTTCCATTTTTGATTCTTGGAAACATTTCCATCTTTATTCCCTGACCCCTGGAGCATGCAGCGTCATTCAGCAGGACCGACAGGTTTCTTGATGCTCCAGTTCGGTAGTAGCAGGGCTTTCTGTGTCTAGATGCTACTCTCAAAACTCTAAATTTATTCTTGTTTGCAAGGCAAGAAGGCTGTTTCTTGTGACATAATAGTAAAAGTTGGTTCCACTGACAAGAAAAGCAAATGGAAATTTTACTGTTCTAAAATATTTGTCAAAATGGAAATTTTACTGTTCTAAAATATTTGTCATGATTAAATGGATTTAGGCCACTATAAATGCACAAAGAGAAATGGGTCAAGGAGGGGGATGTCATATGTGTGTGTGAGGAAACCAACTTAATTGGCAGTACTTCTCACAGCGATAAAATGAGACAGTGAACGGTGATATTCTTTGGAAACAACTGCTTCAGTTACAAAACAGTGATCATCACAACTGACAGGCCATCACGACACAAAATACTGGCATTAAGGAACAAAAATCCGTACAGCTTAAGAAGGATTCAAATATTGACATTCTATTCTGTCTTTTTAGGCAATAAACATTCCTGAAATGTAAGAATGACTCAGGAAGTATGGGAAGAATTTAGAAGGAAAGCACATCTTAGAGGAATTTTAGCATAATAATCAAGTGTAAAGAACGTTGTTACACACAAATATAGTTAAATGATATTGAAAATATACTTTGCTCTATGAAATATGTTTTATGTATATCTTATGTAATTCTTAGGCAACTTTCATGCTTGGAGAAAGGGACAAAACATGCTGGTTGTACATTGGGTAAATTTGTATAGTCAGCTAAACATTTTAAAGCAATTTTTTAAAAAATGAAATGAAAAATGACCCTTCTTAAAATAGATGTAGCAAAAACATTTCAACCATAAATAGCAATTTCCCTGACCTTGTATTCTCAACTCTTTCATTTAAGGGTTTGAATTAAAAAGCCTTCTAGAATTGTAGATACCTAGAAAGAAGGGGAAAAAATAAACCTATTATGGTTAATCTATTTTGAAGACATGAAAATAGAAGTTGAGTTGTTTTAAAACTCAAATATAACCTGTCCTATTAATGCAGTTTGTAGTCTATATCTCTAAATAACTTAGTTATCAATATTAGAACGAATACATTTAAAGGCTCTTTATTTTTATAAATTTGTGTATTGTTTTCCTGTGCTGTCTTAATCAAATAAATTCAGCTGGGGTAAATAATCAGAAGTGGTCAATTTATTTATGTGAATACAGTTTTCTTTTATAGGAGTTATTTTATGATATCAAAATACGAATATTTAAATGAATTTAAAGTGCCACATTCCTAATTATTACTATATATTCAGATCAGAAAAAGAGAAGTCATGTGAATGTCTTAGCCATGTAAAGTGTCAGATGAGAGGCTAAACCAAAAGACAGTGATTCACTATGAAATGGTGATTTTGAATGCAGTATGAACTAGGTATTTCACAGAAACACCAAGACTCCGTGACACGGATTCATAAGTGAAAAACTGACTGGCAAGAGAAACAATTTAGCTTTATTTCTTTCTTCAGAATTTAGGGATGTATTGAAAAGTGAGGAAGGCAGCCGTAGCCGGTTCTATGGTTGTCAAAAATCACTAAACAGTTTTTGACATTAGGAATATGAGTGACAGCCCCTTGTTTGTATTGTATTATGATGGATGAATCCTTCATCAGTTTTCCTTTCCGTACTCTCTACAGTATCACTGGGAGGAATTGGTCTGTTTTGTCTGTAAGTGGACTTTTTTCAGAGTCTACCAGCTTCTAAAGTCTGAGCCTCTTTTCATATCATTAGTATCCACATGAATCAATTGGGTTTCCTTTCAGAAAGCAAAACCTACCCTTTCCCTGTCTCTCTCTCTCTGTCCACATATATGTATATATGTACACATATGTATATATGACATATATACACATACATATATAGATGGATACATATTCTGTGTCTATATCTATATATTTATATATTCATTCATAACACCATATTTTCAAGGAAGGCCCAGATTATGTTCCTACTTCTCACACTAATTTCCAATATGACCTTGGGTTTCATTTTTCTCAATTGTAAAACGAAAGAATTGGACTAGATGAATTAATTACAAGGTATACAGCAGTTTAAATGTCGTCTTTCTCTCTTCTCTATTATCTACCTTGACTCACTCCTCAAGCTGTTTACACTGAAAAAATTCAAAGCTTATAGCCTTTTCATACATTCGTGTCCAGCACTTGGTGCCAGCTAGGTTTTGAGATAATATTTAAGGTCTTGTATCAGGACAACTACAAAAAGACACTTTGAGCTTCCAATCCCCTTACTTCGTATACTGTAAGTCACCAATCATACGTATTGTCTCCTCATCCCTCACAAGTGATTACCCAGCATCACTGAAACTGGGATGAGCCAACCAATCTACCACTATCTAATGGATGTCTACTGTGTGCTTAGTACTGCATTTGGGATGAGACTGTTGTTTTGTGGATTGTCCAAGTTTCTTTCAACATATTCTTTTCCTAACAAGAGTTGCTAATTCCAAGCATAATTCAATCAATTAATTCTATTAGCATATAGCTTTCCTCTTGCAGTGAATCTAGATCCAATTTATTTATAGATAACTAAATGGATTCTCCAAATTGGTGGATATAATCAATAACAACCTTACCCATAACCCTTTTGGAAAAAGAAATCATTTTATTTCCCTAAATACTATACAAATTAGGGTTCAAAGCAACAGATGAATTTAAAATTTTGTTGAGGTACAAAATGTTAGCAAAATATGTAGAAAAGAAAGAACTTCCTAGGAAGTCATGTATTATATTCCACAGCAGGCAGGATTATAAAATAATCATTTTAAAAATCTTTAAATCACCTCTAAAAATTTCCGTAGAAGCTATCCTATTGTCTCTTCTTATAGCTTAACTCATTGTGTTCCAACTCATTAAAACTGGACATTTTTTCTTACAATGATCCAGTTGCCAGCTAAAATCTAACTTCTATTGTCCTGTGATCAGCAGAAGTGGAATGGAGGGAGTGGGAGGAGAGAGTGATGTCCAGTGAAGATGAATAGATAGATTAGGGCCAGGTTGTGTATGGCTTTAAAAGCTAAACAAAGTTTATGTTTTATTCTAGAGGCAAAAGGAAACAGTGAAGTTGGTGGAGTAGGCCAATCACAAGTTCAGATCTGCATTTAAGGAAAAAATATTTTTGTTAACAGTATGTAAGATAGCTCAAACGGTGACAGACTTGAAAGCACAGAAGTATCAATTGTTCGATAAGCACAAAGTTCTAACATAGTGCTTATTACATAGATAAGTGTTTATTTTTGCACACTCATCTCCATTTCTTCTCTCACATAGTCACTACAGAATGTGATGTTTGAACAACACTTTGTAGGAAGAATAAGATTCTATGAGGAAGAAGAGAGGAAGGAATACATTGCGGGGCCGGGGAACAGCCATCTCAGAGAGTGGAAATGGAGTGCATTGTGAGAAGAACAGAAAGAAGTCCAGATGGCTAGACTTCAGAGTACAGGAGGGAAAGGAATTTCTGATGAGGCTGAACAGATAGTTTGGAGACAGGGACTGAAGGGTTTTCAAAGCCAACATGAGGGGTTTGTATGGTATTCTAGAGGCAATAGTTGACCACTGGAATTTGTTGAGCAAGGGAGTGACTTGGTCAGATCTGCACTTAAAATCAATTTAGCAGCGATCACCCTTTCTTTTAGTGAATCCTCACAGCTGTGCTTTTCTTTAAAAAAAATTAAAAACAGAAGTTAAAATAAATAACAGTTCACTAAATCAGTAGTGAACATTTTGCTCATTTACCAAACTACTCCTTGTCAGTCTCCAGGGAAGGGAAAGTATGAGTCTACTTGTTTGTACTTCCAACAGCATGGTATTTTATGATTGGGTAATAGAAAGAAGGATGCATAGGTATATTGCTCTCTATTCCCAGTACTGGTCTATCAATCCAGCAATACAATCTTGGTAATAGTAATGGAGTGTTAATTGACTTGACATTGGAAGAACCCTTAGTCAACAAGCACTTATCCAGAGATTTGTTTGTGCCAGGCACTGTGATAAGCACTAGTCATACAGAAAAAGACAAAAACACAGTCTCTGCCCTCAAGCTAACAACTGAGTAGGGAGAGAAAAATGCAGATAACTAGATATGTAAAAGATGGAGCATAAATGGGAGATAATCTCAGAGAGAAAGGGCTTGTGTGGGTGCCGCAGAAAGACTTCCTGTAGAAGTTAAGATTTGCGCTGACCCTTGATGGAAGCTAGGGAAGCTAGGAGGTGGAGGTGAGAAGGCGGAGCATTCTAGGGATGGGGGGACAGCCAATGAAAAAGCATGGTGAGGAGATGGACTGTCATGTTTGAGGAACTGTAAGAATAACAGTGTAATTAGATTGTAAACTACATAGAAGAGAATAAAGTATAAAAAAACTGGAATAGGAAGAGAATGGCTTTTAAAAAAATTGATATTTGATCCTGGAGGTAATAGGAAGCCATTGGAATGAATTGATTAGGGGGTTGACCTAGTAAGCCTGCTCTTTAGAAAGATCACTTTGGAAGCTGATTGGAGAATGCACTGGAAAAGCTGGCCCAGCTAGGTGTAGAGTGGATAGAGCGCTGGGCCTGAAGTCAGGAAGACTCATCTTTCAAAGTTCAAATCTGGCCTCAGACACTTACCAGCTGTGTGATCCTGGGTAAGTCACTTAAGCCATTTGCCTCAGTTTCCTCATCTGTAAATGAGCTAGAGAAGAAAATGGCAAACCACGCCAGCGTCTTTGCCAAGAAAACCCCAAATGGGGTCATGAAGAGTAGGATGTATCAGAAAGGACTGAAAAACAACTATAATTGCAAAGAATGAATAAATGAATAAAATAGGCATTTATTAAGCTCTTTGCGCAAAATATACAAAATACATTTGTACAAGCTCTTTGTACAAAATATACAACACATGTAGGGGAGTGGTGGTGGGGGGAGGAGTTTTCTTGTAGAAAGTTACTAGTAATGAGTTCCTGGGGTGGTGAGTAGACCCACAGGAGAAGAGATTGACAGAGCCTTTCCAGGAGCAAGGACAGAACTCCGTTGTTTATGATTGGAGGGCTTGTTTGTTGATGGGGTGACACTTCTTCCTCAAGCAGTGGAGGAGGTGTGAAGAGTAGCTGGCTAATGCATAGAAGGGCCCGTTGAAACCTCACAGCAATCTTATTGCTTACTCACAGGAACGAAAGGAAATACCTTATGCCATCACTTCTGGGCATGTGAAGAAGCATCCCAGCAAGAGTAAGAAACAGCATGAGGGAAGTCCCTTTATTGCTTCTAATTTTTCTCCTCTTGCCTCACTATCTCTATCTATTTCTCTTTTTCTCTTCCTCTTAGCTTAGTTTTTTAATTATTTATTACATGTTTAATTTATGAAAAAAACAAGCATTTCCATAACAGTGTAATAAAAAAGATGATTGTACATGAAACTGCAAATCTATTATGTACAACTTGCTATTTTTCAAAATATATATATAATTTAATATTATAATATAATGTAATATTATGCTATATTATATTATACTATGCTATATTATACTATACTATATTACATTACATTATATTAATTATATCATATTATATTATTATAATAAAGTTATTGTGAAAATTTCTTTTTTCCCATTTTCCCTTCTCTCTTCCCACCCTAGCTAGACATGGCTACCAATAGATACAAATACATGTATATATGTATGTATATATATATGTAAAAATCATTCTACATACTTCTATTCATCAGTTCTTTCTCTGGATGCAGATAGCATCTTCTTTCATGTGTCTTTTTCAGTCAATTTGGGTATTTAAAATAGTCAAAATGACTAATTTCTTCAAAGTCATTCTTAAAATAGTATTGCTGTTACTGTATACAGTGTTCTCTTGTTTCTGCTCATTTTGTTGCTCATTATGTCATGCAAGTCTATCTGTGGTTTTTCTAAAATCATTGATCTTACCATTTCTAATAGCACAGTAGCATTGCATCAAAATCATGTACTAAAACTTGTTCAGCCATCTCACAATGGACAGCCATCTCTGCAATTTCTACTCCTTTGCCACCACAAAGAGAGCTGCTATAAATATTTTAGTTTATATAGGTCCTTTTCCTTTTAACCTAATCACCTAATAGTAGTGTTGCTGGGACAAAGGGCAGTTTAACAACCCTTTGGGCATAATTCTAGATTGCTCTCCAAAATGGCAGGATTAATTCACAATTAGTTTTTAATAAATGTTTTAAACTTAAATATCTGGAAAACATAGTAGGCATTTTCTAGCCTCTATCGATCTCTTCCTTCACGGACAATATGCCTCCAAAATCTCTTAGCCCAGATTACAGAAAACTGAAATATGTTAAGAATGTGAACATCTCACATTCAATTTTGTAATAGAATTAGCTAGCAACATGGATAAAAATAGGTATTATCTATGCCGTAATAGAAACTAGTCAAATTTGACCTCTATCCTCAGCCAGAAAAAAGGGTTGAGATATCATCTTCCTTCCTTCATCTTCTTTGTCCTTCCCATCTGCCTCTATTCGCCTGTGATGACATTATAATGTGTGGCCTTCAGTGAGAGGAGAAAATAATCCAACCAATCAACGAATCACAGAGTATCTGTTGATGCCTACTGTTGTCTAGGTTTTGTGCTATAAACAGGAGTTACGAAGATAACCTGCTTCTGTTGTCCAGGAGAATATATTTTATTAGACAAGACAACAAATACATATATAAGCACAATAGGACTGGCTAATGAGCTCAGTTTGTATGGGCAGGTACTGTCCTCAGGTGATACAATCCCCATGTGGTCTTTGGAGTTATGCACAGACATTCTCTAAATGTTTTTGCTCTGCTGACATGATAAAGACATGGACTATTGAGTGGCTAAAGAGCAGGCACTGAAGTGCATTTAAAAGTCACTAATGAACAAAAGTAAAGTTGAGATTCTCTAGCAGCTGTCTGAACGAGAGACAACGAGGTCGTGGACCCTCCTTCACTGGAACTTACTTGTGTCCTCTACACCTTTACATTTGTTCTGCTTTGTAGGAGGGCTCAGTAGCTCAGTGACTAGAGAGCTGAGCATGGAATCAGCAAGATGTCTTTTTCGGTGTTCAAATTGGCCTCAGACACCAGGCAAGTCAACTGTGTTTGCCTCAGTCTTGTCATCTGTAAAATGATCTGGAGAAGGAAGTGATGAAGCATTCTAATATCTTTGCCAATAAAATCCTAAATGAGGTCACAAAGAGTCAGACACAACTGACCAATGCCAACAAGTTTTTTTTTTGTTTGTTTGTTTTCTTTTTTTTCAACAAGTTTTTAAGTAAAGTATTGGAGATAGCTATGAGCTTATAAGATTTAAGAGGTAAGAATAGTGACCCAACAGAGGACCAGGATTTTGAGTTCATGGCAGATTTTTCTGTCAGTTAGTCCTGCACAGTCTAGGGTCTAAGGAATGACCTGATGGACCCAGCCAAGGATACCTGAGGCAAAGACTCATCCAGCAACTTTGTTGTATTTGGAAGTGAATTTAGTGGGACCAATGCTGTATAGACAATGTTCTAAGTTTGAACTCACTCCCTCCATTGACTGAGATGGTAAAGAAGAAGTATGACCCCAGATATTGGAAGAAAATCTCTGTAACATGTTCTTCCTATACCTTCATTATAAATATTCCTGTATAAAAATTAATCAATGTTAATTGATGAAATGAAACTATGTTGCTAATCACTTAGTGTTCAACAGTGGAAATAATATACCAGAATGGAAGTACAAACAAATGGAAGTACAAAATAGCACAAAAGAAGTGAAAGCCTCACTGTGACTCAGAGGTATTTCTAGAACCTTCAGGAGTGATATAACCATCCTTGTTCTGAGGAAGTAAGTCCAGAATCTTGCTGCACATGTATATACAAAATAGGATTGTATGGGATGTCCCAGGAGGACTAGTACCTCTGGTGTGAGGGCTTCCTGAGCCCTTTACAAGGTTGTTCATCCAACTTTCACCCAACTCTCACCTGTGTATCCAAGAAGCTATAGCATATTCAAGGGCCACACCCCAAAAAATGGTCTCTGAAGATGGACTAAACCAGGTTGCACCCTCAAATTCTGGTGAGTTAGGGGGATGTCTACCCCAACCATGTGAAGACTTCCCCTGGTGGAATGGGTGGATAAGAACAGTTCGTTCCAGTGGTCATGAAGGCAGCTGAAATAGTTGCTGTGGAGCACTTAGATCTTGGTCAGGGATGGAAGATATCAACGTCATACACTATATGCCCAGCCATTGCCAGTCATCTTGACTTTTGTACTGATACTGGATTTTAATGACTCTGGAAGAGAGAATGAGGCTCACTGCCTCACTTAAATACTATTCATGCAAGAGTCAAGACATCAACCCATTGATCCTCTACAGAAGGAAGGACAAAAAAATATACAAAACAAATAAAAGGTAACTTTTTAGGGGGATTACACTAGCATCTTGGGGTAAGTAAAGGCTTCATGTAAAACAGCTGTGTCAAATAAAAATAGAAAGTGAGTCCACTAAACTGTATATAATTATCCCTGTGGGTTCATATGGACTTTAAAAAGCTATATAGTTATATAATGTTCTATTGTCTTTCTGTTTATTTTGTTAAATATTCCCTAATTATATTTTTATCTGGTTCAAGCTGCAGTCAACAATATTACTGCAGTGGCCTGAGAGCTACTTGTTTGACACCTTTGGTGTTGAAAATAAGCACACCAACAAATCATGAATCTTGGAAGTACAAATCTTTGAAGCCAAGTAAGACAGAGAGGTGGCAGACTCAATATGGAGAATGAGGAATGCATGTTTGGACATGGCAATATCAGAATTCATTTTGCTTGACTATACATAATTATTACACGTTCTCTCTCTCTCTCTCTCTCTCTCTCTCTCTCTCTCTCTCTCTCTCTTTCTTTCCCTCTCCCACCTCCCTCCTTCTCTCTCTCTCTCTTCCCAGAAGGAGGAATAGAAAGTATGAGCAAAGGAAAATAAATTGCTGTTAATTTTTTTTGGTTGCTATCACCAATAAAATTGGATCACTAGAGAGCTTGCTAGTGCAAAAGCCCCCATTTCTTCCTTCTTTGGCTTCTTCCCGTCTTCCCCATTCTATTACCATTATAGTTTGCTAGATTATTAGGTATGACTGCTCCCATGCTCCTCAAGTTTAGAAACAGAAGAGTAGGACTTTAGGGAAGCAGAATTTCCTTGCACACTTTTTAGGCACATAATGTGCACTATTCACATATGAGAATCAAATTCCCCATGCAAAAGCATTATTCGGTAACCTCATATGTTTGATGCGAGTGAACATTTCCCCATAAAAAAATCACTATGCTTTTAACCCTTTGGATCTAACAAATAACTATTCCTGTTTTCGAGTAGTAATCACTGTGGATAGTTGATTTATTGGGTGCCATCTGGCAAGACGCTCTCAAGACCAAAAAAATCCATGAGTTACATGACTATAGAACAGCCGCCTTGCTATTCTTCACACGTGACACGTAATCTTCTTCCTCTAAGCATTTTCACTGACTGCCCCCATGCCTAGAACTCTCTTTCCTCATCTCTACCCCCTGGCTTCCAAAGTCTGTCCTTCTGCAAGAATTCTTTCCCAGACCTTCTTAATCTTAATGCCTTTCCTCTGAGACAACCCCTAATAATAACTCCTCTATGCATTTTCTTTGTGTGTAGTTGTTTGGTTATTATCTCCCCCACTTAGAGTATGAATTCTTGATAGCAGTGACTGTGGTTATTGTTTGTTTGTTTTAAACTTTATTTATTTTATTCTAAACTTAAAATAAAACAAGAATTTCTATAACATAGTAGAAAAGGAAAAAATTAATGTACATGAAACTAAAAATCTATTATGTTCCACTTGCTATTCCTTTTAAATATATAAAAAACTATAATGTAACTTTATTTTTTTTCTTTTTCCTCCCCCCTACCTAGAGATGACCATCATAAGGCACAAATATGAATAATATATTTGTATAATAAAACCATTCTATACTTACTTCTATTTATGAGTTCTTTCTCTGGATGCACATGGAGTCTTCCTTCATATTCCTTTATAGTTATTTATAATACTCAAAATGATTTAGTCACTCAAAGTTGTTCTTAAAACAAAATTGTTGCTACTGTACACAACTTTCTCCTTTTACCTTTCTTTGTATCTCCAGAACTTAGCACAGTGCCTAGTATATAGCAGATGATTGATAAAGGTTAGTTGACTGCGTGACTAACTATGACACCTGAGCTTGCATCTAGAAGACTTTTGTAAGTGTTATTCATAGGGTTTTTTGGTTGGAAAATGTTGAAAGATCTGTCAAAGTATGAGCACCCCTGTTTGATCAATCGGTTAGTTAATAAACATTTTTAAACACTATATTCTTGACATTTTGCTAGTCCCTACACTCACAGAGTCTGCATTTTGTCAGGGGTAGACAGTACATCCATGCCTAAGAATATTCAAAATAAGCACCAGACAAATAGAGCGTAGGGATTAGCAGCCAGAGGATCAAATGTAATGTTAACTTATAGTTTAACTTATATAGGAATCCTCCTCTAAGAAATTCAAGGAAAAAAAATTTTAATCCATTTTTTTCTCCCACTTGAAGTAAAACAAAAACAAACAGCAGTTGAGTGTGAGGTGGGGACAGAGAGATGAGAAGAAATGCATGAACAATTAAAGATGTAGTCAATTAGTAGACTGTTCAGTCTATTCCTCATCCCCACAAAGGTTAAGGGATGAAGTGAACTGTTGAAATGATCCTGGTGATATGGACAGATAAAAGACTATAATGTAAGATGTGAGGATGGTGGTCATAGCATGGAAGATAGGAGGTCTTCCAGGAAGTAAGCATATATTACGAGATACTGTGGCCCTTAGGTAAAATCCAATTAGCCCTATGCTAGTTACAGTTTGAGTTTTTAAAAAAAATTATTTAATAGTTTCACAAAGTTAGTAAAGGCCATATAATATTTTCATTGACATTTTTCTTTCAGAATTATGATGTAGATAAGAAAGAGTATAAGAAGGCTGATATGCAGCAGAGAAAATTTAAAGTAGGGAGCTCAGAAGAGAGCAATTTACTTTAAAGTTAACTATTAGTTAGATCCCTGATAAGCCATGGGGTTAAAATCTGTTATTCCTTACTAGGTGTTTTTCCCAACTCAGATCATCATGATTAAAAAGGCATACTTTTTTTTTAATTAAACCATTCTATTGCAAATCTTACTCCGATACTGCATGCAATAAGAAAAACCATGCCATGATGTTCTAAGCGATGGACGTTTTTGATGAAATGATTATTGGGGGCTGATAGGGTGAAAGGCAATGACAGGTATGAGTGGCAATTTATCATGCTCATCCTTAAAATTCAGCGTGTGCAAACACTTTAACCTTTCAGGAACTCACCTTTGCAACTACGTAGTTTTACTATCCTAGGAAAGACAAATGAATCTCCTCAGCCCTCTTTAATTTAATCAGTATTATTTATCCAAAGCATCCTAGTCAAACCACAAAGCTTTAAATGAGATCCATTTAAAACAGACTCTTTTTAAGTCATGCTATGCAAATTTCTTTATCATAGTTATATTGAAAATGAAGAAACTAATTTAAAATGGAGATTAATAATTGCATTCATACATTCTTCCTTATTGTTTTTGTAGGATTGTGGCACTTTCTTGAATTCATCATTTATGTGGCATGAAGACAAAAATGTAGAGCAAAAGAAAATATATTTGATATGAATAGTAAGAGAATATCAATGTAAGATCAATTTGGCACTAGATATAGGTTCAGATACTCTCATAATATTTTAAAATAAAGCATATTTCTTATGCAAGTCCAGAAATCCTAGATTTTATGTGATATTTTACTTAACTTTACTTCTTTATTGTTATATTTAGCTTGGCAAATAATTCTCAAAGTATTTAAAGATTCTATTAAACCTGAAAACACATGCATTAGTTTCACTCAGCCCCTCTATCTCCTTCAATTTTTTTTCCAGTAAAACACATGTATCTGCATAGAACTAATATATTAATAGCACTTCCACAGTCCCCTCTATCCCCCCCACCCAAATGCAACTGATTGTAATACAGCCCAATTAGTTTTTCTGTTATATGTGAGACACTGATGCTAAGCACAAAATATATAAAAACAAACAAAGAAAACAAAACAAAAGAAAATCAGTCCCAGCTCTTAAAGATACTCTACTAGGGGTATAACAATACATACATGCACACACATATGAATAAAGACATATTATATAAATATAATAACTGTGTATTCATATGTCTGTTGCATGTATGTATATATGTATGCATATTTGCATATATTTGAGGAGAGTAGAAATACTAACAACTAAAGAATCAGGAAAGACTTCCTATAGGATGTGGCATCTGAGCTGAGCCTTGAAGTGAGACTAAAAGTATAAAAGTTGAGGCTGGAGAGGGAGGACATTCCAAGTATGGGAGACAGAGGGTTCAAAGGCACAGGGCCAGGAGATGGAAGTAAAAGTTTCAGGAACTGAAAATGGGCAGATCTGGTTAGAACTTATATGGAGGAAAATAATGTGATCTCTTCCATTCAGACTACTGAAACAAGTTCCCAATTCATCTTCCTGCCACTGAGGAGGGAGTATATTCTAATAATGGAGTTTAGCCAGTTTTCCTTTGTAGAATTCAAGAGGGACATTGGCGATATAAGGATTCACTACAGATTACATTGGGAGCATGTGAGGAGGTAGGAAGTTATCTGTAATCATATTTCCCTCCTTGTTATATTTTTCCCTTTTGGAATGAAAGATCCTTTAATCAATCAATTAGCTAATATTTATTAAGTAAGGCACTGTTCTAAAGCTAGGGATATAGAAAGAGGCAAAAGTCGGTCCGTGCCTTCAAGGAGCTTACAGTCTGTGCTGGAGACAACATGCGAACAGATATATACAAAGCAATGTCACTATATCTCCAGCACCTCACTTACTATCTTGGCATAGTAGGTGCTTAATAAATGCTTGATTTATTGCTTGAAGTAGAAGTTGACACAATAGGCCTAAAGACTATTTTTAAAATTATTCTTTGTTTCATGGCTTGCCATATCCAAAGAATTCATTTTGTAGTAGCCAGCCTACTGTTGCTAAGCCTCTCTATACTTAACAAGACTGGTCCTTGAACACCAATTTCATTCTATCACCTGGATCATCCTCAAAACGTATCCAGCTTGGTAGAAGATGCCCAAACTTTCCATCTTCTGACATTGCCTTTATGCATCTAAGATCAGGTTACTAACTATATGGCTGCCTCAACTGATAAGATTTCTACTTCCCCCAAACCTACTCCAGCTAAGCCAATTTCCTACCAAGGCAAAGCATGATAAAGGAATCCAACAAGAAACTACGGTGTCATCTTTCACCCCAGAACTTCATGAAATTCATCTAGAATTCTAGAAGAAATAGGAAAGGAAGCCCAATAAGCAAAGTGAGTACCAGCATAATCAGAGACAGAGCAGGTATAACCTTCAAGGCTCAGTGTCCAGATGCAGAAAAAGCCAAGGGGTCCCTGGAGGGAGTTCCAGGGTAGAGACCTTGGAAGGCCCAGGAAGCAGCAGCAGGCACCAGCTAGTCTGATGCTGATAACTACTATGTCACAGTATTCAGATCAGGACAGCCGGGGCCTAGGGGATTTGAGGTCAGAGAAGACCACAAAGACCTAGTACTGTGTACCTCAAAATTCAGGGCAACCGGAAGCTGGGAGGTAGAAATTAGCACAAGAGTCCAGGGACCCAGGGCAAGACCAAGCATGTCCAACTACTACTCGCAAAAGTTTAGGAGTGTGGTAGAGCCTGGTCCCGGCACAAAACTCCAATTTAGTAACTAAAGTTGGATAGATGAATAAATCAAAGAAAACACCATACTGTGTTAACAAGTGTTACAAATCTAACCCCATAACAACTACAGTGACTCATAAGGGGGGAGGGGACATCCACAAACAACACATGAATACCTAGAAGAAAGGAAGCTAGAGATGCCTGGAATTAACTCACTCATTCCTGAAACCTTGTTTCTTCTCATCTCTGTCTTTTGGCTTCCCTGCCTTCTTTCAAAACTCAGCTAAAGCCTCACCTTCTACACAAAAGGCTTTCCCAGTTCTCCTTAATCTTAGAGACTTTCCTCTGATATTATCTCCACTTTATCATCTATATATCCTGCCCTCTATATAAAGTTGTTTACATGTTCTTTTTACCCATTAACTGTGTCTTCCCTGAGAATAGGGGATTCTTTTCGTTGTGTCTCTGGTGCTCAGCACAGTAACTGGCACATAGTAGCACTTAAGAAATGCTAATTGATTCACCAACTAGGGATATATTTTCTGATTAAATGAAATATCTTTAAGAACAAATTAGAAGTAAACGAAGTAGCTTAGAAAAGAAATTTATAAATCTCACCCAAAAATAGAATGCCTGGAAAATAGATAATATTAAATAGAAGTCAATGACTCCATGAAACAGAAACTTTAAAACTAAGTCTGAAATTGAAAAAAAAGGAAGGAAATATAAAATATCAGATATCAAAAATGAATGACCTGGAAAAGGTATCAAGGAAAGAAAATTTTAAAATTGTTTAGACTATTTGAAAACCATGATTTAAAAAAAAGCTAGATATGTTATATTTCTTTTTTATTATTAAATTTTATTTTTACTTTATGGAATAAAAGAAGCATTTCCATACCACAATACAACAAATATATATAATATATAATATATATAATATATACAATAAATTTGCACATGAAACTACAGATTTACTATGAACAACTGTTATTCCTTTCAAATATACAACAAAATTATTACATAATTTTTTTTTCTTCCCTCCCTGCCAATTTAGAGATGGCTGCCATTAGGCACAAACAGCTGTGTGTGTGAGTGTGTGTGTGTGTGTGTGTGTGTGTGTGTGTGAAATTATTCTATACATACTTTTATTTATTAGTTCTTTCTCTGGATGCCAATAGTATCTTTCTTCATGTGTTCTTTAAAGGTAATTTGAGTATTTATAATAGTCAAAATAACTTACCCTTTCAAAGTTGTTCTTAAAACAACATTGCAGTTACTGTATACAGTGTTCTCTATTAGAAACAGGGGGCAAAGTAAAGATAAAAAGAATTCACTTATTACCTCCTGAAAGAAACCTCTAAAAGAAAATTCCCTGAAATACCATTGCAAAAATCCAGAGCTTCTATGTTAAAATAAAATGCAGCAAATGTCCAGAAAGAAGGGGAAGGGAAGAGGAAGGGAATTTATATAGTACATACTACGTGCCAGACACTGTGCTAAGTACTTTTTTTGGTACCATCTCATTTGCTCCTCGCAACAATCCTGTGAGGTAGTTGATACTATTTTCCCCATTTTATAGTTGTAACAGTTTAAATACCAAAAAGCTCTAGTCAGGATCACATAAGACCGTGTAGCATCTATAGAAAATGAAAGAAGATCTTGTAATATGGCTTTCCAAACATGAAAGATAATAGACTTTCAACAAAGAATAACTTACCCTGAAAAAGTGAACATAATACTACAGAACAAAAGGTGAATTTTTAATGGAAAAGAAGTCTTTCAGGTTTCGGAGCCAAGATGGCGGCTGAAAAGCAGGGACTTTGAGTGAGCTCCCGCCCAGGTCCTATAAAAAATGGCTCTGAACAAATTCTAGAACTGCAGAACCAGGGAAGGGGAGCAGGACTCCAGCCCTGGACAGCCTGGATGGTCACAGGGTAAGGTCTATCTCATCAAACTGGGAGCGGAGCAGAGCAGAGCCCATCACGAGCCGCGCTCAGACCAAACAGACCAGGAGCTGGGTGGAAGAGGCGGGCAGTTACCAGACTTCTCAACCTACAAACACCAAAGACAAAAGGGAAGCTTATTGGGAAAAGCTTCTGGAACAGAGTGAAAGGAGTTTGCTGTTTGGCCACCACCTGTGGTGCAGCAGAGGTGATGCGGCTCTAGGCCTGCTTCCAGAGCTACGGCTGTAGTTGCTTCTGGTCCCAGGCCCACCTGGTGGGAGGAATTAAGTGGCAGATCTGGGCAGGAGTGCAGAACCTGCTTAAGATCTGAGTCAGGTCCCTGTTGGTGGTTCTTGGGGGAGGGGGAGCACTGGTGTGGCAGAGCTTGCTGTGTAGAAATACCTCTGAAAACAACATCACATCCCCTCAAGCTTGGAACAAAGTACTCTCTACTCTACAAGCAAAAAAACCTCACGGGTCAAGTAGTTGGCTGGGAACATGGCCAGGCAGCAAAAATAGACTCAGACTCAGACTCAGACTTCTTTGGTGACAAAGAAAACCAAAACACAACCAGAAGAAGTCAACAAAGGCAAAGAGCCTACATCAAAAGCCTCCAAGAAAAACGTGAACTGGTCTCAGGCCATGGAAGAGCTCAAAAAGGATTTGGAAAAGCAAGTTAGAGAAGTAGAGGAAAACTTGGGAAGAGAAATGAGAATGATGCAAGAAAACCAT